>JAZGUH010000458.1:0-600000 GCA_037893225.1 Hippasteria phrygiana | reverse complement strand
GTAAAGCCTAGTTTCAATATCTGGGTTGCCCGCGACGTTTACGGAGGAAATGTTTCCATATGTCTGCGCTGTAGTTTGGGTGCTGTTTATGTTGCTCTCTGCGTTTCTTACGTCGATATGGAAATCAGGCTTAAGTCCGAGAACCGTGGACTTAAAAACTGTCATTTTTTATGAGCCAGTATAAGAGTCCAAACAAATACTTTGCAAAAAAGTACCTATTAATTACGTCGCAAATGTCTCACCCCAAAAGTCCCTGAAAATGACCAGTTGCAACATGTTCCTAGTAGCAAGTGAGGATCAAAGAAGACAATAACACTATCCTTGTGTTCTTACCCTTGCAAAAAAGTGAAAAGCTAGGCCCAAAATGGCAGAGCAACGATGGAGATAAATGGCATAGTCAATGTGTGCTATTTCGATCTGCACTGTTGCTCTGATATCTTTGCCCTAATTTCTCACTCTTTCCCAAAGCTAAGAACACACAGATACCACCACTACATGATCCTTCCTATAGATACTAGGGACCAGTTTCAGTTTGGTACCCAGCCGTTTTCTTGAACTTTTGGGGCGAGATATTTGCGATGTAATCATAGACACTTTTTGTACAGTATTTATTTGAACTCTAGTCTAACCTGGCACATGTCAGTTTTTGAGTCCAAGTTACTCGGAATACCCCCAAGTGGGATTTTACAGAGGTGTAAGGTAAGGAATGTTTCATTGCCCCATCCTGATTCCCCCCCCCCCCTTGCTAAACCACAATATGTGCCATTCTTACAAGTGACCAGTGCAAAGTCGATTTTCGTTTTACTGCTTAAAATGTTAGTTTATGTAAAATAAAATCATACTGCGTTTTCATTTTTAAAATTTTAGTACAATAAAATGGAAAAATGATGGAATAATAAAAACAATTTAAGGTTTTAAGGACCAAAAAAATCTTCCGGAAATCCGGAAGAAGTCACACCAAAAACCCTGAACAATTCAGGACAAATCTCAGCCCTGAAGTAGAGTGAGAGATAACAAGAAACAGGAATCGGTTGATGATTCTGGGAGCGTACGAAAGTACACTCTGGATGACTGATAAAACGAGCGACAGAAGACCGGGAAATATAAACACAGTAAAAACACACTGCCAACCACACTACCCATTAATCCTTGTTTGTGTACGACACCGATCGTTGGAAAGTGCTCGTCAACCCCATTTGTTTCTCAGTATTAAACTCGCTTTGTTTCTTCCCCACCCCCCCCCCCCCCCCCCCCCCCCCTCTCTCAACCCGGAGCCTGTTTGATGCAGGACCAAGCCATTAACTTTTGATCATGACGCTTCACTGTGTGCAACAGAAAATTGATGGCAGTAACATCAGTCAACCTTATTACACTTTGCCGGGTTTCCACTTTCACTAACAACTGAACTCACGTCTATACGCATGTACTGACTGAACTAGATAAATGAACTTTTATTTCAGGCACAAGCACTTCCCCCTTTACTCAGTACACTGACCTAAATCTTAGCACTTTTTTTTGGGGGGGGGGGGGGGGCTGGGGGAACCGGTTTCCATTGTGAGAACTGTTTCAAAACAAAGAAAGAATTAGTCCCTTTTTTGAACGCCTGTCGATAAAGGTTGGTGTTCTCCTTGGAAACATCATGTGTGTCAGTTGATTAAAAATATAAGATTATATATGTGGAATCCGAATGACCTATTTTTGGAGTAATTGCAATTTATATGAAAATCGTCAACAAATCACAATTCCTGTTTTTGTCAAAATATTGTAGTTTAAAGCATATTAAATTTTTTTAAAACCTGGTTTGCTTTAGTGTTGAGACCATTAAAATTTGTACAATTTGACATTTTAATCTGGCGTACTTCCGAAATTTTTTTTTATAAACTACATGTACGTATTATTTTCCATTCTATTCGAAAACCAAACCATCGTATAATTGGTTTCACCATTACAAAGCTTACATTATATATTTTATTATGGAATGGAAATCTCATTTACAAAAATTCCAACTTTCGCTTGCTTGTGCCACATATTAACCTTCCCTCTCTCAGTGCCAAAATGGAGCCAATTACCCTATCTATCAAAACCTATCGAGTGACAGGTTGAGACACACAAGCTGTGGGAGAGGAGAGAATTTGTTTTTTTTGATAGGTTGTGATAGTTATAATAGTGGGTTAAATAATATCTGCTATTTTAGCCAATGATATAACACAACAGAAGCACCATGAGGAACATCATCGCATGCTCACCATCCTCTTGATAAGTGGTGTAAACTTCGGGTCCCAAATGTGAGCGGCGCTATGGAAAGTCACACTTTTGAAGAAAATAGTCCCGCTAATACTGCACATAACTAAACAGGTGCCAGAGCATGGTTTTCATCTAAGACTTGAAACTCTGCCAGTCCGCTCACAGTGAAGATAACAAATCTGCCTGTACTCCCAGCCAAAGTGTGTACACCGACACGCTTTGCTGCACTATCTGATGAGTCTTTGTATCGAACCATTCTACCCACTATTTTGTTTGTCTGTGTTTAATTAAAGATGATGAAAGAAAAAAGGCTTCCACTTGTACATTTTCAAAGTTCAACAAGCAAAACACTAGTGTACTTCTTGCGATGTCAAATTTGTCAATGTAAAATATTACGGAAGAAGGGAAACCGATTAGCAATCACATAGTCAAAAGAGCTAGAAAATCATATACTGTACTGCTACAAGTTCCAATTAAACGATGCAGGCTAGTAATGTAACTACAAACAAGGGCTGATCCAGAACAAAAATGTTTGGGGGGGCCAAAACATTTTTTTTGCAACTTTTTGGGAGGGGCCAAAACAAATTTTGGCTGAGTTTTGTGGGTGGGTGTACGCAGTGGCTGCCTTTGGCCCCCCTGGATCCACCCTTGACTACAAACAGGTATATAGAGGAGAGGTCCTGTCACTAAGAATGCTCAAGAAGAGGAGAATTCTTCAAAAGACTCGGTTATGACATCATCAAAAAAAAAAACCTAACAAACCAAAGTCAGTTGAGGGACGCTACAGTATACTATATATCACTGATGGATGGCTTTATTTAAATCGGAGCTACGTAAAGCCATCCATCAGTGATATTTCTGCCATTTACGCTGATCTGCGGAGTTATAAACTTGGTTGCCACAATACTTTGGAGCCGGATGGGAATTTCCCCTTGTTTTTCCCTAAAAGGGTTTTTTCGCAGGTTTTTCACCCATCCCGTAAATCAGCAACAGGCTTCTTTCTACTGGAGAGTTAAACAATTTAACCGTAAATGGATTTATTTGTGTAAATATTCTTGTATTTATTTAAATATTTTGTATTGTGCGTGTAACTATTCAGTTTTAAATAGAAATATGCAGGGCCCCAATGGAAACCAGTTTTAAAACTGTTTGGGCACACCCTGGGTTAAGAAATGTAATAAATAAATAAATACTGGAGGTCGTAGGCTCACATCCTACTCTTTGTGTACTTTGGAAATTGATTCAACAACTTATTTTGAAAGTGCAGATGCAGTAACCCACCCACACATACATGTCTAACTTATACATTTTCACACAACAGAAGCTCGGCGTTGAGAGAAATGTTTGCACAACACCAAATGACTGATATTCAACCACTTTATTCATACCAAAGCTAAGAATAGCATCACGGCTCAGGAAGTTCACAAAATCAAATCAATATAGTAACAGACTCGCACACTTCACCGTAGCCCCCTTTTCCCCCCTTTCAAATTTGGACTGTGAATCATCAATAACAAAGTTATCAATTGACCTATTGACGGAGTAACCCAAGAAAAGAGCACTCGTATTTGTATGTCAGTGATACCCCTTGGATATACGCAAACACTCACACGTGCACAGAAGTACATTTGGCAGTCCATTTATGCATCGGTCCCAAATCTAAGGATGAGCACGGAGCATTCAGCAACAACCACAATGGCTTGGGGATGATGAATAGGACAGACGGTGGCCCCATTATCTCCCACGCAGCTATTTTGGGGAACGAGGAGGGGAGATCCCGTATTATCTCATTTATTGTCGGCTCCGATGAGGAGCAGGAAAGGGGGGGGGGGTTGGGTTTTTGTATATCAAGAGTTCCTTCACCTTGCACCCAGCTGATGACGATAATGATGATAATTATAGGACATTCAGACTTTCTTCCTTCACCTAACATGTACATAACTAACAGAGAGTACTTTGACATGATGGCTAGTACTTTGACATGGTGACTTGTGGTTTGGTTAGGGTGGCCCTGCTCATGCACTTTCCACAGGGGGCAAGTGCACTTAACATGTGGTGGGCAAAGTACGCAGCAGCTATTGTTTCAACCCTACCCGTGCAGAGTTGTGCACTTCTATCCCTTATGTGTCTGGCATGCAAGGGCGGAGTATGAGGGGAGTACACCGCACTCTGACAGAGGTCAACTGGCACTAATTGATGAGCCAAAAAAGCTTGTCTGTTTACAAGGGATAATTATCGCAAATTGCATCCAACCAATCACCGCCTGACATTACCGACGTGCACTTACACAAGGCGATATGTGACGGAACAGCGAGAGCCCAAGCGCGTCGTGTAAATCAAAAAGTACGCCAGCAAAAATGTTGTCCACACAAAAGGAGGGGGGGGGGGGGGGAATTTGGTATAAATTTGCAAGTGATGCCAAAGTGCATTCGTTTGTTCTGCAACAATGGCTGTTTATTCCTGGAACCAAATTTGTGTGTTTTTTATTGATCTTCATGTAAATGTGGCGGCTTGCTGTCTCCGAAGCTTGTCACTTAATATATGCAAAATGAACTGCATAGAAAAATGACACAATGGTAAAAAAAGTAGTATCTGAATGCTTTGGACAGCAGTGGGGTAAATCCCTGTCGAAAAGTGGAGGTTTTTTGGTTCATCCTAAAGTGACCCTGTAAAATTTGGGGGTGGGGGGGTGGGGGTGGGGGGTGGGGCTGGGATTATCAGGAGCTTGTTTACCATGTAGACATAATGCTGAAGGGTACATTTGTCATAAGTCATACTCGATCATTATTATAATGGCCAATTGCAGAAACTGTTGCAGAGCCTACCATCTGGCCATTATTTTGCAGTCTGAAAAAAACAAATCATTGGGGCTTTCTAAAATTACTTTTTGGCTCTGTGTTTTTGCACCCCCCCCCCCCCCCCCCCCCCCCCCCCCGGGGGGATTAAAAATTACTCAAGATGCTAGGTGCAAGTCACACGTGACTATATGAGGCCAGACAAAACCTTTTGAAAATATTTTCCTTCCCCAAACCCCTCCACCCCCAGAAAAACACCAAAAACAATATGGATCACAATAAAACAATAGGATGCACAAACACTTTTTTATTAATTAACTTTTTGGCTTTCAACAAACACAGAGAAAGAATTCGAACAAGCCGTGCATGAAAAGTCGGCCAGCTAGCAGCCAGATGCAGAATGATTTACCATCAAACTGCCCTTCGCAAATTGGCATACTAACCATCCTAAATGTCTGCGACGGACCTGGCTATTTGAAAATGCACCGCGGTGAATCGGAGGGCAGGACTTCTAGAGCCAAGGGCAAGGACAGCCCGCATATCACAACATGCATGGCACGGTGAATAATTGCAGTACTGAAAATGCTCCCTATGCATGAATGCAGCAGGCCTACAGTCAGTTTTGTCTCCCCATTTTTTGAAGGGAAAGGATGTTCAGCAAAGGACAAGGATAGGACTACCCCAGCAGTCTCGTAGTCGTCACGCTGTTTGCATTGATTGATGCTATGTGTCTGTCCGTCTATATCTGCCTGTTTTGACAATTTCATTCATATATACCTATTTCTATTTGTTTTTTAAAGATCTTTTATTGTATAATTTTAGATGTTTTTTAAATGTAATTGGTTTTATTTGTATATTTTTGTGAAGCGCCTTGAGCGTCAAATTTGTTGGCCTGCAACTCTCCCCTTCACTTGACCCCTTACCTTCTCTCATTTCCCCTTGGTAGACTGTCAATGTTGTGTTCTTTGTACATTTTACTCACACATGCATAACGGTTTAGACTACATTTTTGTCAATTTTTTTATTTTTTTCTTATCTTTTATCTATCTGTTTTTGACAATCTATAATGAATGTACACTTATTAATGTACACCTATTTGTATTTGGATTTCTTATTGTATAATTTATGATCTTTTTAAATGTTTATTGTTTTTAATTGTATTTCTGTGAAGCGCCTTGAGTGTCAATTTGTTGACGGATTTGGCGCTACACAATAATTAGTTATTATTATTAGTTATATTATTACGGGGTACATACATGTACTGTACCTCTGTGGCATCATTAGGGATACTTTACTTGGGTTGAGGGATTGGCAGATTGAGGGAAAGGACATGTTGATGAAAGAATGAACCAACACATCCACTGTCAATTAGAAGAGACTTTTGCCCTTTCCTCACAGAGTGCACTGTATGCTCATTGCCTTCAGTGAGCCCATGGGAAACACAAATCACAGGCTTACTCGGGTGGGAATCGAACCCACGACCTCCCACTTACTAGTGCAGACATCTTTAACCAGTCGACCACCGAACTTGCCTGGGTCGGCTTGCCGATTCAAATGGGAAAGCGCTGAGCATACGGTGCCTAACACACTATGTTAGGAAATGGCATTCTCTTCAAATTTTAATACATCATCCCAGACGTAAAATTTCACTATTACATTGACATCCACTGTTACAAAACCGATGCTGAGGATTTGTGATTATGTGGCTTTACAGCTAGGAGTGTGGTACAGGGTGGTACATGTACATGTTGTACGTGCTCTTGTATTGTACTACGTTCGAGGACAAGAGGACAAAGAATATATACAAAAGAATCTTCCTTGTCCTCGAGAGTCGGTCTTTTGTTAAAATCGGTCCTTGAATGTAAAGATACCTGCTTAGTCTTTGGGGTTGGGTTATATTAAAGGAAGAATGGGAAACACAAAGCATTGTCCTTACGAGTATAGGAAAGTACGACTGCGTGCACATACATGTAGGTGATGGCAGTAAAACATACATTCTACCTCACAATTACCTCAATTCGGAACACGTGAGATATTGTCCGGTAGGAAACGTACCACGCATTCAAAGCATAACAAAGATAAGTGGTTAGGACTAGGGCTGTTGTCGTTGAAAATTTTTCTTGTCGACATGTTGGCAAAATAAAACTCCGTCGACGACAAATTGTCGACAAAAGCAAGTTACGAGTCGGGTAAAAAATCACGCATTGACTACCGTAAAACTTTTGTTTATATTACTGAAACACGTACATGAAATCCGATTTCTTACCTTTATTATTTACTATAATTATTGTTAAATATATTTAACAATAAATTCCTAGTCATTTTGACGTTCATAGTTTAAGGTAAAGTAAATGTATTATTTAAAACAATAGACATTGTTCTTCTGCAAGCCCGATCCCGTTCTTAGCAATGTTTTAATTTGGGAATTATTATTTTCAAAGTGAACAAAGAAACTGGCAGGAGCAGGATTCGAACCTGCGACCTCCGGGTTACCGTACCGGCGCTCTACCAACTGAGCTACCTTGCCCTATGTTGGCGGTCTCCCAAATTGTCAGTATCTTTGTTCGGGTGGGCGCTAGTCAGAAGTCATAAACCCAGAATGCCGTGCAGCCAGGGATCACGCCCAATTTTACGATACAACCTGGGAAGCGACATTGTGGGGATCACTCAATGAGGATACGACTTTTTAACTTATAATTCGTCAAACAATTCAGAAACTGACTAGGTAAAGTTGAATACATTTTCAAAGTGAACAAAGAAACTGGCAGGAGTGGGATTCAAACCTGCGACGGTACGGTAAACCCGGAGGTCGCAGGTTTGAATCCCGCTCTTGCCAGTTTCTTTGTTCACTTTGAAAATGTATTCAAATTTACCTAGTCAGTAAGCAAATCATAACACATGGGTTGTTAATACATACTAGATTATAGTAAGCTAGGTCTCACATTAATAGTTTATGTGTAACTTGTAACAAAAAAAATCGACGTTTTATCGCACACAAATTGCGTGCGATTTCTTTTTTTTGACAATGAGTCATCTGTGTCTATGTCGGAAAACTGTCATTGTCGCCAACATTGTCGACAAAAGGCCTGTCGACAACAGTCCTAGTTAGGACTCTCTGCTATATAAGAGCCCTCTCCACGCAACCTCGTCATTGTATTTCTGGTGCATTCCACGCCAGCTGCGCTTCTTGATTAATGCAGCGCGAATTTGCATATTGGTAGCTTTTTGCTCCTTCAGTTTGCTATAGTGTGGCCATTATGGCCGATGAGGCCGTCATTCAAGTGAATCCGTCAGAAGACGAGAGCTTTTTAAAGGTAGTGTACATGATTGGTCATTGTTGCAATTTTCAGAAATGGGCGGATTTGGGGTGTCAGTATTTTATAAGGAAATATCGTTCCACTGACCTTTTCAAAGTTTTGCGTTGTTGGGTGGTGAAAACAAACGAGAGAAAAATGTTTGTTTTCAACCGTCGGGCGGATGATAGCATTTAGTCAAGGCGTGCGTAGCTATCTGAGGCGTGCGTGGCTATCTGGGGCGTGACGCTAAGGGCAAGGAGGAGTGGGCTAAGGGCAAGGAGGAGTGGGCTAAGGGCAAGGAGGAGTTAGCTAAGGGCAAGGAGGGGTGGGCTAAGGGCAAGGAGGGGTGGGCTAAGGGCAAGGAGGAGTGGGCTAAGGGCAAGGAGGAGTGGGCTAAGGGCAAGGAGGAGTGGGCTAAGGGCAAGGAGGGGTGGGCTAAGGGCAAGGAGGGGTGGGCTAAGGGCAAGGAGGGGTGGGCTAAGGGCAAGCAGGGGTGGGCTATGGGCAAAGAGGAGTGGGCTAAGGGCAAAGAGGAGTGGGCTAAGGGCAAAGAGGGTGGGCTATAAAGGGCAAGGAGGCATGGGCCAAGGGCAAGGAGGCATGGGCCAAGGGCAAGGAGGGATAGGCCAACGGAAAGGAGGGATGGGCCAACGGAAAGGAGGGATGGGCCAACGGAAAGGAGGGATGGGCCAAGGGCAAGGAGAATGATATCTACATGTATCTACATGAAGGGCAAGAATGCTAGGCTTAAAAGACAAAACACAGGAAAATCTGTATGACTGCTTTTTAGGAATGAAGAAAACTTTCAGGTGTTACTTTGAAGATTTCATGATATAACAGGGGGGATGGGGGGGGGGGAATTATTCACCCACTGCTACTAAGACCAACTAACCGACAGACATATGATAGGGTACCTCACTCCATGGGCAATCACTTATAAAGAGTGTAAAATGCTGTTTGGTTGTCCAGAATGGTATCTGAGCACATGTATATCATTTAGCTTAAAAATATTTTTAATCAGATTTCTTTTTAACGGAAGTCCCGAATACAAAGCTAAAAGCCACTCTAGGTAAAGGGGTACAACAGAGGTGGTGGGGTTGGCCACATTTTAGGTTGCTATCCCTACCACATTTATGGTTTTCCTGGGTCCAGATCTAAAGAAAATATGTCTTCAATAGATACCAAATAAATTGTCCCAATTATCACACCTATAGACAGTGAGACCAACTCACATCCCTTCGATAGCACTACGGTGAGGAAAAATACATTGAACTCAAATCAAACTTCTTTTCTATTTACCATGAATGATAGCCTAAGCTGAATTTATTTATATTATAAAAACCACAAAGAAGCAATTAGATTAAAAAGTGACAGAAAGACATATTGGGATGTCATTCCTAAAACAAGTAATATTTATACAGAAAGCTTAAAAATGTACTCACAGCAGATAGAATTGAGTTATAGTGAGTGAATAATACTATCAGATATTTACTGTTCAGATAAAATATTCATGACTACAAATGAACCAAACAACAAAGTTTAACCATTCTATTGTGAATTATATTTTATAACTCATGTGATGTGGAAGAAAACGTGACTGCAAAATTGATTGTAAAATTTTAATGACAACTGCACGCTGCTCCAACATGTCTGATTTCAACAGAAATGGCTAAACACGTACACCACCCGAAACGGACAACCAGCGTATCCCGCAGCTACTTTGACAAAGGTTTCCGCTGCATGAATTTAACACCGATTTATCAAAATCCTGAAAAAATAGCCATTTCGACCTTGCATAATGCAAGTAATGCTCAATTTTCCATGCAAAGCACAATAAAGTCCTCCATTACTGCAATGGGTAGTTCACTGTATTTAATGATCCTACCTGTCATGCACGTCCTACACATGTTCAGACTCAACAAAATGCCAAAAATATCTTTGAGCTACCCGGATAATACAGAATGCATCCACGGGGGAAAAACTGATAAGCCGGGAATACTTCTATTTTCTAACATCTGCAAAAATAGCCAAACCTCCCTGGCGAGTGCAATGGATTAAACCCATTGTATCATTTGCATGTGACTAATTCACTGTGGCTTAGCATACCAATGGGAGAATTATACACTAAGTAGAAAACTAGGCAGTCGTCCATATTATGCCTAGGTCCAATTGGGAGTGGACCGATGCATTGCAGCAAGTAGGGGGGGTTTGCAGCTGTGACCTTCCCAGGGGAGAGCTTTCCTGTAAAATTACACCCACTTCACCCCTCTTTACAAGGATGGTTGGTGACAAACGGATCATTTCACGGGTCACCGAAGACGGACCAATTTCCATTTTTTGAAAATCTAGTTTGTCTGCAATAGCTCAATGAAAACTAGCACCCCTGGGCCTTTATTTCAATGTCTGAAATATATAGATTTTCAGGCAGCGCCGCAAATCAGACTGTTCCATGCGCTTACGAGGGTTTGTTATTCCACTATCTGTTTGCTGGGAGTAAACAAAAAATGATCTTTGTACTGTATAAACCAGTGTAAGCAACAGGAGCTGGAAGTGTCATTTCTGTATTGACACCAACTTGCGACTAGAATGAGGGCGAGAAGCTGACAATGGATGGTGTCTGGCAGCACCCCACTGATGTCAGCATGGGAAGGCGCACCCCTCAGAAGCGGTGGAACCGGCTTTATTTTCAAGCTAATTGGAGCATCGAGGACGCATCTGATCTGGTCGCTTTTTTATTATGAGGTCAGCGGGGCTAAAAGTAGACCAGTGTAGTCACGAACTGGGTCTGTGCGAGACTGAAACCAGGTCGCTGTTGACATGGCCGTCTGAAATGGAGTCAGTGTAACGAGTCATGAATACAGCCCGCTCTCGAATGCTCCTATCTAGGTTAGGCAAAGCAAAAGTGGGACTGCTGGCTGGACAAAGTGGGCTGGCCACAGGCAAACTGGTATCACCTAACAGTGTGTGTGTCAGTAGGAAGAAAGTAGAGCAGCTAGAGTTTCCCCCACTGTCTGGGCCGCCTCTTTTTCAGCCATTACTAAAACCAATTCACATGGGGTACAAGAGCTCAAGTGAAATTCAGTAATCCAAAGCCCTCTTCGTTCGGACTTGTTTTTCCCAGCTTTGAAAACTTAACTTGCCCTCCCTTCCTAAGAACAGACGAGAAAAGAAAAGAGACAAAATGCCGATGAAAGAAACCAAAGGGATGATTCTATTGCCGAGCTTCCCAAGCTGGGTATCATTTCACAAGTACACTTCACCCGGAAGGAATTATTTCTTCAAGTGCAGCAATTTCATCGAAATCAGACATTTGATTTGAAACTCTCTCTTTTTTTTTCTCTTTTTTTTTGTTAAACGAAAGTCCTTTCAAGGTTTCTTCTAAAGCCATTCTTTGGCAATGAGGTCGACAACAAAGTTCTCCGGACAAAATGGGACAAATAATGTTGTATTTGAATTGGAGGTGGAGGGAGGTTGAAGTGTGGAATTAATACTCTCAAATTGGACAGGAAACTGCGGATGCGTGTATGGTATACCGGGGCGGTCTTTTCAATACACTCTGTCCTAATTCTTTTTGGAGGTGACCTACAAAAATATGCCTGAATTAACACCCGGCCCAGCGTCTTTATGCAAACGGTGTTGTGGTGACACAGAAACCCAGTATAAAAGCCACAGGTGATGGAATGGAGCAACGGTTTACGCCGGCCAGGCGCCAACGACTCGCCAGGGGGAGACCATGCAAACCGAGCCAGTGCATTTGCATTTAACAAATCAAATATTGAAAAATTACCAGCCCGGACCGGGAACAGCGATTTTGAACCAGGGACGTGAAATGTGCACGCGTTGGATAAAATTATAGCTATGCCTCGCCATATGCTCATTCGTTAACACAGAAAAAAACTTAATTAAGAATTATATCTGTATGCACCAGGCAATCATGAGACGAGACAGAGACAGAGACAGAGAGAGAGAGAGAACAAAATAAGAAACCAAGAGGGAAAAAAAAAACAAGAATAACCTTGTTCTTTTCAGACGCACTTTAATGCTTGGCCTGTTTTGATTTCCCCCATGGGGGGGATCACATACTACCCCAGTATTCTGTTTTGCTTGGCACCGTTATCTACATACATGCCGGTTTGCCACGTAATTTGCAAATCCGATTTGTCCTGGGTGCGAGGTCGTCCGATCAATGAAAATACGCCATTAGTTTGTTTGCTGCCCAGCAAGCGAGGATTATAAACTGCAATGTGTTTAATATCTTTTTAATTTTTTTTAAAAGTGCGTTTCTAAAAAGATTTTATCTGATATTGAAAAGCATTTGAAGTCTTATTCAGGGCTTATAAGGGGGTTTGACAGACCAATACTTTCACCCCTCTAAACTTCTCACTGCTGTATTGAATTGGCATCTCTTCTATCCCTATTATGGAATGGAATTTGGTGAGTTTGTCAATCATGGGTGAAACTCCTCCCACCCCTTCCTTCAGAGTACAGCTTTATTTCCTCATCCTCCTCAGCAGTTTCCAAATGGCTGTTTTTTTTATTATTTATAAATATAAATGTGTAGTGCATGTATTTGCTGTATTTCGAATGCATAAAGCCTTGAAACATGAGGCAACTTTTACAAGCAACTTGGAGGCCACTAAACAGCACTTCAGGCCAAAGGAATGCTCCGACTGCACAAAAGACATTTTTCGGACATTTTGTTGACATTCCTAGGAAAATTAAGTGAAAATTGAAATGTAGATGACTTTTCTTCGGTGGAGATAGCCTGGAACTGATTACCTGCAAATTGCTTCATGTGACATGGACCTTAAAGGCCACTTACATGACAACATGTATTTATCATCTGTAATAGCCGCCATTTTGCAAATTGGGCAGAGTAACTTGGACTAAAAAAAAAATGGATGTTCAAAAAAACGGCGATTGTGTAGTTTAGGGCCCTCTTTAGTTTTGATGAAATTAGATTCAAGGGTATTTTTTTCTCATTCCCAAATGACTTTTTCAACCTAAAGCAGACTTCTCTTAATTCTATTGACATCGTTTTTTGTAATTTTGAACAGTTTATTTCGGTATAAAAAGTAATTTTCTTACGCGCTTTATGGCAGTTGCTATGCGAATGAACGCGGTTTTGCGTGTTTACTGTGCGTCGTGGTGATCGCCATCTTTATTTTCGCATTGCGTTTTGTCGTCCTCATTGCCGCTTTACCCAAAAATTTCCCTCAAAACTAAAACCCTGCCCTTCATCTACGGCATACCTGTTGGTTTGTAATGTCACTAACTAGTTTGGCAATTCCAATAACCTAAAAGTGGATTTTTGTTCCCTTATAGGGAACAGGGCCCTACACTACACAATCGGCAAAAAAACTTGGTTTGAGTCCGAGTTCCTTGGACGAGTTGCGAGTATACAGCATCAATGTACGAGTGTCCAAAAAAGCACCACACTGGAGCGGATGCTCTGATCCTGACCCAGGCACACATTCATTTTACTAGCTCAACTAGATACAGCAAACAGTGCTATTATGGTGGGTGCCTCGGCATTTTTAGCATCAAGCTTTTCCACGAACACCATGTTCCTTCAACCAATGATGTGTTCGCATCTAGACAAACCACATACGTGCCTCAACTTTAAGAATGCCTGTGATGTGATTGTAGGGGGTGACACAAGTGTCACCTCAACATACTTTTAAAAAATGGTGGTTGCCAGGGTCATGTTCTTGTCCAATGGGTTAAGGGCTGGATTAGAACAAACCAATGCACTTAAACCGCTCTCCAATTCAAACGCCACAGTGCAACTTTTTTAAGAACGCACCAGCTATAAAGTTTTGTCAGAAAAAATCGCCCTGCACTCTACTGGGAACCAACACACGTCTAATCTGGAGAGCCCTAGATTTTTCCTTTTTTCGATGACGTCCCGACAAAGCCTTTCTGAAAAGCCATCAGACTCGGTCCCTGGATAGAGCCTGCAGACTGAATGACGCTGCTCTTGAACACACTGCCCCTTCACCAACGTACGAGCCTCTTACTTAATACAACTCTCACCCCATTCCGCCTCTCCCCTCCCCCATCCCCGGCCCGCCCGATGCAATCAAGATTTCCCGTCTGCAGGCATGAGACGTGACTGCTCGATTTCCGCAGCCGCAATGGTGAGTCCTCATTTCACACCGCGACCTCCCTGACACTGCAAATGAAACAGCATCAGCTCAGCGTGACCAATACCGACAACGGGTGAAAATGTTAAGTCCCCATGCCCTCCCTCCCCCCCCGTAGCTCTATAAACTAAAAGTGGGTCACCAGACCAACAGATTGCCGCAAGACGTCTAGTGTTATACAGAAATGAAAGAAAGAGTCAGCAGAGCTGTAGAAGTATCGCATTAACGACATCAGGATTGTACAGCACGAACAAGGCTCTGATGATACAGCAAGCACATAGGCAAGTGGGTCAATGAGTTCGCAAGAAACACATTCTCCTTCATGTTAAGAGTTCCACCTCCCCACGGACTTGGCCCTACTTTTATAGCCAATAAAAGGCCAGGCATAAGGAGGGGGGGGGGGGCTTTAAACACTGTGGATGTGCTGGGGGGAGCAAGGAGAGGATGTCCAAGGGATTTTCCGATAATTGACTTCTGGGAAGGTTGATTCCATAACCTTGCAGGGAGTAGGGGTGATACAGGAAGTGTCCTCCCTTATCACAACAGACAGATGGAAGGCGGCTCCATTATTTTTTTTCTTTTCGTTTCGTACAGATTTCACTGTTTGTTAACCCAGTTCTCTCATTTCCCTGAGAATAATTGCATGCGGATCAGATGTTCCTGTTACAAACGTCCGACTTTTTTTGTCTGGCCACGCTGTGGTTATTTTCAAGGATGATGGAGGATATTCGTTCGCATTCACCCTAACTTGTCTTTTCAGCGATTACACACTCTGACCTGATTTCTCTTTCCACACACGAATTTGGCCAGTCGCAGTGAAACGCCAGCCATGCAGGAGTGTTTCCTTGCAGGCACACACGCACACACACGACATTTATCCATCCAACCCCTACGATTAATTCCCTGCAGACACCTATTAACCTATTTGACAACTCCATCACAGAAGTAATAACCACGGACCACATTAGCCCAGTTATGACACACGGATGCCACCAACAAAAAAAACGCACTTAATAATGTATTAAACCAATTAAAGTCGGCCCCAGCTTGACAAATTGGGCTTGGGCGGCAACGACAATAAGCTTCCAATATCCAAAGACCGATCTTGGTTCTCCTCACTCTCCGGCTCGTTTCTAGCTGGATCAAGCCCTACCTGAGGCTAGAATGGATTGCCTCTCAACCCCCCCCCCCCCCCCCCCTTGTAATTTCACAATTTTTCCGAGATGATTGATATTTTGCAGCTTTCAGTGGCTGGTTTTCTGGGTCAGGATGGTATCATGTCTCCTGTCAGGGATCCTTTTTTTCTGTTAATGTATATACGCCGTGTTCACTTTGTCAATTTGATGGAGGATTTATGCACACGTACACCTCTGTCATTCTCTGAACAGTTTCACTGCGCTTGGATTGACCGAGTATGAACACAAAACCCATCCTTATAAAAACCGAATAAGACATGCTTTGTTTGCAGCAAGACCAACAAAAAGGCAGCTACAATCAAAACAAAAATTAAAGTAAACAGTAAATGTTGATAAACTATCTAGATTCCTGATACTCTGAGAGATATACATGTATACACACAAATGCAGGTCACGTTTTCCCTTGCAAAATTTCTATTAAACCACGGTTCTATTCAAATGAAAGCTGTCATTAAATTGCATTTTCCTATCACAATATAGAGCAGCCCACGTACTTGAAAAAAAAACTGAGTTGGATTTTAAATGATCTTAATGCCTATTTTTGTATTTGCGGGGACATATAGAGCAGATTGGTGTAGGGATTGGGTCACAACTGTGAACAAATGTGGGAAGGGGAGGGGAAGGGGAGGGGAGGATGGGGGAGTGTGCCCCACCCCTTGTAGGTCATGCCACTTTTCCCAGTGTTCCCTTGAAAAACTGGTATCCTGCCCCCTACTGAGAAAGCCTCACTCCACTGGCCTATTCATGAGACATCCAGTCAAACATCAATGCAATTCCATAAATTTGGGGTCCAAACGTGTGACATTTGTTGATGTCCCTGTTACACCTGACCTGTATAAATTTCCATCAAGTATCATTAAAATTGACCTCACACTATTTTGTACTTGTTTGGCAGGTACTTTGCTCTACACAATCACTCTTGGAGATAGAAGGCAATAAAGAATGCCTCCGGAATTGCAAATTCTTATACATGTCACTGTGTAACAGGGACACCAAAAATGTCATGCGCATGTGCACAATGACATTTTATCCCGAATGACCCGCGTGACCTAACGCGCGCGTGTGAATGCAAAAGGTGGTTGCACAATGCGCACGTGTTAAATTCAATCAGAATGGGCGTTCGCGTAACATGGCGTGACATTACATCGGCAATTTTATCCCGAATAACCTTTGACCTTTGATATACCGAACTGGCTTATTCATGGTAAGTTTGAAGCAAAGGAGAGACCTGTTTATCTTTGAACATCTCTTGCTGACAAAATAAACCAAGTCAAACTCAAGCCTGACACTTAATTATGAATGCAAAGCAATGATCTCAACACTGACAAATGATATAAGACACTCAGAAACTTGCGCCCACCCGAACAAGGATGCTGACAATTTGGGAGACCACCAACATAGGGCAAGATAGCTCAGTTGGTAGAGTGCCCGTACGGTAACCCGGAGGTCGCAGGTTCAAATCCCGCTCCTGCCAAGTTTCTTTGTTCACTTTGAAAAAGGAATTAAACTTGACAGGAAAAAAAACAGGAAATTTCAATAGAACGCAATGTTATTCTACTTTGATCATGCACAAGGCTTAAAATGTAAACTTTATCTACCTCCATTTTTAGAGAGCAAATAAAATACACTAGTCTTAAATGGTGTCCGCCCGATAGTCCGAAGGTTCGATTGTCCGAAGGTTTATTAATCCGAAGGTTCGATATTCCGAACGTACAAATTCCCCATAAGAGGGGGTTCGTTAGTCCGAAAATGAAATAAGGTTCGTTATTCCGAACATTTGATGCAATAGTCCGAAGGTTCATTGGTCCGAAGGGCCGACAATCCGAAGGTTCAATTATCCGAAGGTTCGGTAGTCCGAATTAATTTAGAATAAGGTGAATTAGTCCGAAGGTTCAAAAGTCCGAAACGAAAGTAAGGTTCAATAGTCTGAAGGTTCATTATTCCGAAAGCACACAAGGTTCGATAGTCCGAATTGAAAATAAGGTCCGATAGTCCGACCATCGAATCCTATCGTCAATTCGGACTATCGAACCTAATTGTCGATTCGGACTATGGCACCCTATCGTCTATTCGGACTATCGAACCTTTGGATTATTTAACATTATTCTCTTTTCGGACTAATGGGCCCTTCGAACTATCGAACCTTCAGACTGTCGAACCTTCGGACTATTGAACCTTCGGACTATCGAACCTTCGGACTAATAACCCTTCGGACTAAAGAACCTTCGGACTATCGAACCTTCGGAAAATCGGGCTGTCACCGTCTTAAATACGTAGGTAAATTATTAAGAGTCATTGTATTTTATGGCACAGCTAAACCTATTATAACATCATGCCCAAGGATTTTAAGACATATACAATGTAGTAACTTGCAGCCAATAGAATTCATGAGAAATGATTCATGCAGTCAGGACTCCGCCCATTACAGTGGTTGATACCATTAGTGAAAAGGGGATCAGCTTTTCTGGGAAGGGCACTAATAGCACTGTTCATAAATGACATAAAAATGATGGTATGAATATTCGTGCGCATAGCGTGCATGCCTGGAACTTTCCTCACGCGGCTGTGAAATTTTCCACCAATGACGAAATGACCTGACATACTATGGACATGTACATGCGATGCATGTCCAGGTCAAGTCGGGTCATGTCGTGTCCTGTACGTAAAACACGCATTTGGATGATAGAATATTTAACGCTGTTTCTGGTCCGTGCGTGCCTTCATTAAAAAACTAAGGATCTATTTTTTTATCATTTGGCTAATAACAAACAGCGCCACACACCACTAGCTGACCTCAAACAAGACTAACTTTTACTTCAAACAAGACTAACTTTTAATTGAAAACAAAAGCCTTAACCCCAACCCTCCAGGGCATGTTTGCTAGAACCAACCCTGCCAGACGCATCAGATTGCATACTTTGTCACATTGACTTGTGTGCAGAGTGCAGCAAAGTGGAGCTGTCACCACAGATGCACTGTGCTGCGTCTGGCAGGGTTAGGGTTAATTCTGCCACATTTGTAAGTCTTTCTATCAATTTAATGTCAACTCTAAATTCGCTACCGTATGGAGACCGAGAAACAATAAAGGACAAAAGGATGAAAAGGTCTCCACAAGGAAATTCTAAAGAGGACGATGTCTCCACAAGGAAATTTGTGCACAAAGTCTATGGGGGAATGCTTAAGTACAGGAACAAAGGAAAGAACGAAGCCATCATGTCTCCAGTACATGGATATCAATTTTGGAAGGTGCAAATTAGCACTGAAAAGATTTCAAGGCGATTGATTAGTGCACAAGAACCACCCCTCCTAATTTGAATGCACTCTGCCAGTGCAACAGTCACTGACACAGATTGAACACATTCCTGAATGAATTATTCATCACAATTACGGCTGGACCAGACCATTAGTTTGTGGGGGAAGTTGGGAATATGAAAGAGAATACAAGATATGGTAACAATTACAAATTAATAAATTGGTACATGAAAGTCAGAAAGCCTGGAAGAAAATCCACAGGTAATCCAAGACAGAAATGAAAATATTTCTCAGTAAAACATCTGTTCTCTGGGAGAGGGAGGGGGTTTTCTACATACAGTGTAGTGAACACAGCACTGAGTTGCGTCCTCAGTACTTGTTAAATGTTGTATACAACACTTGTAAACATAAAAAAAAAAAACTACTGAATTATTACGAAATACCGTACTAGACTGTAAGTAAATAGCAGTCTCAAGCATCCTGTGAAATCATGGCAACTGGTGTGCTGTCGTTGTCAAGAAAAGTGAAAATTTATATCGTTTTCCCAACGATTGTCGGTTGACAATCGTTGGAAATAGTCTAGTTCCCCGACCTGATAATTCCCCGACGTCTATAAATTGCTCCATTTTATCAAGGTATGGTCAGGGAACCAGACTACTGGAACATAATTATTTTTCTCTGTTTTCCAAGCATCTATGCACACAAAACTTTAAACAGGTCGGTGTTACATTATTTGCCAGCACACTATAAAATACTAACCCCCAAATCCCTTTATTTCTGAAAATTACAGCAAAAGCAAATAATACGTATATTGGTTAAAGTACATGTACATATACATATACATGCATACTGTACCCTGGCACCACAATATGGGTGGAAAGTAGCATAATTTGAAACTTTAGATTATCGTATTTCGTAACAGTACAAAATAAATTGATGTACAACTTGTTGATGTACATGTAGCTTATTCTTAGCCAACATGATAACCTTCGAGAGATGCTAGAGTCCTGACTACTTGTTTTGAGAAAATAGAACTCAAAGTCTGTAAACCTTGTAGACTATACTCAGTGCCAAAAAAAAAAAGAATCACCAAAAAATATCATTTGATACTGAACTTCAGTTATTACCCAAAAAAAATCCAAGGAAAAAAGAAACTGCAAGTGAACCTGCCTGGCCCAGGGATGATCAACACGACCGGAGCACCACCGGCTTTTTCATATAAGAATCAAATCATTAGAATATTCCAAATTAAGGCTGTGCCGCCTCGTGTACACACCGAATGTATTTTATAGTACATTGTGATATATGGAGTTGATTCTGAATGACATCGCAATGGGATACTTTTGAGATGCTGGTGACAGCCGACATACCAGTTCTTTTCCATTGTTCTCACCAATTGTGTGCATGCTCAGAACTACGCGCGCATGCTCAGAACTACGCGCGCACGCTCAGAACTACGCGCGCACTTTCAGAACTACGCGCGCACGCTCAGAACTACGCGCGCACGCTCAGAACTACGCGCGCACGCTCAGAACTACGCGCGCACGCTCAGAACTACGCGCGCATGCTCAGAACCACGCGCGCATGCTCAGAACCACGCGCGCATGCTCAGAACTACGCGCGCATGCTCAGAACAAGCAAAAATAATTAGTATGTCTGCTGCCCTCCGTCTCAAAAGTTTACCATTCCTGTTCGGAATTGGAATTGGACTCCAAAAATGTGGAGTAGCCCAAGCCTACAGAAAAATGTGCAACAAGACGGTCTTCTTCAACTTTACAAGGACAAAACCCGACACAAGCAGTCACGCAGTCACACAGTCCTCAAACCCCAGACTGACCCCAGACGGGTCATGACCTCCAAGCAACCAGAGATAGATATCACAACACAAGGTGGATCCCCTGATGGGGCTAATCACCTTTAGATGCAGCAGGCCCAGTAAGTCACCTGTAATCCCCTGTCCTAATCCTTGGTACTGCTAAACTCATCAGGATTACATCCTGGCCTTGGATTCCTCCTGAGTCTCTGGTCTTATGAGAGCTTCATTCAAGGGGCGGAGGAAAAGGGAGGGAGAGCTCAAAAAGTGAAGCTAATTGGATCACTCTTCAGAGCACCACAATTATGAAATTTACACCGATGGAGTACATGTTGCATCTTTGACTTTTATTCCAGAAATCAATCAACCAGAGAGAGGGCCCTTCCTTTACTACTATACAGTTAAATCTGTGTGAAGCTGTAATCTAAACAGGTGGCCCCATTCTGCAGGTTTTGTATGCATAAAGCATGTTTGGTTTATAGACCCTCACAGGCTGGCCACATTAACCCTTTGCGTACGGATGACGTCTGTGGATGCAAAAAAAAAAGTGCCACCGGGCCGGATGACGCTATTGGCCGCCGTTTGTGCAGTTTCAATCCATTGTTAGATTATTGTTTATGATACGCTTGACTGCACAAACACATTGTAGCGGTTCACTTGGCTGCAAGAACCACCGCGACACCCCGACGTCTCCCGTAAAATACCGTGCCCAAGGGGTTAAGCAGGTGCATCATTATGCAGGTGGCCTCTTTATGAAGGTGGCCAAATGAGCAAGTTTGACTTTTACAAGGAAGAAAGTGCAGCAGTGGAATTTCTTGAATGCAGCTTGTGAAAATATAGTTGCTAATCACATAATTAGCAGGGGTGAGATTGGCCAAAATGAAAAATCCACAAAATCCACGAAAAATCCACGAAAAATCCACGAGGACCAAAGATCAACATATAGTTTGTATTTGCCTAAAGGTTAAGGCACCCCCTTAAAATATCCGTTTTTATTGGTCCGTATATCCACTTTTACAGGTAAAAACCACCTTTAGGACAACACCTCAGGAATTCCAGATTGCAAAAAAAAGATTCTTTAAAAATTCTGAAATCCCGACAAAAAATCCCGAAATCAGGAAAAATCCTGACAAATCTCACACCCCTGCATTATTTATGTTGATCAACACGGAATACGGAAATAACCAAAATGGACAATGCAGAAAAATTCCATCTATAAATGGCTAAAGACTAATCCACCGACTAAAACATGCAACTCTGTTGCAGTGGTGTCTTGGTATTTTTAGCACCACGTGTTAATTTTGATATTCACTTCATGTCCCACCAGCCAGTGACCATGTTTGCAACTTGCCACAATTGGACGTGCCTCGAATGTAAGAACACATACATGTACGATGCGTACGTGGCTTTGACACCACCTTAACAGACCTTTACAAATTGCAGACGCCAAATTACAGTACAGTTCAATTCTCAGGTAATTTCTATCCACCCCCTCTGGAATGCCCATTGGTACAGCCCACTTGAATCCAGCCCATTCGGTTTCATTTTTGGTTTTGTTCAGTACAAATCTATTACCGCAATAAGAATGAAACTGCCATATTATAATCTATAAATACAATTTGAAAAATGAAACCAAACTGCTGAAAAGAAAATGTTGATCTCGGTATTAAAACCCAAAACAAACTGATCATGAGGGGGTTGCATGTGTTTATACATGAAGTTATTTGCACGATTTAAAATTATAAAAACAAAAATTCTTTGTGCCTTTTCTTTTACGTTGTTAAAATACAGTAGTCAACACATATTTGAAAATAGAACATTCAAAACAATTAGACATGTGCAGCGTGCGTGTGAAATTTGTTACGTTAAAATTTAACACGGAATTACATTTTACAATGAAAAAAAAAGTATTTAATACTCAGTAGTCAGCCATATGTATTCTAATAATATAACAGTATTTATTATATCCCCTCCTCCTCATCCACTGACAAACAAGGATATTCCATTTATATTTCAGAGGCACCAGACCCACTAAGTATTCATTATCATGGCTATCCACACCACAACTCTTGCTTGTTGACATCGTAACCACACACCGGTCCCCTCCTCCCGCAAGTGGTACATCCCATCTATTAGAAGGTCTCTCTTCTAAAGGCAAGGGACCTTTCCCATTCCTGGAAAATGTTATTGACCCCATAAAAGGTTGAGTGACCCTCACATAAAGGTTCCTGACTTCATTCATGAGGTGACCAGACCTTTGCTAGCTATTCAGCAAAGCGGGGACATGCCTGCTTCTGGTTGGCTGGCTGGTCTACTGGCCACAATCCTTCACCAATCACCCTCTGAGGAAGGTCACCGATTACATAATGGGGCAAACAATCAGCCTTGGTATCATTTTGTGGTCTATAAGGTTCAGGAAATGATCTGCACCCACAGTTGCACTAAATTCCTGGCCATGGTTTTAATTTGAAAGCTATCAGGAAGATTATTAACTGGATGGGTAACTTATTAGTAGGCAGGAACCAAGTAAGACGATGCCATCATGTTGTGTTGGCAATGTTAACATTTGCCTTCAACTTGTAGAAACTGTGGATGCTGTGTGAGTACAGTCAGTGAATGCAACACACACATTATGTACATTGTACATACACACCGCAATTATTGTCAAGTTTTGAGGTATTCTAAAGTTCTGTATGCAAAACATAGTACCATGGAGACTGTTTCTTCCATGGTGAACCATTGAGAAATCATGCACTTAATAGTCAGCCGAAGCATAGCTAAACATCACTCATAAATTAATTTGTCTACGCTCATGAAGAACTTTAATACATGAGGTACCACTTCTTTTTGGCTACTTTTTGCTACCATAGACTTGCTTCAAGTTGCTGTTTATGTCCACTAAAAAGTTCCCTGGTACCACTTTTACCGAAGGCATTATATAGGCAGTCTTGTTGACTTGACTTGCTGACTCAGACTCGAGTCGCGATTTGTTTGACTTGAGACTTGACTTGACTTGGAAAAAAAATGACTTGGGACTTGACTTGACTTGAAAGAACGTGACTTGTGACTCGACTTGACTTGAATAAATTTGACTTGCTGACATCAACACTTTTGTTAAAACAATTAAGCACAACTTTTGGGCCTGTGCACATATCAGTTGAAAAAAATGCCAAGCCTACAGCGCATCTATAGCGAGATGGGTGTCCAGTACATGTATGTATGCAGGGCTGCAGCACTGGACAATTGCATGGAGAATCGTCAAGATGGCATGCGAGGTTGATTCTGTACAGTGCATACGTGCCAGCCAAAAGTAATTTGTCATTGGAATTTGAATTTACTATATGCAACACTTGACTTAAGACTTGGCACTTGACTTGGAAAAAATTAACTTGGGACTTGACTTGACTTGTGAACATTTGACTTGGGACTTGACTTGACTTAACTTGAGAAAAAAATGACTTGGTTACAACACGGATAGGCACTGACAATGAGCGCTCATTAAAATTTGAAGGTTTGCATGGTGATGACAGCAATATAAACAAACAGATTTGCGGTCACACCATGAGGTAACCGACTCTTTAGTATACTCTCTAGAATACTCATGGGCAGACCAGAGTATACATTGAAGTTTAGCCCCAGTTACACCACTGTGTCCACACCTGTACACGTACACTGTATAATGTACAGACCAAGTTAAACAAGTTTCACCGTGGAGACTACGCATACACCTATAATGTACATGCAGGCCTACACTGTCCAAAAGGTCTGTGATGTCATCAACCCAGCTGGTACGTCAACTCTGGCCAAACCACTGTGGATGACATCACCCTGATGACATAATGGAAAGCCATGCATACAACCAGTAGGGGGTGGAAGGGTTGAACACATCTTATCCCCCCCCCCCCCCCATGCACCACACAAGGCACCTAGTGTGGCATCTTCCATTTTCGAAAATGGGAGGATGTTTCTTTACACAAAATCAAAGAACATTGCCAGGTTTGGTTATCAGAGGAAATGATTAAAAGTAACTGAGAACACGGCTTTTGAGGCTGCCCAGTAAAAAATAACCACTGGACTGGGGAGAAGTCCCTGATAGGAAAACTTCCCAGGCTGTTCGCACTGGACTTGAAATAAGGAAAGCACCCATCGTCTTGATGAGTTTTACCAAAAAGAAAATCAATCAATCAAAAAGACTTAATTACTAAGGCTGCCAGTGCTGTATTCAGGTTGAGAATGACAGCATGGAGACTGCTGCGCAACATGAAGGCAAATCATGTAATACATCAGGGACCCTCTGAGTTAGTGTTAATTGACTCAGCAGGGTACCGGGCGAGTCTGGAAATGCTCACACCCACATCCCGCACCTGGCATTTGCACGTATGGGTTCAACAGAGTTCAATGTTGAGCCACAGGCACACTTGAATGTATTTCCCCAAAGGGACACCGACGGTGCTGGGGAATGAAGTTCACTATCCAGGGCTGGGAACCCAGAGGCCATTGTCCTCCACTGATCAGAACCATAAATGACTCACGCAAAAATGTCTACACAAACGCTACAACATAATCACGCCATACAGAATGCCCCCCCCAACAAAAAAAAACAAACAAAAAACCCAAAACTGAACCCAAACCATAGATCCAACAAACGGCCATGTTTATCCATGCACAATGCTGCCAACTCTCCAATGGATGAATTTGCACAACCGATTGATCTCCTGGCGGGGAAGTCATTAATGGCCGACCTCTATTCAACCAGCCAATGAATGAAAATGACAGGAGAGAAAGAAAAAAATAATCTGATATAGGATACTATTGCACGAAATTATCTGGGAGAGACAAGGACTGGTTGGGGTCAGTGGTGAAACGACCGGTCGGTCACTGATCATCAGCACCAGGGCAAACAAACTTTCATGAGCATCGTGAACCTGTGAGAGTCAGTCACATCAAACACTATCTGGACAATGACCCCAGTCAGTTTGCCCTGACAATGTCAGTGCCTTCTGTTTGTCTCCACACGGCCGGCCACGGACTGGCGGTCACTGCCTCCAACTGCCCCCCCCCCCCCCCTCATTCAGGATACAGTCAAAGTCATTTGTGTTGGCGGGGCTGAATTAAGTTGGGATTGAACCACGGATTTAAACTAAACTAAATGCTTATGGTTTTTGGTGGTTTTTTTTTGGGGGGGGGGGGTGGACTGTCCCCTGTTTTTGTAAAGCTGGAATAAAACTTGTACTGAGTTAAGTAAACCTGTTACAAAGCTGTGGAATAAAAAAATCCCAACCGAGCAGAACTGGTTAGAATCAACTGTAAGACAGACTCTTCCACTATGGAACGGGCAAGATTTGACAGCTTCTGATTGGCTTATTTTGTCAATGCCATGAAATCAAAATTAAAAAAAATGCTATAAATGGTTCTTCTAAAATCATGATGAATACACGAGAAATAAAGATTCTGACTAATTTTTATGTTTTAGTAGTTCACTGTGACTTAGGATAGAACAAATAAATAAATAGGGCGTGGCCCCACCCACAAAAAAAATACCCGTTTCAGGCCGTGACATTTAAAGCAGTAATAAGACATTCTTGCAAACCCCTGCACATGCATACAGCATGCGTTTTGTACACAGCTCTGGACATCAAGCATATGGCAAGCAATGTTTTTACCACTGATGACCACTGATGACAGCCAGAAATGGATATTTATAGTGGGCGGGGGGGGGGGGGGGGGTAAACCTCATGATTTTTTTTTCTGTCCTACGTTTCGATACAATCATGAAAAGTAATCAAAGTCTTTATTTCTTATGCATTCGTTGTGATTTCAGAGAATTGTTCCTATTTTGATATCTGTGAAGTTTTAAGGTTCTGTTACTTAAAGTTTTTGACTTTACATCGATTATGTGTCAACTTCCACAAAAATATAAATGGATTATTCCATTCTTAAGTACAGCTCTGTATTTGATGTATGTACAATATACATTGTATGCAGCCAAAAAGCTAGACAATTGTTTGAAAGGTTATACCAATTAATTGATTTATTCCCCATCTACTGATTGTTTGTGTTGGTTTTGTAAATTTCTTAGTGCGTCTTTTCTTTTCTCTGTTAAGTACACTCAGCAGCCAAAAAAAGTGCCAAAACGTTATTTTAAATTTTCATATTCTTAATTGTCACACTCAGAAGACCTTAAGAATGTCATGCAACCATGCATGGCATAAGTCATGTGACTGCACACTGATATAAAAAAAATAAAAAAAAAAAATTGTGCATTCACCTCTTCTAATTCAGGGACGTACTGACGAGAGATTCCCCCCCCCCCCCCTGAATAATGGAACAGCAAATGCTACTTAAGGAAGGTAAATTAAATGGCTTTAATATAAGGAGTCACAATTGATTCAATGTTTGTTTCATCTTTTGGCCAATGGGCAGGCTCAAGTTAGAACCCACAATGCCACAAACAATAGTAGCTTTTATCTCTGTCACAAGGAATCAATCGTTTGTACTCATATTGACACTTGAATGGGCGGTGTACAAGTGCAAAAAGGCAACAGGGACTTGGGATTTGATAAGACCAGGGGCTGAATTCATGGGGTTGCTAAGCACACAAATTTGCTTAGCACAAAAAAAGTGTCCGCATTAGACTTTTTTTTAATAAAACGCACATGTTCAAGGGGAGGGGGGGTTTTATTTGTTTTTAATTGAATGGCAAATCAATATTTTAAGATTGAAAATTGGGTAGGTGGGTAAAAAAAATTGGGGGAAAAAAAGTGTGATCCAATGTTTGGGTTTAAAGTCTTACAATGCACATAATGCGAGGTCTATGTGCGAGGTTATTGTAATTTGCAACCTCAGATTGTTTACTACATTTAGGGGAAATTGTTTCCTATTTTTAAATTATGAAATTCATTTGTTGGAAGATTTACTGTTTTGTATTTTAAGCGGTTTTGTTGGAAAAAAATAAAACATTGACCAATTATGTTATGCATGAAGCTCAAGACAATGAGCGCTTTAGTCCGGTAAAGAGAAAAAAAAACACAAAATGTTCGTAGAATTTGTAATATTTATCCTAAGGTAGACTGGTCTCCTTCAGGGCCCAGCATTTCAAGACACACAGAGAAGACAAGGAACAAAGACTAAGCAATAGGAAACACAAAATAAATTTGAATTTGATTACGACTGTACAGCTCATATGCAGCAGTGTGATCACCGGCCACTTTGGGGTAAACACGGCTCACTTTTTGCGCACAAGACAATGGGGAAACTGGTAAGAAAAATGGCAATTTTAAATTTTTCACCTAATTTTCCCCCCAAAATAACACAAATTTACAGATCAGTAACGTAGACCAGAACTGTACTGTTTTTAACAAGATAATTTTTTTTCCCTCGATTTTTGGACAGAATTTTAAACAAATTTTACTGGAACCTTCATGTCACTTTGTACAGGGCGAAAGTTCATTGATCTAATTTTTGTTTTCATTTCTGTGCACATACACTGTATCTTATCTTATATCTTATCTTATCTTATATCTTATCTTATCTTATTTGAGCATTCAACATCCAACAGCACAAGCACCAGAACGGATGGATATGGGTTAATCTATTTTTTAAATACACACAGTCATTTAAAACACTTAACAGTAAAAATAAATACAAACACAGTGAAATAAAAAGCATCTGGTCATTAAAACAGCAAAAACTATAATTATATGAAACCGGCATGCTCTGGACCTAACTCTTCAATCACAGGCAGCAGACCCATATTACTGAGGAGAGTTGGGCCTCTGTAAAGTTTGCCGAACTGAAGATTTACAACTAAAAAGGGCTGGCTAAAAATGTCAATATTGGGAGTGTCATGAGAAAAAGAATTGTACAATAAAGTCAACCGATTTGCTTATTAGTTTGGGGCAAACCCATGTAACCGTAAATTTATGAGGGGAGTACGCGACCAGTAAACAACCCACCCCCCTCCGCATTTAATTTATTCGCTGAAGTTTCCCCTTTAAAAAATTGGTGCATCCCGGAGCCCCCCCCCCCCCCCCCCCCCTCCTCCCACAAATTGGTTCCTAAGTACACCGCTAGCAATCAGGTAGGGACCAAAAACCCAATCAATCCTAGCACACTGAAGGAAACAATTTTTTTTTCTGGTACCGGTGTGGTGTGAAATTTAGTCACTATGAAATACGGTAGTATTGCACATGCTAAGTTATCGATGATATCGATAATTGAGAGAGTGGCCGGTCACGTGAGAGGGTTTAACCATGGAGGTAGGCTATTCCTACCTCCATGGTTTAACCAATAATAGGGAAAGGAGTCGGATATTCATACGACACTGGGTACTGGAAGGCAGAGATCGGCACAGGCAGAGGAAACCTGAATTTCGTCCCTGAACTCTGTAAAGAGTCAAGGTAACCCACAAGGTATGATCAGGATGGGCGTGATTTGATTCTTGGGTTAGTCAAGTTCAAGGGCGATACAAGGATAAAAATACATAACTGGAACCTTACAAATTGGGTCTCGCAGACGTTCATGTCTGAGGCCTAAAACTCAAGTAGTTCTGGTAGCTTTTGCAATGCCGTGACTCATTTGGTTAGGATACCACAGTCTGGTACATGTAATGTGTAGGAAGCAAGTTCAATCAAGGACTGTACATGTAGTTTAGGTAGTATACAACATTTACAAACATCAAAAAACAAAACTACTGATTTATTACGAAATACCGCACTAGACTGTAAGTAAATAGCTTGGTGACCGCTTCTTAACCCCTTGACCCTGGATTTCATATGGGGGCGCCGGGGCGCCATGTGCATCCAAGCAAAACGAAAACAAGAGGCTTGTGCAGTCAAGCATAACATACACAATACCCCAATAATGGATTGAAAATGCAGAAATTGGCGTGTATAGACGTCAACCGGCCAGGTGGCAATTTGCAATATGCACGTACTTGTGTCAACCGTACGCAAGGGGTTAAGCATAGGAGATGCACAAAGCTCGGTGGCTCACCAGGCTTTTTTTGCAAGCTAGAGAACACTGCAGTCTACAGTTTACATCTGCCTACAGATTTGGCATTCACCTACCCATACATTGTACACATCAATATCTACTAAATACCAAGTATACTGTATACCTCAGACTTGTTGACTCGAGTCAGTGACTTGGACTCGAGTCTGACTCGAGTCACAATTATTTTGACTTGCGACTTGACTTGACTTGCTAAAAAAATGACTTGTGACTTGACTTGATTTGCCAACATTAACAAGTTTCGCAAAAAATATATTTCGCTCGGTATTTTTGCAGTGTATTTAAAATTTGGCCTGGAATCGGCGTGAAAATCATCGTCATTGCGAATTATATTGTAGGCCTACTTACCTAAACCATGGAGGAATGTAGCATACAGCGCGCACTGTTGAGCGACCAATCGGTATCGGTATTAATTCAAACAAGCTGTTTTATGAAAAAGTTGAATGTGTGTCGACCATAACGCTACGGGCATAAACAAACTAATTTGTATAGAAGCCACTGGAAAAGAGGTTGAAGTAATACTATTGATAAGTAGCAAGAATTGTCATTTATAGGGAAAAGAATCTCAAGATATAATGTAAAAACCTTTCTAAACCATCTTACTTTAAAACTTTAGTTTATTTTTTACATGATTACTACTATAGCTAAATGATTTTTATGAAAGAAATTCTTTTTTTCGAATCTGTTGATTAGAGTTAAATCATTTGAATTGCTTGTTGGAAGCAAATTCTCCCTTCGTCCGACATGCATGCGTAATCCGCTAAAAAAGTTGTAATGACTTGACTTTGACATGAAAAAAAAAAGACTTGCGACTTGTCTTGACTTGAAGAAAAAAAAGACTTCGGACTTGACTTGAAAAAAAAAATGACTTTGTTACAACTCTGGTATACCTACACAGATTTCAGCCCAAGAGCTGAATTTGTCAGAATATTAAGTACTGTAGGATTTGATACATGCATAGGCATCTTCACACAACAAAACATTGCATCGTTCATTCAACCATGGTTGAACCATTAGACAGTTACACTACATTATGAATATTTCATTGAAGTGTGCAATAGGGCAAATCAACATTCCGAATTAAAGACAAGACCCAAAGTGGTGGGTGACCTTCGCTGAAGACAAGATACACAAAGGATTCAACTCTAGTAGTGCAGGTTAATGAACTGAATGACAAGAGTATACAAAACACGCCAGCAGCTAGTGTAAATTACCCCAAAGACAGTCCTAAACCTTGCCTGAGAAATAAAACCCCTCCGCTTGAATCATTTGAAATGCATATTCTGGAGGTTACTAACCTAAGACACAATGAACTGTTGGAATTCTATTCAGTTGGGATTATCGCAATGATCTCTAGTATCATCGTTTGCCCACGCTAATGCTTGTGACGTTACATGATGAAAGGACATTGATGCAGTTATAAACAAAGCCCAGGTTTTTACCAGTGACTCATCATGCTACCGCATTCTCAATGATGAGACAAGGTATAAAATGTACTATGAATTTGGGATGAGTACGCTTTAAAGGTGTGTATATGTAACTGCTCTTACTGGAAGTCACCCAATACAAGGCTAAAAGCCACTCTAGGTAAAGGGCTACAACAGAGGTGGTGGGGTTGGTCACATTTTAGGTTGCCAGCCCTACCTCCATTTAGATCTGGACCCAGGAAAACCGTAATAAGGGTGTACCCTTACGGTTTTCCTGGGTCCAGATCTAAATAGAGGATAAATCTTCAATAAATGATGCACACTGCCTGCAACTTATAATAATTGTTATGCTTATATAGCGCTTTCCATCGTATCAACGATCTCAAAGCGCTTTACAATTATTAATACCCCGTTCCCCAGGCCCTGGACCATGCGGCAGCCGATATCAGCGCTCAATTGGCCTCGACCCTCTCAGGTACCCATTTAATACTCCTGAGTGGAGGGAGGAAATTGTAGTCAAGTGTCTTGGCAGGGTTCGAACCCACGTACCATCGTATATGAGTCGAACACCGTAACCACTAGGCCCTGGCATTCTACACTGCGTAGCACATGGATTTGGAATGTGCACTATGTATTTGCAGTTTCATGTCCCAATGAGTTTTCAAAACATTTGGTTTCAATTGTGAAATATTATAGGTGGAAGGGAAGCAGGTTACAGGTAAGGAGTTCCAAAGAGAGAAAACAAATTGAAGAGTATCTCACAGTACTAGCTTTTGGAACAACAACAGTGAAAGGATGTGATGAGACAGCCAGGCGAGTAGAGCGCCTGGAAGTTTGGACGGGGGAACTAATGATGAAAGGTGTGTAAGAGGTATAAAAGCAACCAAGAAAACGCCCTTTTTCAGGGGGTTACAGACACCTCCCAAAAAGAAAGTTTTTGTTAAAATAAAAAAATTAATTTGAAAAATCATCAGCAGAATTTGTTGACTAGCAAGGCAGTACATCTTTAAGTTTCAAAGAAATCAAATCAGAATGATATACATGGATTGTAAATGGTTCTGAAATAATGAGGAATTCATAAGAAATAAAGATTTTGATGCACATGTATTTTTGTGTTTTTGTAATTCATCAAGACAGACAAATTGTCAAAGTGAACAAAGAAAACTGGCAGGAGCGGGATTCGAACCTGTGACCTCCGGAATACCGTACCGGCACTCTACCAATTGAGTGATCTTGCCCTATGTTGGTGGACTCCCAAATTGTCAGTATCTTTGTTCCGGGGGAGGGGGGGGGGAGGGGGGGTGGAGGGGCACTAGTCAGTTTTTCTTGTGGTGTGTTTGATGAAGACAGAAAAATCACGGGGGACTGCAAAATATACCACTCTCTGGCATTGATGTCATCCGTGGTAAAACATGGCTGGCCACGCACCTGTAAACACAGTCATGTTTTACTCTACCACTTAAGGTAGTGATCATTGTTGTAATTTTCAGAAATGGGCGGATTTGGGGGTTAGTATTTTATAGGAAATATCGTTCCACTGACCTGTTCAAAGTTTTGCGCTGTTGGATGGCAAACAAAAAACGAGAGAAAAACGGCGCTTGTTTTCAATAGCCTTTAGTCAAGGCCCGTGTGGCTACCCGGACACGTGACACACCCCGAATGCCAGCGTGGGGGCGTGCCACTCATCTGGGTAGCCACGGCGCGCCTTGACTAAAGGCTATAGGGCAGTTTTCTAACGATTTCCAGCTGGATATAAATTTCCACTTTCCTTGACAACGACAGCACACATATTTTCACAGGATGATTGAGACTACTATTAACTTACAGTCTAGTAGGGTATTTTGTAATAATTCAGTAAAAAAAAAAATTTGAGGATTACCAATCGTGCACACTACATTTAAGACAAGGCTTTGTCTTCTCTATTGTCCCTTTACTTTAACATTCTCCCATAGACTAAGTACACATTTGTGCTCAACAAAAGACCTCTCTCTGCGGACAACAATGATTTCATTGTTGTTTCTTGATCCTAATGTCCTCAGTAGTATTGCAATATATGTGCACCCATACATGTTGAGTTTTGCACATGGCTCCGGACATCAGCAGGGGTGTGGCAATGGATGTTATACAACGGATGATGTCACAGCAACAAAGTAGTGGTTTTTGTGGGCGGGGGCTTGCCCCATGATTTTTTTCTGCCCCAATCGTGACAAATTATACATGTACCCAAATCTTTATTTCATATTTTTCGCCAGCTTGCCCGGCTTGGTTCCTCCAGGGTGTTTGAGTGTGCAACTCGGCCTTTCAACTGTTCCACCAAGACAGGGTGGTCAACAAAAAACCGGAACGGCATACTTCCGCTACCCTGAGACTTAAACAACCTATACCAATGCATGGGTAATTTTGTTAAAAGAAAAATGATACCATAATCTCCCGATTCGGTTCAGTAGTTTTTGTTCTAGAATCTAATTTGTGAAACAAAGTTAGGGGTCATTTGGTCCCGAGGTATAACAAGTATGCTATCATCATGCTCTTTTCTGCATGGAACAAATGGCCAAGTGAGCCGACTTTGCTTCACATAAATAGGCTCTGGAGCAAAAACTACTGCACCGAATCGAGAGGTCTTGGTATCACTTTTCTTCTAAAAAGATTCTCCATCCATCAGTACAGGTGGTTTGACTCTGACTGTATACTCTGACTGTATACTCTGACTGTGTACTCTGACTGTGTTGGTGTAGAAAAGGGGGCTGTGCCAGTGGCTTTTTCTCTCGTTCTGTGTCTCTGTGGAGTTCTTTGCCCGGTGCATGTTTCCCTTCACCTTGCGATCTTTCTTACTTCGGGAGGATTGTTGATTCCTGCCTCTTGTGTCTTTGATTCTTTTTTTGTTTTCATTGTTTTTGTAGCTATATCATAGGGGGGGTAGAGTTGGGGGGAGGTGGTTTTTTCCGCATTCAATAGGGGACCTTTAAAGGAGAATTCCAGGCTCTATAATATTTTATCTAGTCTAAAAGAACATACACTAACATACATACTGCACCAAGAGTTGGATTTTCTTTGTTATGGAGAACGACACACACTCCCTTTATATTTACGATTTCTTGCCATTCAGCAGTACAAAGGGCGCGTCCATACTGTTCGAAGTTCCCGCGACATCCGGGAGATTATGACGTAGTGTCCGCACCTCAATGGAAATCCATGGTTGGCTACGTGCGGTATGCACTGGTATCACACCTAGACGCAGCTTAGTGCATATGAATACGTATGTTTTATAAGGCGCCCGACTATTGCGTGAATGCGTAAGGCTGATGTTTACTTCGACTTGATGTGCTGCAATTTATCGTGGTTTTTCGTATTTTTTTAGAAGAGCACAAAGTCTGTTCTGGTCGGAAAGAAAATATGTTAGGCACTGCATCATCTCGAAGATTCTTAGCCTACCCCAGGAGAACTGCCTGCCGATTTTCCTCAAAGCAATCCGGTTCGAAGTCGTCGCATTTTTATATTGTTCAGCCATTTCTTACAAATATCCGGTCGTTTGACTTTGGGGGATTGGGAATTTGGAAGAAGGCGCTGAGACCTTTTAGAGAATTCGGTCTATTTGAGCAGCCAAAAGCTTGCCAAATCGTCTTGATGTTGCTGTACTACAGCACGACCGAGTTTTGCTTTAGCAGTCAGGCAAAAATTCGCCAGGAATATGGAAAACAGACGTGCGTCAAGGAACAACACTGCCGCGTTCTCGTGTGTGTTGCATGTATGGACAATGGTTCACTGCACTCGCACAGCTCAGGCTGCGGGGCCGGCCGGGTACCGGCCGGCCGGCTTGGTAGTGCAGCCACTACGTCACAGTATCCCGGATGTACCGATATTCTAGAGCAAAAGGGCGGCCCGCATGACGGCAGGCGCGTTATGAAAAAACCTCCGGTTTATACGATTACCGAAACCAATCAAAATGAAATAAAAAGTAAGTCACAATTGCAATTAACGTTCTTTAACATTATGTTATTATAAACTCAGGGTGGACTTTCCCTTTAACAAAAGAGGACAATAGGGTCCCCGATTGAAAAGAGGTCCCCATTTGCACCCGTTTACACACTTGGGTGAGTTGGTCTCACCGACGGTGGAAGTTACCCCACCTGAGTCTATAGGTCTGAAAATTGGGATAATTTCCCTGAGATTGGTTTAAGTATTATGCTCTATTTAGATCTGGGCCCAGGAAAACCATAAGGGTGGTAGGGTTGGCAATTCAAAATGTCGCCAACCCTACCACCTCTGATCATAACCCTTTACCTATAGAGGCTTTAAGTCTTGTATTTGGTGATTTCAATTAAAGAAAAAAAAAGTTCCGTAACTCGAGTGGCTTTAAGCCTTGTTCGGGATGAACTTGCATACAAAAAATGTATTCGTCATGGTTTTAGAACTCTTTACAGACTTCCGATTTTGATTTCTGCGACCCTTTAACTCAAGCAAACGGCCAACATGCATACATATGACCCACATAATATTGCTGCCGGCTTCAGTAAGAGTTGTGGGCAAACCACATGGATAACTGGGTCCCCAAGTCCAGAGTTCAGGAAAGTAGGCTACTGACGTGGATTAGGGTTAAGCCTCTCCGAAGAACATTTGATGCAAGCAGAGAGAAAAGTGAGTCACGGCAGTTTCCCAATGTCATCATGTCCGTCTGGAGACTGGGGAAGACACACCTGCTAAACAAATCTAGAGTACATGGACGTGTGCGGAGAAACAGAGCAACCACCGATTCAGCCAAGCTTTGAAACCGGGAATGGTATGACAAGCATCGACAAACCGGGCGTGAGACTTGAGGGAAAACAGAAAATCCACGCAACATTCGGAGGCATTTCATTTGTATGGCGTTGCTGAAAAACGCATAGAAAACAGCATTTTCTACCAAAAGATACGGTTCAAAATTGCAAACAAAAAATCAGGTTGCAGAGGTCATTTTGGAATGATGATGAAAACAATTTCAGGACCAAAAACTTTTCTGGAAATCTGGAAGACGTCGCAACGAAAATCCTGAAATCAGGAAAAATCCTGAGAAATCTCACCCATGCAAACAGGGTGGCCACACTGTTGAAAGACGGGCAAAAGAAAGCTTTAAGCATTGGGCAAGAGGGGGAACTACATTTTTAATACCTTTTTCAATACTTCGAAAGTAAACGTAAGTATAAGCCGAACTAATACTAGTTTGGCAGGCTGTCATAAGCACTCCATTGCACACAAATGTGGCGCTCTCAATAGAGAACAGTCTCTCATCACAAAAAAATAATTTATAGATTTATATACACCATTGCAAAGAACAGATCATAGGCTTTAAAATGATGCAAGAATTACTCAAATTGGAGCAGTATTAACCCCTTGCCACCGGTTGACACAAATACGTGCAGATTGAAATTGCCACCTGGCCGGTTGACACAAATAGAGGCAAATTTTTGCATTTTCAATCCATTATTGGGGGTATTGTGTACGTTATGCTTGGCTGCACAAGCCTCTTGTTTCCGTTTCGCTTGGCTGCATAACCCGGCCTGGTGCCCCGGCGCCACCCGGTGGCAAGGGGTTAAAAAAGCTATGACAATTTTAGTTTTATTAGATGATCCAGCACTATCGCAGAAATCAAGCGATAAAGTTTGTCCTTCATTTCCGCACCGCTGAACGGCTCACGATTAGGGGGTAGCCTTGGTAAGAAGTGTCTCTCATTGGTTTATTTGTGGAAATATCGGGTCAGATCGGCCAATCAATGAAGAGTTTAGATCACAAGCTTTAAATTGATACCAAGTTTGTTCTTGCATTCAAAATGGCGTACACGAATAACAAAATAACGAATCTTATAAAGAAAACACAAATTCCCGTAATTATCAGTGAGTTACCGTAATAAAAACTTTTAAAAAATATTTTATTGTACTAAAATGAAAAAAAATGAAAACACAGTATGATTTTATGTTACATAAACTAGCATTTTAAGCAATAAAAAGAAAACAAAAATTTCGACCCTCAATGGATTTTTGCCTGTAGCTCAAAACGGAGGAATGGGACTTCCGACTGGTCCCTTGTAAGAATGGCACAAATAGCCACCTGCCGACTGATATTGCTAGGGTCAGTCTGACCTCCATACCCAAAAAACTATTTGAGCCAGAAATCAGCCACAGTTCAATCATAATGCTGGTCCGTGCATTGTAATGACCTACAGGTACAGACAAGTTGCAGAATTTGCAGCCAACTACTAAATTCAAGTGTTCAGCTCTTGAAAATATACATGTATACGTAAAAACAAAAAGTCCCGACACAGCCAAGGGTGTCCCAAAAACACCGACATTCTAGCTATGTACCGTGAATGCAATACTCTTGCTTGTCTCTACAATGCAGGAAGTGGCGTACATTGTAGCGGGATGTTCTACAAGAGGAAGCCTATGTCAGGCAGCCCGAGGCTGGATCAACTTTCAAGCAAAGCATAAGTCATGGTTTCCTGTTTGATATGAAATCTGGGACACAGTCAGCTGAGGGGGACGGAGGGGGTGGGGGTGGGTGGTGAGAGTGGAGTCATGTTTTGGTGAGGGGTGTGTGGGAGGGAGGGGGAAGACCGGGGATAGTGAGTAAACCACCCTGTAATGGGGACTGACTGAGATGTCCGGACTGGGTACGAGGCAGTTAATGGACATTTGTGGGACAAAAACAAGTCTTAAGGAAAGCAAACTGGGGGGGGGGGGGGGGGGGGGAGGGGTGTTGTTAAGATGCAGGGCTCAAATTTCAGACATCGTGTATATCCAATAGACCTATTTCATGTGTTGTCATGAACCGCATGGTATTGTGATGCTAATGAAGTGCTTACTCAAGTAAACCAGTCAAGCGTGTTGTGTGCATTCGAACCCCTGACCCACTGATCATGAGTCACAAATCTTAGCAACTGGAACGTACAACTTCCTCTGTGCAGGTGTGCTGCTACTATATTTCAAAACCGGAGTCCCAACTTGCTTAACCCATCGAACCCGTTTGACATCTTTAGCCGTGGTTTGAAAATTGACACCTAGCCGGTTGACGGGCCATAGCCGCATTTTCAATCTATTGTTGGGTTATTGTGTGTGTTACGCTTGGCTGCACAAACCTATTGTTTCACACAAGCCGGCCCAGCATACCGGCGCCCCATTATAAATACTCAGGATCAAGGGGTTAAAGATAGAAAAAAAAATTGTCAAGTGAATGTAAATAAACATAAAAGACTCCCATTCATTTATTCATTCAAACAAGGGTGAAATCTGAGTTTAATTTCAAAGAAAAAATTACCAGCACACTGCACTAGTTCTATAAGCACAGAATTTGGGCTAGGAAGCGCAGATTTCTGTGGTTAGCAGAGACATGAAATTGGGCCATGATTACACACAGAGTTGCGGCCGTTAGGGAAGACATCATAATTAAACAGGCAGTATTGTTAGCGGTACTGCTGCTATTTGAGGTACTGAGATCTACCATCAGGTGGCAGATTATTCAATAGAATAAATAATTCATATGACTAAAATGTTAATGAGTTCTCCACTTAACCTTTGACCTCATGTCTAATGCAGGCTTTCAAGGAGACCCAGGTGAAAAAGTAGGAGAATAGTAGGATCAACATTTTGCAACAACAAAAAAACAGGACAAAAGTAGGACTTTTGAGGACAACAGCAGAATAAAAGTAGGATTTTTGTGGGCTTTCAGGAGTAGTTTTTGTTGATACTCACCCATGTCCACACCATCACAAGCCTCATTTGGCATGTTCTGTACGCACAACACGTGTGTGCTCCATCCTCAACTAAGCTCTTGGAAGTAAAGTTGCAGTACTCCTGCACCTAAGCCCTTCATTGTGTGATTTTATGACAGTGTGTAACAAATATGAAAAATATTCAATGAGGGTTCATTTTTCGCAGTTGTCGGACAAAAAAATAGTAATTTCAAGAAAAAAGTAGGAAAAGTAGGAGCAAGGTAAACAAAATAGGGAAAGTAGAAATACTTGAAAGCCTGCAATGAGATTTCCCTCAAAACAAGAGGCCAATTGCATACAGCTGCTTAAACACAAAAACAACTTGCTTAGTAAAAGCAGGTGACCAGCCAATATTGCTTGTGACCAGCATTTAGCTTGGAGTTTTAGCTGGTAACCTGATTTTACTAAGCAATGTTTTTTGTGCTTAAGCAATTTTTTTGCTTAAAGCTAGCCTCTAACATAACATGTAAACTTTGCTTTCTTGCTTTATATTGTAATACATATATGGCTAAAACATTTTCAAATATTATTATCTGCTTTGGAGCGCCCCCAAAAAATCTACAGAATAAAAAGTTTGAAGTACGATTATTGCGATTTAGAAAAACAAAGGTCACACGATGATCATCCGCTCGATTGGCCCCTGGCTAAGCACTGAATGTGGTACCTTTGCAAAAACAGCAGTATCGCTAACAATACCACCTGTTTAAGGATGTACTCCCTTGTCATACCCACATCTAGCCAGCAACAACAAGCCCTAAATGCTTGACCAGAATCAAGATTTCTGTGGCATCGAGTATGTAGACGGAGCACTCTCAATAGACCAAAGTACAAAAGGAGACTTACCTCGGAGCTGAAGTTGACCACTTTCCCGTCCACTACCTGCCGCTGGCCGGTCAGCTGGGCCAAGCGAGTGGTGTAGTGCGACTTGATGAGATTCTCCCGCGACGTCTCGTCGCTCTCGCCAAAATCCATGGCCATCCCTTCAAGCTGGCCGAGCTGTTTCCACGCAGACGGAAGAAGCATATTATTTTATTTACAACTGACTGCATCTATTTCTTGTTTGGCAAAGTGCTTAGTCTGTGTATATGTGGGTCATTCCATAAATTTGGACAGACCAAAAGTGTGACATTTTCGGTATGTATAAGATTTTGCAATTTCAGACCCATTCTTTAATGCCTTCTATCTCCAACAGTGATTGTGTAAAGTAAAGTACCTGCCAAACAAGTAAACAATTGTGTGAAGTCCATTTTAATGATACTTGATGGGAAGTTACCAGTGATGTAGTCAAGACCATCACAAGACCCTGCAAGACCATCACAAGACCTTCAGTCTTAATTCAAGTCTTAAACTATTCAAATGAACGGTAATAAAAGTATTCTTTTGTCATGGTTTATGCCTGTTACTTGTGCCTGTTACAAGCTGGTCTTGTGAATGGTCTTGTGCATGGTCTTGTGAATGGTGTAACAGGTCAGGTGTAACAGGGACACCAAAAGCACATTTCACACTTTTGGACCCCAAATTTATGGAATGACCCATGTACACATGCAAACGAAAATGGGAGGTCATCAAAAGGTTGTTTTTTCAAACTCATACTGCAAACTGGAAACAGGTTGCAAGGTCCATTAGTCTCTTCATTCAGTTATTTACTACAGTGAAATCTCGATAAGTCAAACCTCAGGGGAATGAGCTCCAATTTCGAGTTAAGCGGAGTTTCGAGTTGCTCAAGGTCCCCTTTTTCCCCCAAAGATTTTGTACGTGAATACCAAGCGAATATCCAATGTAACGGCCGTGAAATAGAGCATGAAATCATGGCATTTTTAGGCGATCTTTGCTTCGCTTTCAGCCGCTGCAGGTTTCCCCCTTTAGTGTGAGGGAATGGCCCGACAAGAGACAATAAAACAGGCCCATTTCATTGGCGTTAAAGATGTTTCTTCCGCTAAAACATTGGGCAGTCCATTGCGTAGCCATTCGTCTGTCATCTCCGTAGTCACGACACAGCGCCCTCTCTTGAGATGGTATGCGGCCTCTCTCGAGATGGCATGCGCCCTCTTGAGAGGGTATGCGCCCTCTCTCAAGATGGCATACGCCCTCTCTCAAGAAAACAATCCCTTGTGCGGCGCGGTGGTACGATATGGGGCATGCCTTGAAACGATCCATCCACCGGCAATACGTCACAACGTGCAAATGTGTGATTGGGTCAGCAGTTCACTTAAATCATTGCCAACTGCATTGTGGTTGCGTGCAGAACTGGGCGCGTTTCTTCAAAGGTTTGCGGCAACCGTTGCAGCCGCTTTGCATCCTTGGCCTTCCTGGGCGGGTCACCCGGGGTATGCTTTGATCATTGTAAGTTGCACTGCAGTGAATAGGCTGCTCCAACTACGGACGCTAATTGCCCCTTTGTTGCTTTTCTATAGCTGAGTTTGGGTTCATTGAATGTGATCTTGGGAGATTTCTTAACTTAACAAAAGGATTCCAGTTTCTTCGGTTGCCTAATTACGCATGTTTATTTCTGCACCTGGCGATTTTGAGTTCGACTTAACCGGAGTTACCGGTCCAAAATTTTGAGTTAGCGTGGGCATGTTTATACATGATTTGCTATTCTTTTGAGGGGAATAAATGTTTACTTCGAGTTAACCAGGTTTTCGAGTTAACCGGTTTTCACTGTATATTTTAATTCAAGCAGGGTCACCCCCCACTAGCAAATATCGCAGTCACGAGTAAATCCTAACATGAATTTCAACTTGGCCTCTTTTTCCTTAGGCCAGCTATCAAATTTGACTCCGCGGATGTTTGCAGATTTACATAAATTATCAGCGTAGTTCTGGCGTTGCTAACGTTCAGCCAGTCAGCGGATTTTCCCGCCAGTGTGCGCTTATGCCTGGCCAAGTTTTACAGAAACAACGGACGCCAAGCAACTCACCATGGATGTGTCCACTTGCGGCTCTGCCTTGCCCCTGACCGAGCCTCTACTGGGTATACTGTCCACTTCAATGGCTTTGGCCATGGCTTGGGCCACCAGGGAGTCCTGGTCAACCGGGCTGGTCACTTTCCCCCCGGCCCTCAACCTTTTCAACTCGCCTTCGATGACAGCACATTTCTGGCATATGGGAAACAAAGAAACGGTGTGTATAACACGTGGTCACAACCTGCTTAGTTTCAGCTGCTGAGATTTGTATATTTAGAATTTCCAAGGAACAGAACTATCTATTCCACTGGCCACATTATAATTCAAATACAAACATTCTATTGAGGTGGCCATTAGTAGTAAGTTAAACTAAAAGTAATGACAGTTTTCCTAGCCAACTTAGCATGGCAGGGAATGATGGTAATAGTTTTAATGAGATTTTAAAAAATACGTTTTTATTTTTTTTGTATTTAAATACATTTTAAAGACATTTAAATTTTAATCATTTAGAGAGTCGTTTTAAAATTAAATTTAAGTGGTAATTCCATTCAATTCAATTCAATTCCATTCCATTCAATTCAATTCAATTCAATTCAATTCAATTCCATTCAATTCAATTCAATTCAATTCCATTCCATTCCATTCCATTCCATTCCATTCCATTCCATTCCATTCAATTCAATTCAATTCAATTCAATTCAATTCAATTCAATTCAATTCAATTCAATTCGAAAGTAAAAACACATAATACTGTAATAATAAGGTTTAAAGATGCTCTCGTTTCAGCATCTTCCATACCATGTTCCTTTGGCTTTATCTCCTTCAACTTTCTTAATAAGATGGCAGTACATCATACATTTATGTACCTTTCGAGCTCTGTGACTAATATTTATTTTGGTTGTACAGCCCAGAGTACAAATACCAAAATTCTGTACAGCCAATTTCATGAGGCTGCTAAGAGCAAAAATGTTGTTTAGCATGAAATTTCTACCTTGCTAAAAGCAGGATTACCAGCCAAATGTTCATGTAATGTATATTGCCTGTGACTGGTATTCAGCTGTTGCTTGCTTAGCGTGAAAATCACATGAAGTTTTGGCTGGTAACCCGTCTTTACTATTAAAGAGAGAAATGTTTGGGCTTAGCGGCTCCATGAAATTGGACCCAGTACTGTTCCCTTCGTACTTCTTATCTACAGTCAATGCCAATACACCACTAAGACCCAGAACAGTATTATCTAGAGATCTGTAACACAAAGCATTACTGTGTTACTATAACAATATTATCAAACAAACCACAAGGTCCATAAAAAAATCCATTGAAAAGAACTTTTCTCAATGAGTTTTTAATACTTGAACCATCTCAGCCACTACCTTCAACATTTCCCTGTCCAAACTCGAGGGCTGTTGTTGAGTCCATCACAAGTCCCTGCAAGTCTATCACAAGCCCCCTAGTCATAATCCCAATCACAAGCTATTCAAATGAGCTTTGACAAAGGCATTCCTTTGTCATTGTTCATCCAGTTACTTGTGACCGGCTTTATGAAAGGACTTGTGACTGGACTTGCGAAAGGACTTGTGAAAGGACTTGCAGGGTCTCGACTACAGCCCTGCCTAACTCCAGCTGGCTCAACATGAAAAAGCCTAAATTTTGGCAATAGCCAAAAAAAAAACAAAAAAAACTGGGATCCTCCAAAACAGACTTACCTGGACTTCTTTGGTGAGTTTGATCTGAACCAGCTGGGCCTCCAGCTTCCAATGTTCCCTGTCTTGTTCCAGCTGGCTCATCTTCTCGCTGGTCTTGGCCAGCTGTTGGGCCAGGCCCACTTGGCTCTCCGTAGAGCTCAGCAGGATGCGCTGGTTGCGGATGGCTCGGTCGTAAGGCACAGAGTCAGGGCAGGACTACAGAGAGACAGAGTGAGAGGGAAAGAGAGAAATGAGGAGGACTGAACAATTTGTCGCCCGCAACACAAAGTCCACAATCTTACTTACTGAAGTCCATAGAGTACAGGCTTACTTGGGTGGGACTCGAACCCACGACCTCCTCCGCCGCGATTGTTGAGGTCGGCTGACCGATTCAAATCCAATGTAGCAGCAGGTTCTACGTAATCAGTGAGAAGATGGAATTTGTTTTGGAGATATTGTAAAGTAGACGAGAGATATCTCTTTTCTAATTTACATCATCCCTGATGGAAATTCCATATTCTCACTGTGAAAATGGTTTTATTTGGTTGACATGTCGTGATTCTGATACTGTTCCTTTGTTACTAACCAGGTTGGGTAACATACATGCACCTTTAGATCCCGCACCCAGGATATCCCAAGTTATGTCACACACCTTCGGATCATACACCCAGAATATCCCGGCTTATACCGCATGCGTTTATATCCTGCACCCAGATTATCCCGGGTTAAGCCACATGCCTTCATATCCCGCACCCAGATTATCCCGGGTTAAGCCACATGCCTTCATATCCCGCACCCAGTTTATCCCGGGTTAAGCCACATGCCTTCATATCCCGCACCCAGATTATCCCAGGTATTGCCAAATGCCTTCATATCCCACACCCAGATTATCCCAGGTAATGCCACATGCCTTCATATCCCACACCCAGATTATCCCAGGTAATCCCGGATTATGCCACATGCCTTCGTATCCCATACCAAGAATATCCCGGGTTATGCTACACACCTTCAAATCTTGCACCCAGAATGTGGATTCAAATATGTGGTATCAGAAGGTTTGACATTTACGGTAGTGAAAAGGCTAAGAGGTCATACCTTTGAAAGAGCGTTCATGTAGCTGACAGCTTTTTGTCGGAGGGCAGTCACAGCAGGGGACGAGATGGCACCTTCAAACTGGCTGGTTCCAATGAAGGTGTGTCCCCTTGTCCTGAATCCGGGCGGCGTGGACAGAAACTCCAGGTTACTCTTGGAAAAATTGGCAATCTGAGATGGAAAAAGGAGAACAGGGTCGGAGAACTATTGCACAGGGTCAAGAAACTGTCACATGGGTCACAGAACTATCATATGGGTCATATCTTACATTTAAATTTTACAGCTTTTATGGGGGAGGCGAGTTGGTCTCACCAACGGTGGAAGTTACCCTACCTAGGTCTATAGGTCTGAACATTGGGATAATTTCTTTGGTATCTATTGAAGATTTGTCCTCTTTAGATCTGGACCCAGGAAAACCGTAAGGGTGGTAGGGCTGGAAAACCTAAAATGTGGCCAACCCCACCACCTCTGTTGTACCCCTTTACCTAGAGTGGCTTTTAGCCTTGTATTGGGTGACTTCCATAAAACAAAACAAAACAAAACAAATCATTTTCCAGGCCCCAGTAAAAAAAATAGTGGCAACAAAACAAGAAGGAGGTTTAGTAGCAAAATTATAGAACGGTTTATTTAAGTTGACAAACTAATTCCCTCGTCTTCACCTTGAGAACTAGTCTGTCAACTTCCACTACTGCAGGCACCTCGATTTTCCACCCTTAAACCATGCTATATTGGCATATTGACCACAAAAATTGGAACTGGCATCAAGCCTAGTTTCCAAATAGTTGTTAAAATCACTGACAGCATCTGCAAGAGGTCCCAACCGGAAGCGCTGATTATGGAAACGTTCCGTCGTGACTGACACAAACATGAATGGCGAGTCTGCAAATTTGGATCACGTTCAACTATGCCGACTGTCTGTGTCGTGTCGTGTCGTGAGAGTAGACCTATTTAAATACATGTGCTGGCATCCTGTGCATTCAACGATGTTCTCTCTGGTTTAGTACCATGAGTTTGACTGATTTTATCCTTTTGACCAAAACATTTGAGCATAAATGTCAGTAAAATAGCTTACTAAATTTGTCAATAATGAAGCATCAGTTCAGCTTTCAGTAAAGTTATAACTACCAAAAAATGCCATTTTAGTGAGAAATGTCCGACTATTCAGACATTATTTTCAGCCGAATGATGTAATGAACCAACTCTACCCCGACAGTCTGCAACTTTCCATCTTGTGTGCTGTCTGCGTTCATTGCAATTACAGTGGAATGCTGCTATAACGAACATCGCGGGATCTGCAGATTTTGTTCGGTATAGCGATCATGCGGTATAGCGATTTTCAGCCGCCAGTCCGCCAACATGGAGCAAGTTCGAGCGGCGACTATTTGTCAACCACGAGTCGATTTTCCATGGCAACCTGTATACGAAATACATGTTGGGTATCAGGCAAAATCGACCAGTGGTCGACAAATGGTCGCCACTCGAACTTGCTCCTCACGTCCGTTCTTTTGAATAGCGCCATCTTGCGTCGTATTTGAAGTGCGCCCTCTTTTGATTGTAATTGAACATATGCCGGCCATTGAATCATGTAATGACATGTTCATACTTTCTATAATAAAAATTTAAGCTTACCGAATTCTAAAGCAACATTTGGCTTTTCCCTTCTATTCCTTGGGGAAATAAAAGCCGCCTGTCACTCTTCAACATAAAGCTGCGGCCGTTTTGGAATTACAAAAATAAACAGCCCAAATACCCGGTACATTTGTTAATCCGTTGCCTTTTTTTTAAAACAACAATGTTCGGTAAGTTTTGTACAAACAATTTGGGAGCCAAGGATGGTGTTCGGTATAGCCGAATGTTCGGTATAGCGGTGTTCGTTATAGCGGCGTTCCACTGTATATGGAAACCAGGCTTTACTTTGAGAATTCTTGTAAAGAGAGGGCCACACGAAGATTCCATTTCTGGCCTCACCTTGCCTGTACATGTAACCAGTGATATGAGAGAGGACACCACACACTCATCCGTGGTTCGTAACTTCTGGGAAGCCGTTGGAAGTTGATGTTCCAGGGACACTTTGAAGTTGTAGTTCTTTGACACATCTGCAAGAAAACCACAGATTGGTGTCAATGAATTGGATGGTTAAGATAAAAAAAATTATCATATCTGAAAACCAGTAGTTCATGCTGTGTTTCCGCCTTAGATGATGAGACATTTTCTCTCCAACCCCAGCAACAAAACAGTAGTACTACATATTACTACATACTTTATTTGGGGTGAAGTACCAAATACTAAAGATTACTACAAGCATTGTACACAAATAGGTGAGAGTACTGCATACTACAATTTACTACTAATAGTATTTTGTAGCTTTATGTGAGGTTCGGTTTAAGGTAGCTGGTGCCTTAGAGAGACATTGAAATGTTTCCTTAAGTCCCCTAAGGACATTATTTAGACACTAAAATGTCTATTCGGCCATAAAAAAATATTTCTGCTTCCGATTACATGGCACTTGAAAATAGGGTAGGTAGGTAGGGAATTTTTGTTTGCACAGTTTTTTGTGCTGATTATATGTAGGTGTCTATGTGTAGTCAAGGTTTAAATGTAGTATTTACAGCATTTATGTCTTTTTGTATAGTTTTTCCCTCCAAAACTATTTTTTGGGTCGGGGCCGTTAAAATGGGGTAGGTAGGGTAACCGGAAGCAGAACCATTTCTTTTGGGGGCCTGATTAAAGTGATTTAATACATATCCTACTCACCTTTTATAACATTGGAGATGTTCTGGCAGCACCCTGCCAACTTCTCAAAGAACGTCCTGTGATTGGCCTGCGGGTGGTCACATGACTGGGTGCTGACGGCAGCCAGGGCGGCGAGGTAGGTGTCCAGCTTGGCAAAGGCGGCGGTAAACTTCTTGAAGGATTCGTGGAGCTCCATGTTGCGAGATTCGAGGGTCTGCGGGCAAGTAGATATGGCGCATTCTTCCTCTAGGCTGTGGAACAGCAACAGTTTATTTTGTAAACCCCTTGTGACTAGCTTTTATTGATGGGGTCCTGGTATGCCAAGAACGGGCTGTGCAGCCAAGCGTAAATGTAAACAATAGGCACCACACTGCAGCCCCTCTTTCGTGTGAATGAAAGCTGTGTTTGAAAAAGCTCCATCTATTCATTACTCCCCCATTCAAGAACAATATAGTTGAACCATGAATGAATTGAGTATGTACAGTAATGCATGTAAAGATGTCAACCGGCCAGGTTGTCTTATTTAAACCGCGGCTGTGGCTGTCGTCTGTATTCAAGAGGATAAAATGCTGAAGCACATTCTAAAGCATGGAGTCAGACCTATTTTAGAGCCTGGTTTCCGTATAATTGGAATGAATGCCAATGGCACACAGGAGGGCAAGTCGCAGACTATTGGGGCATAAACGGTTTATGACTTCCTTCGGCTAAATTAAAATAAAATGGCATCCGAATAGTTTAATATTGTCAGGCAAATGTTTTTGGAAATCATAAATCATAACTTTTCTGAATGTGAGCCAAGAAAACTGGCAGGTGCAGGATTTGAACCTGTGACCTCTGGAATACCTTGCCCTATATTGGCAATCTCCCAAATTGCCAATCAGGAGTGAGATTGGCCAAAAATGAAAAATCCACGAAATGCGTGAAAATACCCAGAAATATCCACAAGGACCCCAGATCAACATACAGTTTTGTATGCCTAAAGGCACCCCTTAAAGTATCCATTTTTATTGGTCTATATCCTCTTTTACAGGATAAACACCTTTTTGAAAACACCTCAGGAATTCCAGATTGCAAAAGAGATTCTTTAAATATTCTTAAATCCCAACAAAAAAATCCTGAAATCAAGAAAATTCCTGACAAATCTCACCCCTGGTCAGTGTCTTTGTTTGGTGGGTTGGGGGGGGGGGGGGGGGGGGGGGGGGGGGGGGGTGGGGATGAGACTAGCATTACCCCCTCCTCCCCCTCCCGAACAAATACATTTGGGAGACCGCCAACATTTAAGGATAAAATTGGTCTAATTCATAGCACTCAACTGCCAGCACGTGTATTTAAATGGGCCTACTCATACAAATCGATGCAGACAGTTGGCAAAGTTAAACTTGCTCCAACTTTGCCGACAATCTCCGCCTGTTTACATCAGTCATGACAGAACGTTTCCGTAATTGGCATTGCCATCACGGACTCCTTGCAGATGCTGTCCACAATTATGACTTTATGGAAACCAGGCTTAAACTGCAGACTTTCTTGAGATAACGATTAATTCCGAGCTGGCTGGTAAATGGTATCCTTCCTAGAATATTTTTCAATATAGCCCAGTGTTCTCCACGGCCTTAAATTTTAGCAGGGCGGCAGACACAATGCTAGCGCGGAGCTTGAAGCCCTTACGGTGTGGGGTCCGGGGCCCGCTTAAGGGCCCGGGGAAATTTTGGATTCTAGATGCTCTGTGGTGCAATCTGAGGCATTTCCTGGCCACTTTCTTCTGACTCTTTGAATCAAATTTGCTCGTGTTTACAACTTGAAATGAAGGCAAGATTTTTAGGGGGTTAAGCCGGCCGGCCGGGTGAGCTAAACATGCACGTGGGCATAGCGCGCGTGGATAAGGTATTTTCCGAGAGAAAAAACGCCCTAAAGTGTTACGGAACATTGTAATTTAGGTAAACTGGTTCTCGACGCGACAAAGTGAAAATGATATTACCAGGGAGATTGGAACCAGTCCAGAATAATATTACGTGTATAGTTTTATGATGTGAATGCATAATATGTTGCGTCCAGATCTGTTCGATTACTACATGTACTATAAACGCTACTGCAATACTGCTGAATGTTAATGCTGGCAAACTCTTTATGTTCGTTCCACAGAGTGCGGTAAACTTCTTCCTACTTAGATAAACTGTGAAGACGGTGGAGAATGGAAAACAAATAGCAGGGCGGTGAAAATTTTAGCGGGGCGGTAAAACTTTAGCGGGGCGGCATACAATTTTGGCAGGGCGGCCCGCCCTGCTAAAACCCCTCGTGGAGAACACTGATAGCCCACCCCACGAAAAACAAACAAACCCAGATTAGCCTTTAAAAAAAAAAAACTCTTTGTTCTGTTTCCTATTGCCTTGGAACTTTGTTTTAACAACTGCTGCTACATAAAACATTTGGATATAGCACACATCCTTTTGGCTCCCAAATCGTGTTGCCTTAACAGCCCCATCCAACTGCCCTTCCTGTCTCCCTTAGAATAGGGCTTGGTGCCCATCCGCCCAATGTGACCCCTCTGCACATTTACAGCTGCACAGAACTCACCTGAGGAGTTGGTAGGGTAGGAGTTTCTGAAGGTAGGCAAAATACTTGCTGAATTTGGCGGAGAAGTCCTGCAGGTCTGTTGCCGTTTCCTGTTCAAAATACAAAGCACAATCTGGAGTGACCGACTGGTTTGTGAACGAAACTACAAGCCAGTGACACATCACATGAAATATATGATTAGCAGAGTTTTCATGGGCAATTGTGATGTCATTCCGGCACAAATTCACACCCACTGAGCAGGCTGGATCCAGCCATGACCTGCTGCCATACACTGTTAGAAAGTTGGGCAAACAGATTACCCAACGTTGGTACAATGGTCAACTTGTTCAACCTTTGGAAAAATTTTCACGTAATTTACCAACTGTTGTATAACCCACAGCTGTGCACAAACCAATTGTTGGTTAAAGTGGGGGTTAAAATGATACTGCCCAACTATTTTTTAACCCAAAATGTTGGGTAAATTACGTGAAAAATTACCCAAAGGTTGAACAAGTTGATCATTGCACCAACGTTGGGTAATCTGTTTGCCCAACTTTCTGACAGTGTACGGAAACACATTACACAATTATTTTCCTATAGATTTCGGCATGACATTGGAAAGTACAAGTCTTGTTTCAAACTTTACGCACTGTTCAGGTAACTCATTTCATATGTTCATATCTGCAGTATAAAGTACCTTTGATATGGGGGCGAAAGCCAAACAGTAAAGGTTAAAGACATACTGTCTGTACTCTACAACAAATTGGATTTTCATCTAATTTTCAAATTGTGTGTTTTATTTCAACAAAAAAACTTGTTCTTATTTTGGGCATCTGCAACAATCTGAAAAAAAGGCTTTTCATTCTTAGTTGCTTTTGCACATTAAGCAAAAAACAAAAACAACAACAACAACAACAAAACACCCTGTGGAAACTGAATTATTGTCTGGTCGCAAATAATTCAACACTTGTAATGTCACTACTAAACGTGGGCAGATTTTTTCGTTTGGTACCCCATTCAAAAGTGGTTAAAGGAACCATGCTTCTCAAATTTGCCGGATAGCATTTTATTTCATAAATACATTCATTTATATGTATTAAATGTGAATTAAAAGCCAAACTGGTTCAAGTGAAGTTTTAGTGTGATTATTTGCCGCCCAAAAATTGCCCCCCCTTTTTGGAATTTGTTGAGACTCAAATTGAGGGCGCTGTTCGTGACGTAGATCGAGGCACCGAAATTCATGAATGGACTCGATAGTCTGGACCCGTTAATGACGCCTGGGTGCGAGACGAGCATCAAAGCATGTCCGCGTGGGTACGCGTACCCGTACGGTATACGTATACGGCGGAGCACGTGTATACTATGTAGGGCCTACACGTACGTATACGTACACCAAGCTGTACACCCTTGTACTGTACGTGTACAAAATGTATCCGCATGTACGGCCTACACACTAGGTCTACACGTGCAATTTCGTACATTGTAAGTTGCAACAACTATACATCGAACTTACCCTGATTTTCTCCCTTTTAGCGACAGCTCCTCGGGGAATGGGCCATTTAACTGCTTTCGCCTGTACCTTACCCACATCTGGGAACTTTGTTGGGATGGCAGTGGACTTGAGCATATTTTTAATGGCCATCCCAAAGGAGTTGAAAATACCAGTATCGTAACACGACGGCTCAAAGTGGTCGCTACATAACGCAGAGAAGCTGCTGGGACCGGACCACTTCGCTCTTGTCACCTTCACTTTCGCCGTCCAAATTTTCCGATATTTCGCATCAGTTGGAAATAAATGAAGGTTTACTCCATCCTTCGTTGTTTTGCTGCATCCAGCAGCCACACACCTTGTCGGCATGGCCGAAAAACGCTATATTTTGCTTAGATTTTGGACGAAGAATGTACACTCAATTTACGCGTGATGAATGGTGCTGGCTCGAGCAGAATATGTAATGTTCCTCGATCTACGTCACACACTTATGTTAATGAGGGTCCCACTCAGGGGGCGGAGTAGCTTGGACAAACATTTTCAAAAAATGTTTTTTCATATTTAATCTGGGAAATAATTGACTCTGGTAACAAAATATCATTGTCAAGATAATACTTTATTGTTTTAAGCAGGAATAATGCAATGTAAATCCTATATCATGGTTCCTTTAACTTTTTGTATTACTAGAAAACAGAAATTTTAAAATGCAATTATTTGTCGGGGTGAAACTCGAAAAGGGCACAGACACGAAATCTTTAAAATGATAAATTATTACACACTACATTAATTTAGTCTTGGAGCCCAGTGTAACCAAATGAATGTGCATAATGTTTCTACTTCCAAAGCTGAATCAATGTATGCCTAAACTGCACACCAATCAAGCAATCAATTTGTAAGAAAAATTGAATTAACCCTTCTACTATTATAACTATCACAACCTATCAAAAAACCAAATCCTCTCCTCTCCCACAGCTTGTGTGTCTCAACCTGTCACTCGATAGGTTTTGATAGATAGGGTAGTTGGCTCCAATTTGGCACCTGGAGAGGGAGGGTTAATCATTATTCACTTGACCATGCTGATCAAAACAGGCGAAAGAGACCTCCTCTTGTCTGATCAATGTTAACCCCTTGTGTCCAGCTGTTATTGATGGGGTGCTGGTTTGTCGAGAACAGGGCTGTGCAGCCAAGCGTACACACAAACAATAGGCACCACACTGAATAGAGTGGTCCAATTCATCACACTTGGAGCCCCTTTTCGTATGAATGAAAGCTTTGTTTGAAAAAGCTCCATCTATTCATTATACTCCTATTCAAGAACAATAATGGATTAAGTACGTACAGGAATGCGCTATAGATGTCAACCGGCCAGGTGGTCTATTTCAAACCGCGGCTATGGCCGTCGTCCATATTCAAGAGATGAATGGTTCGCATTTCAGCTAATAATAATTTTAAAAATTTAATTTACGCAAAATCGCCCCAAACAAGGCTTAAGCTGTGGCCGCACTGGACGATGGTAAAATGAAAAATGGTCAAATGTGACCACTGTCCGCACTTGGACTTTCCAAACGGGAAATTTTTTACAGAGACCGTGTTAGAAGTAACCGAGCTGTCAATATAATGACTCATGAGGGCACTTTGCGTGACCTTTTACATTGACGCGATTGACCCATGGAAGAAAAATCACGCATGCCTTTTCATTTGTCCGGCCAATGTGCATAACGCAGGTTACGTCTTTAGCACCAATCAAACTTCCGACTGTATCAATAATAGAATCCGCCATGATTGCGACCAAAAGAGGAACAACGCACTGGAATTTGGAAACTTGCCACATATGCACCGCACCGCGGTGAAACAATGCAAAGTGCATGCGTGGTGTCCCTGTGTAGCATGACCTCGCGCTCGGGCTGGATGTACGCTTTCCTGAGCCGCTTTTACTGACTCGCACTGTCCGCACTGGACTTATCGTCTCGGGAAAAGTTACCTGGTCAGTTTTCCTGGGCAGCAGTTGCCCGGTAGAAGTAACCGCTGGACTCAGGAAAAGTAACTGAGAGGAAAACGTCCTAGGCTGTCCGCACTGGACTTAAAATGGGAAAAGTACCCATCGTCTCGGTAAGTTTTACCAAAAAAAGTCCAGTGCAGACAGGGCTTAAGAGCCACTCGAGCCAAAAATAGAATTAAAGATGTAGAAGGTAGAGAGCGACACGCAGCAGGCACGGAATACCAAGCATACCTCGAAATAATGAAAATTGAAAATTGCTGATGGCAACTTACTAGAGTTGTGAGTGATTCTTCTTTGATGTTGTCATGGAAATTCTTGAAGGCTTGCTCCACGGGACGAAGGTAGGATACATTCTCATGGAGGTAGCTGCAAAACTGTAGGCAATTCAGTTGATAGGACATAGAAATTAGTAACAGTCTAGTGCACCAAAATGTGTTCCTAAATTAACATTTGGTATGAGCAGAACATCACTGTACGCAAAATCATCCCTGGAATCTGGGGCCAATTTCATAGAGCTGTTAAGCACACAAATTTGCTTAGCATGAAAATGTCTTGCTTATATTATTCTGGATTGTTCATCCCGCACCCGCACTTTGCTGAACAGCGCCCTCCATTGACTGTAGATCTGAAGCATACAGGTTTTTCATTGTACGTTGTTTTGACACATTTTGGGGATCAATAACATCCCATCACCCATTGCCATCTGTATTTAGCGCCTTCGTAAGCATTGCCTGTAAGTTTCTGATATTTCTTACCCTATATTTTGGGATATATGAGGTATTTTGGGGGCGATTTAGGATTCAACTTTTCATGTAAATGTGCGTTATATAGACTTGCATACCGATACACGTAAACGATATAGCCACGTTTATATAGACATGCTGTAGTTATTCCCACATTTATACAAGCTTTATTCAAGGCATAATTCATAGATACATGTGTTGAATAAGAGACTGTGTACGTTATGTGTTCATTTGATAGTTATTGGGCATAAACTCTCTTAATAGTGCATTTTGAGATTATGCATTATTTTCCATTTTCCAGTCATCATTGTGCATGTATTTCGAGCCATACTAGTTACTGTATTTTCTAACTCTTTGTTATACAGTTTTACTCCTTGTTCGTTGACGTCACTCCTGTGTGGCTGAATAAAACACTGGAGCTTGGAGGCTATTTCCTGACTCCCATATCGTCTTTGAATGGAGTTTGGCTGGCTGTCTAATTTTGGTTAGATACACCTCAAGGAGGACAGTACATATATAGTTTACAGGTTACCAGCCAAAAATCCATGTAATTTTCATGCTAAGCAAACAACAGCTGAATGCCAGTCAAAAGCAATATTCCACACATGGAAATGCAAAATGTTTGATATAGAGCTTGTTGGGTAGAGTTAATAATGGTATGTACTGCAAGTCATTTGCAAGTTGTCGTCGCAAGACTTTCCCTTTCCCTTTCCCCAAACCCCACCCCCTCCCCTACCGCCCTCCCCCACCCCCACCCCCACCCCCCAAAAAAAAATCACACAGTTTTTCATGAAAATGCATAAAGGCACAATGCATGAAAGCATTTTCTTTAAATGGAAGTCGCCCCAATACAAGGCTAAAAGCCACTCTAGGTAAAGGGCTACAACAGAGGTGGTGGGGTTGGCCACACTTTAGGTTGCCAACCCTACCTCCCATACGGTTTTCCTGGTTCCAGATCTAAATGGAGGATACATCTTCAATAGATACCAAAGAACATATCCCAATTTTCAGGCCTATAGACCCAGGCGGGGTAACTTTCACCGTTGGTCAGACCAACTCACCTCCCCCATACATGATATATCAAAGTCACTGTTCTAAGCCATCAGAAAGAGCTAATTTGATGGGGGAAAACAGACTTAATAACCATGCATCTGTCTTTAGGGAATTTCTCCTTTTTCTGTTTAATAGTGACACACTATTTAAAAAAATAAATAAGAAAATAAAATTTTATTGAGGCGGTTTGGAATAATCACCCTTTTGCATTTCCAACCTGGTTGAAAAATAATGATTGAGCACATGTGTGGGTTGGACATTCACTATTTAATAAAGTACACAGAACGTTCTATATAGAATTCATAACTATTTGTAAACTAATGTTCAGCTTCAATACTTTTCTCTGATAAGGCCTTTTGAGAATTGATATAACACCCTATCAAACCATTACTCTTTACGGAAATGAGCAGGGCCCAGTTTGACGGTTGTGCTTACTGTAGTGTAAGCGAGAAATCACCAATAACTATGGCAGAAATTGTTTTTCACGGTTAGCAGTTTTCACAGTTTAGCAAGGAACTTTGGTTTGTGCACAAACATACATCCCATACCTAACGTGTCTGTGCTTATGGGGTTAATAAGCGCTGAGTTTCTTTGCTAGCTGAGTTAGTACGAAAATTGGAGGGTGCAAGCGCAGGATCCAGCATTACAAAATTCATAAAATTGGACCCTTCAAGCTCATATGTGACCCGGCAGCACAAAATGAGTTGAAAGTTGCACTATGGCTTTCTGAGTTACATGCAGAAACAACAATTTCTCACTGAAAAGTCAGTTTTGGGATTTCAACAACTGTATATTTGAAAAACCCTATTTTATCATATCCGACAGTTTTTAAACTGAATCTAATTCTCAAAATATTTTTTGGGGATTTCTTTTTTGAACTCGGGTTAAAGTGTGCACAGATCACAAACTTTGAGCTTCATTTTCTCAAAGCAAGGGGTCAAGACTCTGACAACTCCAAAAGGTTGTATCAGGGGCTAGGCTGGGAATGAGATACCACAGCGAACAATATATCAAATTAAAGCTTTTAACCTGCACTTTCAGGAAATACCATAATCTTGATTTTTGAATTTTGCAACTTTCCACCCATTTCGTGGGAACAGGTCACATATATGGTATCGATGGAAAGCTCATTAAATATTGTTCCCAGTGATGTTTGCAATAATTACTCCTCATTTCGATGGAACTGGTCACCTTTGTGGGCAAGCTTTGAACGTTTGAGCAAACCTTTTGATTGACAGCACTGATGGGTCCTGTCGTGGCATCAACGGGGAAGATCTTTGACCTCTGCTCCGTGTAGGTATGCAAATTAGACAACCCCGAGCACAGTTCCTTCACAAGGGTGTGGGCCTGGCCAATCATATCCTTCGTCTTCATCTGAGGAGTGAAAGTATTACTATTATGAAAAACAAATTATAAACAGGCCTCGAAATAGGACTAAGCCCAGCGTATAAAATAGTGAAAATCACTCCGGGCTACCCCAACTTGCTTCCTTGGTTGCCCGGTGGGCTCCTGAACAATTCAGGAACCTACCCTGTTTAAAATGTATTTTCAAAGTGAACAAAGAAACTGGCAGGAGTGGGATTCGAACCTGCGACCTCCGGGTTACCGTACCGGCGCTCTACCAACTGAGCTATCTTGCCCTATGTTGGCGGTCTCCCAAATTGTCAGCATCTTTGTTCGGGTGGGCGCTAGTCAGAAGTCATAAACCCAGAATGCCGTATAGCCAGGGATCACACCATGTTAAAACTTAGATTGAAATAATGTTTTTCGGTATTAATAAATACAGGATCGCAATAAAGTCTTTGTGTGCTCTCTTATTTGTGTTTTTCCGGCATGATAGCAGTTTATCTAGATTATTAATGCCTTCTATTTAGTCATTTACCACTGGCCTTTTATTTTCCAAAATATCAACTTCATGACTTAGAAATAGAACTTAGATTGAAAGGGAAAAAAAATACCTTAAAAAATAAATAGAACCCCAAAATACATACAGGCTAGTAAAACTCTAAATGGGCTAGTAAAATCTGCAGTTAGCTAGCTCAGTGGGCTAGCCAGGAAAAGAAGTTAGCGCAAGGCCTGGTAAAGAATTAATGCTTATAACAAGAAACTATCAACTTTACTTTTATCTAGCTCACTTAACAAAGATATTGACATATTGGAAGGCTACCAAAAATACAGCAAGGTAGCTTAAATGGTACAGTGCTGGTAGTTGTTCTGGAGGTCGCAGGTTCAAATCCCACTCCTACCGATTCTCTTTGGGCCTGTTTGTTTCACACAGATCCGGATCTCTATCAGTGATCCAACCGCTAGTTCGCTCCATCCATTAGGTGAAATTTGGTGTGAAACAAACAAACAAACAGGCCCTTTGTTTCAAACAGATCTGAATTCCGATCAGTGATCCGTGTGTTGGTTCACACACCAGATCACACACCTAATGGATAGAGCGAACCAGCGACTGGATCACTGATAGAGATCCGGATCTGTGTGAAACAAACAGGCCCTTTGTTCACTCAGTATCAGAAACCATTGGAACTGCAGTTATTGAGATGATATATGAACCAAGCCGCAGCACATTTTCACAGCACACCCCACACATGGCAAGGTGAATGTATTACTGCTGTCAGGAAAGGGCACCTTTGAGTCTTCAAATACAGTTAAATAGTCCATCCTCTTTGTAAGTATTTTCAAAGTGAACAAAGAAAACCGGCAAGAGCAGGATTTGAACCTGTAACCTCCAGAATACGGTACAGGCGCTCTACCAACTGAGCTATCTTGCCCTATGTTGGCGGTCTCCCAAATTGTCAGTATCTTTGTTCGGTGGGTGCTAGTCAGAAGTCATAAACCCATAATGCCATATAGCCAGGGATCACGTCCCGACTTTACGCTACAACCTAGGAAGCGACATTGTGTGGATCACTCAATGAGGATAGGACTTTTTAACTATAATACTGTCAAAAAATGTCTCTGTGTTAAGGAGATGCTTAATATGCAAGCACGTTGGTGTCATGCAAATTCATTTTGTTATTTCTGGGACCAAGTGTAAAAGCATAAAGCATATTTTTCATCTTTTTTTACCATCATCAGAAGTACTGTAAAACACAGAAAAGAATGTGGGTATCGAATATAGCCTTTGCAATGCACAATGTTGAAAACAATTCTTGTGCCTTCAAATTTCTTACATAAAATTTGGCAATGCATTTGAATAGGATGACAAATTACGGTTGGAGCCACTCCGTGTAAAGTCGGCATGATTTACGTTGGAGTAACGTCGCACAAAGAGGATATACATGCTGTGGCACTCTCGTGGGGGAAAAAGCAAAAACTAATGCAAGATGAGGGCACTTGATGTGCCTGCGCTAACAAACTGGACAAGTATGAGAAGATGAAATATGAAAGGGAATAACTGTGACTTCTAGCCTGCTACATGGAACCTTGTCTGTGGACTTACTTGATGCTTCCTGTCATGAGTGGGCACGTTCAGCGCATTCAGCTCACGCTTTTCTGAAGAAGAAAAAATCAACCATACAATTAACCGTTACAGTGTAACTGGTGAGGTGCATCAAGGCCAACTAAAGTGCCAATGACCCATTGCCATGCCTAGAAAGTCTGCGAGCCTATATCGAATTAACCTGACCAAGTTGCGATCTAAATCTCTTGCTGACCAATGTACACTGTATACATGCATGCACGCATAATGGCAATAACGTCAGCATTTATACAGCAAATGGCACTATCGGCCTTTGAGAGTTAAAGGTAAATACAACATTAGCAAACATCAAAAAACAAAACTACTCAATTATTATGAAATACCTTACTGGACTGTAAGTAAATAATCGTCTCAAGCATCCTGTCAAATTACGGCACCTCGTGTGCTGTCATTTTCTAAAAAAGTGGTACTTTTTTATCAATTTTCAGCAATGGTTGGCCGACCATTGTTGGCAACTCCCTTTTGTGAATTTGTGGGGTTCTGAAAAGAACCGGGGGGAAACTCTAACATTAGAATTAGAAACACAATTCCATTTTTTTGTTTTGAGGAGTCAACTCCTTGAAGTAGCCAATTTCTGCTCCCTTGGAGTAGATTACAGGGAATATTTGATGATTCTGAAACTTGCCAACTCCGAGAAAAGATTAAAAGATTGCAGATTCCCTGAAAAGAATTGCACGTGGCATATATTACGCACAAAACGGGCATCAGCAGTGCATCCGGTGAATCTGCGCGATGTCATGATTAATTTCTTGGATGAAACAGCCAGCTCTGTGAAGTGTCCCACGTGGTCTTCTCAGGGAATCTGATGTCTGTAAATTGTTCCGTTGTGTCTTAAGTAGGGTCAGGGAACCAGACCACAAAAACAGCATTTTTTTCTCTAAAGTTGTTTTCCCAGCATCTATGCACACAAAACTTTAACCCCTTGCGTACAGATGACGCCACATGGCGCAACAAAAAACAGTGCCACCAGGCCGGATGACGCCATTGACCTCCGTTTGTGCAGTTTCAATCCATTGTTGGATTAGACAGTGCCACCAGGCCGGATGACGCCACTGGCCGCTGTTTGTGCAGTTTCAATCCATTGTTGGATTATTGTGTATATGTTACGCTTGACTGCACAAACACATTGTGGCAGTTTCACTTGGCTGCCAGAGCCGCCGCTGCACCCCGACGTCTCCCGTAAAAAAACGTACTCAAGGGGTTAAACAGGTCAGTGTTACAGTATTTGCTATAAAATACTAACCCCCTTATCCATTCATTTCTGAAAATTACAGCAAAAGCAAATGTTGTATACTACCTTTATTAAAATCACCAGGGAACATTTAAGTATTTTGAAAATTGGGTGCCCTCTGCCCAACTGTCTGATCAGTTTTCAGACATGAAATTTTTGACCTCAGACTGAAACTTTTGAATTTTCTGCCCAGCTTCCAAACATCAACTTTTTGACTTTTGGATTAAAAATCAAAATACTGAAATGTTTTCTGGTGATTGATAGGTAGTATACAACATTCGCTTTTGCTGTAATTTTTAGAAATGAATGGATTTGAGGGGTCAATATTTTATAGCAAATACTGTAACACTGACTTGTTTACAGTTTTGTGTGCACAGATGCTGGAAAAAACAATGAGGAAAAAAATGCTGTTTTTGTAGTCTGGTTCCCTGACCCTACTTCAGACAAAACGGAGCAATTTATGGACATCAGGGAATTGCCAGGTCGGAGAAGTAGCTGAACATCGCTGGAAATTGATACAAAAATGTCACTTTTCTTGAAAATGACAGCACACCAGGTGCCATGATTTCACAGGATGCTTGAGACTATTATTTACTTACAGTCAAGTAAGGTATTTCATAATAATTCAGTAGTTTTGTTTTTTGGATGTTTTCAAATGTATATTACCTTTAGCGAATAGAATGCGTCATGTACAGATCCACGGTCAATGATGATACCCTTGTGCTTGGTGTTACAGGGTTTCTATTTATGACTGCGGCCTAGTATAAACCGACACATATCCAGACAGGATTCTTACTCACAACTACATATTCTAGAACAAATCACGACTGCATGAATGGCCTGACATGTTACAATCACCAGAGGGCGCTATACAGTTTTAGTGGTCTACTTCCCAAACACTTGGGAGCCTTTTTGCCTACCTGTATCATTGAATGGCAGTTTAGTCTGTATGATGTGTGTCATCCAGGATACTTTGCCACCAAGCTCTTCCTGTAACACTCTGAGTTTTTGTGTAGACTCCTCAGCTTTCTGCGTTGCCTCTCGTGCCTGCATTAATATTGTAAAAACAGATCCTTTTAATTAACCCTCCCTCTCTCGGTGCCAAAATGGAGCCAACTACCCTACCTATCAAAACCTATCGAGTTTCAGGTTGAAACACACAAGCTGTTGGAGAGGAAGGGCTTAGGTTTTTTGATAGGTTATGATAGTTATAACAGTAGGAGGGTTAATGAAACCTTTGAAAAAAAAAAAAAACTAGCTGGTGTAGCAACTGGCTCTAATATGCAACAGTACCCTGTACATGATTCCAATCTTGGTGGAAAGTTTATAGCTTTTGACCACTACGGCATTCTGAGTTACAAGCAGAAACAATGATTGTTTTTTTCTCTGGGAGGTTGATTTTGGGATTTCAAAATTTGTATGTCCAAAAAACTCCTTTGTATCTTATCCCAAAGTTTTACAGGCAAATTCAATCTCAAAATAATGTTTTGGGTCGATTTGCTCTTTGCACTGAGAGTACAGTTCGCACGTTTCACCGAATAAACAAAAAATGCTAGTTCCTGCTAGGGTGAGCCCAGTCAATTAGAAATGGTTTTGAAGCTATCACGGGTCTTTTTATGTTTTCTTTTGTTATAAATAAGAAATATGTGACCGGCTCTACAAAATGGGGTATTATATCGCAAAATTTGAAAAATGAGTTATATACATAGTTGAATTTGTCACATCCTAAGCTTTAATTTGGTGTAGGTTTGACCCCTGTGGCATTTTGTGTTCTCGAGATATCTTGAGATTTGTATACTCATATTTTCTAATTTAACAGAAGTGCGTTTAGAGATAGAGCCCGTTAAACACAAAAAGTGCAAAGAAATTTCTATCAACATTTTTTTATTTTTTTTATTAATCAATATTAATGTTTCTGAAAATAAATAATGAAAATATAGATATAATAGAAACCAAAAACAAAAAAATCACTTATCTGAAGATTTGTTTGCCTGCTTCACATAGAACAGCCCCCTGTGTGTGTTTTCACATAGTGCAACATAATACCCTTTTTTGTAGAGCGGGTCACATATGGTATTTATAGAATTTTATTTGGATGTATTTATAGGTATGCTATGCATTAATTTTTGTATTTTTTGTTTTTTTGGCTTCACAGAATTCAATCTGTGATTGCCACATCTTGTCTTTAAGAAACAATAAACCATTTCTCTGCCTATCTATCTATTGGAGTGAATGTCAACTCTGGCGTATTATCCCTGGTTATATAGTCTAATAGATGGTTTGGATAATTTGTCAACTGTGGGAGGGAATCATATTGCTAATGGCCCTCTGCAATAAAGTCGGCCTATTTAATCTTGCATTCCTCAAGTCTTGCGACTTCAGTTGTTTTTTTAGCACATGAACGACACGGGATTTTCTGTTGATGTGCGTTCGTAATGCGACAACTCCTATGGGCTTTTGTCCAGTAATTTTTCGCCGGTCATATATTTTGCACATTCCGCAACAAGAATAATACTTGAGGAAACTGGGCAGTTTTTACAAATTGCATTCAGACTATTCTACCCCGACAGGTTAACTGACCCCAGATTATACGCACAGGGCATTCAATCCTCAACATGCACAACCGCCCGAGGGCGCTATTACCCCTTGACCTTTACCTCTTTCTCCTGGGCCTGCAGCTTGACCTCCAGCATGGCCTTCTCCTGCTGTAGCCGGTCCACCGTCTCCTGGTGTTTCTTGGCCGAGGACTCCAAGACGTTCTGGTGCTGACTGGACATGCTCTCCAGGGTGCTGAGTTTGTCCTGCAGCTGCATCATGGACTGCTGGTGGCTTTGGGTCGTCTCGTAAACCTGTTCAAAAATTTACTCTTTTATTCTTCACAATTTTCTTTTCACTGAAGTTACAGTGGTGTGCAAAATTATTCAAACACTTGACATATCTGAAGAAATTGATATTTGTGACCCGCTCTACAAAAATGAGTCTGATGTGTTAAAAATAAATTTTTAAGCTTTACAGTTGGTCTGAAAGAGCATGAAATAAGCTTTCATTTGATATATGGCACAACTCTATAGTGTAATGCCTTGCTTTTTACAATATTTTAAGTGGGCGATTTCTTAGTTATATATAAAAAATCTGAGACATTAAACCACCATGTACGTGAAAGTGTAATACGCGACATCTGACTCATTTTTGCAGAGCGGGTCACAGTTAATGCCTTACAATGCCTGGTTTACATTTTTCACCTGTATTAAATAGGAAAGGTAATTGTTGTGAGCAAACATGTAGCTCACATTAGTATCAAACTTTACTCTAATATTTGGTGTGTCCACCCTTGGCAGCAATCACTGCGGCACATCTTTCGGGCATAGTGTCTATATAATTCCTGAGAGTTTCTACACTAATGCTGTTCCAAGTCTTCTGAAGTTCATTCCAGAGGGTTTCATTTGAATGTACATTGGTATATTGATTGCCATTTCATCACACCTGAAATATGCCAAGTGTTCGAATAATTTTGCACACCACTGTGCTTTGGCAAGGCTAGATGCTACTTGAGGCAAGAGATAATAGATCGAGTACCCAAGCCTGACCTCAGTTGGCACGACAACTGGCTCCAAACAAATGGAGATTTTGACTGTTCCTTTGTTAACAGCCAGTTATGCAAACACATTGACAAAAAATAACAAAAGTATTCTGGCTCCAAACACTGCATTGACGTCATCACTTCGGTACTCTGTAAAAGAGAGGGGAACAGAAACAAATAATGTGTGGTGGTCACAACTACTTCTTAGTTTCTTTACTAAAAACATGATACACAATGGGAGGCTTTTGAGACGCTTAAGGCAGCAGACATACTGGTCTTTTTCCGTTGTTCTCAACAGTCATGCGCATGCTCAGAACTACGCGCGCATGCTTAGAACTACGCGCGCATGCTCAGAACTACGCGCGCATGCTCAGAACTATGCGCGCATGCTCAGAACTACGCGAGCATGCTCAGAACTACGCGCGCATGCTCAGGACTTGCACATGCTTAGAACTAGCAAAAAAGGACCACTATGTCTGTTGCCACCAGCGTCTCAAAGTCTCCCACTGGTATGCACATTCCCAAACAGACTGGTGCTTATGTTGCGATGGCCTGTATCTATATCATGCCCACAGGGTACCGGACCAAGATGGCTGCTCCTATGACAAGCGCGCAGCATTACCTGTTTGTGAAGTCTCTCGTTTTCCTCAATCTTATTACGCAGCTCCTCATTCATGACGCCCGGCAAGACTGCTCTGTTGGACATGCCATGGTCAGCGTCCCGACTCTAAGGAACATAGGTGTCAAAGAAAAGAAAGACAGTGCGAGTTTTATTAAGGGTAAGGATTGTTCCTACTGTACAATGGGCAGACTGTACCTTTGGGTCATAGGAATTTGTTTTCCTCCACGGTCTTGCCTTCTCCACATTTATTATTCTTATTTTTATATTGATTTCTATGTTGATTTTTATGCAGATTTTTATCTTGGGTTTTATAACGATATTGTATCTATTATGTGGAGAGAAATAAAATAATAATAATAATACCATGCACCTGTACATCCAATTTACCATCACTTTCAACCTTTGGTTTTCCCTGCTGAATGCGTCTATGCCCCTTTTAATAAGCAATCCCTTGGATTTTATGCTAACTAGTGCAGTGGCTGTCAAAATGTGCCTGTTCGAAATGGAAAAAATTGCTTGGCTTTTGTTTAAAAAAGCCATGGGTGTATGTTTCCATGCCACATGTGTATCACAGCTTTGGAAGTGAGTTTCTTGGGAAGAGCTGGTTTTGTAACACTGATGCGCATGCGTCTAATTTGCATAATTAGATCACGCCCCATTGCATGCATGGCGGTCTATACCCGTGGCGGTGCGGTGCAGTGCAGTGCAGTGCAGTGCAGTGCCCGTTCAAAATGTGCAGCAGTGCGTGGCGGTCTATACTGCCATGTTTGCGGGTCTAGGCCTCCGGTATTGCTGTTTTTTTGCAGCTTTTTCAAGAACCACTCATCCAAACAACTTAAAACTTGACACTGCACATTCTTGGGTCCTGAGCAATACACCTGCCGATTTTCAACATCATACAGTGCCCGGTTCTGGAGATAATCGAATTACGGACAGACACACATACACACAGTCGTGTATCGACCCCCAAACGTGGACGTCCTATTGTTCCTCTTTTGTTTGTACTTTTACTTTTTCGGAAGACCTCCATATGTTTTGTACACAATCCCAATCGCAGACGTATTCTGGGAATTGCGGACGATATTGTTCTCTTTTGTTCTCCGGCATTTTTCGTCCACGGTTTGAATACCCCAACACACCCACACAGACAGAGATTCCTGGAATTATAGTAAGATGTAAATTTACATAATCATGAGCACCAGTGTGATGTCACACACAGGAAAGCTTCAGTATAATATTCCATTTGTGTATAAAAGTTGAATGATTTCTTTTCTTACTTTTCCAAGGCTCAATTTTCAAAATGTTTGTTTCTGCTTTAAAACGCCCTAAGCGTGCATGCAAAATCATTATTTAAATTGTTGGATTTAGCAGGGATAGGGTTTTCATTCAAACTGCTACAAGAAGTCACATTTTTTGTACTGTAAGTGCCCAAACTGCATAATGAGTACCTCGATTGACATCACATGTCAGGAAATAGCTTGAACATTTTTAACAGTGCAAATGAACGCTCAATCCTCACTTCAAGTCCAAAAAGGGAACTCCTTGATGCTTTCTCAGGTCAGAAGCATTTATATCTGCGCAAGATATCTTTGAGAATGATTTTCATTTCATGTGACCTTTTAAACTGTGGACAGGCACTCTAGATAGACGACTCAATCTCTCCGGGGGGCCAATACCTTGTTCTTTTTGCCCTTTCCTTCAGCTGCTTCCAGCTCATCCTGTAGGACGTTGACCCTCTTGGTTAGCTGCTGGTTCCGGAAGGACAGACTGTCAATCTCCTGCTCCGACTTGCGGATCTTCTGATCCTTTTCCTTCAGATTGTCCTGCCGAGGAAGGACACCGGATTCAAGACAAAAAATAACCACGGCCATAACCACGGTCTGGAAAAGAACACCTGGTTGGTTAAGGTCTATAGGCGCATTCCTGCGCATACTCTATCCATTCATATTTCAACTATATTGTTCTTGAATGGGAGTGTAATGAATAGATGGAGCTTTTTCAAACAAAGCTTTCATTCAAATGAAAGTGGAATTCAAGTGCAATGAACAGGACCACTCTATTCAGTGTGGTGCCTATTGTTTGCATAACACTTGGCTGCACAGCCCTGTTCTTGGCATACCAACACCCCAACAGCCAGACGCATGGATGACGGGGACAAAACATGGTGCATTTTCCCCTCACTTTTGTTAGGTGGTGTTGCCAAATTTCTTTGTTAACCCTCCTACTATTTTAACTACCACAACCTATCAAAAAACCAAATCCTCTCCTCTCCCACAGCTCGATAGGTTTTGATAGATAGGGTAGTTGGCTCCATTTTGGCACCGAGAGAGGGAGGGTTAATGAGTTTCAAACCTGTTCACTTGAATATTAGTACTACTGCCTTATTAAATGTTCAGCTTACGGAAGTTTGAAAAAGGTTATGTCCTGAAATTGGGCACAAAAAGTGAGGCACTTGAGCATATCTCACAACTCGACTTAAGTCACTGCCTTAAAAAAATTAACTCGACTAGAGTCACAAATTTGCGGTGACCCAATACAACACTGCTGCTACTGCTGCATCTACACAAAATATGGCCAAGTCCAAGAAAAGGTCCCTTTTTTGCAACACGCCATGATTTCTTTAGAACCTTAACTCCCTCCATCATTTTTCCTTCAAGTAACCTGAATCCTCCAACATCCTCTGATTTCAATGTGTTAAAGCTGCATGTAACCTGAATCCTCCAAAATCCTCTTATGGGGACCATTGCTTGAATCATCCAAAATCCTCTTGGGGTTTTCGTTAACACCCTAGTAACCTCAATCCTCTGAAATCAACCAGCATCAGATTGGGCCTGATGACCTGGATCCATTTTCCTCCAGAGGCAAAATCCTCTTATGCCCTCAATCCTGCAAAATCCTCCGATGCTTCAACTTCCAAAGACCCTCAATCCTCCAAATTCCTCCTTTTGGCAAAGAGGATTTTGGAGGATTTGGGAAGATTAGGGTTTAACTACATGTAGTGTCCCTTAATTGAACTGTTTGTAAAATCTGCTATGCATGCTCGTCCAATAGTTGAACTTGAAATTGGGGTTCTTCAAAACTTGACTTGAAAAAGGCTAAAAAAACGGATCATATTATTCCTTTCAACTGGATTATACCAACCTTAAGTGCATTCTGTTTGTCTTGCTCTTCTACAACCGCTTTCTTCAAAACCTGATTCTGTGCCCGAAGCTGAAAAACAAATTGCAAATTTGTGAACATCTCAATTAAGCTCAAGTAAATTGCATTAGACTAAAATGTTTCTTGAAAGAAAAGTTAAAATGTTTAGAATTTCCAGGTTCATACATGTACGAAGGCCTTTTCATACTAGACAAAATCTCGGGGGTGGCCCCGGGGCGACACAGGGTGAGAATATGCAACGTTTCACACTAGCCGTTTTCGCCCCGGGGCCACCCCCAAGATTTTGTCTAGTTTTTGGCCAGGGGTGAGATTTTTCAACCCGGGGCAAGACCGATCTCAAGGGTATCCCCGGGGCGAAATGGCTAGTGTGAAACGTCGCACATTATCACCCTAGCGTGCGGAGTTTCGTACAACCCGGGTTGAGAAACAGGTGGTCCCGACGTAATTTACAAAAGAAGACAAAATGTCATGTCAATTGTTAATTGTAGAGCTTGGCTGAAAGCGCAGTGCACCGTGGGTAATTTGTTTAGTCGTACAGTTCAATAATCATGAAGAAGACAATAGAGAAAATACAGCCGATTTTAGTGTGAAACGTTCATGCTCAAGCCCGGGGCGAGCTCGCCCTGGGTTGGCTGAGGAAGGTTTGCGCGAAACGAGTGTGAAACGACGTGGGGTTGAACTCGGGGTTGAAAACGTCGGGGTGGCCCCGGGGCAGCCCAGCCCCGGGGCGAGTTCGCCCCGGGGTTCGGCGCTCTAGTGTGAAAAGGCCTATACTCTAGCAGCTAAAGCAAATATATATATGACTGTTTCCTGCGAAAACAATCAAAGAATTTTTTCTTTGCCTTATGTGTCGATATGAAAGCCGCGCTGTGGTTGGTCAAGAGCGTTAAGGCGCCCTCAGTCGACAAAAAAGATGTGAAACTGGTGAGTGGCGATCGCTGTGGTCTTGGTAAGCAACATTTTCATAAAATTTCACCTTTTCCAGTGACATTTCAAGGAATTGAACTTAACCTACGTGTACATAGCCATTATCAAGATAATGGCATATGAAATGTTGCGGCAGAATATTTCGTGACAAGAGAGTAAAAAAATGGAGTATAAAAAGAGAGTAAATTTTCTTTATGGATTATAACAAAAATGGGTAAAAATCTTCCACAGCAATTTCAATGTGTCTCTCTGTGAAACCTCAGCTGTCGGTCAAGTCTGGGTGAACAATGGGAGCCGGCTGGACTTCAGAATTAATGGACAGTTTATTGTGTACAATCGGGGGATTATAGAAGCCCAAAGGCCCCAGCGTTCCAGGGGCTTGGCCAGGCTTTTCAATGGCCTGGCCTGACCACAGATTAACCACTCCACCCTAAGTAGAATTGGATGACAAACTTACAGCATTAGAAGAGCATGCACTCTTAGAAAGCATGCGATTGGTCATATTGGTTGTCATGGTAAAAAAATCCTATTATGTGCTGGGTCGGTTTTAAACAAGTATGTTTAAAACTGCCTTGGGGCCTGAAAGCTGATAATGACCCAATCTGAAGGCGAGGGTCTTTACCAACTTCCAGGCCCCAAGGCCGTTTTAAACGTACTTGTTTAAAACCGGCCCAGTGCATATTTATTCCCATTCATAAAATAACTTTCTGTACAATTCAGCAAAAACCTCTTAAAATTATAAATTTTACCTTGTTTTGTCAAACACCCCTTTACTAGCTATTTAATGGTTCATGCCTCACGCGACTAGTGATAAGAAATGCTTAAGGACGCACGTGTGATGTGCGCGTGCGATGTGGCGTGATGTGACGAAGCATTGCTGTTGCAGTGTGAATATTTATGCACTCCAAATACGGACTCATCGGTTGTATTGCGTTTGCGTACTTAGAAAAGTGACTGGTCGCACGAGTTTTCAACAAACAGAAGGGACCAGATTTTTTAGGAGTCTAAATTTCGTGTGACACCAAAAAAGTGTTTAAAACCACGTGACAGGCTCTCAACCAAAACGAAGCGTCAGATGTACTTTTTGTACTTTTCTGCGGGCAATATTAGTGCGCGATTTCCTCCTAACACAGAACTATGAATAATCATTTTGACCAGAACGCAATGTCCCCACATGTACAAAGTATCATTTCCCAGGTTTATATGGTTTTTAGAGCTGTAACAAATATTTTATATCAACCTCTGTCTCACCAAATGGAGCATCAGTTGTACTTTTTCTCACAATTTTAGGATGCCCCAGGCAGTGTACCGGTAACTTTTTCTTCTTCAAAATTGTCCTTGCCATTGTTCCAAGTGAAATAAGTTTCACAATGATTGTTTCCTTCAATAACGGTCGTTCCACGGTAGGATAAGTTTACGAGCGCATAAAACCAGAGGTGTATACACAAACTGGTTTCATTAGCTTTGTGATGTCCTATAAGCGCCTCCGTAGTAAATAGAATAGCCAAAACGTACGTACGTATATACATTTTTTTGTACAACCATTCAATCGGTGGAACCCGGAGGAATGATAACTTTGAAATTGCAGATAAAAAGTCATTTTTTTGTCAGTAGAAAGTACGGAAGTATAATATTATTAAAAGGTAACAATTTTTAAGGCTTGAATGTATAAATCGTGTATACTATAAAGCTACCTCCGGTTTAGCTCCGGCTAGCTTCGGCTACCTCCGACTTTTACCAACACCCGAAAATAAGTGATGGCCGGATATGGAACTCTTTCCGAAAAGAGTATCTCTCTGATATCTTAATCACGTTAATATAAAATAGGGCCCTAGGCTTAATTGACTACTTCACAGTGAAAGAGGTTTGTGTATAAATTACATCATGGTTTGTTTGTAATCCCATCCCATGGACAATGATGGAGGCATAAGAACACCTCCGTGGTCATCCAAACCCACAATGCATTGAGAATGTCGAAAAGGTTGTCCCGTCACGTCAGCATGGTCAGGCAGTGTCAGGCAGTGTCAAGCACCGCGCGCTTCTTCTTTCAAGAAGTGGCCTTACCTTGGCAAATTCTTGAGCCAGTTTTTGATACTTTGTTTGTAAGTCTGCCATGTTGAAGATGAACTGGGATCTTTTCCAACGTGGGGAAATTCTTGGGAGAACTTTACAAGTGCAGAGGGCGCGACCGTAAGGGGGCGGCCATTTTCCAACTAACGTTAGCATTCTGGGATATTTCAACATGGCGGCGCCCATGATTCGTTCCAGTTCCTGGCCGTCCTGTGTCAATTGAAGGTGTTTTTTGTGTCCCTGTTTGTTCTTACTTCTTAACAACTACTTGTTATGTTTATATATGATGCCCATTTTCAAACAAAGTGGTTATTAATTGCTTTGGCTATATTTTCCGGACATTGGACCATGGAGAAATAAGACACAGTGTCTTATTTCTCCATGATTGGACCGATCACGTTATTTCACACAAGAATGCCCAATTTCCGGACACATAGACTATAGTGTTTTTCACATAGTTTTTTAGGTGCATGCATATCGCAGTGGCTATTTTTACGGCAGCCGTAACGCGACTTTCAAATGCTATTGTTACGGCATGGTAAAAACACAATGCGAACGTATATCAGATTTACAACTGCCAAGGAAAGATTTTACGGAAAGATTTTACTTTAATACCCCCCCCCCCCAAAAAAAAAAAATCTTGGAAAATGACTATCCATCTGTGTTCAGAATTGTATAAACACTTGGCACAACCTTTAAGTTTGAGAATTTTGCTGGGATATTTTCATGAATTTGAAGGGAAGAAAGTTTGTGTTTTCTGTGTTAGATGTTCTTGGCACAATGTATGGTCACTCAAAGTCAAAGTGTTTACATACATGTTGATTTCTGTCTCATTTTTTACAGATTTTGCTGACATGAATCTTGAAATAACAGGTTGTGCCACATGTTTAGACAGTTGTTATCAACTTTAGGAGGGATGGTTATTTTCCAAGGTTTTTCTGTTCTTGATCCATTTTGGTGGGGGTATCAAAATTTAAAGTAAAATCTTTTCCTTGCTTCCCTTATACAGGGGCGAATTTCAGGTAAAAATCTACTAATAATAGACAGCTGGGCTAGTAGCACAAACATTTTTACTAGACCGGAAGGTATTTCACAAGACCAATGGTAAAAATAAGAACACACAGTGTTTTGAATAAGTGTGCTGTTTCAATTTTTCCCCTTTGCCGACCTTGTTGGGGGAGGGGTTAGAAATGCTGTTTTTATTGAAACTCCCTGCCTCAAAACTAAAAATGACCATCCCAGAAATTATGGGGCTTTTTCAGTTCAGATATAGAACAAAAATGAACTTTAGTGATAGCAGTTTATGAAAAAAATCACTAGACCACTGGACTAGTTCGGTCAAGATGAGTTCACTAGACCAACGCTCGAATCACTGGACTCGGTCCAGTGGTCCAATAGATATTTTGATCCCTGCTATATTGAAAGAACATTTCCTAACGAGTCACAAAATGAAAGGTTGTGCCACGAGTTTATACAATTCACAACATGACTGGATGGTTATTTTGTCCGATTCTTCTGTTTCTGACCCATTGTGGCAAGGACGACACACTGCTGTATTCTTGGCCACACATCCTGTTACGATAAAAGCCTGTGCATGGCATTTAATTTCAGAAGCATTTTATATACAGAGCAGTTTTGGTACTTCAGCACTAATGGTGCACATTCAGTTGTGTGTTTTATATAATTTTAAATGTTTATGCACTTGTTAATTGCCCCCCCCCCCCCCCCATTGTTGGGATTGTCATTTTGGAAATGAACTCCCCTTTTGTGCCTAGTGCTAGACACAAAAGGGGAGTTTGTCCTATAACGTCAAATTGTTTGCTGCCCGCTGCGATGACTTTTAGACAAATGCCACCAGCGGGCTAAAGGGGTCTTGATAAAAATAGCTCTCAAAAGTCCTTTTTTTTGTATTTCATGGCAATCTACATAAAAATAGAAAATGACGCAGACTTCTCTCACCACTGAACTTCCTCTTTAAGAACTACATGCATAGCAGCTGGGCGGATCTGTCCTCGGTCCTGCAAAATGTTCCACAAGCTTATGGTGGATTTTGAGGGGTCTGGGTGGGTAAGAGTTTTACAGTGCACACTGGGCCTTTAACTTAGTTTCATAAATATGGCAAGTCTATTGGATTCTTCCATAACCTTGGCCAAAGCCCCTTGCTTAAACAGCCTACTGTAACGACTGGTTTCTTCCTTTTTCTAGGATGTCAAATTAAAGTTTCCTCCACTGTGGATGAGACGGCCAACCGTCAGGAATCACAATGTCATTTGGAAGAGCAGCAGCTGTTGGCTTCTACAGACTATTCTTACTATCTTCTGGGAGGGGGTGTTGTGTACAAGCAAACACAATATCTAAGATATCGTCGCCCCTAGTCCCACCTCTTGTGTCCTGCAATGGGACGATCCCAAACAAAGGTGTTGCCCGGTTCCTGAGCTTGCAGGCAAGGCAGCCCGTCAACCATGCCAGGGATCACGTGGACAAAAACATCCTCATCTACCGTAACGACAGTTTCAAGTTTTTCCACATGGTGGGCTTCTTTTCCCTGGCCCAGCTAGGATTCTGGTCCTACCTGACCTACTCGGCATACACATCCATGACGGATTCCCGAAAGTATGAACTGGTCAAGTATGGACCGGAGGGGGCATCCGGTAAGGAGAAGAACTGGATGACGTTGTCCGGGATCCGGATGAAATTGCACTCTGGTGTTTGGAGATATGCAATCACTGCACTCTGCGTTGTTGTTGGTAGGTTTGCAATGTTGCAGGATCAGTGGCTATGTTTGTGCCAGTGAGGGGACGTCTCAGAACATACACTTGGAACCGACCACTTTCACCAGAAGACCCTGTAAACCCTAACAGTCCTGAATCCTGCTGAATCCAACATGATCCAACAAGGATCCAACAATTTGATATTACAGTTGGATTCTGTTGGATTTAGCAGACAAGTATTTTTTAATTTTTACTTAACCCAACAAATTGGCATGTTGGACTGTGTTGGACCATAGAGCAACTTGCTCTATGGTTGGATTGCATTGGATTGAGCAGGAAACTCATATGAGTCACCGTTGGACTCTGTTCGATTTAGTAGGGTAGTCCTGGGGAACCATTTGAGGGGGTTAAGGTTTTTTACAACCGCTGCCTTAAACATCAAAATTTCTGAACATTTTTGGTTGTTAGACAATTAATTCTTTGGGAGATTCTAGGATGTACGCGTACCGTCCCCGCAACTTAAATGGTATTCGCTATATCATAATACCCCGGCCCCAGACGATTGAAACCGTCCAATAAACCTTTTCGACATTCTCAAAGCATCATGGGAACAGCATCAGCCCTTACTGGCATTAGAAGAGCAAGCACATTAGAACGGACATGATTGCAAAAATCCTCTTCTGTTCATTGGCTAATATTGTGACAATATTAGCTGTTCTAATTCCAAAGAGTTGCATTCATCAGTAACTGGTACCCTGAGAGGGATTCCCCAATTATTTCCTTTATTTTTTGTGCCATTTAAAATTGATTTTTCTGGTTATTATTTTCCTTATGTTCCATGCAAAGATATATGTGAAAAGAGTATCTCTCAACTCATGACAGATATTTAGCATAAAATCAATTAATATTTGGACTGGTTCACAGTGCCATAGGCTTGTGTATAAATTACATGGTTTGTTTGGCCTCCATACCCACAATGCATTGAGAATGTTGAAAAGGTTTATTACTGACTTGATTTCAAGTCTTAGTCCCTGTCCGAATTACTTGGCTACGGCTGGATGTTACACACATGTCTATGGTAGCGGCTGCAGCCACTTCCCATAGACTCGTGTGTAATTTCAAGCCGCAGCCAAGTAATTCGGAGAGGGCCTAATACTACCACGTAGGTGCAGCAACAGGCAAGTGTGTACAGTGAGCTCTATAGCCTTATGGTGTAAATTGCATTTTTTGCAAGCGTCACAAACGTTAATCTGTTTTGTTTATACTATGTACCCTGGTTTTCATTTTGAAAATTCCCCACAAATGACATTGAAAAACTTTGTTTTTTATCCTCTGAGAAATTACTAAGTAATATGATACTGCTGTTTTGTCCTGCCTAGGTGGAGCTATTTTCATTGGGACCTTGACCTACTCTAAGAAGTGTATCCACCGCATCGTCCTGCGCAAGGGAGGAGACAGGGTCACCATCAGCACCTTTGGCTTCTTCGGTCAGCCCTGGTCCTTCACTGTACCCGTCTCCAACGTGTCCTGCCAGCATTCGCGCCATGGGGTGCGCACCACATTGCCCATCAAGGTCAAAGGTCACAGATTCTTCTACCTCCTGGACAAGGAGGGGAAGCTGTACCACGCACCGCTCTTTGATCAGACCGTGGGGATGAAGCGGATGCTGTTTTCATGAATGTGAACCCGGGTGCAGGACCTTCTGGACTAAGGCAGGCAGTGGTAGTGACAGTTCCACCCCGAGCTTGCCTGGTTTTTTAATAAGGTCACAACTTTGCCCATCGGATGGTGTAAAGCGTGTTCCCATTTTTTGGTCAATCTACTGTGACTGTGATGCAAAACTAACAGGCCGACAGGGGGCATGGTAGACTTCCGCCCAGCTACGGTAGTTTAACCCCTTGCGTACGGATGACGCCATTGGCCGCCGTTTGTGCAGTTTCAATCCATTGTTGTGTATATATGTTACACTTGACTGCACGTGCCGCCAATGAAATACCGTACTCAACGGACACTGATTACTGTATAGATTAATGGAAATACAGTAAACTTAACAGTCCGTCCACGTAAACAAAAGTCCAAATGGGAACAGCTGTAAGATTACGCAAAGGCCTTAGCACAAGGAAAAAGTCCAATGGGAACATGGCTTTGGACCCGATTTTGATTAGCAAATCACATTAAAGGGTTCACAAGCATCACCAAATAAAACCAACAATGAAATGCACAGTTCTTTTTACATAGAAATAGTCCTGAAGACCCTTTAATTTCATTCTCTCAGTTGTAGTAAATGATTACCAGTTGACTTGACACAGTTGGGTGTACAGCATGCCGAACATTTAATAACATTAATTGTTCATGTAATAAATCGAGTTGCTCTGTTATTTCAATTTTCCACACAGCGATCTCTGTACCACTTGGTATAAATGGAAAAGACCGGCTGACATTCATAATTTAACTATTAAAATATATAGACAGGTTTTGTTTGGTTTTAAAGTCATACAAAATGATCGTCAACGTAAAATATTCTTGGATTATTCTTTAATACACTTTATGTTATCTAAATGGGTAATGACTCAAACTACACTAAAAACTAAATTTGTGAAATAAATAAAAGTAACTGTAGAATTATACTTGAATGTTCACTAGATGAAAGCAAATGTGACTCGCTATTTAAAGGATTGTTCTGTAACTCTCATGGAAAATGCAATGCTCTTCATTAACAAAATGGGCCATGCTGTTGGATTACATGAATATACAAATTCAAGAACTTTGCTTCCTCGAAATTTATACGCATGAAAGGTTTCATATATATCAAGCCTCTACCATTCAACCCCAACAGTCCTGAATCTTTCAATATGATTTTGCACACCACCTAGGGAGTTAGGGTTAATTAATCTGGGATTTTCTTTTTAAATACAACAGACAAGCTCCAGTTTACCCGAGAAATTAATCGAATTCTTCCAATAAGTATTTCGCTACATGTACAAAGTCTGTGTGTCACCGAATAATTCTTACCATAGTATTGTAACCTGTACAACAATGAATTAAAAACATTTAACATTTCAAAGTGTGAACTTCAGTGTGTTATCTGATTCAATACCTGACAGACCCCCCATACTTTGATGGACTAGTTTACTGAATATGCAAATACCCTCGCTTGACCTCGACAATTACAGTCTATGGTGGAAGATTAGCATATCAAAGATTATGAATTGTACACAGATTATGAATAGATACATGTTACAAAATCAAGAGAATTATTGTAAGCCTCAAGAATGCTGCATCATTGACATCTCATGGTACACAAAAAATGGTAATACTCGAATAATACCGTGCTTTTTTTCAAAATTAATTCTGCAAATGATAGCAGAAGACATCTGCCCTGCTTTTAGTTGTGTACAAATGTATCTTACTGTTGGCTTAGAACCATTTTTCCAGTGCAAATACTTCAATGGTTTAAAAGTATAAAGTTCAACTGAAATCTTTAATAACAAATCCATTTTGATCATTTTGTTCTGCACAAATTTGATGCATATTACACATTTCTTTGAAGTTTCACATAGTTTACTGTTGCGAAAAATAAGCACATAATTTCTTCCTTGATCGTCAATCATATTTTGTAAAAAATAATCAATATTAAATACTTTTCTGTGATGGCAATTACACATTTAACTGACCATCTTTCCATGTTTAGTTTGGCTGTGAGCTATTGCAGTTTAAATATAGAAAGAAAATGTGTTCACAATAAATGTTACTGTAAAGTTGCACTTGCTGACATAGCAAATGAATTGACGTAATTAAAGAATGTCACCACATGACTAATTCCACTACGGTCAATAGACCCAAGACCCAATGACGTCACGCTTTGTTTACATGTGCGCTTTCCTATGGGATCCCGGTGGGGACGATTGTCTGGCGTCCTGACCTGGCTCCAATAGGAAAGCATGCATGTAAACAGCCATTACGTCTTAGGACTATTAATAATATTTAGCCCACCCAAAAGCAGTTGCTTAGATGAGCAAAACATCTCAGATGACTCTGAATACCAGCCAAAAGCCGGCAACCAGTGAAATATGTCGTTAAAGAGTTCTGCCGAGCAACTTTTTTATGCTTGTATATCTTTTCTGCCAGCAATATGAAATGAGTTTCTAACCATTGAGGTAACTGAGGGTACCAGGCCATGGCAACTCAAGCTCGTACTTCACTGTGGGTTACCGCTCCGACCATGTGAGTGACATTCTGCAAACGGTCAATTCTATTTTAAGGGGTTATTCCACACAAGCCAAGTTAGTAAGAAGAATAATTTCCCGAATTGGTTGTGTGTAACGGTCAACAGTGTTGATGAATAACCCAAGAAAAAAAAGACACTTTCTCATCAGTCAAATAGTATTTGACATAATCTGACCACTTCTTTAAATGTAGTGTACATGATTGGTAATTCCTGCAATTTTCAGAAATGGGCGGATTAGGGGGTTAGTATTTTATAGGAAATATCGTTTCACTGACCTGTTCAAAGTTTTTGCGTTCTTGGATGGCAAAAAAAATGAGAGAATAGCGCCCTCTTGCAAAATAAGCCAAATTTTTGTGAACGGGATCGTTTTTAATTGGTCACATAACTACGCGAGCCGACTGGTTACAACCCGTCGCTTCGGTACACTACGCGACACACACTTGTACTATAATTGCAACCTTGCGCCCATTTTCGGATTGTTAACTCATTTTAGACACAACACGGACTAATTACATTCGGTCAATAGAGGGCAGTATTTTTAAAAATCCGTTATTTTTTCCAACGATTGTTACGCAAAACAATCGTTGGAAATTTCAACTTTTCTTGAAAATGACAGCACACCAGGTGCCATTTCACAGGATGATTGAGATTGCTATTAACTTACAGGCTAGTAAGGTATTTCGTAATAATTCAGTAAAAAAACAATTGGAGGATTACCAACAGTGTAACACTACCTTTAAACTCCAGATTTTGGAAATTTGTTGACGATTACGATTTCTTATCCACATACAACTTTTAAAATGTGTAGATTTAAAAGCACTGTACTCCTATAGTATAAATGAGTCCTTTTGAAACTCGGGTTCCAAGTGCTCAAGAGGGGAAGACATCTGCACTAGTAAGCAGGATGTCATGGGTTCGAGTCCCACCTGAGTAAAAGCCAGTGACGTTATTCACTCACCGACTCTAAAACTAGCACTAAAGAACACAGCTAAAAAAACTACATTCAGAAGAGCAAAACCTTGTGTAATCAACACATGTTGACGGTTCACGTACACACACAACCAGAGAGAGAGAGAGAGAGCGCATTTTCAAAATGAAATAAACCAATCCCTTCCCTGGCAATCAAGGTAAACGTTCTGCGACACAGTCACTCCAACAAAGACAGCACTGTTTGTATATGCAGGCTGGATCCCTCCTTGTCCTACAAATATGCCTTGTCCACGTCTTAATCACATGGTTAGCAAAAGAATGAATTTGGGACTTGACGCTTTCATAGTGTTGGGAGAGGTGATCAATGCATTTGCTTACTTTAGCAAATGCTTGTCGCATTACCATTGTTGCCAGGTAAATTGCACAGGGCTGTAGTCGACTGTCAATCCGAGTCCAATGCAATAACAGTAAATAAGTGGACTTATGTACACAAGGAGTCCAAAATTTAAAAAAAAACATTTACAATCTGGACTCGACTAGAGCCCTGGCTGAAACGTAGACTTGCAGCTGGATTCTAAAGTATTTTTAATATCACACAGGTGAGATTTGAGGAAAATGAAAAAATTACAAAACATCTTGAGGCATTTAATTTGTATGGCATTGCTGAAAACTGCTTTTTCTACCAAAAAGACACGGTTCAAAATAGAAAAAAAATAGGTTGCACAGGTCATTTTAGAATGATAAAAACAACATAAGGACCAACAAATCCTCCAGAAATCTGGAAGACATCTCACCCAAAATCCTGAAATCAGGAAAAATCAGAAGAAATCCGAAGAAATCTCACCCCTGATATCAATATGGTCCTGCAGTCATGCTAGATTCGGCCGAGACCACACATGATTCAAAGACCATATAATATTAAAAAGTACTTTAGAATCCAGCTGCAAGTCCGCGTTTGAGCCAGGGCTCTACCCAAGTCCAGATTTCAGCTCGGCTTTTGCGTTTTGGACTCCTAGTAGACCTAAAGACCACTGATTGAGTGTTTTTGCATCGGGATCGGGACCCGACTAAAGCCCTAACATTGGACTGGTCTATTGGCTTTGAAGCGAAAGCTACTAGAATCACAAACCTATCCACACCCAGCTAGACAGTTGACTAAATCAGTAATGGGATATTCTACATCTACAGGCTGCACTGCACACGTATTGCACGGTAGTAAGACTGAAAGCTAACAGGAGTTGGCTGTCCCTGACATGTGGAAACTAGACTCGCAGATCCCCTTTCACACAACTATTTCAATTTGTGCTCTATTTCATATTCCTTGTTTTTCTTACAGCTTCAGAAATGTCATTCCGAGTACACAACATTTGTACCTGAAGCTCCAATGCACTCGTCAATTTAAAAATTACAATATACATTAAACTGTTTGTTTCTCTTGGAAATGAAAAATAATTAAAAAAAACAAGTAATATTTTGTTCAATGAAGTTGTTTGTTCAAGTATCTTTTGTTCGTTATTTTTTGTTTAAATTATACAGCTATAAGAAAGAAAATATTACAATAAATGTTAAGGCATACAGAAGTCGGGTCAGCAGAGGTAGAAAAAACAGAACCTAAACTAACTGTACATATTCATAAAATTAACGTTATAACCTTCCATAAAGTGAAATTGAACAATTACCTACGTTTTCTCAACTACTGTACTGTACAATAAATTACACAAAAATGCACTGCCCCCACACGCTGACAAATCAGTCATCTTTTCTCCTGAACAAAAAAACTTTGCCCCTAACTTGAGTGACTGAATATACTTCCAGATGTACTATATTCTACAAATATACACTTCAACATTACAAAATCTAGCAGACTTTTTGCAGTGATGCTACACTGTTGTGGTTTTAGATTTAAAGTCTTAAAGACATTGGCGCGAGTTGATCTGGCTTTCAGGATGATGTACTTGGCTTGACGTTTATGAAACTTGTTGAAATTCTGCAGTTATCATGGGAGAATGTTACTGCATGAACTTCAGGAAGTAAATGTCCACAACTCTTTCTTTTCAGAGAGTCAACTATCAGCGCAGTCTGCTCCGCTCACATTACGATGCTGTTATAAAGTACCCAAAAGTGTGACATCAGTTGGCATGACAACCGGTTCTACACATGGCTGTTGAGTGCCATGTATAATGAAAATGGATTTCTTTTGTCAGCACATCATGAATATGAAACAGTTCCATTGTTTAATTAATAACTAGTCATGCTAATACCATTGTTATGAAGATGGCTTTGCTTGTAGCCTTGCACACAGTGACATCATCACTTTGATACTCTACTCGTGCAACAGCATGTAATCATCAGTTCCTGATTGGAAATAAACAACTGAATTGAGTGGGAACCAGGCAAATCTCACCTTCAGTAAACCAATTGGTATAGCGCCCTCAAGAGGCATGCCAGGCAGCGACAAGGTTAGCCAAATCTCTCGCAACTTCTGTCCAATCAGTGGACAATGGCTGCCATTTGAGACAGAATGTTTGATGTGGGTGGAGCAAATCTGGCCGATTCTTTAGCTTGAGTTTGAATTATTCAATGTTGTTTGTGGGGGATTAGCTCTCAAAATTCCAATATTCCTATCCCCAGATCCTAAAACAATATTGTTCGATAAACACAGTACCTCTTAATCAAATACATTTTTTTTGTCAAGTCAACTCATTAAAATGATTTTAACGACAAAATGAAAATAACAATAATTTTGTAACTACAATTAACCTTTTAAAAATCTCAATCACTTCATTTGTTCAGACTCTTTCTTCTATATTTAAAAAAATAACGTTACTTTGAAAATAATTATTTACGTGTTTTGATAATAAATTACAGCAAGCTTTCAGGGCAACTACCTACTAAGAGGTGGTTCAAGCAGAGTGTTCAAGTTTTACCAATATTCTGCATTTGTTCAGATTTACTTTACAATAAGGGGAAGTAACACTCGGTTATATTGAAAAGATTTGAATACTACTGGGGATTGAAAGACCTTTATCTCACTGCAACTACCTTTATTTTTGTTATCTTTACCACGTTCCAGGGACTTGTTAAGCACACAAATATGGATAGCAGAGTACCAGCTGAAGTGTCTGCTTCTGAATGGTTTCTGCAATACATGCTGTATGAGAGTTGGCAAGTCCGATTAAACGCAACATGTAGTCAACTCCCAGCAAGTCCTTTCACAAGTCCTTTCACAAGTCCTTTTGCAAGGCCAGTCAGAAGTCCTTTCATAAAGCCAGTCACAAGTATTAACTGGATGAACAATATGAGAGAGACTGGCATTGCGGGTAACACCATGTGAAATAAATCTCTTCTAGGAAGAAGTGTGGCTCTGAAAAGAACCGGGATGAGTGTGTTCTTTTCAGAACCACACTTCTTCCTAGAAGAGATTTATTTCACATGGTGTTACCCGCAATCCCAGTCTCTCTCATATCGCACCCACCATGCAAAGCTTCAAATCGTAGATATGATTTGAAGCTTTGCATGGTGGGTGCGATATGAGAGAGACTGGGATTGCGGGTAACACCATGTGAAATAAATCTCTTCTAGGAAGAAGTGTGGTTCTGAAAAGAACCGGGGTATCTATCTGGATAAACAAAGCTCATTTGAATAGCTTGTGATTGGGATTGGGACTGGAGGGCTTGTGATGGACTTGTGATGGACTCGACTACACTAATCACCCCAAGGACTAACAACATATCAATTCTTGTGAGTATTCTCCTTGCAGATGCCCAACATTAGATTTAGCAACGCTGAAATCAATGACCATCTTAATTGCTTTTAGGAGGGTTGCCAAATGACAAAATATATGGGTCTATATATATACTAGGCCTCTACATGTGCCATTGAGTTATTAAGCAGAAAGTATATTGCTCAACAAATTTTCTTTCTCAGTGAAAATCAGCTGAGAACCAGTTACAAGCAATATAAATCACATGGCATTTTGGCTGGTAACCAGTTTTTTGCCATTGAAGCAAATATTTGCTGTGCTTAGCACAATTGTGTGCTGAGCACCGAGCAGCTCCAGAAAATTAATTGGCCTTCAGGAAGTCCAACAAAAATGGCAGCAATGAGATTCAAGGTCTCTTGTTCCTGTACAGAGATAAATGATTGTCAACATTTAACTCTTTTTTGTTCAGAAGCTCGAGTTTGCTAGAAATTTCATATGGAAGATGTACACTACGCAATAAATATCTAGCATTAAGCTTACCACTTAACTATCAAACTGACTCCAACCAGAGGCGCCTATCCCGAACAGTCTGACAAATTTGTTCCTTGGATTTTTAATCTAAATCAGGGGTTTAGTTACAGCTTAACCCAAGTTAAATAAACTACCATAATCAGTTTCTGGAAGATCGTTTCAGTGACTGGCTATATATGCAGCCACTACAGGAAATATATCTGGCAGGTTTTTATTTTTTGAGTGATTTCTCATTTCCGCGCATACTTTTGTCCTTGTTTTGTACAATCATATTTTGGAAGAGCTTTGTTCCGTTGTTGCAAGAGTTTTGAAAAATCACTGCGCGATTCCAACAAACTCTGCAGAGACTTTTTTGAGGAGTCTCAATCTACAGCTAATGATCATTACATCTACATGTTACCAACAATCCTTCCCTCATATTTAGCACCTTTGTCTACCTTGAAAGAATAACTTAGGTCCAGAGAAGAGGATTTTTCCCCCCCAAGGTGACCGACAAAAATTTGGAGAATTTTTTTGAAGTAGTTGCTAAAACAGAACAAATTTAGTGCCATGAGTGTTTAACCTCTTACCCACAACAAAGAGTGGCTCTCATTACAGTGCTCCGCAGCCATTTGCTAGTCTACAGCTCTGAGCATGAGGATGTCTCAACACATTGGTGCCTTTAGGGTGTCAACGAACAGTATAGCGTAAAAAAGTCCAATTAGAATTTTTTCAGAGATGTATTCAAGGTTATCACAAGTCCCTGTAAGTCCATCACAAGCCCTCCAGTCCTAATCATATGCTATTCAAATGAGCTTTGACAAAGGCATTCCTTTGTCATTGTTCATCCAGTTACTTGTGACTGGCTTTATGAAAGGACTTCTGACTGGACTTGCGAAAGAATCATTGCAATCACCGTAAAGTATAAACTGTTGAGAGACGTCAGCCTTTACTTGTGATCACAATACCAAACTTGTCTGTTTGAAAACAACCGTTTCTAATACGAACCCCCGAAAAATGCTTCGGTCAGTTACTGGCCTGGGATGTCAAAACGATGTTCTCTCTCCCAAGTTTACCCCTTCAATCACTAAAAACCCCAAATATTTCCAAAAAACACAAATCAATGTGCGACCTGACAACAAACGACACAAGACGTAAATTACAATTACAATGGTCAAAGCTTCCTCTAAGAATTAACATGATTTGATCTATCGTTGCCATTTACACAATATTACTGCAATGCTGGATCAATATGAAAATTGACAGGGCAAAAAATATGGAAGCACTGGAATATCTGTTTACGTATTAGTTAACTCACTCGAAAGAAAAACTGGTTGACTCGGGATATATATTTATCCTATTACTGTTTGTGCTACATAAACTCGACCAATGCACCAGATTGTAAAACACAGATAATACACGCCTTTAACCAGTTAAATACTTAAAGGCAGTATACAACATTTGCTTTTGCTGTAATTTTAGGAAATGTTGGGAGTTAATAGTATATTTTATAGCCTTCTAGCAAATACAGTTTTGTGTGCCTATAGATGCTGGGAAACCCGAGAGAAAAAAAGATTTGTTCTAGTAGTCTGGTTCCCTGACCCTATTTTAGAGAGAAAAAAAATCGGGGCAATTTATAGAGTCAGGGAATTATCAGGTTGGGGAACTATACTATTTCCAACGATTGTCTGCCGACAATAGTTGGAGAAACGATATAAATTTCCACTTTTCTTGAAAACGACAGCACACCAGGTGCCATGATTTCACAGGATGCTTGAGACTGCTATTTACCTTCACTCTAGTACGGTATTTCGTAATAATTCAGTATTTCTTTTTCAGCATTTTTGAAAGTGAACAAAGAAAACTGGCAGGAGCGGGATTCGAACCTACGACCTCCGGAATACCATTTGATGTTTGCAAATGTTGTATACTACCTTTAAATAATCCAGTTCATTAAAGCGATTAAAATCTGCCTCGGCAGTACGAAAGCCGGCGCCAAATTTTTGGTTCAGTCTCATGGCATACCATGTGGCAAGAAATCTTAATGATGCAACAGTAGATTTGTGCATCAATTTTGTTTGACGCCGCTTGGACAGAAATTACATGCAAATCGTGCACATTTCCCATCACAAATGAACTTGTTCTCCGGTCTCGGCTTTTCCTCAAAAGCAGTTGTGGGAGTTACTGTTGATTGGCTGTTTCAAATGGACGAACTACAAAGATACGTCGGAGCATTTGTATCGTTTGTTCTGCTTGTATTTGGGAAGAATCATTATGGCAAGTTTTGGCAAGACGTCAATGATTACACAATAGATTGACTGTCGCTTTTCGTGTGTTTTTTTTTGGGCTTTAATGGAAAACAATCTGACTGGAAGTCACTAAAAAAATTCCCACAAATGCTGTTGAACAGCTGGGTGCACAAGTATCTGAATTAGGAATGCTTAGACAACATTCCGGCATGACAAGTTTTTCCTGCAGGTAAGGAAAAGCAATGGAATAACGATACTCAAGTTCCTGCTTGGAGCTTGTATTGGTTATGACATTCCTGTGGTGTCATTTGGTTTGGGATGATAGCAATGCAGCTGGCTGCCATCTTACATCTACTTAATCCTACCGTTTTAACTCCTCAAAAATCACGATCGCGTTAACCCTACTTGTGACATTCGATCTCAAAAGGGTCTACAATGGCACCTTTGTTAATACCCCAAATGATACTACATGCTATGATGTAAAAATGAATCAAAAAGGGAAGGGGTAGGGAAAAGACTCTTGATATGGAAGTTAGGAACTGCCTTATGATCGGGAATCCAGAGCCCATCATGAGGTGGTGTTGCTGACGTCGGCTTGCGGACTGATGGAGCGTAGGGGCACCTCGCTGGTCTTGATGCCGGCCAGGTTGAGCAGTGCGTCGGCCCCTGCAGCCAGGTCGGTGTCCATGTCCGAGCGGGGCGGCCGCTTCTTAATGGGCAGGTTGAGGTGCTGCCTGGCACGGGCCTTGCCAATACCTTGCTCCTCGCCCTCCACCTCCATGTCGTCAAAGCTGGGGTCGTGGATGTAGCCGCTGTCGCCAAGCCGCTTCGACTCCTCATCCTGTTCCATATCCGACTCCGAGTCCACGTAGTCCTCGAAGTCGCTCATGTCGCACTCTACGGGATCGTCGTCTTCGTCGTCATCAGTCAGCTGGGCCCGGTCCCGCTGTGCTCTGAGGATGGCGCTCAGGCTGTAGGTGTGATCATCCGACATAGAGGGTGCCGGCGTGCACTTTGTCTGGAGGGCGGCCTTGGTGTACGGCGTGGAGGCCAACCTGTTTTGAAAATTCAACACTCGATGTAAAATTTGAAGGAGAGAAACAAAACATATAGTGTATTTCTTCTTTTTTTTCATTTTCAACCAATTAACATCCTAGTAACAACTACAGAAAAGTTTTGCAGATACATAAAGTAACTTACTTCAAATGATGTACATGCAAACTTCTCTTTCGTGGTACAGTACCAATTGAAAGTTAACCTAGGAATGGGAATTTCTTTTCATTTAGAAATGAAAATTCTGTACAGACTTTCACACGCCAGCGTATACACTTATCTTTCCTACGGGAAAACAAACTCCCATTGTATGAGAAAGAATCATAATCATGACACATTGCGGTCCAATTTGCGGTCCAACCTACCTCGGTCTGGGAAGGCTCTGGTCATTCAGAGCGGTCTCCGCCAGATCGGACAGTGTGGGCCTGATGTGGGGCTGGCGAGGCTTGGCCTGCAAAGGTGCCATTCCACCGATGGGGATGCTGCCATGACGGGGGCCTTGTTGAGGAGAGAAGGACTTCAGGCGTTCATCTGGAGAATGAGCAAGATTTAATCCTATTAACCCTTTCTGTCTGGCTGTTATGCTTGGTTTTTGCGGGAAACAAGGATTGGCTACTCCAAAAGAGTCGACTCTTCAAAAAAGTGGAATCATGATTCCGATTCCCGTGTTGGAGTCAATTAGAGTGGACTCCTGCATGCATGGAGTCGCCTGAGCCTACTCCCCTGTAGCAATTTAACCTACTAAATATGGATGGCAGCCATGGCCGTGGTTTGGGAAAAAGACCACTGGCTGGTTGTCGTTTATACACGCATTCTTGCACATACTCAATCAATCCATTGTTTGACTATTGTTTGCATTACGCTGGACTGCACAAGCCCGTATCGACATACCAGCACCCTATTAATAATCAGCTCGACAGAATGGGTAAACACATCTGAATTAATCATTTAGCTTAAGGTTCCACATGCCATCAAGCTTGATTGTACATGTTCTGTATATACGTCCGACGACAATAGGAGAAAGAAAATACAAAGACACCTTTCAGTCCTCGCAAGTCAGTCTTTTGTTGAAATCGGTCCTCGCAAGTAAAAATACACACTTCTATGGGGTTGGGTTATATTAAAGGAACAATAGGAAACACAAAGCATTGTCCTCGGAGGTATTGGTAAAGTACGCCAATATGCTCAATGTTGTGTATTTATTAATATCATTATTTGCCTTTTTAGACGTTTTCTATTCCAACAATAAAAAAAATGGAAGAGAGAATAACAAAAACCCCATCATCCTGTCCCATGAGGGCGCTATATAGGGCACTGCAATCAGGGGCAAGTTCGGATGGTGGCCATTTGTCGACCACTAGTCGTTTTTTGCCTGGTACCCAATATGTATTTTGTTTACAGGTTACCATGGAAAATCGACTAGTGGTTGACAAATAGTCGCCGCTCGCACTTGCTCGAGGCTTTTCAAAGTATAGACTTAAAAATACAAAGTTGGTCAATGGAGGGCGCCATTTGACCCGACTGTAATGCCATCCACAAAATGCAATATAAAGCTTATAAGAAAGTGACAGCTCTTGAACATGTCATGTAATAAACCCAAGAGGGCTGGAGTGCAGGGGAGATGGGCGGGGTGGGGGGATTGGGAAGGGAATGATTTTGGGGTGATCAGAGACGGGAAGACAAACAGACATATGGGAGGAGGGGACAAGGAAGTCAAATAGGAAGACAGATGGAGGCAGAACATCCTAAAATGATTCAGGGGCCAGAAATTTTAATGGAAAGAGTGTTTACCGGATGGTTCCAATTTTGGAATAGGCAGAACAGGAGATCTTTAAAAACGGAAGGGGTTTTAAAAGCAATTTATCAAAGACGTGTAAAAAAGATTCCTGAATCCAGCCAAGTCACATTTTTAACTCATTTCTTGTGGCTTGCATTGGGTGGGATAAGGCCCAATTTTGCATGATGTGGCATCAGTCCATTAACAAATTCTAAAATAATAATCAAAAAATTCTCCAATTTTTTTTACTTAATTATTATGAAATACCTTACTAGACTGTAAGTTAATAGTAGTCTCAATCATCCTGTGAAATGATGGCACCATGCACTGTCGTTGTCAAGAAAAGTGGAAATCATTGGAAAACTGCCCTGTAGCCTTTAGTCAAGGCGCGCGTGGCTACCCGGACGAGTGGCGCGCTGGACATGCTGGCATTCAGGGCGCGTCACGTGACCAGCTGGTAGCCATGCGCGCCTTGAATAACGGCTATCATCCGCCCGACGGTTGAAAACAAGCGCCGTTTTTCTCTCGTTTTTTTTTTGCCATCCAACAACGCAAAACTTTGAACAGGTCAGTGGAACTATATTTCCTATAACATACTAACCCCCAAATCCGCCCATTTTTGAAAATTGCAACAATGACCAATCATGTACAAGGCCTTTAATTTTCAATGGCATAAAGTGTGAAATGATAAAACGAGGAAATCAGCCAATCCGAGGAAAAGTTGCAGGCCTGCTCCCCTGTCTCCCACTGGCTAGATGTCTCAGAATTATTTCAGTACAAACTGAAAATATTGATCCTGATGGATGTGATTATACAAAAGTTGTAGGGAGTGAAGGACGTAAAGAAGGACGGGAATATTAACGGGAATAATAACTGTACATTACGTTAAACTGTGAAGTCAAACGTTCAACAAAATATGCTAAAAGTCTTGAACAAATCAAGTACTGCGACAGAAACCATACAGAATCGCACAGATAAAGAACATACACATTTTAGGCCTGGTTCCACGAAATGGGCGGAAAGTAGCAACATTTGAGAATCAAGATTACGGTACTTCCTGAGGGTACAGATTAAGAGCTTTAATTTGATATATTATGTGTTGTGGTATATCTCATTCCGAGCCCTGACTCCTTGTTTTGAGAAAATGAAGCTTAATGTTTGTGATCTGTGCACACTTTAACCCAAGTTCAAAAAAGAAATCCGCCCCCCCCCCCAAAAAAAAATTACAAAATTTGACTTTTCAGTGACAAATTGTTGTTTCTGCTTGTAACTAAAAAAGAAACATAGTGCGACTTTCCACTCATGTTGTAACACCAGGTCACTTGGTTATAAACAGAATGCAAGAGAAGAATAGAATACGGTAAAGAAATAGATAAATCCACTCACGCTCTTCGACTCTCTGCTCCGGTGGGGTCCGAAACATCATCATGGTGGCTGCTGCATCCACCTCACGTTCTGCAGAATCACGGAAAAATAAATAAAAGAAGAGACCGAGTTTTATCAGTCATAGTCCTGGAAGCTACCGGTACTGATCGTCCGGGATAACAAACACGTGCATCCAACGAGCCCCTAACTTATTGATTCATGGCGTGTCAGCCAGAAACCCATCACCATGTTTGCTACAGCATCTTTAATAATAATTCAGACGGGAGAAAAACCCACGATGTTATGGGACGCAAACAAATTAATCAAAGCCAGGTGTAAAGGGAAGGGACAGTGGCACTAAACTCGATTCTCTCTGTCGCAGAGTAGTAATGCCCTCTTTTGTTTTCCCGTGCATATACGTAGGCAAAGAAGTGCAAAACTAATAACGATATTGAGGGGGGGGGGGGGGGGAGGGGGGGGGGGGCTAAAGACAAACTAAGGGGGTTCCCGAGAGGACAAGGCAAGACAGGCAATATTCAGTGAGGCTTGGAAGTGTTACACTAGTCTGATATTATGCCATATGATGATAGATGAGATATCTGATGAGTAGCATCTCGGGATATAAAGAGCGGGACGCTCCAATGAGTCACTCAGGCACGATTCCAGGATTCTACTTTCCAGTACGTGATACATTCGGAATTTCTTTCTTTGGAGGTCAAATAATGAGAATAACAACCAGCAGTTAGAACATTTCTTTTTTTAGTTACACTAAATCACAGCATTTACAATGTTACCCCAGGACCAACAATCATTCCTGAAATGTTGTCAGCTTCTTGGGAAGCATACAGCCCAGCTGCAAGTTCAGCACACTAGGATAATCAACCACATAACTATCACTGCCCTCACAGGTACCCATTTACCCCTGGGTGGAGGGAAGCAACTTGTGACAAAGTGTCTTGCTCGAGGACACATGCATCACGGCCCCCCCTGCTGGACTCAAATCCAACAATCTGTAGTATCGCCAAGATCTTAAGTTCAGCCACAGCACTTTCACAACAAAGGCCAACAACTCTTTCAAAACAAAATTTCAATTTTCAGAGTAAACACAGAAAATTGGAAAGTGCGAGACTCGAACCTGCAACCGCCTGAACATCTTTCTAGCACTCTACCAACTGAGCAACATGTACCCTGTCCGTATGCTGGCGTCTCCAAACTCTATCTTTGTTCAGGGAGTGCTACTGACTAATAGTCATAAGTCATAAACCCACAGGCCCAACCCTTACAAAACCCCATGAGAATTGCATGGTGAATTGGACACCATGGGAATCCCATGGGAGGTTTTTGTTTTACAAATATCTCCCATGCAAAACCCCATGAGAATTGCATGGTGAATTGGACACCATGGGAATCCCATGGGAGGTTTTTGTTTTACAAAAATCTCCCATGCAAAACCCCATGGGAATTACATGGGGAATTAGACACCATGGGAATCCCTAGGTTTTTGTTTTACAAAAAAAATTCCATGCAAAACCCCATGAGAATTGCATTGTGAATTGGACACCATGGGAATCCCATGGGAGGTTTCTTGTTTTACAAAAATCTCCCATGCAAAACCCCATGGGAATTGCATTGTGAATTGGACACCATGGGAATCCCATGGGAGGCTTTTTGTTTTACAAATATCTCCCATGCAAAACCCCATGAGAATTGCATGGTGAATTGGACACCATGGGAATCCCATGGGAGGCTTTTTGTTTTACAAATATCTCCCATGCAAAACCCCATGAGAATTGCATGGTGAATTGGACACCATGGGAATCCCATGGGAGGTTTTTGTTTTACAAAAAAATCTCCCATGCAAAACCCCATGGGAATTGCATACTGAATTGTACACCATGGGAATTCCATGGGAGGTTTTTGTAAGGGAATTTGATCCTGCTAGGGATATTTTCGATTATCAGATGTTTCTTATGTGACAAGTGTAAAACATACTCTCTGTATTTACTATTTCTTGCACCATGCTCACCTTTAATATTCTTATTACTGGTATTTAATTTTCAACCACTCTTGCATATCCTTTTCGTTATTAAATAATGCACATGTATGGTGCATTTAATGGGTAATTATAAGGTAAGTTGGCTTCACCAACGGTGGAAGTTATCCTGCCTGGGTCTATCGGCCTGAAACTGTGATAATTTCTTTGGTATCTATCAGAGTTGTTATCGAGTCCCTGCAAGTCCTTTCGCAAGTCCTTTCGCAAGTCCTTTCGCAAGTCCTTTCGCAAGTCCTTTCGCAAGTCCTTTCGCAAGTCCTTTCGCAAGTCCTTTCGCAAGTCCTTTCGCAAGTCCTTTCGCAAGTCCTTTCGCAAGTCCTTTCGCAAATCCTTTCAAAAGCCTGTCACAAGTAACTGAATGAACAATGACAAAGGAATGCCTTTGTCAAAGCTCATAATAGCTTGTGATTCGAATTAGGACTGCATGGACTTGTGAGGGACTTGCAGTGACTTGCAGTGACTTGCAGTGACTTGCAGGGACTTGCAGGGACTTGCAGGGACTTGCAGGGACTTGCAGGGACTTGCAGGGACTTGCAGGGACTTGCAGGGACTTGCAGGGACTTGCAGGGACTTGCAGGGACTTGCAGGGACTTGCAGGGACTTGCAGGGACTTGCAGGGACTTGCAGGGACTTGCAGGGACTTGCAGGGACTTGCAGGGACTTGCAGGGACTTGCAGGGACTTGCAGGGACTTGCAGGGACTTGCAGGGACTTGCAGGGACTGGACTACATCCCTGGTACATTGTATATATATTGAAGATTTATCCTCTATTGAGATCTGGACCCAGGAAAACTAAGGGTTGTAGGGCTGGCAACCTAAAATGTGGCCAACCCCACCACCTCTATTGTAGCCCTTTACCCAGAGTGCCTTTTAGCCTTGCATTGGGTGACTTCCATAAACAAATTCTACCTTTAGGATGTATTTTTCTATCTTCGTCTTTCCAGAATAGAAAAACTGAAGAGCCAAAGTGTCTCAGCGTTGCTTTAATGCATCTAATTTATAAGCCTGGTCACACTTATTCAAATGTCTCCCATTAACCTACACGTATCCAATCTAAATTGCAAATTAAGCGTTCCAATTATATTGAAAATAGCAGATTTAACTGTGTAGTCAGAATAAACCAATCTGCATCTGGAAGAGAAAAATTAATTACTTGCAGCTGGTGTTATGCTTTGTTAAAAAACAAAAAACAAAAAACAAAACAAAAACAAGCGAGCAAACAAACACAAAGGGTGAGTTTAAACTGCACTGAACTAGTGTATTACAACTTAAAACAGTTTATGCACAAAGTCTGTACAAACAAAGCATCATGTTGGTAGTACATTGACCTGCCTCCCATTTTACGTACCATCAGACTTGTATGACTCGTGACTCGGACTCGAGTCACGATGACAAATGACTCGGACTCGACCCTGTGGACTCGGACTCTGACTCGGACTCGGACTCGACCTGCATGACTTGTGACTCAACCCAAAAAATAACCATAAAGAACTCTTTTTAACAAGAAACTTGCAACTCCTTTGAGCAAGCGATACAGGCAGTGTACGCAGATCCGACGCATCTCGAGATCTCATGTATAATACATGCCTGTGTGCGGTTGGCTTGTTTCCGATATATTGATTAGGGAAATCAATGTATACCCTGGCGTCCACATGTGATACTGCATGAATACAAGTTGATATTGTCCGGTGTAGCGTGAAATTTTGTCACCATGAAATATTGTAGTATCCGTTCCAGGCACAGACTGGCGCCTTTCCAGGGAATACATGTAGCTTTGAATCATGTGTGTTGCTGTATGAAGCATCCGAGTCGCAGCTGGTTACCCTCGTTTATGGATCTGACGTACTTTGTGAAATTCTTATTGTATCATTTGGTCAAAGGCTTCGACATGGAAAGTGTAAATGAACCCCTTTTTTGTAAAAGTTCCGTTTCTTATGTTAATTAAATAAAGGACAAGGTATACAGGTCACATCTAGATCGAATGACTTCAATGGCTAATCTCATATGGTTTATTTGACATACTGTATATGGTATATTAATTTCTAGTTCATTAAATTAGAGAAAAGCTGTAAAAAATAGAACCATTTACAGTGTTAGCTTTTGAGGTACATGTACCTTAAAATGCATTTCCAATACAGTAGTTAAAGGTGACTCGTGACTCGGACTCGACCTTTGTGACTCGATCGTGACTCGGACTCGGACTCGACCTGTATGACTCGGGACTCGGACTCGAGAGAGGTGATTGGACTCGGACTCGGACTCGATGTTTGGTGACTCGAATACAAGTCTGTGTACCAATGCAAGCACAAGTTTTGGTTTGGGGGGGGGGGGGGGGGGGGTGGGGGTTTACATGTGCATACAGGTATCATAAAATATGACTGTAGTCTCTGATGGTACAAAGACCATGTTTGAGCATGGAGGAAGGAACAGACGGGGCTAAAATGTTCCGTTTATGGTCCCTACAGCCGTTACATGTAAACTCAAAACTCATGAAAAAATACCTGACTTGCGGCCAATTTTAATGGACTAATTGAAGAAAAAAAAGAAATCATTCGCATTATTTTATGCACAGGGATACATGCAGTTGCCATCAACTGTAGTCGTGTGGCCAATCCCAAACCAACAGTCTTTGGAATATTACTAATTTATTGAATTTCAAACTGTTTCGACTATTGTGTAAACAGCATTTCTGAATCTCCACCCCCCCCCCCCCCCCCCTATATTTTTTTCTCTAGCCTATGCACTATGGTGAGTGGATTTTTTTATGAATGGCCTAATGGTGATACATTCTTTTCCCCCTTTATTAGTGCGAGATTTTTGCCCTGAAAACCCCAAACCTCTCAAATATCGTGGCCTCTGCAGGCACCACATTATAGCTCCGCAGGTTCTGTCTACATCTTCCGGCCATTTTGTATGTTAGCAGCTGACAAAACAGCAAGGAGGCTTCTATAACCACAAACAGTTACCAGAGGATTGGAGGTGAGCCTCTGATTGTGAGCACAGTAATCCGAATGTTAATGCCAAAAAAATCATGCACAAAACACTGGCATCTCACATTTCTTAAAAAAATTATTTTAAAAATCTACAAAATTCTGAAGATAAAAATGTCTGTATCTCATTTAAGCCTTGGGTACTGCATGCACTTTGTGCTCAACTGAGGATAACTAAACAAGAAAAAAAAAAAAAATAAAATTTATGAATAAATGAAAAATTCGGCCATTTTATTATTATCGTTCTCGCCCGCTCCCCAGTTTACTATCCAGCCAACCATGGCAGCCATCTGTCACGACTTTGGCCCGAAGCCGCCGAGCGCAATTGCGATTTATACCCCTGCGTTGCCATGCCAACTAATTTGTTTCTGGCTGGGCGCCCAGCTGAGCTACGAGCTGGCACAACCGAGCTGCGAAGCTAATCAGACTGTGTACCGACCCACACATGGTACTGTTTACGGTGCTGGCTGGTTTGGAACACATTCTTGCCCCCCCCCCCCTTCCCTTGATCTGGAAGTTCCTCAGTAGGAAACACCTTCCATGGGCCCCCAGAAACTATGCGCCAGGGCCCCATCGTGTTGATTAGGCATGCATCATTCATGCACCGACACCGCCACAATCACACCTTTAGCCCATATATCGCACACACTTGGCTAGCCAGGAACTCGTGGACACCACCTTCGATTGGCGGAGAGTCTCGATGGTATAAATTATTCCAAAGGGTGTCATCACGGATCCTTGGATAGGAGATCCATGGTGTCGTTATCATCATTGAATTTGATCACGAGAAGAGCTAAGGCAGCCAAAGAGGCGAGCGCACCATCACTCAAATGCAAAATGTCCCCATACAAAACCAACGTAATGAGTCACTAAATTCATATTCATGCAGTTAATTGCTTTTGTTACCAAGTTCTTTTTTCTTGCAATATTCAAGTTAAAATAGACATCCCAAATAGTTTTACAAAAAGTAACAATGTCAAAGCAACGATGATTTGAAATACTGATTTCACAAAATTTGACGTACACAAAGCACATTTACATTGTACAACCATGGAGGGTATTAAAGCTTGTTTATCTCCATGGTACAACCAGCATGTCAGTACAATCCAAAGGCATACAGGCAACATTTGGAAAACTCTAAGGCAGTATTATGAAGCCAAATTAATTACGATTGACCTTGTGGCATAAACCAAACATAAAAACACATGTTATATACATGTAGATCATAAATTACCATAATTATCAAATGCTAACAGGAATTTTCTATCTCTCTCTCTCTCTCTCTCTCTCTTTTTTTTTTTGGGGGGGGGAAGAGATTCCACACTTGATGATGTTGACAGATGCCAGGAAAATCATGAAAACCTGGACTGTCTAGACTAAAATACGATGCAAGTTTACACATAATCTCAACAGAGCATACATTAGTAACATCACTGATATGTGACCCGGAACCGTAAGTCGTAATCAGGAATAAGTCGCTGAGGTTGTTTCGCATAATGGCCCCCGTCAACTGGGCATAATGGGTGAACATCTTAACAATGTCGATTTTAAGGTTTTTGTAGTTTTAGAAAGTGTAGTTATCACAGATTAAAAAAACCTGAAAATCGACTTTGTCAAATTTTTAGCCTCAGCGACTTATTCCCGTTTACGACGGACCGTACCGGGTCACACAGAGTAACATTTATATAGCCATTACAGGATCAGTAACATTACTGTGATATAGGATATTACTCAGCAATGATACAGCTGCTAAATCCACCATTTTGAGTGGTAGTTTAGCATTTTGTAAACACTGAAAGTACCCATTTTGTTTATCTCTTGTGCATCCAAAACAATGAAATCTTCTGCTTTTTGACTTCCAAGTTTATAGCAACTATGAAATGCGCTTTCCTCCACAACAAATTACCACTCACAAAAAAAAGTATTTGCCACAAGGAATTATGCAATCGGAAACAACAATTTAAGACCAAGTCATTGTTAATTATCCTTGGACTGTAATTTACTAAAAACATGGTATCTGCACGTTTCAGAAAGTCAAATTTAAGACTTTTTAAGACCCTTTTAATGCTGCCCTAAACAAAATTTAAGACCAAAAATAAGCAGACCGACACTAGATGTATGGGTGGATTTTGGATCCCGGGATTGGAATGCTCGGTAAATACATTGTGCGGTGTCTGCCACGTGCGATCAGCTTTCCGGAAAAAATTGCTATGCACTCAAATAGCTGGGTTATTTTTATACACACCGTGTGATTGTTATTTACGAGCTGATAAACAAAATCATTACTCGCTTCTTCCATTTTTTTAAGACCTTGGAGAACTCAATTTAAAACTTTTTAATGCTTTTTAAGGCCTTAAATTTAGAAAATTCAATTTCAGAATTTTGAAGAATTTTTAAAGAACCCGCAGATACCCTGAAAAATGAAAAGGCCTATCATACTACAGATGTAACTCAACCATTACAATTCACTGCTGTTCCAGATAAATAAAAACCTACATAATATTGACCTCACATTAATCAGGTAGAGTAATGGAACCAGCAGTAAGTTGTGCACTGCCTTGCATGGCCACAGGCTGCGAATCAATACCGGAGCAATCTTGAAATCATTGACCTTCCGGCTAACAGGTCCCTGGTGATCCAGCCTGGTAATAATAGGCCCACTGTTAAAGGCAACTAGTCCTCCAAATGGAGAGTTCCTTTTTTTAGTTCATTTTTTAATTTAAAGTTAGTGTACACGATTGGTAATTCTCAAAAAAAAATTGTACTGAATAATTACGAAATACCTTACTAGACTGTAAGTTAATAGTAGTCTCAATCATCCTGTGAAATTATGGCACCAGGTGTGCTGTCGTGGTCAAGAAAAGTGGAAATTTATATCGTTTTCAAACCTGAATCGTTGGAAAACTGCCCTGTAGCCTTTAGTCAAGGCGAGCGTGGCTACCCGGAGAAGTGGAGTGCCCCAGACATGCTGGCATTCGGGGCGCGTCACAGGTCCAGGTAGCCATGCGTGCCTTGACTAAAGGCTATCATCCGCCCGACGGTTGAAAACGAGCGCCGTTTTTCTCTCGTTTTTTTCGCCATCCAACAACGCAAAACTTTGAACAGGTCAGTGTACCGCACAGTGTACAGGTCAGTGTACCGCACAGTGTACAGGTCAGTGTACATGATTGGTCATTGTTGCAATTTTCAGAAATGGGCAGATTTTTGGGGGTCAGTATTTTACAGGAAATATCGTTCCACTGACCTGTTCAAAGTTTAGTGTTCTTGGATGGCGAAAAAACAAAAACTAGAGAAAAACGGCGTTTGTTTTCAACCGACGGGCGGTAAGCTCACTGGATTTGTTATAGCGCCCACTTGTAATATAGGCCCAATTTTTGTAAATGGGATCGTTTTCAATTGGGCACATAACATGCACATGGGCCGAGCGGTACTTACGTCGTGCGGTGAACGGCCATCAACACGCCGATTCGGTACACTACGCGTACGCCCATTTTCGGATTGTCAACCCATTTTAGACACAATGCAGACTAACTACATTCGGTCAATAGAGGGCAGTATTTAAACAAATCCGTTATTTTTTCCAATGATTGTTCAGCCGAACAATCGTTGGAAAAATCTATATAAATTTCCACTTTTCTTAAAAACGACAGCACACCTGGTGCCATCATTTCACAGGATGATTGAGACAACTAAATAATTTACAGTCCAGTAAGGTATTTCGTAATAATTCAGGAAAATAAATTACCAATCCTGTACACTACGTTTAAGACAAACCCTGGAGCTTCAAACTAGGGCCCAAAACAGACAATGGAATCCCCACCAGTCATAACCAATACCAGCTGCAAAGAGCCAGGTCTATTTAATTTTGTTCTGACCATGGTTCTGTTAGGAGCTTGACCTCTAAACCTTGGCTCTCAGGCCACAGGATCAGATCCTGGTATCATGCCAGGGTAGATTTGCCACAAAAACAACAACATGCTGGCTAAATATGGTCTGAGCCTAGGGCCAGGGCAACTACATGTACCTGTAACTGTAAATCAAGGCCTACCTGCTGGAACATGTACAGGATTTGTGTATGACAACTTGTAATGACATTGTAACTACAGAATAAATGAGCTCTATTGCAGACTCCACTCACTCCAGTTTACCTAACCTTCAAAAATTCACGGTAAAAAGTCCATGAATACATGTACATTACTAGTACTTGCTGCTTTTCAATAAAACAACAGTCCTACAATTAAAAAAGGTGATTCATGATATTCAGTAACTAGATGGCCTTGAAAAAAAATGGCTGTAGTTTCATTTATGTAACATGAGTGCTTTCATTTCTCACGCTTTTGTTTTTACTATTACATGTATCTCTTGAAAACAAGTTTCTTTATGCGAGCTTTACTTCAAAATGTATACACGAAGGACACTTTTAATAAGGAAAAGGTTCGCAAACAAATATAACTTGTTCCGAGTCGAAGTGTTTCTTTCAAAAGCCGGTGACATTTTTCTGACAAGATCAAGAGAAAAGTAATCTCGGAAGGACTTGGCCACCAACTCAGCAAAGCACGAAACTGTTGAGTTTGGCAATTTTCGTGTGAATAATAGAAAAACCTCTTGGCTAAGCCAGAGGTCCCACAGGCGCTCCTGGATAGATCTGTGAGTAATTTTACGACTCCTGTCCCAGTGTTGTGAAAAACATTATTTGTCCCCGGGGTTTCACAGAAAAACACCAAAGCCGCAAACCTTTTCTTTATCACCGAGGAGTCACCAGGAATGCTGTACTGTGAAAACAAACTTCAGAAAGTTGTGGATTGCTACATAATTTATAATTTAACCCTAGCCTCACCTGAGGCTACAAAATACTACTAGTAGTAAACTGTAGTAAGCAGTACTCTCATTCTACACTGACATATGTGACCCGCTCTGCAAAAAGGGCACTTATGTTGCAAAATTTGAAAATAGTGCTTTATATATATAGCTGGAAAGGCCATTTTATAAGCTTTCATATGGTATATGTCTGAGGTCTGTAGCATTTTGCAATCACGAGATATTTGGGAATTTGCATGTTTGTTTTCAGGAATTTCTTGAAATGACTTAAGGAGAAACAAGCCATTTAAAAACACAAAAAGCAAAGCAATAGATGGAAGCACTTGACAAAAGCACATTCTTTTTCCAACTTTATTCACTGAAATCAAAGATTTTGGTTATGAAATAGAATAATATATGTATCAAAGATGCAAAAAATTCCCTCCCTTCAAAATCACTTGTTTGAAGAATTTTTCACCCTCTTCACATTGAACGGCCCATAACTCGTAAAAGCATACAGCGACTTATGTGCCCTTTTTGCAGAGCGGGTCACATATTAGAAATTATGCAGTACTTTATAGTATATTGTACTTTGGACATGAGGGTTAAAGGTCACATAAAATGGATTATTAAATAATTAAACCCACACCATGCACTAGTACGTCCAATTTACCATCACTTCCCACCTTGGGTTTGCCATTCTGAACGAAATGCCACTTTCAGCAATTTCTTAGATTTTACGCTAGTGAAAATCTACATATTCATGAGCCAGGAGTGATGTCAGTCACACAAGGGGAAAAGTTTTCGTATCATGAAGCTGATTTTTGCAGAAAGACAGGTTTTTTTCCCTTCATTTTTTACTTTTTCGGGATCAGTTTTCTAAAGGTTTGTTTCTCCTAATGCGAGTGCTTAGTAGCCAGTCAGTATACAAATTGTAACATACAAACTGCTCAAATATTAAGTCACATTTTGACTTTTTTCCTGTACTGTAAGTGCCTAGTTAAAGAATGACATCACAGCAACAGCATTATCACATGTCCGGAAACAGCTTGAACATAATGAACAGTGAAACGAACACTTAATCCTTCAGTCAAAAAAAGGGAATTCCTCTTATTCTTACACAGTCCAGAGGCATTGATTGATGTCTGCACCAAATAACTTTGAGAACAATTTTCATTTTGTGTGACCTTCAAAAGCCACGATTTTCGCTCTGTGTGGCTCGAATCTAGGGTGCTGCGCCTCATGAGAGAAGTTTTTACACAAATTCTCTGGGAGTTCAAATTCCAATAAGAGAACTCCTCACTGTGCAAAAATGTCGGTGAAAACCTACATTTTGAAAACAGTGAAGCCTATTTTCATATCCATTAGTGATTTACAAGCTGGGGATAGCATAACAGGCAGTAAACTGGAGCAAACTTTGGCAGGTAATTGATGGGCAGTCATTATCCTAAAATAAGTGTTACTGTCCAGGGATGAAGAAAGTTAACCTCCCTGATCCAGCCACTAGAGAAGTCGCCTAACCCTTGCTCCTCCACTACTGGTCCCGAGGCCCAAACAGACAACATTCCTTTCCTAAAACTTTATCTACTTGAGATTGTTTTTTTCAGAATATAGGGGGTGGGGGAACTATTATTTGCATGGGCCACTCCACTCAATCCTCCTGAATTTCCATTTGAAAGGTTTTTAACAAAAGCAGATCAAGGACGATTTTGGAATATATGATTTTGTTTGCAAAACTAACACAGATCTTCCTAGTTTAAAGGTAGTAATACAACATTTGCAAACATCAAAAAACAAAACTACTGAATTATTACAAAATACCATGTAGACTGTAAGTAAATAGCATGTCTCAAGCATCCTGTGAAATCATGGCACCTGGTGTGCTGCTGTTTTCAAGAAAAGTAGAACAATTTATATCATTTTCCGATTGTCGACCGACAATCGTTGGAAAAAGTCTAGTTCCCCAACCTGAAAATTTCCTGATTTTCTATAAATTGCTCTGTTTTATTTTAAGTATGGTCAGGGAACCAGACTACTAGAACAGATTTGTTTTTCTCTTTTTTTTTCTAGCACGCTACAAAATCCATTTATTTCTTAAAATCTCTCCCTCTGCACTGCTGGATCTATTTATGAGTTTCAAAAGGTTGCAATTCCATTCGAACATTTTGAGTATTAAAAAACAATTTTTCAAACAGGATTCAAACTCATTCCTTGTGTAAAACTTGCCAAAAACGGATTGACTGTTCTTTCATGAATCAGAACCTTTATTTACATAAACTAATTAAATGTTAAACAAATCTTTCTAGAAGGAAAAGGGAGGGAAACAAATCACTGAAGGAACTGGAGACTGAAGAGCAAATCTTAAATTTACTCATACGCCAACCAAAAATATATTACACAATTTAAATCAATTATGTGCTGATCTTGTTATCATATTGACAAGAACCCTAACCCCCTAGGCCCTTATTGCCAGGAACCATCCTCAATCCTCCAAACTCCTCCAAAATCCTCCTGTGCTTCAATCACTAATCATCCTCAATCCTCCAAAATCCTTTGCTTCAATCACCATTCAATCACCATTCCTCCTCAATCCTCCAAAATCCTCCTGTGCTTCAATCACCATTCCTCCTCAATCCTCCAAAATCCTCCTCAATCCTCCTCAATCCTCCTCAATCCTCCTCAATCCTCCTCAATCCTCCTCAATCCTCCTCAATCCTCCTCAATCCTCCTCAATCCTCCTCAATCCTCCTCAATCCTCCTCAATCCTCCTCAATCCTCCTCAATCCTCCAAAACCACCATGGGGATTTTGGAGGATTGAGGAGGGTTATAGGGCTTTAGGAAATGAAAAATCCTCATCAAAATCTTTCCCAATATGAAAATAGCATGCTCACTCCAATCACAGTTCCAATGTGCCAGGGCAGGTCAACACCCTACATCAATGATGAAAAGTAACCCTTCAACACTGTCTTGAATTCAGTTCCAAGTGACTTTGGAGAAGACAGTTGAAAAATGTCACTCATCAGCTTTCAAAGTGGATTCACAACAAGGAAACCTTAAGGTCATCGGCCTCTGGACTAGACCACATGCATTTAAAGGTTCTGTTCATGAAGGGGTGATATCTCATTGGTCACTACAACGTGCACAATCAAGCTTCAAATGTAGGCAACCATGCTTGTAAGGGTGCAATAGGCCAAAATGGCTGCGCCAAACTGATTAGCATAGATTGTAAACCCACAACTTTGTTTTAATAATAAATGTTTGGGGGTCATGCAATTGATAGATTGTGTAATTATGATCAGCTATCATAACCTGGGGGTTCTGTGCTTCACCTTTTGTGAAGACTTGATACATTTTGGCTTTAAAATTGGTCCTATTTGGCTTGTGAAGTGGAGGGATGCTTTATGAAAAATGGCAGCTAGCCGGTTTGGGAAAAACAACATTTTGGGGGGTGGTACTCTCTGGGGACAAATAGCCCAACAAAAATCAACGGCTGACCTGCCAAAAATTGAAAAGAATTAATAATCAAACTATAATTTTCAGTTGTGTCACAAAAACTGAGAGACTCCTGGATAAGGATTTTTTCACTGCAAAGTTGATGGATTTTACACTAAGGTCAATGAGAGTTTATTTAGTGTGGTGCACCCACAAGCAATGGATTTCCATGTATCCGATCAACATTTTAGGGGGGAAATTCCATTGGACAGCAGATCTCTGCTTTATGAATAACCAATGTTTACACGAGTATAGCCTTTGAGGAAAATAAAAAAATTCAGAAAAAAGATTCAGAGGCATTTAATTTGTATGGCATTGCTGAAAAATGCCCAAGAAAAGTGCATTTAATACCAAAAGATAAGGTTCGGAGCTGAACAAAAAAATGGCGTCATTAGAATGAAAAGAAGACTGTTTCAGGTTTTAGAGGTCATTTTGGAATGATAAATAAAATTTGCAGACCAAAAAAATCTTCTGGGAAATCTGGAAGACGTCTTACCCAAAAATCCTGAAATCAGGAAAAATCTGGAGAGATCTCACCCTTGGGATTTTTCTTGATAAAAACTCACTGAAAGGATGGTTACTTTTCCGTTTTTAAGTCCAGTGCAAAAAGCCCCCAAATTTACCTCAAAATATAAATAAAATGCCAATTGCAAACACTTGCAAGATTAAACCACCCAAAAAAAAAAGACCAGTGCGAATACGGCTTATGGAACCAAATTTGTCATCTCGCTCTCTTCCAGGCATAGTTTAAGACCAAAACAAATTAGGGAAGGAGCTAAAAAAAAAACTGGTGGAAGGGGAAAGTAATCTCCCCCCTCCCCTTTGTAAAATGTGATTTTGACCACGTTTACACTGGATCTGGCAAGGGGGATCAAAGGGGGATCAAAGATCGGCTACTGTGCACTCAATGACCTTCCTTTCACTGTAAATGACGGATCAAAGTAGGATAGGGATAAACACAGCACAGTTTATTTTTTGTTAAGCTTCCCTGTGTATTTATTACCCCACCAGGGGCTAATTTCACGGAGGTGCTAAACACAAACAATTTGCTTAGCATGAAAATTCTTCCTTGATAAAACCAAGATTACCAACTAAATTTCCATGGGTGGCTTGTGACTGGCATTTTGCTGCTGTTTGCTTAGCATGAAAAACACATGGAGTTGTCACTGGTAACATATTTTTAATAAGCAAGACATTTTTGTGCTAAGCAAATTTTTGTGCTTAGCAGCTCCGTGAAATTGGCCCCTGCAGATCAGAAGCCAATTTCATGGAGCTGTTAAGCACAAAAATCTGCTGAGCATGAAAAATCTCCCTTGGTAAAAGGATTACCACCCAAATGTTCCTGTGATGTATATTTCTTCTGACTGGTATTCAGCTATTGTTTACTTTGCATGAAAATGACATGGAGTTTTGGCTGGTAACCTGTTTTTGCTAAGCAATACTTTTTTTTGTGCTAAGCAAATTTTGGTGCTTAGCAGCTCCATGAATTTGGCCCCAGATCTCCCTTTGCTGGATCTAGTGTAAATGCGATGATAGTGATTTTTTGTTGTTTTAGCAATTCTTACCCATATCCAGTCCATTGTGGTGCACTAGTGGGTAGTGGACTGGTCCATTCAGCAGCCTTTCAACCAGGGATAAGTGACCTGCAAAACAATTAAGCGAAAGGTAAACACCATCAAAAGGGCCAGCGATGACATAAGTTTGTAATCTGCATTTTGGGGACAAGCATGCAACAACAAACTGCCACAAGCACTGCCCAAGAGGTCAAGAGGTGATTTAAATCAGTGATTAAAAAAAAAAAAATCAGCCAACCCAAGTGCCTTTTTACATCACTAGGATTGGCTGATTTAAATCAACATGATCATCAGCCAACCCTGTTATAGCGAGCATGATTTTTTCGTCTTTTTCTGAAATGACCCATCATTTAAAATACAGCTACTGGGTCACATTTTAGCAGGAAAATTTTCAATTCCCAGAATTGTTACCATTAAAGTCAACCTTCCTATTTAAATCCGAGTCATAATCATTTCTATTCTTATCAACAACAGTAGAGTCAATGTGCATTTGACAACCTTTTTAAAACAGTTCTATGGTCACTGAAATTTAGAAAGGGCTCTAGGTCCAGGCTAGCAGAGGGCCAGGGCTTTAACTGAAAGTTGAAGGGCAATCCTCCGACAAACTTTACAGCAATCCTTTTTAAGTCGCACAAATTTGAATTTGAATCCATGTATTACTTTGTTTTGTTTCCCAGGCCATGGCACAAAACGGACACAGACATCTCACACTGAATAAAAACCACACATGATCACATCGGATTTAATCTCTTTATCATTAAGTTCACAGATTGCCTCCCTCACAATCTTATTACATGCTTTTGTGCCATTATAGTACACGTACTTGAAATCTCGAACCGAAGGACAACAAATCACCCCCGCCTCAACATAAAGTAAACCTTCAAGCTGTTGATTTTTCCAATTCAGCCGCAATTTCCTTCGCGTCAATTCCAAATTAACACAATTCTTCCGCAATTAAATTCCACTTGCCCCTGAAGCCAAGCCTTCAATCGTTTTTTTTTTTTTTTCATCATCAGCATAATCTTGTTCTGCAGGGGGACGGCGGACTTGCTCTCTCTCCCCCTGACCAACGCACGACGACAATTAACCCAGAAAGGATCTTATCTCCCTGAAATATCTGAGCCACTCCACTGCTCTCTTTTCTTTTTGGAGTTTGGGATTTCTGGTCAGAGGAAGGTCAGGAATCAATGAAATTTAGGAAGTGATAACGGAAAAACTCAGCTCAGCGGATAAGGAAATTGGGTTATGATTGGTACAATGAGTAGACTGGAATTATAATGTTGGGGAACACGAATGGTGACCACTCCAAACTACGAGCCAAAGTGCAGCTTTGGAGCTTCAGTGGTAATTTTTCCTCATTTTATTCGGAGCGGGGACATCGGAGCGAGATCTAGGTAATCAGGGGAGCCTGTGAGATGGTACAGTACAACTGTACATCGCGGGGGAAGAGGTCCTCTTGGGAGTGGTCTAGCAACGGCCACTGCCTGTATGGATCATGTATTGTAGCCTTTATGGGTTGCGAGACAGAGCTCTACTGATAGAAGAAGAGTCTATCTCTGTACATTCGGCCGCTGCCTGGCAAAGGAGTAACGGCAGTTACTGTTACACTTCAATGCACTCTTACTGCCAGCCGTGACATGCCCACAATTTTCCCCATTTGAGCCTCGATTTGTCAACCCCGCGTTCAACCTTACATCGTTTTACACTTGTTTCCAGGCAAACTCATCCCTGTTCATTTCAGACAACTGTTTTCAACCGGGAGCAATATATTTCAACCCAGGAAGGAGTAGGGTTGAGTTCAACCCAGGGCAAAACCAATCTTGGGCTTGACATGGGGCTGAACATTGTGGAAAGGGGCTAGTTTTTAATCCCCATTATTTATGTCTGGTGTGAATGTGACCTGCCACCACAAAATGAGCTTAAAGTCTCACTATGGCTTTCTGGGTTACAAGCAGTAACAATTTGTCACTGAAAGGTAAATTTTGGGATTTTAACAGCTGTATATTTAAAAGAAAACCTGTTCTATCATACCCAAAGTTTTAAAACTGAATCGATTCTCAAAATATTTTTTGAGGGGAATTCTTTTTTTAACTCGGGATAAAGTGTGCACAGACCACAAACTTTGAGCTTCATTTTCTCAAAACAAGGGGTTAAGAAATGAGATAATACATGTACAACTTACAATCAAATTAAAGCTCTTCACCTGTACATGTACATGTACTTTCTGGAAATTCCACAACCTTGATTTTCAAATGTTGCTACTTTACGCCCATTTTGTGGCAACAGGTCACATATTTGTTAAAAAGAGATGGTTATTAAGTAGTTTTCTGAATCAAGTAAAACAAAAAATACAACTCTACTGATTGCATACAATTTCAAACTCATTATTTGTTAAGTGCATTGCTCAACTTTGGAAAAAAAAAGTTGGGAAAAAACTGCCAACGATCACTCATACTCTTTCCTATATGTAGCCCTTCATTACTTGTACATTCTTGCTCATTATTAATTACATTCTTTCATTAATTAATTACATTCATTCAAGCTAAAAATCTGTTGTCTTTTTGTTATGTACTGTATAGGCCTATAGGCAAATCTTTTTACGATGGCTCCACGTTTGTTCAGAGGGTGAAATTGCAGTCGGGCATCAGACATTTTCTGACCATTTGCAGTACTTGTCTGAAAAAAATACCGTATGGCTTAATAGTTATGGCTGTGGTTTGTGTGTTGCGATAATGCCGTTAAAGATCAAAAGCTGATAATGGCCGAGCACTTTTGTGTTGAATTTCACCGTCGTATCATTTATAATTATACCTCTCCAATATTGTGTGTAAATAAATGCACAAAAGAAAGAAAAGAAAAGTTAGCAATTTGGATTTTCTTTCAACAGACGGTTAATTTCTAACCGCTGAGCAAAATATATGGTCTTCACTGCACATAACAATAGCTTTACAGTGATCCCACTCACTTCAGAGTGATTACTGACTTTTTCTTCATTCTCGTAAACTGATAGCTTTTCTATTGGGTGTAACTGAATGTCATCTGTCATTGTATCACATTCATACTTGGGCTGCGTTTTACCTTACAAAAATGCCTTTGAAGCGGCCCACGCTTAACGTAATACCGAGCTGGTGTGCTGAACCGCGGAGGAATTAAGAAGACAGTCTCATTTCAACGTCAGTATTTGATGACTGAAATCCTTCTCTATCTTTTTAATGAAACTGCAATCTTGCGGAAGAGTCGTATACATGTACATTGTAAATCGTGTTAAGGGAAATTCCGCCGTCACTAATGTTACATTTTTAGACTGTCGTGTCACTTTCATCAAAGCCTGTTGACCAATCTAAGGCAAAACCTACCAAGAGACGCAGAACTTTAATTCCGTTTTCTGAACAGCCAGCTTATTGTTACCAAAAAAAAGGATATGGTATATTTAAGAGTAATGTTAACACCAATCGTCTTCTAACCTGGTTGAACTCACTTCAAAAGTACCTATCTTTTTTAAACACATAGGGGTCAGAGCTGAACATTTAAATTAACATTAATTCAAATCAATTAGCAATCTAGGCAGGACTTGCATCAAATTGGTACTAGGTGACGTCACTTATGTTACGTCACTAACATTGGAGACATTACACAACAAGTCCTCCTGTGTTCAAAAATATTATTTTGCAAAATACTGAGAGCTTTATGTAATTTAGTAAAACAGACATTTGTTGTCCACAATATATGCAGAATGCAATCCAAACATAAAATAGAAAGTGTTAGATTTTTTTTTCTTCAGTTTTGTCACTACTGTTCAGGAATTACAAATAGCAAACTTACAAAAGATGCATCTATCTACATGTACATGTATGCTACCAAAGTTGAGCATAAAAATGATATATCTAGTCCTTGATTTTTTTTCTGATTGGAAGATCCACACATGCTCCACTCATGACGGAACCTTCTTTTGGTAATTTCTTACGTGGGCGTCATCATTACAGTTTGCCCAACTATATGACATTACTTAAAGGGTGGCTGCAATGGAATTTTTATTGTGTATATCGATGAAATAAAGTTTTTGAAACACAACTGTGTGTTGTTTGTATTTTTTTATTTCGCGTAAGCATTTAAAAATAATTTTTTTAAGGCGGGAGGGGGTCAGCCCCGCCCATCAAGTGGTAACGCCGATGTGACGTCATCCCGGGAACCGCCGGCTGGCTGTGGTGGATGGTCGGCCATACACCGAGCGTGCGTTGCATTGACATGCACGGTGTTTTTCGCTGTGTCGTGGAAAGCTTTCAGTGTTTTGCGAATGTTTTTCGTGGATAATACTGTGTCGTTGTGTTGCTACTGGATTCAGCAACACCACTAAGGATGGTGTAAGTCTTTACCTCTTTCCAGTAGAACCGAAATACCGTCGTATTTGGACTCGGAGATTGTTATTTAGCCCTCCATGTTTAGCCTAGCAATCGTTGTTTTCAAGTCTTTCACGCGTTCCGCATCGGGAGTCCGATTCGGAGTCTTCAGTAGTTTCGCTGTTACTCTCACCTTCTGGCTCATACATGTATGGAAGAGCTCCAAGATCCTCCTCTTCCTCGCCCCAATAATGTTCCGAAGAAGTGTCTTAATCAACAAGTCTAAAATCGACACTTGATTGTCAGATTCAGGTCCAAAAGATTCTGTTTGAAGATTTTAACGCGACGAGAAATGTTTCCCTGGTCCCTTCATCCAAAGCTATTTAATCGCGCGTGGCTGGTTCCCTCAATAACGGTATACATCCACACATACACAAACGCACACTGATCAAACTACTCTCGCTGAGTTTCCCTGTTCCCGAGATGACGTCACGCAATTAGGGGCGCGGAAACAATAGAGAAAGGGGGGAACTTTATTCCGGGAAAATTAAACACCAAATTAAATTTTTTGTACAATTTCATTGCAGCCACCCTTTAATGAGAACCACACAAGGGAGACTGCCAAGATGTTATAAAAGCTGTCAGGGTTGCTGTTGTAACAAGTTTAGCAGGTCACAAGATAGCATCTTTAACAGCCGTTTGACAGTGACGTCACATCGTTACAGCAAACTCAAATGACGGAAGCACCTTATAATCCTGTCTTGTTAATTAATCAAATAGCAATCTTACAAAAGTTGTATTGAACCATTGATTCCCGATCACAATCGGGTGATGTCATCAGGGTTCATCAAGGAAGTCACGCTCGTTTTAGAAATAATAGAAGTCACTGAACAATGTATGATCGCAACTGCCTTTACCGAGAAACATACAAAAAAGTCTACGACTGAAACAGAAATCAAGGACACAGAAATCTTTGGATCTGGCAATTTGTGAGATACACAGTGAGCATGCCTATGTTGTAATGGCTATGTATGCCACTGAAGATGTGTGTTATCATGTAGAGACCGTTTACCATGTTTCCATGGTTATTAAAAGCTACATACTCCCAGTAAACAAACATTTCATGGAGGCTGAGGCAGGGGCACCCAACACCTGGAATATGTATGTTTTCCTTTCTCCATGGTTTATGCTACAAAGCAGGACAAAGAGCAAGACAAGGGAGACGAAACTGCAAGCCAGGATCTCATCCTCTTAAAGCTGTGTTCACACTGGAATGACTTTTTTTGCAAAATTTTGCAGATGCGTTGGTAACAATTCCATGCTTGAACCTTTCCTTACAGGCCATCAGCCTGGGGGGGTTGGTCGGTATCACAGAGGGGAATAGTGCTCATGGGGATTTTTGGCAAGATATGCACCCCTGTAATTGGAAAATATGTGATAGCATTGCAGCGGTGGCAGCTTTTTGGGTGTTATCACCCTTTTTTTTTTTTTTAATGGCCGCCAAAATGCTGGTTACCACATATAATTAATCCGGTAACCAGCATATTGGCGGCCATTTTGAAAAAAATCACCCAAAAAAGCTGCCACTGCTCACGCTGCAATGCTATCACACATTTTCCAACTCTAGGTGTGCATACCTTGCCAAAAATCACTATGAGCATTACTAGATCATTTGATACCGGTGGCCCAATTTTTGGACCGAGGCTGATGGCCTATTACCAATGTCGAGTTTCCTCGACAAGCCACAGCACCCCTGCTTTCTTACCAATGTCGAGCTTACTCCGCAAGGAAACCACACACCAGAGTATCCAAACAACAAATATATTCACCATGTTTCAACGAACTCTAGTGTTTGTGCTTTTCGCTGTCCATACATGATCTATATATACCAACAGAAAGAGCTTGTTCGGATCTTTCCAATGGTGCTATCAAATTCATGTGTTATTTTTAGAAAACTGTATCCGAAGTTGCCCTGTAGAGTTATGTGTATGGAGTGCAATTGGTTCATGTGACAAACAACTTTTCTGTTTGATAAAGTGGGCCAGAAAAGAAAACAGCTGTAACTTTGCTGAAGCAGTTATGACTTTCATTTTTACACCATATGAAAGCAACATTTTCATGAAAAAAAAATTACACACAACATTTTTGTTTTCAATCAATTCTTGAGAGGTAAATCTTTGGTTGAAAAAACAACTATTCAACAAGCAGTCGGCTGCTTTTTCTGCGTAAGCATGTGGTAATAAGGAAAGGGTTAATGTTCCATGCGTTGTCTTGAAGGCACCCAATCAAGCAACACAAAGCATTCGTCCGAAAGTTGCTACTGTGGCAAGATTGTTAAAAAGTAGAATACAAGAACGTACATGAGCATCAGGGCTCGCAGAATCGGTAGTCCGACGTCCTGGGACAACAAAAATATTTTGTCGGACAACTAAATGTTTCAGGTTGCCAGCCCGACAGGCAAGCACCCCTTTTCCAGCAATGCGCTGTTTGTCTGAAAACCACGGACAAAAATACTTACGTTTAGTTCGGAAAACTTTACGGTGAAAATTGCATTTTCACAAGCGTCATAGACATTAGTCTGTTTTGTTTTTCCATGTACCCTGCATTTCATTAAAAAAATTCCCCACCAATCACATTTTAAAAATTCTCCTTTTCATTGTCTGAAATTACCACTAAGTAATGTGTTAATTCGGTTACGGGTACTTGATTCCATAATCTGGAACCGGTTCCTGACATCAGTGGTAGGGACTCGGGTACCCAGTTCAGATGCACAGCCCTAAAATATAAAGCAGAGAATCCTGTGCACTATAGCCGCGTTCGCATTGGACTAACTATTGTAAAAAGTTACCGTGCGGAATTCTTAACATTCCACTGTGGTTATTCTTCCGTGCGTCCGCACTTGGATTACATTGCTCGCGGAAAGTCCTTGGCCACGTAAACTTTGCAGTGTTTCAAAATGCACGTTTTACATTTACAGTGGCTGTCCGCACTGGACTTTTAGCGACGTAAAACTGGCCACGTAACTCTTCCGCTGCACAGTTGGCCCTGTAACAGTTCCCGCTGCGGACAACCAACGATCGACAATTGACAATTTGAAAAGTTTGTCCGCACTGGACTTAATTTGTACAAGTTGACAGCAGTCTCCGTACGTTTTACCAAAAAAGTCTAATGCGGACACGGCTAAAGATGCTTTTCACTACAAAACACACTTGCCTGAATCTACTGTAAACACTACTTGTGTGAACAATTTGGTCAGTACAGCAAGAAAATCAGATAATTTGCACTACAAACAGAAAGATTGCTTGGCTGCCTGTGAGCTGGGCAGTCAATTTAACAGATTGCGCTGCCTTCACTGGCCAGACAGGTGTGTGGATTAATTAGTCTGCTTAATCATGCTAATCAGATTTGACTGTTGTCTTAAAGCTAATGGCCTTGGCAACTAATCAAATCAGTGATTCCGCTATCTGGACTGATTAGGAGTTAGGACCTTTTTCTCCCAAGACCTGGACAAACATCGATTCTCCTGGGGCCGGCAAGCACATGTTTTTTCTGCTGGCTGAGCTGCACATCTAAGCACTTGCAGAAGCACAATTTGCTGAAAATCGTGACGCAGCAATTGAAGTCTCCATGCATGTGTAAGCAGAAGCACAATCTGGCCATGAGACAGCTTTAAAGATGGATGCAGTGCATGCTCAACAAATTAGACTTCTTTTCTTTTATGGAATTTTCAAACTGTATTTCTTACTTTATAACAAAAAAAGTATCAAAAGTACCTTCTGGAAAGATCCACCCTGTAAGACCTGAATTATTGTCGGGCCCCAAATAATTCAAAATTTGAAAAGTAATAATTCGATAACTAAACGTGGACATTTTTGTTTTCTCCATTTTTTTGTGTGTCTCATTGAAATGTAGAAACTGTATGTGCTGCTAGAAAAATTGCAATTTTTTGGGGGAGTGAAACTCGAAAAGATCATGGACAGTACATTTTTAAGGTTAGCAACACTTAATTAATCCCCGATTGCTTGGAGTGCCTATACCACCCCCCCCCCCCCCCCCCCGACACGCAATCATTCAAGACAGATTTTTGTGAGGGGGAACAAATCTGCAGGAATTACACCAGAAATGAAAGTCATCGTCCACTGAATGAGTTCCAACATTCAAATAAGCACAGTATGAAATAGCAAGTCCCTTTACGACAAAAGCAATTATATCCAGCATTTAAAAAAAGGTTTTAAACAAACTAGCATCATTTCCTTAACTATCTTGGACAATTTTAACTATCTGAATTGTTCCCTTTTAGACTTGAGCCCAAGCGCAGTTCAAGACTGAAAAATAGATGATAGACAAAATTTGGACGGCAACTAAATTTGCACAATATCTGAAGATCTTAGAAATTTGTTTGAAATTGTTTGGAATTTTCTTTTTTTTATTCTAATTGCCAAAAAAGGCAAATATTTAGGAAACAACTAGGGGGATAGACAAAGCTTTAGGAGTTATTTGGCCCACCCGAACTATAAACATAACCCTTAAATAACACTATATAATCAAGTGAAAACACAATTACTCTATCAAAATTTACGTTAAACGTAGCGCTTTTGCACTTGGCAATAAGGCACAAGTTAAGGCATTACCGAGTGTGCGGAACACATGTTAGTATTACTTCCACCTTGTAAGTTGAACCAAAATTAATTACCAGCACTTTCAGTGCCTCATGCTAATGGTTTGTAATTTCATTGCGATTGCCGGCAAAGAGGAGGTTGGGGAAGTAAAAAATAATCCTTGCCCGTGTTCTTCGAGCAATCTGCTTGGTGTCCAGAGGGCGAATTCAGTGGCCATCCAAAACTTATTCATATTAGCCTTTTTCGCTTTGACTAAGATTGGAATATGGCCGTGGGGAATGCACCACGACATGTGGTTAAGCATCGCAGCATGCAGTCATTTGCATTATGGCACTGCATTTTGAGAAGAGTTAAGAATTTCTTATTCTCCATAGGACAATAAAGATTTTACCGACTACTTTCCTTTATGCTGGTATTGTGTAATGACCATTGAGAATCAATCTTTTTAATGTTTGATTTCATTATATATGCATACGTGTACGTGTACGTGTACATGTACATGTACATGTACATGTACATGTACGACCTTTAAGCTGCGATGTCCACGCTATAGGGTGTATCACTTTGAAAAATAAATTACTTACTTGTTTGAATTAGATAAGGTTTGTGCTTTCCAATGGACACTCTACAAAAACATGACCAACGATTTTAATAGCGAGTTTCAAACTTTGAAGTAGGAGCGAGATGCTGCTACAGTATTAATGCATACAATCTTCATGCATACATGCAGAATGCAAAAATATACAAATAATGAATGTTTACGAGTGCAATGGTAAGAATAATTTCACGAGGTGACAGATTGAATGCTCCGTTCCAGGAAGCGAAGCCGAGTGTAATGGGACATTCCATCTGTCACCGAATGTAATTATTCTTACCATTGCACGAATGTGAAACATTCATTATTTGTTTTAATACAACGCCTGAATAAATCCCCGTCGGATTGCATGCATGGATTTCTTTGTGTACAATGTGCCGTTTTTCTCTTCTCTGTCCCGCATAAAACCGCGACAAAAAGTTGTCCAGTTCCGAATCAGTTAAATAAAGCTCAATTGTTGTTTCTGCGTGTCATGCAAATTCATTTATGCGTTTGACTGCGTATTTAATTTGTTTCTTTGTGTTAGCAGCATCAGCATCACGTACGAGTTACTATTTTTCATCGTCTGTTAGAACAAACGGTGATTCGCAAACATCGTCCGCCATTTTGTGTGAATGACAACCGTGGTGTAGCGCCACGAATAGTGTGACCATGGAATTATGCAAGTTCTATTCAATGCGTACCGTGGAATAGAACTATTGTCGCAGTGCTGTGCGTTGGTACGAATACTTCAATGCGCGTGAGCGACGATCCACAAATCAGATGGCAGGGATATATTCAGCTGTTGTATAAAACGATCTATTTTAGAAAGACCATCATTCAAGCATTCAGTTTTCTTCCGTAATTCATTAGTAGGCAAAAATCCATTAAATTTTAACTTTTAGTCAGTGCAAGGACATGGGCAGCCTTAAGCTTCACTTTCACAACCTAAAACTGAATCATCGTACAGGCCTTCCAGTACCTAGTTTTAATACTATTTATTCTGTTTGATAACAAAACCCAAAACAAAAAGAACTTCCTGTTAGGTCAAGTACAGCTAATTTCTGAAAAACATCATAAACCTATATCCAGCTTCCAGAATGCAAGTTTGCAAGATTCGTAGAAGAGCACTACTGGAAATGTGTTTAAAATAGCGCTGGGACTTTCCCATTCATTTTACGAACCAAACTACCAAAGAGAAATTAGACTATGTTCAATATTGGGTTTTGCCAATTCCTTTTCCATCTTAGCAGGGACCGTTTCCTTTTTTATCCAAAAATGTTCAGTAATTTACAATGTAATTATTCCGTCCCATACATGTACTTCTGCAATCATTGTTGGATGATGAACACTGGGCATTTTTACTTTTAACCCCAACAATACAAAATCCTTCAATTTTAATATGATTTTGTATGCACCCTACTGGGGTTAGGTTAATTAACCAGTTCGCGTCGGAGGACGTGTTAACACGCTCTGGCTGTTTTTATACACGGGCATGGCTGATGGGTTAAAACGCCAAGCTTGCCTCGACTCACCTCCGGGTGACGTCTCAACACGCTAATCCCTCATTTGTTTTGTACACACACACACACACACACACACACACACAAAGTCCGAGAAGTCTGTGGAGGCGGACCGTGTGTTGAACTTGAACTTGGCCGCTGTGCACAGCCTGTTCTACAATTTACACGCCGGTGGGCGCACCCGGAGTATTGAAATATATGAGGTTTCGGCAAGAAATATTGTACAAATACTGATTTGCAAGAGTCATTTTTTAACAGTATTTGTGGCATTTGGCTGTATATCAGAAGTTGGCTGCTATATTTTGCCTTATTCAAAAATAGACATTTTCGGCAAAAATAATCCCGGCGCGAACTGGTTAAGCAAGATAAACATGATTAACTTGCAATTGGAAATAGGTACATGTATTGTCTTATCTGTCAAGTGTGTGCATCACCATGTACATAAGGTTAGGGTGAAGCCCAAGAGAGGGTTTTTCCTAGCAGTCCTAAAGGCACCATGTTTTCTTTAATTACATAATTATCCCAAGGACTAACACATTAATTCTTGTGGGTAGTCTCATTGCAGATGCTCAACATTAGAATTAGAAACACTGAAATCTTGAAGGTAGTACATGTATACACCATTTGCTTTGGCTGTAATTTTCGAAAATGGATGGGTTAGGGGGGTTCATATTTATAGTAAATATGTGACCCGCTCTGGAAAAAGGTATATTATGTCGCAAAATATGAAAAATTAGTTTCATGTATGTTTGGAAAGCCCGCAATGTTAGCTTTCATTTGGTACATGATAGAGCTCCAAAGCCCTTTCCGTTCTGGAGATATCGCGTTTTTGCATATTAATTAGTTCTATGGAGTTCAAATTGCACAACAGAGAAAACGGGCATTGAAATAGCTTGTTCCAATACAATGCAATGGAACAATGTACTCTAAAAGGCTTATTTTTTTCACTTCATTCACTGAAATCAACATTGTTGCGCACCAAACCTGAAACTTTAGTTATTTAAAATGTCATTAAAGGCAAAAAACAAAAAATGAATTTTGACAAAAAATGTCACCCTCTCAACATTGAAAGGGCCATTACACGTAAATGCATAGCGCGACTTATATCGCCTTTTTCTGGAGCGGGTCACATATTGTTACACTGACCTACATGTATTTTAGAGGTTTGTGTTCATAGTTGCTGGAAAAATCAAGAAATTTAATGTTGTTTTTGTAGTCTGGTTCCTTGACTTCCTTTAGATGAAACGGAGCAATTTATAGACGTCCGGGGAATTATCAGGTTAGGAAACCAGACTAGTTGGCTGGTTTCCTAACCTGATAATTCCCCGGACAGTATTGCAAATAAAATGTGGACTAACAAAATGTAATAAATTGGGGACAGTGTTTGAAAATAGTCAGGTTTTTCCAACGATTGCCGGCCGGCTTTTATTGAAAACCACAGCACACCAGATGCTGTAATTTCACAGGATGCTTCAGACTGTCATTCATTTACAGTCAAGTAAGGTATTTCATAATAATTCAGTATAGTTTTGCTTTTTGATGTTTGCAAATGGTGTATACTACCTTTAACTATTATTTGCACAAATCTATTTAAATTTAAAAAAAAGAAATTCTCACTATCAACTATTACACTTGGTTTGAACCATCCCAGCACCATTACAATCCTAAACATTTTGCTTAGAATAAAAACCTGCATTATTTCTACCCACTTTTAATTGCAACTTTGGATTCAACATCACAAGCAATAAATCCCTCCGTTCTTCCCGGCCGAAAAAAAAAAAACCAAAAAAACAGCTGAGTACAATGTAGCTATGTATTTCAAGCAGTTATGCCGGAAAATCTAGATTCATTAGCCAGGAAAATAGTACGGTCCGGACTGTCGTTGGCAAAGACATCTCAGCTCCATCGTTGGCAAAGACATCTCAGCTCCATGCACGATGTACACGTATGTGAGGGCAAAAAAAAGAGCCAGGTTCAACTATGCATGGAATGTGAATGATGAGGCCGGGCATCTCGAACAGCACAAGGAGGTTACGCTGTTATATTGCGGAGCAATTTCACAAATTCGGAATTGCAATATCAGACGGCGCTCGCTTCCACGGTGCCTGACGGTGCGCAAATGGCACCTAAGTGACATACTTCTTACCGAGCTGAGCCTGGGTTGAAGAGCCCATGTTAATATAATGGAAGAAATATACGTCATGTACATTCCCACACACCTAACCACATACACAGCTTTATATTAAACAGATGCTGTGTCCATGCTTTTTAGGTGTGGCACCCCGAAGAATATATTTTAAAACTGAATGGCCAATTTGCAAGCCTTTATCAGCCAAAATCATTCAACAATAAATGTCAACTTTACAAATGAAGTTTGTGGAGGACTAAAGATATTCCAGAGTGAAGTACACAATGTAAGTTTCATTTAGTTTTCTCTTATAATTCTTATTAAGGAAAAATCAATTTTTGTAGTGAGCGCAGATAATGCACCTTCAGAATATTCTTAGAATATTCAAACTGGCAAAAAAGGTATTCAAATATTCGGCATTCGGGACAGCCCTACTGAATTTCATACAAATATCCACCTGACAGAAATCACTATTCTGTGCAGGTGTGTGGTTAACTAGATTTCACACTAGGAGTCCCAACTTGTTAATTTTGTCAAGAATAAAAACAAACAAGGCAGACTGCAACCATTCAAAGTGTGAAATCAAAATTGAATAAAAATGTTAGATTATTTGAAAGAAAAGTCACCGACCCACTTGTCTAGTTAAGTTTAAACTCTGCAACTGTTGACCAATGGCTTAATTATTGGACTCTGTCCACTGGTCCAGCACAAATTTCAAGCCCCTGTCAATATCAATGCAAATGCTCTCCATTTGTTTTGATACAGTCCCATCTGAAGATAACATACAATATTTGCACTGATTAACTGCCTATCACCCCTGTTTAAAGTCATCCATGCACAAACACGCCCTTGCTTGTTTTGCCCCATGTTTACACGTCACCAAATACATGTACTTGGGCTGACGTCGGCAGCAGGTTGGCGGGCTTGCACACGGGGGTCGCGGCGACCGATCACTCCGTTCATCTAAGATTGGAACCAATCCAGTGCGTAATTAGAATGATGGCCACAATGGAGAACTTGGAGAGTCTTATGCCCCCAAGAGATGTGCACACACACCCATCCAAGCCGCACGTCTGTTGTGGATGGGCCCCAGGTCATGGTTTCCATGGGGAAGGTTGCCAGGCAACCGTGGCCAGTTTGGCTTGGGCTGACGCCATCTCCTCGCATCATGGTGGGAGGAAGACAGAGGCAGGGAGACAGCCAGGCATCCGATTGCCGGCTCTAGTTTCAGGGCGACGACAGAAGCACTGGCAGATCCTACCCTGATGGAATTTGGGAAATGCATGCGGCAAACGGGGCAAAGGAAGACTCAATATCACATGCCATTACTTCTCCCCTCCACCTTGAGAATTCCGTTCTGGTTGAATTGTTTCAGCAAGGATAAATGTCACGGTAACCAGATATTCAACAACACAATTTACATGTATGTCAAAACACACAATTGGACCGGAAACCTCGATTGAAAAGACGTCAGAAAAATTGCCTTTCACCTCAAGTATCTCTAATATGTCTGAAAAGTTCAATGACACAGTTATTTGGCCAGACATGACAAGCTAGCTTGTACCTGCCACAGATGAAACTCATCTTAAAAATTGATATCACATTCACACTCCAACGACAGACAGGACAGAAGCCAGTGCAAACACAGGGTACAATGTACAATGCATTTATCAAGGTGCTTAAAGTACCACAGGCTGTAGGACAGAGACAGTGATGAGAAGAGAAGAGAATTCAGTGCAGCATGTGTGTACGTGCAATGTATGTATCTCTGAGGACAAGAGGAGAAAGGAAATACAAAGAAACCTTTCAGTCTTCGCATGTCAAGTCTTTTGTTGAAATCGGTCCTCGCACGTAGAAGTACGTGCTTAGTCTATGGGGTTGGGTTATATTAAAGGAACAATAGGAAACACAAAGCATTGTCCTCGCACGTATTGGGGAAGTACGAGTACATGTACATGTACACACATAGCCGAGGCTACAAAGTACAAAATCCAGAGAGTATTGCAAAACTTTCTAAAAAGGTGACTTTTGACCAGAACAAATATTTTCCAGAGAGGCCGGGAGGTACATGCAGTACCAGTTGTGAAGTGGCAGTGCCTTAATATAAAGATGATGTTGAATGCCGAGAGAAGTCTGCGTCATTTTTTATTTTTATGTAGATTGCGTATTGTGAAATCAAACAAATTATTTCTGCCATAATATCTCAAAAAAAGTCCCCTCTAGCGCAGCACAGCCCACTGGTGCCATTTGTCTAAAGGTCGTCACTGCGGGCAGCAAACAAATCGACGTCATAGGACAAACTCCCCTTTTGTGCCTCGTGCTAGACACAAAAGGGCAGTTCGTCCTATATGACGTCTAATTGTTTGCTGCCCGCAGCGACAACTTTCAGACAAATGGCACCAGCGGGCTAGAGGGGACTTGTTAAAAATAGCCCTCAAAAGTCACTTTTTTGGTATTTCATGGCAGAAATAATTTGATTTTACAATACGCAATCTACATAAAAATGACAAATGACGCAGACTTCTCTCACCACTGAACTTCCTCTTTAATTAACCCTAACAATCCTGAATCCTCCAATTTCAATATGATTTTGCACACGACCTAGGGAGTTAGGGTTTTTAAATTTCTTTTGAAAAAGAAAATAAATTTTTAAAAGGGCAAAATGTCACCTAATCGTGGCTATCTCAAGAGTTGGCCCTCAATCTGAACGACCCCCTTTAGTGCAGCAGGAAGATGAGAAGAAAAGTGCAAAGAATTTTGAACAAGATCCTTAAAATAAAATGGCCTTGCATTGACTTGAAGTTTGAAGGAAGGGTGGGGATTCACTGTCACATACCCAACAAAGTAGCCTGAAATATTCTCAGGTACACCTACATCCATACATGGAGGTATTATCCATAGGATATCCCAAGGATTAGGCAACAAAATGACAAGTGATTTAATGGGGCTCAGCTGTTCCTTGGCAAAGTCTGGAGCATTTCAAGCTTTGTCCAGCTGATGAATAATTGAGGGTCAAGAGACTCCGGACACTATCAATCAAAAACCATCAAGAGAGGCAATTCACACCTAAAGGTGGCTTGTAAGTTGTGGTGACCCTTGACCCTGTGGCATTATGGGTTCAATAGACAAATTGAGGTCACTTAAGGTCACTCTTCTGAGACTCCACAAAATGCCTCCTTTCAAACCACCCCACCAGAAAAGAAAAAAACTACAATAACGTCTCCACCTTAATAAATGCCGTAGTGATCTTGGTCTTTTCATATGCCTATGAAAAGACCAAAATACTTACATGTAAGTACACAATTTATCGTATTAATTACAGCCAGGCATTAATAACAGCCAGACAGAAGGGGTTAACACAGATCTGCAGCTGGCATGCAAATGTGCTTGCCGCAGAAACTGTTTTGCTCAGCAAGATATTTAGTAAATTAGCTAAAATTGCCAAGAGTTATTTTCTGCTTGGTAGCTCCATGACATTGGTCCCAGGTCCGACTGCAACACCACAGACAGGCCACACACGGGATCTGCCAAATGGACCCAATTAATTCTGAATGCATCCAACTTCTGTCAACACAATCTGCCTTGGATTCATCCACTCACCGCTCCCGTTCATCACTCCTCTCAATCCTAACCCTCTTCCTGCCGGCCCATTTCAAATAAGAATTGTAGCAGATGCAGTCCTTTCTCTCTCTTTTCCACTTTTTCTGACCCCCCCCCCCCCCCCCCCCCCCTCTCTTCATTTCGGCGTTTAATATTCTGGCCGGACAACGAGTCGAGATGAAGATTCCGATTTGCTTCCACCACGCCGGTCCGGGGCTGCACTTTTTTATTCCGACGGCAGTCTGTCTGTCGTACGGGTTATTATTTATTAAAGTGGTCGATTCCTTGAAAGTCGCATTACGTGTGCGTGGTGCAAATTGGCAAAGAGTCTGGAGATGTTGCTCTCGATCACAATCCATCTTCCTCAACCCTTTTTTTTCAGGCGTAAATTCATCTACGGGATCCAACTTCCAAGGTGTGATTTCTGTTTCTGTCCATTTGTCATTACATGTACATGTACGTGTCTTCTATTTCAGTTGTACGTGTATTCAATCACATTTGAAACAAATGCTCAAACGACATTCATCTAAATGTATCCTTGCTCCCTCTTTGGTTCCAAAACCCACCCTTCATCAACTCCTCCAAAACTCAGTTAAAAACTCAATTAATTCACACAAACTGTGAAACGACCATGGAAAGCCCTATATAAATACCATGACCAGCAGAGCATACAGGACTTGCATACATAAACTAAGGTTCTTTGTTTTTTTGCTGTCAACATTTTGACACCAGTCAGTCCTAGTACTTCTAAAAAAAATTGTTAAAAGTGCAAAATCCTAGAGGATGTCTGTGTATACAGTTGCAAACAATTTCCTAAAAAAAGCTTTTTAACTTAACAAAATTAGCAACATTTAATAAAGCAAGTTTCTTACTTCTCAAAGGCCTTAAGGCAAGTTCTTTCTCATTTTGCCTTTGAGAAAGAACTTGCTAAAGTTTGAAAGGTTAGGCTGGCTAATTTTGTTGATTTGTATATTTCAGGTCAATCTAGTCAGTTAGCAGTTTGCTGCATTTTAAATCTCTAGTGCAGTGCCCGTTCAATATGTGCCTGTTCGAAACGGACAATTCCTTGGCTTTCGTTAAAAAAAAAGCCACGGGTGTACGTTTCCATGCCACACGTGTATCACAGCTTTGGAAGTGAGTTTCTTAAGAAGAGCTGGTTTTTGTAACATTGATGCGCATGCATCGAATTTGCATATTATATCACGCCCCATTGCATGCGTGGCGGTCTATACCCGTGGCGGTACAGTGGAGTGCATTAGTGCATGGCGGTCTATACTGCCACGTTTGCGGGTCTAGGCCTCCGGTATTGCTGCTTTTTTGCAGCTTTTTTGAGAACCGCTCATCCAAACAACTTCAAACTTGACACTGCACATTCTTGGGTCCTGAGCAATACACCTGCCGATTTTCAACTTCATACAATGCCCGGAGATAATCAAATTACGGACAGACACACATACATACATCCAGTCGTACTTTCCTATTAAAAGACAATGCTTTGTGTTTCCTATTCTTCCTTTAATATAACCCAACCCCACAGACTAAGCACGTATCTTTACGTTCGAGGACCGATTTTAACAAAAGACCGACTCTCGAGGACAAGAAATATTCTTTTGTATTTCCTTTCTCCTCTTGTCCTCGAACGTAGTACAATACAAGAGCATACATACAATGTACATATACATACATATACATACATACACACAGACAGACAGAGATTCCTGGAATTATAGTATGATTTTCATGTACATGTAACTATATTTATATAAAAAAGAAGTAATTGTTTTCATTGCCAAAAGTGTCTCTTCAAATTCAAGCACATTCTATACATGTACATGTCACAAACAATAAAACCATCCTCATGATCTAAAATTTGAAAAGCAAATTTTATGCAAGATTGGAAGAGAAAAAAAAAACCCAAGCTCGTGACTCACTCTTTTCATAAAGGCACAACGTGGGCTCCGACCATGCCTTGACACTGAGCCGCCCAGGTATACATGTTCACGCAACCGATTGATCAAACTACGTACAAGCTTTCATCATCTGTTGGGTTTTTTTCTCTAGGGTTCGCACAATGAGCAGGAAATGAGTGTATTGGGTTAACACTAGTGGTCTGTTTGTGTCTCAATTATTCAATTACGGTGTGGACAAGTGGCGCAATGGACTGGAAATTGCCTTGGGTACAGGCTTGGCTCAGATTCTCAACAAGGGAAGTGGAGTGTGCACAATGTTAGGACACTCTGACGTAGCACACCTGCCATTGATTTCAGGCATTGTCTTTTGGACAGCACAGTGACCCGGATAGCCCTGACTCAGTGCTTTAACCTAACCTAAACAAATCTCCAATTAGCCAAGGACAATTGACCAACTGTGACTAGCCCTGACTTGTTGCTTTACCCTAACCTAAACAAATCTCCAATTAGCCAAGGACTCAGGAGGAATCAGGTTGGCACAGTGGTTACTGTCCCCACCTTTCACCGCTGTGGCCCGGGTTCGATTCCTGCCCTGGTCCACATGTGGATTGGGTTTTCAGTCCCTACAAATTCCGTGGGTTTTCCCTAGAATATTCTTCTGGGGTTTTCCTCCCACCTCTAAAACTGTAACTTCTTCTCATTATCTTCTCTCTACAGGTTTCTTCGGGCTTCCGAGCTACAGTGCCTAGGGCGCTTTTGAGGAATCCTTGGTTTCATTACCAAAAAAGAATTAATAATAATAATTAATGACAATTGACTAACTGTGATCCCTTTTATCAGCGACTTCTTGGTCATTTGGTGGTGTTAAACGTTTTGAAAAATCAGCAATAGCTACGGAAAGATTTTACTATTACCCCACCAAAATCAGTCAGGAACACTAAATCTTGGAAAATAACCATACATTTGTGTTCAGAATTGTATAAATACTAATTGGCACAACCTTTAATTTTGAGAATTTTGTTGGGACATTTTAGTGCAATATAGGGGAAGAAAGTTTGTGTTTTCTGTTCTTGGAACCATGTAGGCCAAAAGTCACTCAAAGTGTTCACATACATGTTGATTTCTTCCTCATTTTTTACAGATTTTGCTGACATAAATCTTGAAATAACAGGTTGTGCCACATGTTTAGACAGTTGTAAACAAGGAGGGTTGGTTATTTTCCAAGATTTTGCTGTTCTTGACCGATTTTGATGGGAGGTATTAAAGTAAAATCTTTCCATAGCTACATGTACCATTTCTCTTTTTCACCAAAAGAGCTTTCTTATTAACTTTTTGGTTAGCAACAGCAACATTTGTGGTTTAAATTTCATTCAACACTCAAAATGTACACATCTATACGAGAAATAAAATAATTGGTTTTCATTTGTATGTTTTTCAACAATCGGTAGAAGGCATTACTTTGACGGGGAGAAAGTGATTGCGATAATATTTGAAGAATTCTTGCTTACTTTTAACAGCTTCTAACAACCTGAAAATGAGGTTCCAGTTTAATGCCCAGAGCTTCAAAAAGCTGCACAGAGTACAAGTCCACAGAGGTCACCTCGGGAATACGTTTGAGCTATGACTTTTAACCAAGCTGTTTACGTCCTCTTCGACAAAAACGTCTTACAATCACCATGCTGTACGTGCTTAAACTGTCCAGTGAAAATTTTGCCCTAATCTTGTACACACAAAATCCTTAGTTCCAGGACAAACACAAATCTCCTTGCTGGCCTACGGAATGCTTATTGTTTTAATAGTAAAAAAAAGTTAGCAGAGCCACGATACTGGGCCATCAAGTTGATACTGGGCCATCAAGTTGATACTGGGCCATCAAGTTGATACTGGGCCATGAAGTTGATGTAAGAAGCGTAATCTGGGCATTAAATGATTCATCTTGTTGTCTAGCTAATGTACATGTAGGCTATGTGTAGCTTCCAGTGTTCTAGCCGGGCATTAAATAGCACTAGCATCCACTACGCTTTCGGGAATTAGCACATGAACATGTACCACTACGTTATAAATTTAAGAGCAAGAGTATATTCTAAACAATTTCAAATGAACAAAATTTTGCCTATATACTAAGAACTTTTGTTAAAAACAGTCATGGAAAAGTAGCCAGGAATTGCCTCAGATTGTACCACAGAGCATCTAGAATCCAAAATTTGTTGGGTCCCTTAAGTGGACCCTTAATTAAGTGGACCCAGTAAGGGCTTCACATTGCCCTAGTAGCTTCCCCGTACAGGTTTCAGGATCAGCCCCAAGAGAATACCTACTTCTCAAACCAAGTCTCATGCATTATCCACTTTCACCCTGTGCAAATCCTAGTCAGCCTGGCAAAACACCACCACCACCACACATGACTTTTTCTGGAGGGAAAGTCTAAATTCCCATGAACCCCCAGTCACCTTCCAAACCCTGAAAGTGCTCCAAATCTTGGCCCGGACCTGGGGAGTGAGCTTCCCAGGCCCAAGATATCCATTTGAGAAAGCTGGGTCCCTCTCTTCCACACTGATGACAGGGACTGATTAGCCTTGCAGGCACTGCTCTGGGGAATCAATAGGCCCAAATACGACCTCTCCTGACCTTCATTTTTCATTATACTTCCTTGGTTACTTTCTATTGTTCAACCATTGCTAACCAGGCTGGGATGTTACTTCAGAATCTTTGGCAGTTCAAATCGGCAGGGGTGATGAAGAGTTTAGTCCAAGAAGGGGGAAATGAGAAGGGAGGGAAAAGTGGCAACTGTGTTTATAGGGGCCACTTTTGAGTTAAAATTTGGGAAAATCAGACATGTATCACATGCTATCTCTATGCCCAAATCCCACCCTTCACCACCCACCCACCCACTCACACTTGACACGCCATTCAGTCTGGGGTACATGATTGTTCGACTTAACTTTCCTTCTTTTATTCTCCTTTGTCCCCAAGGAAATCTCAAAACTCATAGCTTAAACCTTGTGGGGTAGGTCGATTTCTAAAGACGAGCTTGTGGGGTAGTATTGTCCCCATTGTTACCCTTTCACACATGTACCCCACAAGTAAACTAATGTAAACGCACACAAACGTGTATCGACCTCCAAATGTGGACGTCCTATTGTTCCCTCTTGTTTGTACTTTTAACTTTTTCGGAAGACTCCCATAGGTTTTGTACACGATCTCAATCGCGGACGTATTTTGGGAATCGCGGACGATATTGTTCCCTTTGTAATACGTCCACGTTTGTTTGGGAGAACGAACGCACCCAACCTCGGTTATCCTTAGAACTGAAAACGTATGTAGTTTTAAACCAACTTAAGTGTCCCCAACCCTGTCAGCTAACAATCGCTTTTAAAGATATATGAATATTCATGAGGATGACAAAAGAAAATTGAGGATGCAGATTCCAGCCAATTCCAGTGGCGTAACTGGGGGCCCAACTGGCAGGTGAGAACCTGGGACACCAATTTTTCTAGGTTAACAATAAAAATGTTTGCAAAATGGCAATAATTAGGCAATGGGGGGGGGGGGGCATTATAGGTCTCAGTTATGCCAATGGTCAATATAAGAGATGCATTGTAGATTTGAACTTACCTGGTAAAGGTACGCCGTGACCGTAGCCAATAGGCATTGCTGGAAGTCTGTTAGGATTGCTGAAAGAACAAAAATAATTAAAGACACATCTATCATTGTGTAAAAAAATAGCTCACAGTAAAAAATATTCAGGGCTAATCTTATGGAGCAAATTTGCTTAGCACATAAATATTTTACTTAGCAGAAGCACACAAAATGTTGAGTCGGGTACATACACATAGGTTAAAGGCTGGTTTATAGTCGGTCGGGCGATGATCACGCGACTGACAAATTGACGCGCGATCACACACGCGGTTTATACATGTAGTTATAGTGACCAGTCGCCAAAGAAAGCTGGCGATGTCGCTACAGAGTTTAAATGATTGAACTTTGACATGGTCACTGACATCACTTTTCATGATTGGACCAATTGAATTGCACGGACGATAAACAAAAAAAATGAATATGCAAATTACATAGCAGCAAACAAAATGGAGGATGGCTTTTTTGTTTGAAACTAGCCTCAACATTAATTACCTTTTTTAACAGACGGCGCGACCTAAAAAAATCCAAATTTCTGCTAGACAACAATCTGAAGAAAAAAAATGGTTTCCAAGGCCTAACATTATCCAAATTTTAATATGTCCCGAATCAAAACACAACGACCAACCTACTTCTCAAAAATTAGGAAACACAGTCTTCCTCCGGTTCTTGAAGCTGAGGAAACTGAGGCAACACAGTCAAAAATTCCCTCAAATTTATTGATCTTTCTGTAAAATTTGCTATTGAACTATTTCTTTCCTTTTTCCAATATGTGATCGTCACATCTAACAATTGAATTTGCTACACATTACGTGTATTTATGTTGCGCGCTTTATCGCGAATGCGAGCGACGACTATAAACTGCCTAAAACCGGCTTCAGTGTCCGGCAACCGACTATAAACCGGCCTTGACTCATTCTCAGCTGCGTTTGGCTTGGCAAGTCAAGTGCTCAGCAATCTTTTCTGTTAGCAGCTCCACGGTTTGAAATCTTTGAGAAAAGACTGACTGAAGATATACTTAGTATCAAAGTACATGTATTACTGGCACGCACACAATCACGTGTGTAAAAAAAATAGTGCCTGTGCCAGAACAACCAAATATGTTGTCGCACTTCGGTACTCTATTAACCCCTTGAGTACGGTTTTTACGGGAGACGTCGGGGTGTCGCGGCAGTTCTGGCAGCCAAGCGAACCGCTACAATGTGTTTGTGCAGTCAAGCGTAACATAAACAATAATCCAACAATGGATTGAAACTGCACAAAGGCGGAAAATGGCGTCATCCGGCCTGGTGGCACTTTTGTTTGTCGCCATATGGTGTCATCCGTACGCAAGGGGTTAATGTATATAATCTTTAAATGCACCTACTTAAAATACATACTCTGTACCTATACAAATGTACAGTGTGTATAGAACCACTGATGCCCCATCTTTGTAACTAAACATTACAATACATGTAACAACACCTTTTATATTCCAACAGCAATTTACAGAGGGTATGAAAAGGAAATAAGTAGATTAAAAACTACACAAATTTGCTGTTGCAATTATAAAGCTGTAATATGGATGGTTTCTCTTTTAAATGGAAACAAGATCTAGTCTTTTTTTTCAGTATTTAGACCATAAGACAGCTTCTCTACTCTAACTTTTAGTTAACCCTTCACGCCATCACGGTAATCCTGGGTCCGAGCAGTCATTTTTCACATGGCTACATCCAAACTAATCTTAGATGTTGTTTTTCAACTGCAACCACACAGGACGGAAACTGTGTAGTTACGAGCGCACATCCATAAATGTGACTTGGAGAACCCATTAGTGTTTGCCACCATCGCCAGCACGATGCAGGCGGTCACCATGGCAACGCAGCCAACGATCATCACATCACTCGGCAACCAAGTCCCTGTGAATCTTGGGCAGGTGGCAAGCTGGACTTTTTTTTTTCCGGTCGGTCTGTGTGCTGTGACTTCAAATCAGCCTGTGCCTGCGCCAGCATACATTATGCATGCTTATTCCCCCCCCCCCCCCCCCCCCCCCCCCCCCGGCGAATTTTACGCTAATCTGGCACTTTCTTCCTTCCTGTGTTCGGGCAAATTAAAAACAGGGTACCGGTTATCGTTCACTAGCTGATTGGCTGTCAGTGAATGCACGGTTGGTTCCCCTCAAACTGGTATCGAGTGTGAAACAAGTATGTGGGGCCTCGCCATATGCAGATGGTCTTTACGGAAGGACTGGTGACAATGACTGATCTAAATGTGTTGTCAAATTCCCTGGGAATTTTTTCATGCGGTAAATTTCCACTGGGAGTTTTGCGGGGAACACGGGAAACTTTTGGAATGTTTGCATATTTTTAAAAAGTTCAAAATTCTGATTTCAAAAAGATGGTTACTGGGCACAAGTTGTGAAGTGGTGGAATTTCTGCAGGGGCGAGATTGGCCAATAAACTCCATGAAATCTGCAGTGTTTGGGGGTCGCCGAGGACCCCAGATCAACCCAGGGTCTATGGTTTATATTTGCCCAAAGGCACCCCTTAACCCTAACTCCCTAGGGTGTGTGGAAAATTATATTGAAATTGGAGGATTCAGGACCATTAGTTAAAAACACCTTCAGGGTAACACCTCAAGAATTGCAGATTTCACAAGAGATTCTTTAACAATTCTGACAAACAATCCTGAAATCTGGGGAATATCCGGACAAATCTCACCCATGGTTTCTGAAGTGGTTTCTGGAAGACAAAATAATTGGTAAAATGCCACAGGGATAGTATCTCCCCCCCCCCCCCCCCCAGCAAATGCCATGAGGGACAGGAGGGAATTATAGACATGTGCATGTACCTTGAGATGTTGCAGAGTGGTCCTTGGTGGTATTGGTAAGGATGCGAGTTGTATGGCAGCACATGATGATAGGGGTGGTAGGGCGTCTTCCGTAGCGCCTGTAGGAGGTTGGGCCGATAGTCAGGATCTACGCACCATAGCGAGCCTTTGCCTATTGACTGAAGTGAGAGAGAGAAGACAATTATTAGAAATTAAGTACTGGGTGTCCCAATTCAACAATTAGCTAGATCCCAAATATTATGATATTTGCCAAAAACAGTGAAGTAAAAAGGATTCCTTGATGGAAACAGTTTCCTTTAATTTTCAGGGAAATTAACAGGGAAACAGACACTTTATATTTCAAACTACTGAAAAAATATGTACATGTACGATGGCTTTATTCATACATGTGTACTTCACAAACATCACAATGAAATATCAACTGATGACGTTATGAAATTCGTTTTGCTTTTGTGTAAAGTACAAACCTGCCTTAAAAATGGAGGTCGCAGGTTCGAATCCTGCTCCTGCCAGTTCAAATTAACCTAGTCAGTTTCCCTTGTGGATTGTTTGACGAATTCAAAATGGATTATTAGAATTCATTAGCTTAATTATTAAAGCTCCCTGTGATTAATTAGCTGAAGTACCTCTGACACTGATTTTAACGTACGCTGGTGGCGAGAACGAAACTCGGGACAAAATTGATTTTTCAGAGGTAATTTTTAACCGTTGATCTGTTGACCAGTATCTGTGTAATGAATCAAACAAAATCTCTATCGGAGGCCAGGATTTGCGCAAATAACACGGACTGCTGGTGCATCCTAGACACGCAGAGTCCGGAACCCCCCCGCTGTCGCAATCCTGCTGAATCAACACTGGCGCTTCGCACCGATTCACGCGCCAAAGGGACCAGAGCAAGCTGGTAATGCGCTCTGTGTACACACGTCGGAACAAACTTGTCTGTTTAAAGATTGGCGGTGCAAAAACTGAGAAGAAAAACCGTCAAATTGGATGGACTACCCAGTCCCTGCCAAAAGAGCCTTGTTCGTGGCTGGCTGATGGCCCCCACGTTGTGCAAACTGGCCTGATCTGTATTCTGCAGGGCAGCCGCGTCTCTGTGATGGATTGTTAGGAAAATTGATACAAGGGATTGCCAGAATGGCAATCAGACTGAGTGATCTGCAATATTAGCTGGATTTCTGCATTATTTCTCTCCAGTGAGCGAGCGAAACAAAATAAAGCATGCAGCACTGTGAGCAAGTAATCTGGAGCATACTGATGATGCACAAATTACTTGTTAGTGTTTTGGAGTCCATAGGAAAGCTTTGCTTCTGACAGCCCCACCCTGGCGGAAATAAATTGGTGATGACTGGAGATGGCAGGAGAGTTTGCAGTCTTCAAGAAACAAAGACAGTACGGTTGCTAATGAAAGGCATATGTCTATTAACTCCTTAGTCAAGTGACAACAGCAGTTTTAAAGGAATAGCTTCTCACTATGATTCTTAAGTAAAATATCTTAAATGTATTTGTGACCCGCTCCAGAAAAAGGTGACATAAGTCGCGCTATGCATTTACGTGTAATGGCCCTTTCAACGTTGAGAGGGTGAAATTTTTCGTCAAAATTCATTTTTTTTTTGGTGTCTTTAATGACATCTTAATTATCTAAAGTTTCAGGTTTGGTGCACAACAATGTTGATTTCAGTGAATAAAGTGAAAAAAAGTACCTTTTTAGAGTGCATTGTTCCATTGCATTGTATTAGAACTAGCTATTTCAAAGCCTGTTTTTTCTGTTGTGCAATTTAAACTCCATAGAACTAATTAATATGCAAAAACGCGATATCTCCAGAACGGAAAGGGCTTTGGCGCTCTATCATGTACCAAATGAAAGCTTACATTGTGGGCTTTCCAAACATAAATCAAACTCATTTTTCATATTTTGCGACATAATATACCTTTTTCCGGAGCGGGTCACATTTGTGCACAGCCTTGATCATGGGTACACTTTTTGTTACCAAGACACCATTATGAACGACAGAGCAATGCTGAACAGCTCTTACAAAAATTAAGATTTGCCACATTTAGAGCACTTCTTATTCAAAGTTGACATATAGCTGAATGACCGATTCGTGTGTAATCTCAAAATAATGTTGACATCATTGTTTTTCAAAATGTTCATAAACATGGACACCAAAATGGGTATACCCATGATTGTGGCTTTGCACATTTACTTTCAGTTCGGTTTATTTTGTATTAATGCTGCTTATAATGTAACTGTTTGTGTACAAATGTACTTTGAGCTTTTCTGTTAATAAGTAAATTTACTGCCAATGAAATGAGATTATCTGTATTTTTAATAAATAATACAGAGATAATAAGGACCATTCTGTGTTATCTACCTCCTCCAACCAGTTACCCTCCCCTCATCAAAAGACTCCTTAAAGTGTTACACAAGGCATTTATTTATTTATTAAATTTCTTTAACCAGGGTGTGCCCAAACAGTTTAAAACTGGTTTCCATTAGGGCCCTGCATATTATTAGTTAAAACTGAATATTTACACGTTCATACAAAATATTTAAACAAATACAATAATGTTTACACAAATAAATCTATTTTCGGTTAACGTTTCAACTCTCCAGTAGAAGCCTATTGCTGATTTACGGGATGGGCGAAAAACCTGCAAAAAAACTTTTAGGGTGAAAAACAAGGGAAAATTCCCATCCGGCTCCAAAGTATTTTGGCAACCAAGTTTATAACTCTGCAGATCAGCGTAAATGGCAGAAATATCACTGATAGATGGCTTTACGTAGCTCCGATTTAAATGTACTTAAGGAGTTTATGGTTCTCATTTGTTCAGGCAGATTATTCCATATACTGGCACCACTCACAGCAAAACTTGTCACATAGCATTCCTTTTTGGTGAAAGGAACTTTCAGTGACATTTGGGTCGATTGTCGTGTTTCACGAATCACTGTAAGTGGTGTGAACAGATTTGTCATGTACAAAGGAGTCATTTTGTTAAGGCTTTTGAAAACAAGGATAGCCTTTTTGGACTGAACTCTTTCATTAAAAGGAATCCAATTTAGTCTGGCAAACATATCAGCTGAGGGGGTGAGGGAGGTTTATTTAAGGATTTTCTGTGCATTATTGGGGGGGCTTTGGCTTCTCATAAAATGACCGTTGCCCAAAACATCTTTTTCAAAACAGAATATGCACAAGTATGTCCCTTCAGATGTTCTGGTTTATTCCAAGTTACCGAGAAGTTACTGACGTCAAAAGTGTGACGCCAACAAATCGCGTGATTATGCACGCTAGTCGTACTTAAAGCCACACAGCTCACCTGGGGGCTAAGACACTTTTGGATACCCACGACGACGCGGTAAATGCAAATAGAATTTAATCTTGTTCCTCTAAAGCATTGCGTAGAGAATACAGACTGCAGTCTGCAAAGCCAGACTGTGTGTTTCCAGCGGATTCCGACGGTTGCATCGACTGCTGGAAATTTGCATGTTGTATCAGGTAGTCAGTTCAGCAGCTCATTGGTACATGTATAACATTTCCATTTCTCAGTACGATCAGAACAGTTTATTTGCTTGACCCAGACTATATTTCAAGGCTTTTGAAGTAGGGCTGTGCATCCGAACCGGGTATCCGAGTGCCCGACCGCTCATGTCACGAACCGGTTCCAGATTATGGAATCAAGTACCCATAACCAAATTGACATATTACAGTTTTACATATAACAGTTTTCTTTGTTCACTTTAAGAATTTATTCAAATTTACCTAGTCTGTTTCCCTTGTGGTTTGTGTGACAAATAACATATTACTGAGTTATTTCCCAGACAATGAAAAAGAAAGTTTTTGAATGTCATTTGTGGGAAATTTTCCAAATGAAAACCAGGGTACATGGAAAAACAAAACAGATTAATTAACCCTAACCATCCCTAACCTGCCAAAATCAAACACCCCATTTGTGTTGAATTTTGTGTGATTGGGTACTGTAGAGCCTTGGCACCATCACTTTGCATGGGACTTGATGCCCTGATTTTGTCTAAGTACAAAGAATGTGCCATTGGTTTACTACACAGTGTTGGAGTTTGTGTGGTTAGGGAAGGATTCTAGTAAAAAGCCTTGGGCTGTTAGGGTTAATGATTATGAGGCTTGCGAAAATGCAATTTACCCGGTAAATTGATGCACCGATGTGGTAGTTTTAACGTGCGAACCTTTACGAACAATATGAACAGCAGTTTCCCGAGATTTAATTTTTGTGATTGGCTTTCTTTAACGGGTACCCGGTACCCGATTCATGTACAACCCCGTCAATGCAAACCTCTATTTGGAAGGAACTTTGTCCATCTTGAGTTTAATTCCTTTTACTCTGCAATATCCGGGGTCATAGCAATGGGGTTCCTACTGTGCCGTCACTGTTTAATAGTGCATCCCGTGTTGCCGGTTCAGCGCAAATCAAAACACTGAAATAAAAGCAAAGTGCCATATGCCAGCCACTCTCCATTCCATTCACCCTGAATGCCCAGTGTGAATGCAGATATTGATCAGTCTAAACCCCAATCAATACAAGACTCCTTTAGCACACACGCTTCCAGTAATTATTGTCGGCCGGCCTGGCAGAAGCATTTCAGGCAATGGGTACATGATGAGGCACCCCTTACTAAATCGTATACACGTACACGCTTTATACGGGGAAAGAGGAAGCTGGTGTGTGTGGGGGACAACAACACACAATCACATACGTTCATTTACAAGATGGGGGGGGGGGGGATTAAGGAATCTATTATTCAATTGGCAAGGCGTGCAGTTTATAATGCTGCGAAAATGGATTAGCAGTTAATGGTTGAAACGGTAGGCGGAGAAGGAGTGCATTGCGGGGATGATACCAGGAAACTAGCGCCTGGAGTGAAATATCCACTCGCACTGATGTCGCTTGGGTTTAGTCAAGCCACCGCCCCCCCCCCCCTTTTTTTTTCTTCTTCTTCTCGACCATCGGAGTGGCTGAGAAAACACACAGAGCCGTTAATCGAATTTCCTCCGAGCCGCCATGGTGAGGGGGGGAAGACGATCGCTTGATGCAAACACGTCGCCATAGCAACAATGCAAAACAAGACTGCAGGACGAATAAAAAAAAATTCAAGCGCGCTTCTTTGTCAGGGGAGTTAAAGAGAGAAAAAACTCAGGAAGGAATGGCACCTTATTTCAGGCACTGGTGCCCGAGTGCTGTAGGGCCTCGAGCCTACTCTTCATACAGTGTAGTAACCACTGGGTTGTGATTAGTGGCCTTAGTGGTGCTGATTAGGACCGTGAATATTTCATAATGATGGATCAATGCGCATTTGTGATTCCAAAAACAAAGAAAAAAAAAAGCAGTGCACTGACCATGTTTTCATGCAAAGATCAGAGCCTACACATCAGTAGCGTATCCAGCTTTTTGTGCCAGGGAGGGCAAACAACGTCTGAACCGTCTTAAAACCGTCGCAAAAACACTTTCTTTTTGTTTTTTATGACGCCTCAAATGCCGCAAAAATTCTGAATTTGAAACTTGTAAAATCTGTTACTTATCATCAGTCAATGATGTACATGTATACATGTAGGAGTGGGATGCTTCCTACAGTGTTAATAGGGCAATCTTCAGATATTCTAGGAAGCCCAAATAGATTGCAAAGTGCAGTTAGTGTTTTTCTTTTTTTTCTTCAGAAATTGTTTTCTTCCATAATTCATTAGCAGGTGAAAATCAATTGAATTTAAATTTCAGGTTTAACCAGCATCTACAATGTACAGGGAAAATAAAACAAAACAAAACAAAACAAAACAAACAAACCTAAATATTTGTTTTAAAAATCAGGCACACGTCATTTTTGGTTTGGTTTGGTTTGGTTTGGTTCTGACTTGCCCCATACATGTGTATAGCACATCTACACATAACCCTCCTACTATTTAAAAGGTCAAAATCAGTCAAAATTTTCTTCCACCTCCCCTGCTATACTTTTACACAGACATGATCAGATTACATGTGGTTTTGTACTATGGCAGGAGGGTCAAAAACAATCACCTTGACTGATTTTGACCCATACAACAACATGGCTTAGAATGTATGTTTGCATGGGAATTTACGTTTAATTTGATAAACATTTATCAAAACTTTCCCATAGCGTGTAAACGTTTAAACGTTTTTTTCAATACTTCAAAAAGGCTGCCGCCCGTCCCAGTATTTTGTGGGGTAACTGCGGTCACGTGACAGACTTGGAATTGTTTGAAAACTTGGTATTTAAATCAGAATAGGAGAGGCGCCATCCACGCGGCGCGCGTTGATCTTAGCCCAGCGGCATATTGAAAACATCAAACACAAACAATGTATACACTGTATCATTGACACAATAGATAGTTGCCGGTCATTGAGAGATGTATCAATTAAACTTCTTGGAATGTGATCAAGTACGAAAGGCGTTTTCAATGCTTTGTAAATTAAATAGATTTACAAACATAGTAGATTCTTTGTAAATAAAACTGGAAAGTAGATTGCGTAAATACATGGTCCCATTTTTGAATTTTGTTTCGTTTAAACATTTAAACGTGTAAACGTTCCATCCTTTTACTACACATGATACAGTTACTGTACATTTCTGATCTTTGAATGCCATTCTCACAACTGAAATAAACCAAGGTCTTTGTGCATCAAACAAAATGTGCTTCAAGTACTTTGTAACCTTTGGGAAAAGGTGCTTTAACCCCTTGAGTATGATATTTTATGGGAGACGTCGGGGTGCCGCGGCGGTTATGGCAGCCAAGCGAACCGCTACAATGTGTTTGTGCAGTTAAGCGTAACCTATACACAATAATCCAACAATGGATTGAAACTGCACAAACAGCGGCCAATGGTGTCATCCGGCCTGGTGGCACTGTTTAATCCAACAATGGATTGAGACTGCACAAACGGCGGACAATTGCATCATCCGGCCTGGTGGCACTGTTTTTTTTTGCGCACATTTGCGGCATCCGTACGCAAGGGGTTAAAAACACTTGTATAATAGTAAGGAATTATTTTGTTTCATGATTTTGCTTTCGACGTTCCTGTGCCCAACTATTTTGCGTGAAATACCTTTGTGGCTGTGTACAGTTGTAAAGGGTAAATTATGATCAGGCAGATCAGCAAATTGTTAATTTTAAGTAGAAAATTTATATTTTAAGTAGCATTTTGCTATATACAAACATAGCAAAATCTTCACTGGTCATACAAAGTTGCACATAAAAGTGGAATATTTCCCCTGAAGAAATTCCTAACACCTAGCTGAGCAAAAGTGAAATAATTTTCAATTTGTTTTCCTACTTAAGCTCTTCCCTTTTTCTTTTATAGTTTAATGCAGTGAGTTGTTGCTTAGCAACCCCTCTGACCCAAGCCACTAAAAGCCAATCTTTGTTCTTTTGCATTTTTTTGTACAAAAAATGTAAAACATTTTGACCACTGGCAATAACATTTGGCCTCAGAATATACTGAATGGGGCTGTTTTTTTCCATTGCCAGCACCATCAATAAAATTGTATGGCTTTTTCCTGGCAAAGTTTTAGTTCAAGAGCACAGGGAAAACTATTAACACTAAAATGTATGCCTTTGACAGGTACAGTGAGGCCCAAGGGACAACATTTCACTCCACACCCGGCTGAAGAGCAGTGAAAACTGCCCTTGTTTTACTTGTTTTTTTTTTCTACTGCAAAGGGGCAAGACCATCATGTTTGGACACAGGTTTCCATTAGAATAATGGTCTTTCAACAAAACAAATGGCTGTATTTGCTGAAAAGCCTGAACGTGTTTGGGGAAACTTGTCAGACATGAGTAGTGGGCTATGGGGGAAGAAGGAAACCAAGGCTCTGCTGATAGACACTTATTTTTCTAGCTATGGTAGGCAAAATAACTGTGGAAAGTAGCCTCCTATGATAACAGATTTAAACCGTAGTGTGCAACGTTTGCTTTTGCTGTAATTTTCAGAAATAAATGGATTTGGGGATTTAGTATTTTATAGCGTGCTAGCAAATACTGTAACAGTGACCTGTTGGAAGTTTTGTGTGCACAGATGATGGGGAAACAGAGAAAAAATAAAAATATGTTGTAGTAGTCGGGTTCCCTGACAAAAGAGAGCAATTTATAGACGTCGGGGAATTATCAGGTTGGGGAACTAGACTATTTCCAATGATTGTCGGCCGATAATCATTGGAAAATGATATAAATTTCCACTTTTCTTGAAAATGACAGCGCACCAGGTGTCATGAGTTCACAGGACGCTTGAGACCACTATTTACTGACAGTCTAGTACGGTATTTATAGTTAAAATTGTTATTTGATGTTTGCAAATGCTGTATACTACATTTATAGTGCTTATAGTGCTTTTTGGGGGGCATGCAGTATAAATATAAATGGTTTAAAAAGCCTTCCTGTTATTTGTTATAGTTGAAACCAGTGAGCAATACAAGTGCACATCCAATGGTCTGCCCATAAACCAAATATTTGACAATAGCAAGATGGGGGATATACTGAATCTGTATAATGTTTCACGATTCATCATCATTTTAAATGCATTTAAGATAATGGTCTTCTGCCCAAGCACTGAACATTGATTCTTCGTTCGGCCAAGAATTCATTATCTGTAATCAATTATTTTCAATTTATTTTCATATCAACCAAATGGACTGCTTCATTCAAAACCTCATTAAAAAGTTAATCCTGTTTGTGTACAAAATGATTACTAATTTGACAGTGCATTTTGAATATTTTTTTTTTTTTCAAACTGCATGATAATACGTCTGCTGCAGCTCTCTGGAGTGTTGTCATGCTTAAAAGGTAGTGTACATGATTGGTCATTGTTGCAATTTTCAGAAATGGGCCGATTTGGGGGTTAGTATTTTATAGGAAATATCGTTCCACTGACCTGTTCAAAGTTTTGCGTTGTTGGATGGCGAAAAAATGAGAGAAAAACGGCGTTCGTTTTTTAACCGTCGGGCAGATGATAGCCTTTTGTCAAGGTGCTCGTGGCTACCTGGACGAGTGACGCGCCCCGAATATGCCAGCATGTCTGGGGCGCACCACTTGTCTGGGTAGCCACGCGTGCCTTGTCTGAAGGCTACAGGGCAGTTTTCCCAACGATTTCCAGCTGGAAATCGTTGGAAAACGATATAAATTTCCAATTTTCTTGACAACGACAGCACACCTGGTGCCATCATTTCACAGGATGATTGAGACTACATGTACTATTAACTTACAGTCTAGTAAGGTATTTCGTAATAATTCAGTAAAAAAGCAATTGGAGGATTACCAATCGTGTACACTACCTTTAAAGGTAATATCCAACATTTGCTTTTGTTGTAATTTTCAGAAATGGATGGATGTGAGGGTTCAAGTTTTATAGCAATTTTTTTTGCAATGAAATGTTCAAAGTTTTATGTTCATAGATGCTGGGAAAAACCAAGAACAAATGCTGTTCCTGAGTCTGGTTCCCTGATCATATACTTCAAATGAAACGGAGCAATATAGACATCGGGAATTGTCAGGTCAGGGAACCAGACTAGCTGGCTTGCATCTGTTCACAGATGTATAACCGATTGCAAAACAAATTTGGACTATCTATACTAGGTAAATTAGGACCGTCATTGAAAAAATTTACCTTTTTACAAATACCGTCTCCGATTTACCAACTTTTTTTGTTAGTCCATATTTTGTTTGGCAATTGGTTACACATCCCTGACCTGATAATTCCCTGACCTTTATAAATTTGCTCCATTTTTGTCTGAAGTAGGGTCAGGGAACCAGACTATAACTTATAAGCACAGCATTTGTTCTCGTTATTTTCCCAGCATCTATGCACACAAAACTTTAAACGGGTCAGTGTTGCAGTATTTGCTGTAAAATACTAACCCCCAAATCCATTCATTTCTAAAAAAAATACAGGAAAAGCAAATGTTGTAAACTACCTTCAGCACTGAACAGTAAAAAAAACATTTTTCCCCCCATTGCCATTAGTAGCCGGTTGCACATGAAGCGTTCACAGCCGGATAGCTTCAACATCTCAGTGTCTTTGCATGATACCATCGCTGCCAGGGATCCACTTTGAGCAATTTGTCTCAATCTTCTTTCATTCCAAAATGCCCTTTTTTTCACAGGTGGGTGCCTGAAACAGAAGAGTCCAATTTGGGGGCCAACGGCTATTCCCTGCTCATACAAAGAGACTCACTCTTTGATAGCCTGGCATTACGGGTCATTCCAATTTATTTCAGCATTTGTTTTATTGGGGGGGGGGGGGGGTGGGGTGGGGTGGTCACAGGGTACAGATTTATGCCCTGAGAAGCATTCAGTCAACTTGAACTTTTTTTTTACTGAATTATTACGAAATACCTTACTAGACTGTAAGTTAATAGTAGTCCCAATCATCCTGTGAAATGATGGCACCAGGTGTGCTGTCGTTTTCAAGAAAAGTAAAAATTTATATCGTTTTCCAACGATTGTTTGGCCGAACTATCGTTGGAAAACTGCCCTCTATTGACCGAATGTAGTTAATCTGTATTGTGTCTAAAATGGGTTAGCAATCCGAAAACGAGCGCACGCGAAATAGTGTACCAAAGCGACGTGTTGTAACCAGTGCATGCAGTACATTTGTACACATCTTGGACGTTCCACTCGGCCCTCGTTCTCTGTACATGTTATGTGACCAATTGAAAACAATCCTATTTACAAAAATTGGGCTTATTTTACAAGAGGCCACTGTAACAAATGCCGCCCCACGGTTGAAAACGGATGCCGTTTTTCTCTCGTTTTTTTTTCGCCATCCAAGAACACAAAACTTTAAAACAGGTCAGTGGAACGAAATTTCCTATAAAATACTAACATCCAAATCCGCCCATTTCTGAAAATTGCAACAATGACCAATCATGTACAATACCTTTAACTCTGCGGTGTTCCATGGCGCTGTTATATAAAGTAGGTCACCGTGGTGTAACAGTGCATGTATATTGTCAAGGCACACTAGTTAACACCCTTTGTCCTTAATGGGGGGGGGGGTGCTATTATGTCAAGAACAGGCTGTGCAGCCAAGCGTAAATGCAAAAAACAGGCACTACATGTAGAGTGGTCCTATTCATCACACTCGGATCCCCCTTTCGTGTGAATGAAAGCTTTGTTTGAAAAAGCTCCATCTATTCATTACACTCCCATTCAAGAACAATATCGTTGAAACATGAATAGATTGAGTATGCGCATGAATGCGCATATAGGTGACAACCAGTCAGGTGGTCTTTTCCAAACCGCGGCTACGGCTGTCATCCATATTCAAGAGGTAAAATGTGCACACAAGGTGCAACGTAAAAGAATTCACTTCAAATTGGAGATTCCCAAGTTCGAAAGCTGTCATTAATTAAGACCATCTGGAAAAATGGAAGAAAAAAAAAATTCTACCAAAACTGTTTTCTTAACAAAGATCTGTCATACAAGTAACACAGGAATAAAATAAAACCACGACAGTCCAGGTTATTAAACAAATTCAATGCAATTAAAAACGAATTACCAAAAAAAATGATTTTTCCCAATTCCAATTTGTCAACACTTGAGCATTTCATTCAGTTTTTCAATAAACTTGAACTTGACAAAGAGATCCCCATTTCCCAAGTTAACCCTATCTCCATAGGGTGTATGGAAAATCATATTAAAATTGGGGGATTCAGGACTGTTTGGGTTAATAATTTATCAAACACAAAACATGACAGCATATACTAAAACATATTTTCAAACAATCACATTTTACATTTTTTTTTTACACACTACATATTTATCTACGCATTGTACACATTATGTTTGAAGTTTTTGAAGTAAAGATGATGAAGTAGCCCAAAGTGTAATTTGTATTACAATTAAATTCAAATTTGGAAAACAAATTTGTTTGAGTCAAAATTGAACTGCACCTGCCAGCCCACATACAATGGAATGTACCTTGCACTAATAATCCACTTATTGTTCCCTTTGTCCAAGCTACTTCCTGGTTTTAAAATCTTCAAACCTCAAAACAAAGTTTCACTTCCCATCGAGTTGTGCCTTGTACAAAGAACCTGTTGCTAGGTTATATGGTTGCCAAGCAACTGCCAGCTCACCCAGTGACAGCTGGACACATCACCATGGCAACCGGGCAAGGCCAGCGTGATTGGCTTGCTGCATGGCTGGTACTTCCTGATAAGGTTATCTTAACCGGTTCCTTCCTTTTTGGAATGGAACTACATGTACATGTACTACCTCCTGTGCCAAACATGTTTTCCTGTAACAAAGTGCCAACACAACTGGGGCAAATCCATGGGAAAGTATTGCCAACATTTAATAGAATTTGTTTTGTTTTTTCAAATTACAAAAAACAAAAACAAATTCCAATTCTAGAATTCAACTAAATTTTGAAAATCAACTGCTTTAACACTGGCAATCACAGATTTTCTGTGATTTATTCTTTACACACATCTCCAAAATTTGACAATAGAAAACTAATTTCAAAAAGGATTATCTATCCACATTTATGAGCGTGCACATTATTTCTTTATCTGTAACATGTCTTAATAAACCTTAATGATTGATTTCTTGCACGACTAAACCTACAACATATCGTCACCAACACCACGAACTGACACTCTCTAGCACGTGCCCGCACGCGTGCGTATTTTACAGAACTAATAGTCATTTTCATTTTCACGAACTGACACCTACATGTGAGTACAGCAGCGCGCACGAACCACATTTTCATTTTCACGATCTGAAACCATTCTCAATTTTACGAGTTTACAGAGATTTTCAGTTCAATGTTTCTGTAACCCCACAAGTATACAGATGGAGTAGATTCATGTTAAAGCTTTTAAAGCATTTTTCTTGGAATGCTATTTCCGCTACATGCTTGCATGTCAATTCGTGAAATCGAAATTTACTCAGTACGCAGTTTCACGAACTGACACCCAGGTGCGCGCGAGTGTCAGTTCGTGAAAACGGTGACGACATGATCTAAATTCCAATATACAAACTTTATTATCAGTGTGTTGCAACAGATCATAATGTCTCAAAATGACTCAATACTTTGAACTGCCCAATCGGAAAGCCAGAATTTTCAGCCAAGAGAAAAGTATTTTTCAGGCAAACAATAAGTTTTGCCGCTTTCGCATGACTTGTACATGTACATGTATATGTACATGTATGTGCATGGCACAGGAAATCCACAAAAACAGGTATGACTACCTCTGACGTGATATTGCAAAGGTGTCATCACCGCCCACCACTCAACAATCCGGCTTTCAAAACGAAGTTCATGGTCCAATGAAAATATTTGGGTTGCACAATGGCTCATCTGTGGCTTTGCTCCTTCTACAGTACAGGCATCAAAACATTTACAACATCATGCAAACCCAGTAGATTCCTAACATCTGTCTCTTTTTTTACCTCACAACTTTGTATTTTTGTAACTCTCAAACATATTTAAAACAAAAAAATAAAAAATAAAAAAAATAAAAAAAATAATGAGTCTGGATTTGTTAGGTGTTTTTTCAGACAGCATTTATAAACCTACATGGATGTGCATTATTTTCAGGCATCATCAAGGCACAATGTTACATTGTACGTTTCATTGGTTTCTATGGTTTCCAGTTACCATGGTTACCATGCATACTGGCGGGTCGTTATCAAACGATACATCATGCCACGCATGTTGGCCCACGCCCTACACTTGCCACTCTGACAAGGCTGCCATTCACTATAAACAGCGCAATGCGACTAGCGCAACTTTTCGAACCAGAGTTCTAAAATGCACAAACTTAAAGGTAGTATACATCATTTGCTTTTGCTGTAATTTTCAGAAATAAATGGATTTGGGGGTTAGTATTTTATAGCGTGCTAGCAAATACTGTAACACTTATCTGTTTAAAGTTTTGCGTACATAGATGCTGGGAAAACAGAAGAAAAATATTATGTTCTAGTAGTCTGGTTCCATGACCATACTTTAGACAAAACGTAATTATCAGGTAGGGAAACAGACTATTTCCAACGATTGTCGGCCGGTAAATTTCCACTTTTCTTGAAAACGACAGCACACCAGGTGCCATGATTTCACAGGATGCTTGAGACTGCCATTTACTGCTGTTTTGTTTTTGATGTTTGCAAATGATGTATAACTACCTTTAAACTGCACAGCATTAAATGGTAACGACACTACGAAATTATGAAGTTACATGCAGGGGGAAAGTCTGGCCTAGTGTAGTTTTAAAAATGCATGATTAGCGGACAGTTCAGTCATTGTAACACTTTTTTGGAGGGGGGGGGGGGGTTGTCGGGTTGTTAATACATGCACTAGGAACAATTAAAAGAAAACAACAAGGCCATCAGCTTCAACAAATCTAATATAAATAGCGGATGACCCCTTCGAGATTCTAATTTGTCACTTTGGTACACTTTTTTCCCCCCTTGAAAACTGTAACAAAGGCTGAATACACAGGGTGATGTCACAATAGTAAGCAGCATTGAGCATACAACCAGAAGGCTGGCCCATTGTGTTGGCTCAAGCACCCATAGAACTGCACAAACACTATTATCTTCATACATGACCTACACGTTTAATGCTTTAGGCAAAGTGATTGCCCAATCTTGGGCCTTGAGGGGAATGAAGAACATAAAACAAAACAAAACACACCATTGAGAAATAGGTTGGCAAAGGGGGTCCTTAGTATCAGAAAATAAAACCAGGCACCTGGGTATTTTAATCACAAACACCACAAAAAATGCACCACATCAAAGCAGCTTGCACCAGATAAGCGAGTAAATGTGACCCGCTCCGGAAAAAGGTATATTATGTCGCAAAATATGACAAATGAGTTTGATTTATGTTTGGAAAGCCCAGAATGTAGGCTTTCATTTGGTACATGATAGAGCTCCAAAGCCCTTTCCGTTCTGGAGATATCGCGTTGTTGCATATTCATTAGTTCTATGGAGTTTAAATTGCACAACAGAAAAATACAGGCTTTGAAATAGATAGTTCTAATACAATGCAATGGAACAATGCACTCTAAAAAGGAATTTTGTTCACCTAATTCACTGAAATCAACATTGTTGTGCACCAAACCTGAAACTTTAGATGTTTAAGATGTCATTAAAGACAAAAAACAAAAAATGAATTTTGACAATTTGTCTTACCCTCTCAACGTTGAAAGGGCCATTACACGTAAATGCATAGCGCGACTTATATCACCTTTTTCTGGAGCGGGTCACAAATGAGATTATTTCCAGTACTTACGATAAACTGGCTAGGACTGCATTCTGTGTACATTTGTACATACATGTACATTGTACATGTAATGGTGATATACAGGAAAAGTCCACTCATGTACAATGCACATACACGCTGCAGCCCAACTATTAATTTGGAAAATCACAATTTAATATGGCTCTGATCTATACCCATGATTAAATTGCATCTCGCCCCAAAACAATTTCCCCCAAGAAGCTGAACAATTGCTCATTGAAAAACCTTCCCACAAAAAGCAGCCACGGTTAATTGTTTGCCAGTGCAACCAAGAAGTATTGTTCAAACCTCGACTGGGTTTTCCTATTGCCTTGTGAAAACCATCAAGTATAGCAAGAGGAGCCCCTGTTCTATTGAGAGCACCCTATGAAAGAAACTGAATAGGTTTCACAATAATGTGCAATTCACGACGATGATCAAATTGATTTACTTGGTATTGGAGTGAACAGATAGGGCCCCCCCCCCCCACCCCCCCTTACAGTTTAACAATGCTAATGACCCCGATATGGGGCAGGTGTTTCAAACACTGTGAAAAGAGTCATTGTGATATTCATCCCGATGAAATGCAAAAAAAAAAGGGTAGGAGGGACAAGGGTAGGAGGGAGCGAAATATATTTTGGTACCCCAGAGGGGCGACGGGGAAGAAAAAAGCGAGACAAAGGTAATTAAATCTGGACATCCAGGTTTGTTTTCCAGTCACCATGGCAACAGCTCAGAGCAGATGTCCTGCCCAGGGAAGCTTTTGTTTTGCTAGTACGGAGCGAGCAGCTGTGAGGTAGGGTTACAAGGGAAAGCGGGGTGCCCCGAACTCCCATGAATAAGTCCGGTAGGAGTGTAGGAATTCAGGCACAAGGTGCCCCCGCTGGTTACAGTAGCTTTATTACCTACACTACCTGTACTATTTTTAGCGGATTCTGTTAATTAGCGAGGGGAGAGACGGTAAATTCAACCTGCAGTGTAGGAAAAATACGGGTCCCTTGCACTACAGGACTCTGATCAGGAAACTGCCCAGAAAAAAATGGTTTGTATGTTATTTTTGCATGGCTGAATCAACACAACTACATGTATCAAGTAACAAAGTAAATGTATGGCATTGCCTATCAAACAGACTTACGAAACTCAATATAAAATGTTAAGGAAACTGTAAAACCGACGATAAATAATGGCTTTGCGAGAAATCCTTCAGTGAAACTGTTCTTCACTTCATTTTCCTCAAAAGATTTTAATTATGCCAAGACTTACCAAGCTTATTTGTCCCTTGATCTTGTCCACTTTACGGAAGCATTTGTTGAGCGAGAGGTTGTGCCGTACAGAGTTCTTCCAGCCTGTAGGGGCGTTGTGGAAGTACGGAAAGTGGTCCTGGGTCCACTGGTAAATGTCCTTAACTGGAAGACGTTTCAGCGGCGAGTCCTCGATTGCCATGAAGATCAGGCAGCTGAAGGAGAACGGCGGCTTGCTGTTGATGTGTCGCTTGGGGTCCATGGGACTGTCCTGGTCACCCGCTGACAGGTTGCCGAACTTGTTGATCATGCCGTCCCCGGCATTGGCATCATTCTCTTTGGCGTGGCCGTCCTCCTCATCGTCCAAGTTCATGTCCTTGAGTAAGTCCGTGCTGTGCAGCCAGCTGAGCGGTCGCAGCTCATCGTCATCCACGCAACCTTTCTCCAGCTTGATCTCGGCGAAGCAGCTGCTGTTCAGGTCCATCTTGGCCCGGCTGCCCAGGGCGCGGGACAGCGTGGCACTGGGGAAGCTCTCACTCAAGCCTAGCGTCAGGTGTCTCTTCAGCAGACGCTCCGGCTTACGATTGGGCGGCATGGTGGCAGGCTACCACCTGTTGAAAGACAAAAGAAAAGATCCAATAAAACACACAAAAAATTACCAAATATTTCCGAAGATGTAAATATTCCACTACACTTTAGTTCAATTATCCTTCCTCCACATTTGAATTCAATACAAACCCGCCATCTTGAATTGAAGACCATTTTTCTTGTTTCTTTCTTTTCAAAGTTCAGTGCAATGGCAATCCAAACTCGAGCAAGATTGAGCCACAACAACTTTTTTCCCTGATGCATGAGCCAGCTCCAGCCACCACCCAATTTACATGTGAATATCAATGGCCCTCATTTGAAATTAACGGTCACTGATTTTTTACTTCGGGGAAGTTTGGTTAAACCCCCAAACAATGATTCATATTTAGCTCTGAGGGCCAAGGTATTTAAACAGGTATAGAAATGAACCAAGGTCAGTATTGGGCAAGGCTGTGTGCCTCAACCTGTTTTGCATGCAACTGGCTACAAAAATACCAAGCCCGACAAAAGACGGCCCACCCTTGGAATCCAGATGCCATTGAGAGAGGCATTACACACGCTTTCCTTGACTTGACATACTTTCCCCCCTCTTTGTGTTCCCAACAAAAATTCTACAAATTGCCTAGAGAAAGCCAGCCAGACTTGTCGCACGCTAACAACAAAGAAACCCTACTTTTTCACCTCGAAAAATGCACGACACACACCACAGGTTTCTATTATCCAAATTTGTATTTTGCATGACAACACTGACAAATGAAGTTAGATTTATTACAGTGATTTCCATGCATTCTTATTCCTGAAATCCTTGGCAATATGGCCACTTTTTTTGTATACAGCCCTGAAAAAGGACTGTTTAATACTTGCTTAATTCGACTTCACTTGTTTTTATCACTGAAAGTAAATATTTACTTTATAATATGTACATTTAAACAAATGTACAACAATATGTGTACATAAATGCACCAACAACAAGCAAAGGCTCAAAAAGATCTGCTTGTTCAGATACAGTGACATCATTTACAGAAAACCTTTAAAAACATTCTTCATATACAATTGTCTCAGTCAATCCAACAAGAAATGGATTCAATTTTAAGACACTTTTTCTGCATGTAAAGACATGAAGTGCGATGTACTTCCTAAAAAACAAACAGGAAATCAAATAAACTCTCTCAAGCAAATCCATGGCTGAAAAAAAAAAAAATCACTTCATCGCTTACAGATTTTTGAAGGTGCACGCCAACAAAGGTACATGTACATATAAGCACGACAAGGATCCATGCAGTATGCAACACAGTCTACTTGACTGCATGCCTACTGGGGTTGCCATGACAATGGCTTTTGTCAGAAATCAACACGTGAATAGTTGCCAACTCGCCTGCTGGCTGACAAAAGATTTGCCCACACCTAAAAAAAAATCCAGAAAAGAGTTCCAGATGGGAGAAAGCTTTAATAATGCATCAATGGGTATCAGAAGTTGCCATGGTAATGCTAGCGTGGGACAGAGCCTTTGGCCTGTGAACACAGCACCGGTGTGAAGTGAAGTGCGAGAGCGCGGTGTGCGTCTGCATCTGTTAGAGCGGTTATTTTTCTTTATTTGGCAAATAGTCCCAAGTAACTGCAACACCCTAATCGACTGTTCCGGGCAAAATGACTGGGTAACAGAAAGTTCATCGGGGTTAATTTTAGCAATCGCTCAACTTCCAAAATAGCTGAGAAAATACGCTGATATTAAAAGACCATATAAATACATAAACACCCTCAACAAACCAAACAAACTACATTGTAGACAAAACCAGAAATTGAACTGTCCTGAATTACATGTTACCTCGTCAGTTTCCGTTTTTCCCGCACATGGCCAATTGGCTACTTTCCATAAAAAGCGGCCATTCTACACTTCAAATAAGGACAATTATCAGAGCAAGCCCAAAACTCTGCAAGACTCTATTCCGCTCCAAAAAATGGGAAATTTTTATTTAAAGAACTTTTCCCACAGAAAAACACACTGTCAAATCTGCTCAACTCAACCAACAACACTGCATTTTTGGCACTACCGGATCACAATGAAGGTATATTCAGCTGGACTCAGTTATTGGTCAATAGATGTCAGTTTTGTGACACAATGGTTGTTTGCGGAGGTGGCATTCTACCTGCTGTCTCAACTCAACTTGTTACAGCTCGGAAAGTAAAGCAGATCAACTTTGTTTTGTATCTGCGTACAATGAGAACTCCCACTGCATTTCAAGCTCCCCCACCCACAAGGAAAAATGTATTTGCTAGTGGTTTTGTTATTATTTATGCCAAGGTACATTAACCCCTTGAGTACGTTTTTTTACGGGAGACGTCGGGGTGCCGCGGCGGCTCTGGCAGCCAAGCGAAACGGCCACAATGTGTTTGTGCAGTCAAGCGTAACATATGTATACACAAAAATCCAACAATGGATTGAAACTGCACAAACAGCGGCCAATTGCGTCATCCGGCCTGGTGGCACTGTTTAATCCAACAATGGATTGAAACTGCACAAACAGCGGCCAATGGCGTCATCCGGCCTGGTGGCACTGTTTAATCTAACAATGGATTGAAACTGCACAAACAGCGGCCAATGGCGTCATCCGGCCTGGTGGCACTGTTTAATCCAACAATGGATTGAAACTGCACCAACAGCGGCCAATGGCGTCATCCGGCCTGGTGGCACTTTTTTTTTTGCGCCATGTGGCGTCATCCGTACGCAAGGGGTTAATGTACCTAATTGGCATAGATAATAACAAAACTGGGTGAAATACTCAATGTTTGCCCCACTTTCATTTAAGTGTACAACTGTAGAGAAGAGGAATTGACTTATTATCAAGATTTAAAAGCTGTAATCGGCATTCACAAGTTGAGAGCACTTTTCATAGCAAATAGGTTGGTCTAACAACTACACGGACATACTGTATGATACACGTACAAGCAAAATCTGGCTCAAAGAACTTCCTCATCAAATCATTTAATATGCGGCTGTGGACTAGAATACAAAACCTACTTTCCTCACTGAATGTTTGCCCAAAAGCCATTATTTAATTGATTCTCTTACATTATGCACGTATACAGTACATTTTGAAGAAGATTTTCAGCATATATATTACATTAGCCTCCGTAATTCTCTCATTAAGCAAGCGTCAACCGGATCACCTCGTTGTTATTGCAAGCATGATCAATCCAAGCTGCAAATCACATCAAGTGCACTGCACGGGCCGTGCCCAACGGTACACGTGTTCCGCGTGCGAGTCCGAGGCCCAATAAAGCACAGGAAATTAAGAGGAATCCGGGGGCATGACAAGATGTCGGGGAGACAGATGCTTCATACCAAGCAGACCATGTCATAACAACCCATCCAGCCATCCGCCTCATCCCGAAATATACATCCCCAGCATCTTATTTTGACAAGTCGGGCATTATTATTGTGTAGAAACCAAACGAACAGACCAGTAGCAATCGGGTAATTTTCAGAGTTTGGATTAGCCTTTAAAAGTTGACATCGGGCTATTAGGTACATTTATGATAGAGCTTTGGTAATGATAAAAAAAAAAAAAAAAGCACAATGATTAGATTCAATCTGACAGCTTTCTTTTTATAATGATTACCAGTACCAATCCTCCTGAGAAATATTTCCATCTGAAATGCCGTCATCTTCAAGACAACCGTATCTTGAAGACCTCCAAAATACATGGCTTATTCTGTTTTCAACAATCGTTTACCAATATACTACTGTACATCATACCTTTCATTTGGTTCAACTAAAATTTGAAATGAATTCACAGGTTACCCCATGCTGTGTGTTTATGAGTGCCTGGGTCTATAGGTCTGAAAATTGGGATAATTTGTCTGGCATCTGCTGAAGATTATTATCCTCTATTTAGATCCAGGCCCAGGAAAACCGTAAGGATTGGTACGTGTAGGGTTGGCAATTCAAAATGTCGCCAACCCTCACCACCTCTGATCGTAGCCTTCTACCTAGAGTGGCTAAAGCCTTGTACATTGTATTGGGTGATTTAAAAAAAAAAAAAACAATTGCAGTTTTTTATTTTTTATTTAGCCTTGTCCCCCATTTCCTGGTGGACAGAGTGCCAGTTACATGTCTTTTTTGAGATTGTGCTCCTGGCTTAACAAGCCGTTTCTTAGGGTTGCACACCAGTAAATCAACTTGATAAATGATGAATGATAAATACGCCAACTTCCAAAATAACGACGAATAACGACGAATTATAAGTTAAAAAGTCGTGTCCTCATTGAGTGATCCCCACAATGTCGCTTCCCAGGTTGTATCGTAAAAATTGGGTGTGATCCCTGGTTATACGGCATTCTGGGTTTATGACTTCTGACTAGCGCCCACCCGAACAAAGATACTGACAATTTGGGAGACCGCCAACATAGGGCAAGATAGCTCAGTTGGGTAGAGCGCCGGTGCGGTGTTCCGGAGGTCGCAGGTTCGAATCCCGCTCCTGCCAGTTTCTTTGTTCACTTTGAAAAAACTTCCAAAATACTCTCTAATGTGTTTGAGAGACACATCAAAATAAAGCTCATGTCATCATTTTTCAGTTTCTGTTCAATTTTTAGGGGATAATTACCGATGACTTTTGGGCAATATTTCCATCCAAAGATGATACATGTACCCCCTAAATGTAGTCACGTAGCCCATCGCCAGCTTGAAAAATGATGCCTTCGCTCCATTACAAAATGGAGCACTTTTTAGGGCCCAATTTCATCCGAATTTCACAGTAATACAAGCCTTCTCTTTTACAAACCTTAAAATTCATGGCCTACAAAATGCTCTCAAAGCAGAGAATTTGAGGGGGGAGGGGCACAAACCGTGATTTGGCCGGCGTAGGCAAATTTTGGGCCGATTTACTATTCTGCAACCTTAAAGGCAAGAGTTGTCAACACAAAATCCAATTACGCCAGCTTCCTGTTTGCACAGGAGAAAATTAATCACTCCCAAGATCCAACAATCTGCGTATTGTACATTAACGGGCAGAGAGACAAGGTGCAGGAGACAGGGAACCAAACCCATCTCTCCCGCTCTTCCGACATGCTAATGAATCAAAGCGAATATGATTTAAGACAATCATCAGGAGCGAGCAGACAATCCCTTTTAATTTAGCAAATGGCCAACTTCCCTCCAGACCTAATCCTGTTTGGGCCGAGTCGGGCCGGGCTCCCAGGATATGGCTCTGAGGGAGGACAGTCTGGCATGAAGGTGCTTTGTCTGGAGAAAGCATCTATTGCCATGGCAACAATACCCTCCTAGGTTCAGGGCCATGTGGCGGACATTTTATGATCAATCTCTTTTTGTTTTTGTTACTGTCAACTCTGATTTGCCGAACAATTGCAGTATTATTGCTACTCCTGGGGAATGTGAGTAGCGTGCTGTTATTTCCTGACGTCCGGTCTCTTTCGGGTTTCCTCTTTCCAAAAATTAGATGACCATGGCAGGATATCCTCTCTAACCACGGCACATACGAACCAACATGGAAGTTGGATTAATCTGTTTCAACAGATGCAAGGAGACTAGGTTATTTGCATACATTTTCAAAGTAAAAAAAGAAAACTGGCAAGAGTGGGATTTGAACCTGCGACCTCCAGAATACCATACCGCTGCTCTGCCGGTGCTCCACCAACTCAGTGAGAGCAAGATACATGTTAGTTCAGTTGGTAGAGCACTGGTACATTGTACGGTATTCCGGAGGCCGCAGGTTCAAATCCCGCTCCTGCCAGTTTTCCTTGTTCACTTTGAAAACTTATAAATATTCAACTAGTTCACATAGTGCATCCACAACATCTCTCTAGTTGTACTCTTCACCATACTACTCCTCAAATCACATTTTCCTACCTCTCTAGACAAACTTTTCCCAAGACATTCTTCAATGCCCATTAATTAATCTGACTCTTCTAGGACGTGCAGGTCACCCAGTTTAGCATTGGGAGGCTTGAGAAGATGACAGATAAACTCAACACAGCTATCAAATTCAAATGAAATGACATCTCTTAACATTCCAGATAAGATGTTCCGACCACAGATATGGAAATCACATAGAATGGCAATTGAAAAAACAACACGTTTAGCGCACAAGTCCAAGAGAATGTTCCCTTTACACGTAACACACCATGGCTTTTGTTTTAAACCCCAACTCCCTTGGGTGTGTGGAAAATCATATTAAAATTGGAGAATTCAGGACTGTTAGGGTTGATGATATAGCCATCCTAAGGGCTAATACAATGTATTTTCCTGTGGGCCAGGACGCTACCTATAAATGTATATTTTATATTTTGCCCAACAATCGGACGGATGAAGTTTTTGTATGTACTGTTGTAACAGTTTCGACTATTGCCATCGACCCATATCACATGTGTAGTCATGGTACCACTGAGTGTTGATGGAATATTTTATTGTCGGAAGTATTACGGAAAATCAATATTTAAGACCAATGACCAGATGTCAGCCTAAACGAGGGAGCACAAACAAAAGAACTGGGCGTGTTTTCCTAATTTGTAAAACGTAAAAACCAGTAATTGTGGCCAGCTTTTAAAGTTGAGCCATTTCCAAATCATTAAATTTATTTTACATTGAATTCATTCATTCATTTGCGGTTTATTTCATTAAAAATACCAAACAAAAATAGTCAAATGACTAAAAACGTTTGATTTACAATAGAATAAAGTTACATACAACAATAAGAAAAACAATTATAACAATTACAAAGATACAACTTCTTAAGAAGTTAATAAGGAACCGTTTACAGCCATACATGTAAGACTGTGTAAAAACGTTGTTACAGTAATAATAATAACAAAAATACATCAAGAATATTGCAGTTCATCGTTCATATCGTCAATATCGTCATCGTCAATATTTTGTATTACCACACTCCTTTGTCCATTTCCCCAGCTTCAACCTTCATCTTAATCCCTCCCCTCCTTCATCCTTACCCTAATCACACCTCTTTGTTCCTGTCTTCCTGGCTGTCCTTTCCTCTCCCTTTGATGTTTACCCACTGCCCATCTGCCAGGCTCTTTTGCATCCCTCTTTTGTGTTTCTCCACCGACCCCCTCATGCATGTGTGTTCCCTACATGTTTGTTTCTTGTACTCTGTCATTCACCTTTGAGAAAGAACTTGCTTAAGTTCGAAACGTCAGGCCAGCTAATTTTTTTATTTGAATATTTTGTATTAGTAGACTGTAATGATTCACACACAAAAATGTACTTCTCAGATGAGCCTTTAAAGTTAAACCCTCCTGTCCAGCCGTGGGCTGCTGGTATGCCAATACGCTTGTGCAAGCGTAATGCATGCAATAGGCAAACAATGGATTGAATACGCACAGGAATGCACATATAGATGACAACTGGCTAGTTTTCAAACCGCGACAATGGCCATCATTCGTATTCAATGGGTTAAAAAGTTCAGGCCACTATTAATTGCATGATTATCTTCACGCATGCTGGTCAAACTTCTCCCAACATTTCTCAACTTAGTCTGACAAATATTTGATCTGCAGTGCACAGTAAACACAGTGCTTGGACATCTGAGTCAGTGTGGAACCTCGACTGTTTTTAGTGTTGTGGCAGCATACTGACTACTCTGTCTGAGGCAAAAGTCCGAATCCGCCAGCACATTTGGAAAGTTGTATTTACTGACTAGAAAATGCCAGAGTTGTAGTCGAGTCCCTGGAAGTCCTTTCGCAAGTCCTTTCGCAAGTCCTTTCGGAAGTCCTTTCGGAAGTCCTTTCGCAAGTCCTTTCGCAAGTCCTTTCGCAAGTCCTTTCGCAAGTCCTTTCGCAAGTCCTTTCGCAAGTCCTTTCGCAAGTCCTTTCGCAAGTCCTTTCGCAAGTCCTTTCGCAAGTCCTTTCGCAAGTCCTTTCGCAAGTCCTTTCGCAAGTCCTTTCGCAAGTCCTTTCGCAAGTCCTTTCGCAAGTCTTTTCGCAAGTCTTTTCGCAAGTCCTTTCGCAAGTCTTTTCGCAAGTCCTTTCGCAAGTCCTTTCACAAGTCTAGTCAGAATTCCTTTCATAAAGCCGGCCACAAGTAACTGGATGAACAATGACAAAGGGATGCCTTTGTCAAAGTTCATTTGAATAGCTTGTGATTGGGATTAGGACTTGCAGGGACTTGCAGGGACTTGCAGGGACTTGCAGGGACTTGCAGGGACTTGCAGGGACTTGCAGGGACTTGCGATGGACTCGACTACATCTCTGGAAAAGGCAGCTGGCAGAAATGTGGCTTATTCTCAGATTTTGCATATGAATGTCTCAATAAACAAACATGTACAAAAATGTATCACAGGTTGTTTTCTTTGTCCAAATATATTTTAAATAAGAAAACCAGAACAAGTGAACTACAATGTACTCATAATAACCAAACTGCAGTCAATGAATTTGTTTTCAGGTTAATTATGTCGGACGAACTTGGTCATTGATCAATTTCCTGCTTTGAACGGTCTGGAATAGTTTGCTACTATGCACTAACATTCGGGTCACTCATCGGCTTTCAGTCCATCTCAAGGGGCCCTTGGTGATACAGTGGTGATATAATTATTTTCTCGCTTTAAGAAATGAGATAATGATCTTATTTTACCCACGGGACCACAGGGAAATGAGGAGCTAAGGCTTGAGTACCTCCGGACGCAGATAAAACCTGTATTTAAGTAATTACTGAGCACTCGCTGGAACAACAGTAAGCCCTGCCAAAGACCCAACCATCAAGTTAATTCTTTTTTTTATTCAAGTCCCTTGTCACTTCTTGCAGTGAAATCGGAGAGATGGCCCTCAGTGCTTCGAGAACTGTACCCATACTTTCCATCCACTAAGTCTTAAGCCGTGTCCGCACTGGACTTTTTTGGGGGGAAGGTTTTTATTATACCGAGACGATGGTAAAATGAAAAATGGTCGAATGTGACCACTGTCCGCACTTGGACTTTCGACACGGAAAAATGTTACCGAGTAACCGAGCTGTCAGTATAATGACTCATGAGGGCGCTTTGTGTGACCTTTCTACATTGACTCGATTGACCCAAAGCACGCGCCTTTTCATTCTTCCGGCCGATGTGTACACGTAGGCCCTACGTCTTTTCAACAATGGCTGATACCGCAGGGAAGAAGCGAGCCGCCGTTTCCAGCAAGAACAAAAAGCCAGCAAATTTGGAAACTTGCCACATATGTGCCGCACCGAGGTGAAACAATGCAAAGCGCATGCGTAGTGTCCCTGTGTAGCATGACCTCACGCTCGGGCCGGGTGTACGCTTTCCTGAGCCGCTTTTACCAACTCGCCCTGTCTGCACTGGACTTATCGTCTCGGGAAAACTTACCCTGTCAGTTTTCCTGGGCTCAGGAAAAGTATAAACTGAAAGGAAAATGCACTGGACTTAAAATGGGAAAGTACCCATCGTCTTGGTAAGCTTTACCAAAAAAAGTCCAGTGCGGACAGGGCTTTACACAATCCATGCATTGTACATAAATTAGGTAATCTTTAGTCTATGATCAAGTCAATGTTTTCCCAAAACGTATGAAAGGTATAGAGGCCACCATCATCATTGTTGTGTTTTTTTCTCTCCACAAAATTTAGCTTTAAAAGTTAATCAAGTTTAAAGTCTCAAACAATTCGAGGGAGCCTGAGCTTGCTGGTTTAATTCAAGTTTATAGAGCCGAACAAAACATACCAAAGATGCAGGATCTGTTTTTAAAGGAACACACAACGCCTTGAAAAGCATTCACCCTTAAATTGCTTTGGTTGGAAAGATCTTCAAGAAATAGAATAAACTATGTACATCCCTTCAAAATGCACCGTTATAGTCCAAAAATCATTGACGAAAAATTACACATGTACATGTACTATCCAGTTTCCAGCGGTCTGACTTTATCAAACCATAGTTTCATCTCCAAAAGTATTTTTGTCAATGATTTCCAGAATAAGCAGTAGATTTGCAAGGGATAGTACCATACATCAGTATATTCTCCTTTTTACTGATCTTTCCAAACATGGCAATTTTAGAATAAAAACTTTTTGTAACCCAATTGGGCACCTCCAATTAGGCAATTCCCTCTAATGGACTCTTTTGAAGAAGTAAAGTATTGGACAAATTAGATTTTTTTTTTTTAAGCAATTTAATGTCCGTTTCATCTACATGTACATTTGTTTTTTGTAGATTTCCATTGCCTGATTTCATGATGAAATGAAACTTTCAGAAAGCTTTTAATTATAAATGAAGGTAAAGTTTACGCAGTGCAACTACAAATTTGCGTGTACTTCTATGTATGTGTATTGTGATAACTATTTGCCCAGTAAAAGAGCAGCCATTAGTATCACCAGTGAAGGACCTTTGTTTATAAGCCCTGCATCTAAATATGGTCCATGGAATTTCAACATGCTGGTACTCCGGTCTGTTTTGTCTACAAAGAGGCCTGTATTAAAAGCACAGTCCCAATGCACAGTGTGCCATACTGATAATATAAGTACATGTACATGTACATGAGACATGCACAAATATGAAACTGTAAGCTTACAATAATGTATGTGTTGGCCAACATGTTAAATACTTTTGTGCACATGTACATATACATACTTATAAGTTGTGTACAAACTACTATTTGGGTCATTCCATAAATGTTTGGGTCCAATTTTGATTAAATTCAGGACACATTCTTTAATTCCTTCTATCTCCAAGAGTGATTATAGCAAAGTACATGTACTTCCCAAGTAAAAATAGTGTGAAGTCAACTTTAATGATACTTGATGGAAATTGCACAGGTCAGGTGTAAAAGGGACACCAAAAAATGTCACACTTTTGGACCCCAAATTGATAGCATGACCCATTTATGTTTTCATCACTTACACATGTACATGAAAAAAGTACATGTAAGATATTAGTTCTGTCAGGTATTCTGTAATGGGATATATACCATCAGAGCACACAACAGTAATGTATGATACACAGCACTAAAGATGTAATGTACACCGTACATAATATTTGTAGTAATTGCGCAATGTCCTCACTTCAGAATATCACACAATTGTGCTTACAAATTACAGTTTTAATGAACTATTTATATTTCTTTTTTCTAGCTTGCCAGTGAAAATTTAAATCATGCCTCACAAGAACACAAAAACAGCTCGAGTGACTTAACAAAAGTGAAAATATGCTGAAGAAAACAGTTTTAAATAGTTTGGTAAAACTGTATAGAAAGTTCAATAAAAGGAAAAAAGAAAATTGAAGAGCGACTTAAGTGCAGTATACAAATATTTCACTTTCAAGCTCAAGATTGTTTTAATGATACCGTCATATACTCACAGCAATACAGGAATGATGAGGCCATGATCTACAAAGAACAGCAATAAGTATTCCACAAAACTGCTAAGTGCACCCAAGCCATGTTGTTTAAAGCTAGGATATTTCTTCCCGTTTTTACAGCCTGCATGTTCTCCCGGCCTGCATGTGCTTGTTGTTTTATCCGGGAGTTCAGGCGCACCGGCTATCACACAAATTATCTAGTGTTGGGACGCTTCCTTGACTGGAGTGAACAGAGAGAGAGATCCCCCCCGCTGGAGACTTGACTCATCAAAGTATGACAGAGTAAATCATCCTGCAGTGCCAATGAAACAGACCCAGCGATTGGCCAACTTGTTGCCTTGGCGATATCGCAATTACCCACGCCTAATGGAAAAGCCGTACCTCAGGAGAGACCGGCTAGGCTGATAGCCGGCAAGATCGCTGAATGCACATCGTGCACTAGTGGGAATGTGCATGTAACTTTAGCCAGACATGTAGTGATTGTCAAAGGAAGTGGGATTTTACAGGCAGGATCCTGGCTAATTCATTTATGCAAATCACTCTCTGCTGAAACAGAAAACAATATTTGGGCTCGAGCCATACCATGCTGGTTTCAACCAATGGCTGTAGTTTTTACAATCGTGGCACTACAATGTGTATCAATTATCTCTCCATTCTTTATGAACCCGATTGCGCATGGTACCTGCAACTTTTGCCCGGCTTTGCCGTTGCCATGGGGATATGCTAAAAAGATACGACTGCATTTGCTGTAATAACACAACTGGCAAGTGTTAAGTTGGACTCAAATGAATTACACATGGAACTATATATATTCACACATTAGGCCGTGTACACATACAGAGTACAAGGTTGCATTTTACATGAACAATGTCAACCAATTATAATCGAGTAAATATTTATGCAAACGAGTCCAATCTAAATGTCAATGGATTAATCAACTATATGTCTACACTGAAAATGTCGCTACTGCAGAAAATTATCATGCTTGTCATGTATTAACAACAGCTGAAATAATAGTCCAGATGAGATTTTGAAAGAGTGCTCGCTAAAACACTAGAAGAGGCACTTTTGAGCAGAAGCATCAATTGTATATAGATCTACTTTAAAACCCTAACCCCCAAGGGTGTGTAAAAATTCGTATTGATATTGATGGATTCAGCAGTGTTAGGGATAATTATTTAACTAATTTCATGGTGCTGAGTCTGAAAATGTTTGTTACCAAACTTTATTTTTAGTCCTCGATGTGAAAATCTAATCTAGAAATTAACGAGAACAAAAAGAGCACATAACGTACTCAAAGTCTAAGAAAGACTGAGATTGCGACGTAAACACCATGTGAAATATATCTCTTCTAGAAAAATGCGAGGTTCTGAAGAGAACCGGGATGAGTGTGAGTGTGTGCGTCACACTCCTGAGGACGGACAGAGCACACTGTCTGAAACGACGAGTTACACACTCATCCTGGTTCTTTTCAGAACCACACTTCTTCCTAGAAGAGATTTATTTCACATGGTGTTACCCACCATGCAAAGCTTCAAATCGTATGTACTAAAAGTCTGTCAAAAATAGTCCGGCATCACCTGGCATAAACTTTGTGTTTAAAAGATAGCAGACACCAGACTACCTACATAGTTTGCTTTTTTCATCTCCAACTTGTATTTTTTTTTTATACTGCATTCACGTACAGTATTTTATACGTTTGAAAAAAATGGAAAGTGGAATACGATCTTTCAATCAATGAACACGACAAAAACAAGTGTGTTTGCAGCCTTTTTTGCAACATAATTACTCAAATTTGGTAAATAAAGGCACACGCAAGATGTGTTGACCGGTCGGCAATACAAGCGATTACAATTATTTATTTTCAATGGTTAAAAAGAGCAAAAAGCACAAACAAAAGTTTTCATGGATGGAGTCATAACAGAACAGATTTTCAAGCTTGACTAAAAGAAATGAAGATTTTTTTCAGATCGTTTCTATTTATTTCTTGGTTCTTCATTTCCATGGCAAATGGACTGCATCTTTGAATTCAAGCTCAATTGCAGAGGGCAAGGAAATGATGGGAAAGACAAGTGCCTTGTCCCAAGGAGAAGGTTGGTAACCGGAGTTCACGAAATGCCCAAGGCGAGAAAGCATCACGAGGGAGATGATGTTGCAGGGTACCGAGCACGAGTAAATGCTGAGAGAGAGAGAGAGAGAGAGGGGGGGAGGGAGAGCATGCATGCCATACACCACCAACTCCAATTTCCAATGGAGACAAATTACAGGGGGGAAACTGAAACGCCTGCCCAAGACTCAAGCTCCGGTGGAGGCAAATTCTATCAAATCATTCCAAGATGGCCCGCAGGTCGTGAACGAACAGAAGAGCATATACAATGTGGGCCCCATTCTTTGTGTCTGCATTCGTGGGTCTCACTCGCTGACTCTTTACCCAACCATGACAGCATTAAACATACGAGATACAGCGGACAGAAGGCTGAAGTTTATTTGCCAACGAGAGAGAGAAAGAGTGAAGTGTTCCCATGACATGTTTGCTTATTCAATTTCATGGATTGCTTGGAGCACTGGGAAACATGTCTCGCCGAGTATGAGAGTAAACAGCCTGTTGGTTTGGAGGGAGACAGGAGAAGTCGGAGCCACAGTATCGACTGACAAAGACGGCATCATCTTCCATTTCAATTTGACAAATGCCTAAGAAAAAACCTTCAATACACCATTATGCACTTCGTGAATTTTTTTTTCCCAGGTACAATTCAGTGATCAAAAAAGCCTTTTGGCATTTGTGTTTAAGTATACTGAACTTGCGCATTCCTATTTGCATTGTTCTATTGCATGATTCGAGGCAAACCTTCAAATGGCAACCTCCAGCTCTGCATCAAAATTGAAATGGGACAACTCTACATTAGTTAATCAAAGATGCAAAATTGTGCACCATTGTGGCTTGGCTGTGCTGTTCTACAAAGTTGAATAGGTGTATGATACCCACCACGAATATTAGCTGCCAACGCCAGGAATTCCATTCACGTTTCTACTACAGTGATTACAAAGCCTTCCCATTTATTACCGCTCGAGACAGAAAAAAACTCTTCTCTATTCTCTGATGTGCTGTGTCTGTGAGGTGTTCTTCCCTCACATCCCCTGAGATTTTTTACCTCCATCAAGCCTCCCCCTACCACAGCTGCCCTTTAATGAGTCACCCAAATTGACCACCACCATCATTAGACTTGCGATGCACGAGACACATTTCTCGTCATCTGTCTTCCATCCAAGATCCAACGCCCAAGTCTCCTGCTTAAACTTGGCCTATATTGCTCTCTCTCTCTCTTTCCTCGATCTCCCCCAATCAATATTACTTCACAGAGCCTCGTATTCAACAGCGTGCATCACATGCCTGCTTAATCAGAGTTGTCTTACAATAGGGCATTCCTCTTCCTGCTGCGGCAATCAACGGCCCAGCCGGTTCTTGATGAGTAACGTGGCAATCAGAGACAACAAATTCTTGCCGCGTCTACACCTCCTTTACTGAAAACGCCATGCAGGCAAACCAAACTAATTATTTGTATTCAATTGGGAGTGTTCTTTTAATCAAATCAAATCAAGGAAATTCAATTCATCTGAGTAAACCACATTTTCAGAGCTGCCAACCTTTTTAAACTCAATTCAGTATTCAGAAAGAAAAAATGAAAAGAAATCTGTATTTTGCTCAGAAAATCCATATTTTTCATTAAATTTAAACTTAACCTGAAAATCCGATATATTTTTTTCTGACCTCATGCCTGGTGGGTTTAATGAACCGTCTCCTCTTTTTTCTTCGATTTTCAAAGCTAAAGTTGCATCAGTTCAGTTGGGATCGCAATAATGAGCCAGTAATTATGGTCAGATTTCACAAAATCCGTATTTATAAACAAAAATTTATACTTCCGTATTTCTTGTGAATTTCCATACAAAATACGGAAAATACGTACTGGTTGGCAGCTCTGCATTTTCCATGCAGCACTCTTAAATGCCCTATCTGAAAGATCAGAAGTAAAACATACCAATCAAAATATAAGACTAAAGCCGTGTCCGCACTGGACTGTTTTTTTGGAAGGTTTTACCGAGACGACGGTAAAATGAAAAATGGTCAAATGTGACCACTGTCAGCACTTGGACTTTCGACACGGGAAAATTTTACTGAGAACGTGGGAGAAGTAACCGAGCTGTCAATATAACGACTCATGAGGGTGCTTTGCGTGACCTTTCTACCGGTACGGTAACCCGGAGGTCGCAGGTTCGAATCCCGCTCCTGCCAGTTTCTTTGTTCACTTAAAAAAAAAAAAACTTTCTACATTGACGCAATTGACCTAAATCACGCCTGCCTTTTCATTTTTCCGGCCGATGTGTACACGCAGGCCTACGTCTTTAGCACCAATCAAACTTCCGACTTTATCAATAATAAAATCTGCCATGATTGCGACCAAAAGAGGAACAACGCACTGGAATTTGGAAACTTGCCACGTGCACCGCACCGCGGTGAAACAATGTAAAGCTCATGCGTGGTTTCCCTGTGAAGCATGACCTTGCGCTCGGGCCGGATGTACTTTCACCTGACTTTTTTTTAAACAAAAGTTAAGATTTTATGGAGAATATATATATCATGATTTTAGCCATTATTTTTAGCCATTATTTTAGCCATATGTACTGTCCAAGCTCTTCAAAAAATTTCGATTTTTTTTTCTTACACATTTTCAGACTTTATATTTAATTTTAACCAAAAATATCTTTCTCTATTTTGATCATCCGCAACCCTCAGAAACAAAGGCATAAACTGTTGTACCAAATTTACCAGATTTGATATACAGTATAGCTTCAGACTGATCAGTTAGCCTACCAATTGGATGTGAGAAGAAAAGTACTCAGAAATAGTCAACACTGATTAGAATTTCATTTTCAGTCAACAGTCCACTAACACGTATTGCAATGTACCACTGCAAAAGTAATATCCATCACAACCAGCTCTGTGAAGTCACTGTACGAATAAGAAATACCAGTACATGGAGGATATTTTCAGAATGCTGTTTCGATATCCATATGACCCATTGCTAATTCAATCCCGTGTGGTATTTCTAATCTCTAATAAAGAATCTTGAACCACTTATAATAACATTTCCACAGTGCAGTTTCATGTGATAAATGTGGTCAAACGTACGTCGAACCGTCCGCAGGAAAAGGAAAAACAAATCACTGCCTATGACGCATGGGATCTCCGCTACCAATCAGCGACACTCCGAGTCACTCCGTTAATGGAATAGTTTGAAATAGGTGGACAAAAATAGACCAGCCCGGCCACAAATGGCCCGGGTTGATTGTTAATCCCTTCCAAACGATACACTGAGTAATCAGGCACGGCGCGTCTTTCACAGATCTATTAATAATGCACACTGTGGAACAATTTGAGGGGCAACCATTTTATTCATATTGTGCGGTATTACACTAAGTAAATTGCACTCTTGACATATTGAGAGGAAGGAATTAATAGTTTACATGATTGGTAATCCTCCAATTTTTTTACTGAATTATTACGAAATACCTTACTAGACTGTAGTAGTCTCAATCATCCTGTGAAATGATGGCACCAGGGGTGCTGTCGTTTTCAAGAAATGTGGAAAATTACATAGTTTCTAACGATTGTTCGGCCGAACAATCGTTGGAAAAAATAACGGATTTGTTTAAATACTGACCTCTATTGACCGAATGTAGTTAGTCCGTATTGTGTCTAAAATGGGTTAACAGTCTGAAAACGGGCGTACGTGTAGTGTACCGAAGCAACATGTTGTTGGCCGTTTACCGCACGACGTACGTAACGCTCGGCCTCTGTACATGTTATGTGACCAATTGAAAACGATCCCATTTACAAAAATTGGGCTTATTTTACAAGAGAGCGTTATAACAAATCCAGTGAGCTTACCGCCTGATGGTTGAAAACAAACTCCGTTTTTCTCTTGATTTTTTCGCCATCCAAGAACACAAAACTTTGAACAGGTCAGTGGAGCGATATTTCCATTAAAATACTAACCCCCAAATCCGCCCATTTCTGAAATTTGCAACAATGACCAATCAAGTACACCACCTTTACGGCAAACACGTCCACATTTTTTACTTCCAAAATGAACTTTATTCTGAGAGACTAATGTAGCGCACATACTGATGTATGCAGTTTGAAACTGAACTGCTGGGAAAACAATTAGAAGTTCTGATGTGACACTATGACCGCAAAGTTCCAATTTCTGATCTTTTCCAAAAACCGATGCCAAACTTGAGAGGGAAACTACAAACTGCTCAATCGGCAAAATAAACTACAAAATAGTTTGACTGTAGTAAATTCGCTCACTGCAATGACACTACATTTTCTGAACACAGCAACTCAAAATTCCACAGTTTCCACTGTTTGTGCAGTGTGAAAACCGCTGAAATCATGATAATTAACACCGTCCTGCCGGACAGATCTGGGGCAATTTCATGGAGTTGCTTAACAGTTTTATGGCAGAAAAGTTGTGCCCAAGTACAGGGTGTAACAAAAATTTTAAAAAATAACCACAAACAAAAGGGAAAATATGACCAACCTACATGTACACAATGATTATTTTTATGTTTTTTTTTATCATAGGGGTATTAAGCTTTCCATTGATATTTTGAATGCATTTCTCTGATCATACATGTATCACTGACTTCCCTTGTCATGAACATAAATGTGTATGTAAAAACCTTCTTGGGACAGCTTGTGAAATCAATTACCAATTATTAGTTTGGCCTCGGCATCTTGATGGTTTAGGCACAAGCTGGTACCCCAGCTCACAGACTCCTTGGTGTCAGAAATCGCTAATACAGGAACTTTTTGGGGACAGAGTAATCGCACTGTTTCCACCAGTCCACCTCCAAACCTTCAGGATTCGCAGGCCCACATCCAGCAGAGGTAGAACATTTTAAAGAGCAACTCCAACGGTCTTGAAAAGTGTTAGAATTAAATGTTAGTGTGTTAAATATATAATAAATTACTTGTTCACTACAAAATCATGTTTGTTTTGCGTCTCAATGTTGTGTTATTTTGCGAGAAATTATTACCATTTTCTTTCGAGTTTATAAAAAAAATTCCACAAATTGGCCGCTAGTGACGATGTTGCAATGAGAAATTTTAAAACATGATGTAGTACCGGAGAAAGCCACACGCGATGTTATGTGCATGCGTATGTGTCGCATGGTTGCATGAAGTTTCATTGGTGCTAAAGACGTAGGCCACATCGGCCGGAAAAAATGAAAAGGCACGCGTGATTTGGGTCAATCGCGTCAATGTAGAAAGGTCACGCAAAGCGCCCGCATGAGTCGTTATATTGACAGCTCGGTTACTTCTACCACGGTCTCGGTAAAATGTTCCCGTGTCGAAAGTCCAAGTGCGGACAGTGGTCACATTTGACCATTTTTCATTTTACCATCGTCTCTGTAAAACCTTTTTAAAAAAAGTCCAGTGTGGACACGGCTTTAGTCTCCATTCTGACAGAGTGCCTCTCAGTAAGACAAGCAACCAATACAGGCATGCAACTTGGAATTAACAAAAAACGAGGAAATTCTAATCGTTATAAGACTTTGTACAGTGTTTTTCAATTTTCAATGGCATACAATGTAAGTGTGAAGTGAAAAACGAGGGAATCAGCTGATAATCCGAGGAAAAGTTGCACGCCTGAACCAATAGGATGACATGGTCACTATGGCAACACTTTGTAAAGGAGCCCCAGTGGCTAAAAGCAGAGACGGATCATTGTCTCCAAATTTACTAGTCAATTTTGAGTTTCACCATCGAAAATACTTCCAAACTCTCACTGAACAAAAGATGGTCTTTTGTAATTTCAGCTCATTAAGTGTGGACATTTGTATCAGCAGTGTTAGGGTTATTAAGCCATTTTTTGACAACTTGAGATTGAAAAGGTTCAGAACCCTACATTTACACACAGATCAATGAGGATACATACATTCGCTTTAGATTGACACCATCCTTTTGAAATTCATTCAGATTGATACATGTAATATTTGTACATACTATTGTAACCATTCCATTGTTGGGCATGACAAGTTCAAGTTGTACACCACTGTATGGAGGTGGCACTGTGGTTCAACGACTGCATATCTTTCAGTTATGAATTAATCAGACAGTTAAGTGCACCAAGTACAGTATATCGGATTTCAATTAGCTAGAGACGGCCTTTAAAGGGACTACTGCTCGTTTCTTCTCAAACACAATTATCAAATATATACCTTGAGGTAATGATGCAGCGCTCTCCGCCATGCCTGCTGTGGTTTAATGGCCCGTTGATATTGGTGAGGACGGTGCATGTACAATGTACTGATACTTGTACATCAGCATAAGAGCCTCTGAAAGGTACATGTAGCTGGTTGAAGGAGTTGGACATACACAAAAAATACTGTGGTCGTCTTCCGGCTGGGAGCACAGTATGGGAATCAGTGCATCTGGTTTTCCTAACTGGATCAATGCGATTCAATCACCAAGGCCGGCCACTGCATGTTTCCGAAATATACCATGTAAAACATCCGAGGGAAGAAAAAAAAGAACTCAACTCGGCCAGCATCATCAGTCCACGGATGGGTAGCCAGCTCCAATAATGCAAAGGTCATTGCATCTTGATGGGATTAATGATTTGGGAGGCTCGCTCTCTATCATCGGGTCTTCCCAGGAAAAGCCTCATCCGTCGGTACCATGCTCACGACAATGAGGCTATCTTGCCGACGCCACTGCCCGCATCATCTCCAGCCTGAGTAATGCACCACACACGCTCCTTGGGGGGGGGGGGGGGGGGAGTGGAAAAATCTTGGCCCGAGCATTTTTCTCCCTCCAAGAAAAGAGCGAGAAAATGCTAATTAGGTTTTACCATGGCAACTCACTAACACGTCCTTGGCAACCATTCAGAGAGGCTCTGAATGTCCGGGAGAAGATGCTGAGGCTGCATCGAGTATGGCAAGCCACATGACAATAACACGGGCAACGTCAGTCCCGAGCAATGAGTGGCTCAATCATGGGCTGCCTCATCGCCTAAACATACAATTTTGGACGTCTTGCCACTGTTCTATCTCTTGAACTTTACACAAACCAAGGGCATTTATCATGAATACGAGTGCAGGTAGATGGAAAATACAACCGTTAGTGAAGGCGTAAAGGCTGTAGACACAAAGAAATGCACATGTACAATATGTATCTGTGTTTGTTGTGCTGAATTCTACTCTTGATCAAATCAACTAATGACCTATGACCCGAGCATCCTCTACATCAAAACACAAAGGGAAATAGTGTATGTGTAGTATCCTACCACCCTTCAAGGTTTATAGGCCCTAGTAGTCTTTGTAAGTCGATGCAAAAATACATGTACTTTGTGAAAAAAAACATACATTTTTGACACATTTCAACTTTTGTTCAAAAATGTTGTCAAGGTGAACAAAGAAAACTGGCAGGAGCGGGATTCGAACCTGCGACCTCCGGAATACCGCAAATTAAATATTTTTAATTTATCAAACAAAATACTGGCCTACAAAATACTGGCCTAAAAATTAAAAAGTTTACTTGGAAATTTATTCATTTTAAACCATTCTGTACGTAACTGATGAACTTATCAGGAACATCTACATATATTGCATGCACACGTACATGTACATACATAGTCCTGCAAATAATTATGATATCATGCATACACGTGTACATATCACATATTATACAACGCCTGAATAAATCCCCGCCGCCTGATTGGTGGATCGTTGATCACGCGCATGGAATTATTCGTCCCAAGGCACGGCGCGGCCGCACCACACAAATAGAAGTTCCATTCAATGGAGAATACATGTAGAACTTCCATTGCACGGTGACACCATCGGTCGTGCTCTGACTAATCAGATGACGAGGATTGATTCAGGTGTTGCATAAAACAAATAATGAATGTTTCACATTTGTGCAATGAAAAGAATAATTCTATTTGCCTTGTGGAATGAAACGTTGCATCTGTCACCTCACGAAATTATTCTTACCACTGCACTAACAAACATTCATTGTATACTACATTGTATTTGTATACTACATGTATGAAGGGTAACCCAAAGAACAGAAACTGAAACGAAGCACTGTAAGCAGTATTTTAGATGGGAACGTAGTCGTACACACGTGCACCAGCCGTACTGTGACATTGCGGACGAAACTTCATTGTTTACTTATTAATAGGCCAAGTTCATGGGAAAAATTCTCAAGTTGTACAACCCTGGCCCTATTGAATTCTGACCGAGAGACTCTGCTGAATTCGTACTTGGGTGATTCCATAAATGTGGGGGCCGGTGTCCCTCTTTACATTGTGATATTTGTTTCCCTTGTATTACCAACATTGAAATATATATATACAAATGATTTTAGTTGCTCAAATTATAGTACTTGTACCTAAATATCTGGTAGCAAAGGATGAAACATCTGACTAATTTCCTGACAGTATGGTGTCCTAAATAGTTCACAGTTTTACGTGTAAAAGGGACACCAAAGCTGCGACATTTTAAAAACTGCTGTTGAAATGCATTGTTTGGTTCTCAAATACTACCATGTGCACATAATGTGTATGAAAAATTGCCCTTCATTATGTTAAAGCATGTTAATACTGCTTAAGAATGGCACCATATTTAAATGATTTAATAACAAGTTGACCGAGATTGACAGTGTGATAGCCCAAATGTTTCACGTGTAAACAAGACCCACTTTTTTTGTGTCCCTTTTACACGGGAAATTTGTGTAATATTTCTGAGAAATATTAAGATAATTGGGTTCACTGGCAAATCCAAATCTATCATCATTAATTACATGTCCCACTTGATAAGTGTGAAATCATAACAAAGATTGCATGCTTGGAAATGTTTAATTTTGGGCCATTTACTAGGTTTCACGTGTAATTGGGGACACCAAATGGTGTCCCCAAACGCAATCATGCACCAAATTGTTATTTTTAGTCTAATAAAGTTATTTTCACAATAAACCTTGATGTTTTATCCTGGGTAATACATTTTTAAAATAAACACACCACATTGAGCATGAATTATCACAAAAATAGCAGAAAACTAATTTGGTGTCCCCTTTACACGGGAAACCGTGAATGGGTTTTGACATGATATTTTGGCATTTCTGGAGTAAATAATGTCTGATTTTGGCTACAATTAATCAAGAATGTCAATATCTTTAAGTTATAGTGATAATTATTAATGAATCCCCTGTCAATCAATTTTTCCATTTTGGGTCAAAATGTCACAAGTTGGTACCCTAATTTATGGAATAACCCACTTTTCAAGAGAGCACTGCAAAAATTACTCATGTCAGAGTGCATGTATTTCCAGTTGATAATCCCATAATCAATCTTGTATATATGGCACACATCCAACTTGCAGGCTCAATGAGATCGGTTTAATTGCCAGTGCCTACAATTGAACAAACTTTGCCAATCATTACACCTGTCCTTTCCCTATACTGCAAAAAACACTGCTTTCAAAGTAATTCAGTCACTTTGCAAACATTCAGAACTGTACCACAAATCAAATGTATATGCACCGATCAACTGTTACGTCCTTCTCCGCACCCAGATGTGACCAAACCCCACCCCCGGGGCACCATGCTCCTTGTACAAAAAGCACAGGGCTGATTTTTTTATCAAAGGGTAATAATGTCTCCAACATTTGCTCCAAAAAATGACAAATCCCGACGATGTCTTGGGAGTGGGGCAGTGAAGGGAGGGGGGAGGGACCAACCAACGCATATGTACAGTAGATAAAAACAGGTCCAATGAACCATAATGTGGTAAGTTGTATTACACTATGTACCTTCTAAAGAAAGTAAACATTTATGCAATGCTACATCTACACGATACACATAATTTAGAAAAACCAATCAACAACGCAGACTAGAAAATGCAAATTTAATCCAGTGCAAAATACCAAAGTTCAGCCAAATCATTGCGACAGACATTTTCACCTCAGAGCCCACGTCCAAACATCTTGCCTCCAGTACATTGTAACTTGTCAACGCTACATTAAGTTTACAAAATGCAAACAAAACAAAAAAATATTCATTCATTATGCATGCGGGTTTACTCCCAACAGGCACAAAATATATGAATATTCATGAGGGAAACATGGGAGAGCCGCTGTGCAGAATCACAGGCATTGACGTACATGTAGTAGTTTACAGAGAACAACCTGAACAGTGTACACATCCACAGATTAAGACATTTAGCATGAGAAGAATATACTGTCAACTTGTATGTGGGATGCCCGATTCACTGTTGCCACGGAAATACTGAGCTTTGATCACCATGGCAACTCAAAACAATATAACTCTTTTAATGCAGCAAGGACATCCAACATCCACTCATACAAGAGCCTGTGAAATCGGACAATTCTTATTAAAGTATCAATCGATTGTTACAGTGATTTCAATGGGAGAAAAAGAGAGAGCACCCGCAGGGGCACCCAGGCAGCTACAAATGTATCAATAATGTAATACTGAAGGGACAATGGCTCTGTAAGTGCGCGTTAATACGGGCTTGTGCAGCCAAGCATAACACACACAGTAGGCAAACAATGGATATTAAATACGCACCGGAATGCGCATATAGAGACAACAACGGCCAGGTGGTCTTTTTCAAACCGCAGCTATGGCCATCGTCTGTATTCAATGGGTTTAGCATTCAGAATCTCCAGCCTTTCGATCAATACAAACAAATGACACCACACCGTGTTTGCCACGTCTGCCAAGTCGAGACATGCAGAAAGATTAACACGTCATACATGTAGTATGTGGCTTCCCCGACGAAATGTACATTTAACGTGGATATACTTATTTCGAGGAATATTTTTACTTTGTATTAGGGGCCTGAAGGAAACCATGCAATGTTGTTTTCTAGGAGTTTGAAAATTGAAAACTTGGTTTTTGTTCCAAATCAGGCAGGCTGTTATGAATGGGATGATGGTGTACATGTATGACAATACGGGCTTATGCAGCCAAGCGTAATGCGAACAATAGGCAAACAATGGATTGAGTATGCACAGGAATGTGCTTATAGATGACAACCGGCCAGGTGGTCCTTTTCAAACCAGGGCCATGGCCAGCGGGCATACATGTATTCAAGAGGTCTAACATGAGCCCAAGTTGCATTATACTGAGATGCATGTTGTGATAACACAGCACACTGTTCCATCCCTACCTGGCTTCACCAATGAAGTAAAAAAGGTAAGATATCAATTACATACTCAATGTATTCTTTAAGGCCTCTTCCATCAATTAATCCCCCAAAAACAATTTTACAGAGCCCAGGGCCAAAAGACCCAGTGTAAATACACCGACCAACACCCAGGTACATGTACAATATGTGAAATACTGGAACATTATAAATTTCCGTGGGGCTGGTCAGCATTCCTCCCTGCATCTTGGTGAGTGAGCTGTGATAATCAGACCTAACACCTGCCTCTATGAATCAAGCTGATGGGAGCAGATGTTGCTGCCATAGACCCATCACATAAAGCTCTTTACCAAAAGATCCCTCTGAACATCCACTGATGTCGCAAACTAAACGATGTGTTAAATTAACGGGTGTAGGGGACTACTGCATGTCATGGTCATTCAAAGCCTAAACAAAAATGGAAATAATATAAATCCGGATTTTTTTTACATTTGGTTTGAACTTCACTATTCGGTTTTGATATTGGAAACCGGATATTCGAAAGCAACCTTCAACAAAATTAAGCCTTCAATTTTTTACGACACAGGCTAAAGAAAACAACTGGAACATCCTCCAAATTACTCCGTGGTCTCCGATTGTAACTGCATTCACTCGCTAGTGGTCTACTTGGTATATGAATAGCCTGCCCATCCATTTTTTTTCAACATTACAGCTCTGGAGTGTGTTTGTAAAGGCCCAATGGTCACTGAATCCTGCAAATTATATCCAGTCATTGGGAGGGCTTTTGAATAAAAAGATTTTTTATCAAAATAAATAAAAAATAATACATTTAAAACAATTTAAAACACAACAAAAATGCAAAAAAATAAAAAAGCAATACAAAGGAAAACAAAATAATCCTTCTGTAAGATACATATTTTCGCTGATTTCTACATTGTAGGCCTATGTCAACATGAGCAACATTCTACTACTAGAATTTACACAGACATTCTTTAAATACATATATTATACACTGTACATGGTAATTGGTAACTGGTAATTGGTAGAGTATGCCAAACCTGGTTAACCAAGTAGGAAAACTCCTTCATTTGGATCACGGATCCAAAAGTGCTTGGCGGTAACTGCCCCTTTAAGCTTTGAAAATAGACATTCAGGGCATCCATGGCAATATCAGATCTTGCAAGAAGGCCCAGCCCTCTTGAAATAGAATAGGACTCAATTGTGGTTGGAATTTATGATAGCCAAGGCTGTTGAAGTGTTAATTGACAACGCAGGTTCACCAGGAGACATTGTGGGCAGGGGAGACTTTGCAAGTGAAAGGACTTTATGTAAAATCTCATTTCAAAGCATTTTTCCCACATATTTTTTTCACAGCACTTTTCTGGTATCTATTATTTTGTACGCGTACTATTTGCACATAAAGTGATGTTGTCCAGAGTTTCTTTTAACCCTAACCCACCTCAATCCTCCAAAATCCTCCTTGCAGTTTTGGAGGATTTTGAAGGATTGAATGGTATTTGATTGAGGATGAATGGTGTTTCAAGCAGAGGATTTTGGAGGATTGAGGATGAACGGTGTTTAAAGCACATGAGGATTTTGGAGGATTGAGGATGAATGCATTTTTTGGGGCAGGGTAATCGGAGGATTTTGGAGGATTGAGGATGGTTCCTAGCAAAAAGGGTCTAGGGGGTTAGGGTTAATCAGTATTTAAAGGACAAAATTAGCTATTAGTATACATATTTCACTATGAAACATTGAAGAAAGCCCAATGAAAAAGAATATTTCATAAACTTCTCAATATTTTTCAAACATAAAACAGGGTTTACTTTTTATTAAAAAGTACAACCTATAGTACATGTACATGTATATGTAGTCATACAGAAGTAGGCATACACCGCGTAGTGGGGGCATTTTTATTTGTTATGCAAATTAGGAGTTATGAGAACATCTCTCTGTCCCCATAACCATTCTGGTCCCCACGAGTCGTCTAGCGCACGACCAGTGTACATGTATGTCCCCACAATTATGGTACGTGACTGTGTGTACACGTACATGTACAAGTACAGTTAGTCGTACTTTCCCAATACTTCCGAGAACAATGCTTTGAGTTTCCTATTGTTCCTTTAATATAACCCAACCCCATAGACTAAGCACGTACTTCTACTTGCGAGGACCGATTTCAACAAAAGACTTGACTTGCGAGCAACGGCGGCAGAACAGGGGGGAATTTTCCCCCCCACTTTTGGCAGTTCCACATATAAAGAAAAACATAGAAAATGGCAGCATTTTGCCACCCCACTTTCAAAAGCGTTCCGGCGCCGTTGCTTGCAAGGACTGAAAGGTTTCTTTGTATTTCCTTTCTCCTCGTCCTCGGAAGTACATGTATATACAGAACCTGTAGAATGTATGAACCTCATCTGAATTTCGCACCTTAACCCCAAGCCCCTAGGCATTTTTACTTGGAAGCTTCCTCAACCTGTCAAAATCCAACACTGTGCAGTATACCTATGGCACATTCTTTGGACTTGGACAAATTGGGGCATCATAGCTCCATGTAAAGTAATGGTGCCAAGGCCCTGCAGTACTGAACCCATCAAAACTTGACAAAATCTGCTGTTGGAGTTTGCAAGGCTTGGGGTAGTTAGGGTTAAACTTCTGGTCAGATCTGTAAGAAAATGGAAGGGAAAAATATTCTGTCGACCTGAGACCAACAGCGCTGGAACAATTTTGAAAGTGGGGGGGGGGGGGGGGGAAGTAGCACCGGCGCCGGTCGTCTGCTGCTATTTTCTTTATGCGGAACTGCCAAAAGTGGGGTGGAGCAATGCCCCCTCAGCCCCCCCCCCCCCCATTCCGCCGCTGTTGCCAAAGACTAAGATGAGACAGTTGTTAGCCGGCGAGTCACATCTGCTTACAAGTGCACTAATACGAGTTTCCGTCAATTCTCATCCAGAGCTGGCCCTTGAGAACATAATTTGAACATGGCTCGACTGGTACTCTGCTGCCAGTGACTTTGAGGCCCCCCGCCCCCCCCCCCCCCCCCCCAACGCAAGAGGGGGAAGGGCACTGGGTGATTGATGTGTTTCATTAAGAATTGATATGCAGTGGAGAGCGCGCTCCTTAAAACCATGCACCGTGAAATCAAAAAAAAAAAAGGGTCTGTCAAAATTGTTCAAAAAGCAAAATCATTGAAGCAACGATGTCAAAAAGTCACCAAATTAAAAACAAGTGTACTGTAAAACATGCATAATTTCATATTTAGTTTCATTTCTTTCTCTGATATTTTTGCTATAAAAACAACGCAGTGGCAGTAACATCTACTTGCACAAGTTTATAATGAAGGGAAAAATGCCATCAACCATGTCAAACATGTATGTTATGATATACCGTTTACAACGCGTACATGTAGGTTGGATATAACTGCAATTAAATATTCAGCTCCTTGGTAATTAAAGTTTTGCATCATTGGCTTCTATATAAAATGAATATTCCGGGACGATATTGGGTAGTTTTGGACTGTCGCTATAAATTACGCTGGACGGTGTAGGGTTAGGAAGCTGGCAGGTGGCACTGTGATTAAATAATGAAAATGTGCATTCTATATATTGCTCTTATGAAATCTGAGATGTTCGAATGTAAGGTTATCCCATTCCTGCAATGTCCATAATAACAGAGGTAGGCTTTTTTTTCACACTGCTCTCCCCCACTCATAATGAAATTTCCAGGTAGAAAAATTAACCCTGAAAATATACCAGCTTCAGCAGGTACCAGGTGCATGTATATAACTAACTTTATTGCTTTTGGTGGCTTAAACCCTTGCATACGGATGACGTCTGTGGATGCAAAAGAAAGTGTCACCAGGCCGGATGACACCATTGGCCGCCATTTGTGCAGTTTCAATCTATTGTTGGATTATTGTTTATGTCATGCATGACTGCACAAACACATTGTAGCGGTTCGATTTGGCTGCCAGAACCGCTGCAACACCCCGACGTCTCCCGTGCCCAAAGGGTTAATAATGTAGGTAGTGAACATAATTTGGTCATTGTTGCAATTTTCAGAAATGGGCGGATTTGGGTGTTAGTATTTTATAGGAAATATCGTTCCGCTGACCTGTTCAAAGTTTTGCGTTGTTGGATGGCAAAAAAAAACGAGAGAAAAATGGCGCTAGTTTTCAACTTTCGGGAGAATGATAGCCCGTGGCTACCTGGACACGTGACGCGCCCCGAATGCCAGCATGTCCGGGGTGTGCCACTCGTCTGGGTAGCCACGCGCGGCTTGACTATTAAAGGCTACAGGGCAGTTTTCCCAACGATTTCCAGCTGGAAATCGTTGGAAAACGATATCATTTTCCACTTTTCTTGACAACGACAGCACACCTGGTGCCATCATTTCACAGGATAATTGAGACTACTATTAACTTACAGTCCAGTAAGGTATTTCGTAATAATTCAGTAAACAAAAAATTGGAGGATTACCAATCGTGTACACTACATTTAAACCCTTTTCACATGACACACAAAAACATCTTGCAATTATTTAGAGATTCTCAATGATTGAGAAATATTTAAAAATGACCAACATGGGAAAGGAAACCAACGATTGAGAGTGGGCGACATTCCATGAGAATTTGTCTCAAATATTGAGAGATTTTAGAGGTCTCAACCTACATTTTGTGCTAGTGGGTGATTTCGCAGGGAATGTATGCCAAACTGTCATGTGAAACACTCTTTAGTGGTAAAGCATCTGGCTTTGAATCATGTGCACCGAGTTCAAACCCTCCAAAGATTAGTTATATTTCACCCCGATAACAGGTACATGTAACCCGCATTCACACTATACAAACAATGTAGAGAATTTTTACATTGCTAAATGTCCTGTAAAACTTGAAATCCAAATGCTGCAAGAAGTCTAGCCAATAAACCAATGAAAAACTTGGTATTTCTTCTTCCTTTTTGGCATTCCAACTGTAAATGGAAGACATCTTCTGCACATGAGGCAATCTGATGGTTTTTACTTTTGTCACTTGTCAGAGACGTGTTCCTAATTTTGTATGTATGCCAAGCAATACAAAAGATAGTTCTGCTTGGACCGGTCACCCTACATGTACCTACCCTATTTTAACGGCCCCGACCCAAAATATTTTCAGGAAAAAAAGTAAATTTTAAAACTTTTTAAAAAATATAAAAAAATACAAAAACATCAATGCTGTTTATAATACTACCTTGACTACACGTAGACACCTACATGTACATATGATCAGCACAAACAAAAGTGCCAAAACAAATTGCCATGTACATGTACATGTAGGCCTACATGTAATCAAATGCCATGTAATCGGAAGCAAAACTACAATGTATTTTTTGGGGCCTGAGCACCTACATTTCTGCTAACAGAACATTTGTCCATTTTCAGAGACCATAAGCAGCCAGGTAACTTCAAGTTCAAAAGCAGATTTGATGCAACAATAGAATTTCCAGCAAGTGTTAGAGCACGACTTGTCTGTAAAATACATGAATGCTAAAGGTTTACACAATTTGTCTACAATTATTAACACAACTTTTCAAACTATAAAATCCATCAAAAACATTATGGTATAATTTTGTTTTTTTAATAGTAAATTTATTTTATGTCATCTGCTGTATCCCTTTGAGTACAAATTTTATCACAATTATTTTGTTTCACCTGAATCAAGCCTTGAAAAAAAGAGCACCAAGCATTGTATACATATGCAACCCACAAACCACTCAACAAAACAAGGCAGCAATCCCTGGGAAAATGGAAACATGAGCCAGGTGGTTATCTTATCAGTGTTGTCCCGTCACCATGGTAACGGTGCTTTTCTAAATTATATTTCACCATCATTGCTAAAAGATAAGTCCTCAAACCGGTGCAAGTTCACGATGTCAAAATAAAGTGACTGCTAAGTGAGGGGCACTTTCCTGGGATGTCAGTATATCCTGAGGGCAGTGTGTAAAGTCAGCAAAGGGGAAAATGGTTTCCAGTTTCCCCGCTAGATTTTGCAGAACCACTAAACCCTTCATTCACTAAGTTCAATTCAATTTTAATCATATTTAGTGGTGAGAGAAATTAATCCGGATTTGTTTAACATTTAATTTAAATTCCACTATTTGGTTTTGACTTTGGAAACCAGATATTCGAAAGCAACCTTTAAAAAATTAAGCCTACTATTTTTGCGACGTACATAGGCTGAAGAAAACAACTGGAACATCCTCCAATCCTCTCTGATTGTAACTGCATTCACTCGATAGTGGTCTTCTTGGTACATGTATATGAATAGCCTACCTATCCATTCCCCCCCCCCCCCCCCCCCAACATTACAGCTCTGGAGTGTTTTTGTAAAGGCCCAGTGGCCACTGAATCCTGCAAAGTATATCCAGGCACTGGGAGGGATTTTCATGAGGCACCTCACTCATTATTCGGTTTTAATAAAGTTAGGATAACCGGATTTTGAAACCTCCAATTTCTCCCAACACTGATTGTAATGTACCAGAAGAGCTAAAAAAATAGAAAACATTACCATTACACAAATACATGTGTTTTAGAAAGTTAAATCTGGTATCAAAATGTCATAAACATAACAATAACCACAGAAATACTGACTGAATGAACGATTCAAGAATCTATATTTTAGTGCTGCAGCCGAACCGCCGAACCGAACTAAAAATGGCTGAACATGGCCTTCCGAACCGAACCGAACCGAACCAAAATTGTTGGTTCGGAAGTTCGGCAAACTTTACGCACACATATTAATAGTGCTAGGAATGCATGCGATAATAGGACACGGGCAGATTAGCGCACACGGGCAGCACAGATATGATTGAATTTACCTGTTGATAAGGCCCTTCTTTTCGGCCTTACATTGTAGCAGGTTTGGACTCGAGAACATGTACATGTACATGTACCGTGTAAACGGTTACATTAGCCCAGGTACTGCATTCAATGTAGACAGTCGATAGAATTTTTAAAAACAATTCCATTCCAGGAAGGTAAACAAAAATCATAAAAGACCAAGTCGCGACCGCTTGCATCCGGCTGGCCATGCGAGTTTCCATCCCTCCACCCCCGCCTAAAAAATGTAGTGTGCTCGAAAGCGAGCCCCGCCCAGTATGCAATGATTGGTTGTTCACACGGCAACACAACATGAATATACATTTCTCATTTTGTGGGGATGCACAGTCCAGGGATGAGATTCTAAGAAAATAAAGTTTAAAGTTTGTGAGCGCGTACGACGTGATGAAGCCTTTTGGGGCCAGGGCCCCATCAGATTCCAGGTACTCTCTCATGGACACCTTTTAGTTTTAATAGAACAAAAATACTTGCAAAATTGTACCCCCAAAAATGGTGGTAGGATTCTACATGTAGATGTACATTCCTTCCTAAGCAAAAACTCCTGCCTTGTGAATTATATGTTGCAGCACTTTATCCGCCATGCACCAGTCATTCTCTCCTCGCAAAAAAATTTTTGAACTAAAACGTTCCAGAATAAAATTACGTTTTGTCAAAAGTTTTGACTTAATTAAATTTGTACTTTTTACCATAATTTCAAAAAATGGCTGTCAATTTTGCTTATCACGCACACATGTGCTAACGATCATGTTCATGTACTCCACGATCAACATGCCCATCGACTCAGCGCACAGTGGCCACATCGCCCCCGTGCATTGACCCACAAGCCGGTCAATTCACACGAGTTGTGTGCCTTTACACTATGAATGCTTGGTACATCTGCATTTCGTCGTATATAGTGATTTTGTCAGAAGTCTTTATAATAATGTGACATTTTCATTGTGACTGCAAGCTCGAATTGTCATCATCCATTGGGTAGATTCATTTTAGCGTTCAAAATTAAATAAAATGTACATTCACATGTACATGCGTTTTCTAAATGGAAATCTGAACATGTCTTTCTGTTTGTTTTTACCCCGCCATTTAGTCTTTCCTCGCTATAGTCCATTTTTCCAAGCAGATTCAACTTCGGAAAATGAAACTCCAAGCCTAGCTCGCTATGCCTTCCCGGATCTCTGAATCACTCGATGAAATCGTGACCAAACACTGAATATGCATTTCTGAAAATCGGATACAGTCAAGCATTGGTGCGGTGGTGGCCCGCGGGGTGTGACCATTGTTCCATTATTATATATCTTGCGCCCTGCGGGTTTGGCAATGTGCCAATCAACTTGTTATGACTGCAGTGGGGAGGGCCGGGGAATTCCCGGAAGGACATTGTATGTGTATGTACTATCGATCGGCACGATCGCGATTTGTGATATTTTGATATGTACTTCCGAACCCGAAACGAACTGATGTTCGGGGAAAAAATCCGAACCAAATCCGAACCAAATCCGAACCGAACCTGGAAGATCAGTTGCAGCACTACTATTATTTGCAATTCAAAATTCAATGATCGTAGAAACACTCCTCTCTTGAAATTAACTTTTCATATTGTTGCTGATTCACTTTTATTAAAGACCGTTAGACCACTGGATTTTCTAATCCAATATATAGGAATGATATACAGTCTGATCTTTAAACACAATACCGATTATGGGCAATCCACCATCACTAACGTTACAATTTCATCCCTCACAGCTTCAAAGCCTATTGGCCAATCTAAAGCAAAACTGCCATGACACAAAACGGTGGTGATCGAGGCCCACCAAGAGACACAGAGAACAACTCAGAACTTTGATTCCTGGTTTCTGAACATTCAGTTTATTGGTCGTCACTTACGTTACCAAAAAAGGACATGGTGTATTTAAAGGTACTGTTAACACCGATTGTCTTCTGAACTGGTTGAACTCACTGTAAAAGTACCTGTCTTTTTAAACACATAGGGGTCAGAGCTGAACATTTAAATTAACATTAATTCAAATCAATTAGCAATCTAGGCAGGACTTGCATCAAATCGGTACTACATGTAGGTGACATCACTAATTAAAGTTACATCACTTGCATTGGAGAAATCACACAAACAGTCCTCCTATGTTCAGAAATATTATTTTACAAAATACATGTATTGAAAGCTAATTTAAGTAAACATAGAAATTTGTTGTCCACAATATATGCAGAAAGCAATCCAAACATAAAAAAAAAACATGTGGAAGTGTTTGAATTTTTGTTCAGTTTTGTACATGTACCTACATGTATTGCTGTGGAATGCTAACACTACAGATCTTTTGGCTTTTTTTCAAAGGGGCTGGGGCCAATTTCATTAAGCTGTTAAGCACAAATTTTTGCTTAGCATGCAAATGCTTCCTTGATAAAAACTGGATTACCAACCAGATTTCCATGTGTGGAATATTGCTTTTGACTGGTATTCAGCTGTTGTTTGCTTAGCATGAAAATTACATGGACTTTCGGCTGGTAACCTGTTTTTATTAAGCAAGACATTTTCATGCTAAGCAAATTTTGGTGCTATAACAGCTCTATGAAATTGGCCCCTGTGTTGGTTGGTGCCTGAATCATCAACCAGCTGAATGATCTGGGGTAATCCCAGCTATCCAAAACACACAAGAGCAACACTTTTGATAGTTTTGGTTGATACCAGCAGCCGATTTCACGAATCCATGTGCAACTTACGCCACGGCGTTGGACTTGCGCTATCAAAATGTTGCACAGCTGCGCTACATCCTTGCGATCCATTTCACGAAACAGTGCGTAGCTGGGACTAGCTGCGCAATGTATTATTTGATTTATACATCGCGGACGAGGCTGAATGCCGCTTTTACGACGACTGTTTCAGTACAACAATAAAAAATAAATGGAACAGTCGTGAAATAGAACTGTGGGGCACCATTTTGAAACTTTTCACTTTTGAAACTTCGCTCCGAAAAAAATTGATGGCAACTTTCGGAAATATCTCACAGGTAAACCTAGAGCGGATGATTTCATTTACTCTCTGAAATAATCTAGTGAATTAAATATATGATTTAAGCAAATAACGGCTCTACTATGCTCATGCTCAGCTAGCTAAGTCAGCATTTCGGTGTTTGTGCGGGCAACTTTAGCCACCTAAAACGAGTGCGTAAGTTACGCCATAATTTGTGGCGCAAGTCAGCGACTTACACACTGCGTAACTTTCGTGAAATCGATTTCTAAAATGTCACAGATGTTGTGCAACTTATGCAATAAATTGTGGCATAAGCAGAGTTATGCAATTGCGCAAGGTTTCGTGAAATCGACTGCTGGGAAAGAACTAGAAAATTAGCAGTGAGCAAGCTTGACTCTTCACTCATTTGATAAACCCCTGGGAAGCCAGGAACTAACTATTAGCCGGGAATGAACAAGCCAAGTTCTGTTGGACTTTGAGATTACAGGCAACAATGGTGTTTGAACGAAAAGCTTCATTCTCCATGCCAACTGTACACATCGTCGGCTGGGCAACTGGGCAACCGAACACCGAGTTAGGTGGGCAGATGACACGTGGGAAGTTTTTGTCTCTGCCGGTTCGAGGAACTGGCTGTTGTGGAGCTGAGGGGCTGGGAGAAGGGCCAATACACCGTCCCTAAGCAGCCCTTTTTGTAGAGAAAATTTGCACAGAGGTCCTTTTGGAGTGTTGCAATTTTTTTGAAAGTTCACTTCCTGCCTGACCCTCTAAATGGTGTGTCTCCAGATAAGGAGATAAAAACTTCTTTTTTTTCTGGTGCTACAGACAAAACGAAGCACAAAGATCGTGATGGTGTTCGTGATCACATACATTGTACACAAAGTCATGGCCTGTCTGTGGCACCCAATTTGGGGGGGGGGTGGGGGGGTAAGGGGCAGTATAGCACATTTCATTGTCACATGAGAATAGTTTTAAAGGCATTTTAATGCAAGCACAATTGATCAACCACACTTTATCGAGTTGTTTACGTCTTCAACAGCCCACGTTATTATGGCTACATCACACTCACAGATCTATAAACCCATTTACTTGCTTTCAGTTTTTTTAGCATGCACCTTTTTAATGTCCAAAACCCATTTTTTATTTATTATCTAGGCATGCATTTAATGTACACACTGCCACATACAAAAAAAGAAATCGTTATTTGACATCAACGGCAAATCTGGAGGAAAAAAATGCATGCAATTGACAAATTGCAAGAGTCTCGCCCTTCTGGCTTCCACTAATGCTTGTCAAGGGTTCTCTAAATGTTTCCTGCACTAACACAACGGTTGTGTAGTACTTGCGTAACGATCAAAGCCTGCGAAAGACTTAACCTTTGTCTTGTGGGCGGTCTGCTTCGGTTGCAGTTAGACTAGCGACAGAAACAGCAGTGGGATTTATTGCTGGGCAGTGCACTGTGCATGTACACCGAGGGGGCTAATGAGGGCCCTAATGCTCATGCAATTTTGACAAACTTTCCCGTGATTTATCAGAGCTAGTAAAATGCATTTTTATCAGGACAAAAGGGTCTGAAGGTTAGCCAGTTTAAAGTTCTTGTTTAAACAACATCAAATGGCCATATCATTTATATGGCAACTTTGGTGCGCAAGGTATATATGGAGCTCAAAATGGCTTTGAGTGTTTGCTTGTGACTTTTCATTTAATCTTTTACTTTAAATCGACACAAGAACTTTAAAAGTTAACTTCTGGAAGAGTGTGGCACATGGCTTCCAGTTGCATTCAGTTGCATACAGTTTACATACACCTACTCCAGGCCTGTAAAACAAATGCCCAATTCGTCCCAAAGCTGTACACCAAATCCAAATGATTAAAACATGCGTGAGGAAGGACTTCGGAAATACGATTGCAAGAAAAAGAACATGGGAAAATGTTCACCGCAAGTGTACCCCTTGAAGAAAAAAATGAAGGAATCACATTCCTAACATTTGAACACTGGAACATGAATACAAATCTCGTGCTCAATTAGTTGAAAACCGCAAGGTTTCACAGATGAACTGCGCCAAAACGTTACTCAATTGTTTTTAACGTATAACAAATGCACATAATTTGTCCAATTAAAATACAGAAATGGATTTGTTTTGATAAAATCACTCTGCTATCTAGAAGTGGTGAAAATGCGTGACCAAGCAGATTTTTTCTGATTTGTTTACAATAATATATTTATCATTCAGTAGAAAGCTCAATAACTAGCTTTTAACCCCTTGACCCCGGATTTTTATATGGGGCGCTGGGGCGCCATGCCGGCTTGTGCAGCCAAGCAAAACAGAAACAAGAGGCTTGTGCAGCCAAGCATAACGTACACAATACCCCAATAATGGATTGAAAATGCAGAGATTGGCCTGTATAGACGTCAACCGGCCAGGTGGCAATTTTCAATCTGCACGTATTTGTGTCAACCGTACGCGAGGGGTTAAAGAGCTAAATGCTAGGAGACCTTGCAGCCAATTTCACGAAATTGTGCGCAACTTACGCCATGGCGTAGGACTTGCGCTATAAAAAAATTGCGCAGCTGTGCTACATCCTTGCGATCCATTTCACGAAACACTGCGTAGCTGCACAATGTTTCATTTATTTTATACATCGCGGACGAGGCTGAATGCCGCTTTTATGACGACTGTTTTAGTACAACAATAAAAATACATGGAACAGTAGTCAAATTGAACTGTAGGCGCCATTTTAAAACTTTTCATTTTTGAAACTTCGCTCCAAAAAAAAAATTGATGACAACTTTCGGAAATATCTCACAGGTAAACCTAGAGCGGATGATAATTTCATAACTCTCTGAAATAATCTAGTACATTTAATAAATGATTTGAGCAACTAATAGCTCTACTATGCTCACCCTCAGCCAGCTATGTCATCATTTTGATGTTTGTGTGGAAAACTTAAGCCACCTAAAACGAGTGCGTAAGTTACACCATAATTTGTGGCGCAAGACAGTGACATACACACTGCGCAACTTTTGTGAAATCGATTATAAAAATGTCACCGATGTTGCGCAACTTATGCAAGTAGAGTTGCGCAATTGCGCAAGGTTTCATAGCTAAAGATTTTCAAGAGGATTGAAATTACATTGCCATATACAATGTATATCTATGTACAAACGTTTATATCATATTACCCCATTTTTGAAAATTATCTGATAAAGAACTTAACAGTGAAATGAGTTTCACCACTTCTGCCAAAGAGTACATGTATACACCAGTCCATGTAACAGACACTGATTGTGACACTATGAACCCCTTGGATGTGATTTCCTATTCAGAATGGACAGGAGGATTAAGAGAATGTGATTTTAACAATGAGGGTCCAAAATCACATCCAGAGTCCAGAATCACAATGCGGTTTAAGCTGTTAAACCCAGAAGTCACAATGTACTCTTTCAGGGTGGGATAATAGTTCACAGGCTTCAGATGTGATTTTAAATAGAGTAGGATGTGATTTTGGACCCTCGTTGTTAAAATCACATCCTCTTAATACTCATGTCCATTTTGAATAGGAAATCACATCCAATGGATTCACAGTGTGAGATTATCAAACTTGTTTCCGATTTTGGACGGAGCGAGGTCATATCTACATGTATCTGAAGAAACTAATTGGTCAGAAACCATGGAAACTGGTGCCAGTTCTGGAAAGCCACAACCGCCGCCCCCCCCCCCCCCCCCCCCCCCCAATCTTCTTGGTTTAACCCTGACCCTTGGCAGGACTGAGTTTGTTATATCTGCATGCAGTGAAAATAATCAGGTACCTCATCAAACAATCCTTCTGTCACCAACCAAGCCAGGTACCAGGCATGACAGTCTTGGCAGTCTGAGCCTAACTCTGTTCTATGGCCAAATATCATACATTGTGCAATTTACATTTTGTATTAGGTGGTGGGATATGAATCAGGATTTTTTAACATTTGGTTTGAATTTCATTCCACTTAATGTCCGTTTCCTTGAATCAAGATTCTTGACTTGGTCCCCCCTCAATATTCAACTCCATCCTTTTTTTTTCCGATGCCACTGCCAATCTCATTGAAAGAATGAGAGCTTCCCCAAGGGTCCCAGTGAAAGGGAGAAGGATAAGGGTGAGTGGAAGGTGAGGGGTGATTACTCACCGAGACCAAAATACAAGAGAAACTTATCTCAACTTTACAAAACTTTATAGAAACCCTCTGATGAAAAAAGTTGGCTAAAACCCCCCTTCCTTGGCTGCTGCCCTGTTCTTTGCCTAGTGTCTTATTGTACCAAGTGTGGTGTTGCAGAATATTCCAGTTTTGAGCAAAAGGGGGCCCAATAACATTATTTTTTCTAGGAATGTCTGAACTTTTCGAACATTTTTTTTATTAAATCTCCCAAATTTTGAAACATTTGTTTCAAAAAGTTTCAAAAATATTTTTTTTCTAAAATTGCAACCTGCACCTTCCGTTCTCCCTTCCCCTCCCAAAAACGAATTAGTTTAACACTAAGCAATTGCCAAACATAAAGCAATCATGTCAGCATGCAATGTGCAAACGATGTAAATGACAACAAACAAGCCAGTCAAATTTTAGCAAATGTGCCACTAAAAAGATATGCAAATATGTGACCCACTCTGCAAAAAGGGCACATTTTATGTACACGTCGCTGTATGCTTTTACGTGTAATGGGCCGTTCTATGTGAAGAGGGTGAAAAATTCTTCAAACAAGTGATTTTTAAGGGAGGATTTTTTTGCATCTTTGATACGTGTAGTGTATTATCCTAGTTCATAACCAAAATCTTTGATTCCAGTGAATAAAGTTGGCAAAAGAATGTGTTTGTGTCGAGTGCTTCAATCTACTGCTTTGCTTTTTTTTTTTTAAATTGCTTGTTTCTCCTTAAAGTCATTTCAAGAAATTCCTGAAAACAAATATGCAAATTTCCAAATATCTCACAAATGCAAAATGCTACAGGCCTCAGACATATACCATATGAAAGCTTATAAAATGGCCTTTCCAGCTATATAAAACACTCTTTTCAAATTTTGCAACATATTGGCCCTTTTTGCAGAGTGGGTCACATATTACCCCCATGATTCCCACCATTGCCTGAATGATATTATGAACATACCCCAGCTGGGGGAACCATCAGTTCCTTCTTGTCCTCGGCTATCTACAAAAACAGGAACCTTCACCAGGCAATGATCCCCTCCTTGGCGCACTGGGGCATCAACATTTCTCCAGGGGCATTCTACAAGAGGACAGTAACAGATGGGATGGCAGCTCCGAGGTGAAGTAATGACAGGATAAATGCAAAAAAGCACTCTGCTGCACGATCAGGCATCAACCCTGACCCTGCTACATTGACCCCAGATTTAGGCTCCCAAATTCCCCAGAGTTTCCAGCAAATGTTTTTCACAGGTTGCCTAGGCAACAGGTAAACAGGGAAAGTGCCCCTCCTTAAAAACACACTGACATCCTTTTGTCTGCCTAATGTTATCCAAGAAGAGTCTCTTTTCATGAGGTTAAAAAAGCACAATGAAACATGTTTACAATGGCACATAACACTCTATACATGTGCAGGTTATACTTCCGAGGACAAGAAGAGAAAGGAAACTATACAAAGAAACCTTTCAGTCCTCGCAAGTCAAGTCTTTTGTTGAAATCGGTCCTCGCAAGTAGAAGTACGTGCTTAGTCTATGGGGGTTGGGTTATATTAAAGGAACAATAGGAAACACAAAGCATTGTCCTCGGAAGTATTGGGTAAGTACGACGGTGTGTACATACACATATACGTGTACGTGTACGTGCACTGTATATATCTCCGAGGACAAGAGAAGAAAGGAAACACAAAGAAACCTTTCAGTCCTCGAACGTAGAGTCTTTTGTTGAAAGCGGTCCTCGAACGTAAGGATACGTGCTTAGTCTATGGGGGTTGGTTATATTAAAGGAACAATAGGAAAACACAAAGCATTGTCCTCGGACGTATTGGGGAAGTACGACTGTGTGTAGTGACACAACCAGTCCACACCATGGCAACTGAATTTGTACTTTGAAACAAAACAAAACGCAACTCTACTCTGGAAGAGAACACTAATCGTGCGGCCTTTGTTACAAACTGCAAACATTTATTCACAGTAGTTTATCAAATAGATGGATTGCTTGTTTTGCATTCCAAGTTGGCCTACAATTTTGTACAAACACTATGTACCAATAAATATGCTGTTCATAAGATGGAATTTGTGTCAGGTGATGTAAATTCAATATTGGGCTTTGCCCTTCACAGACATATTTTATAAACACTGTATACTCAGTAGTGTCCCGAGAGATTATTTGGGGAAAAAAATCACTCGGGTGGGACTCTAACCCACGACAACCTGCTTTCTAGTGCAGACGTCTTACCACTCGACCACCGAGCTTGTCGGAGTCGGCTGGTTGGTTGGTTGGTTGGTTGGTTGGTTGGTTGGTTGGTTGGTTGGTTGGTTGGTTGGTTGGTTGGTTGGTTGGTTGGTTGGTTGGTTGGTTGGTTGGTTGGTTGGTTGGTTGGTTGGTTGGTTGGTTGGTTGGTTGGTTGGTTGGTTGGTTGGTTGGTTGGTTGGTTGGTTGGTTGGTTGGTTGGTTGGTTCGAATCTGATATAACGGCAGGTACCGCAGCCAACTGTGGTCGAGGGGTAAGACGTCTGCACTAGAAAGCAGAAGGTCGTGGGTTCGTGGAAAACCCATCCCACCGGAGTGATTTTTTTTTTTTAATAATCTCTCGGGACAACACCGAGTGTACAGTGTTTATAAAATACGTCGGTGAAGGGCAAAACCCAATATTGAATAAATATGCTGCTGCCACCGTAAAAATATAATGTGGGTTTATGTATATGTCAATACAAACAACTTACACTGCGTGTACATGTAACTCGGCTGCCTTTTAAGTTTTAATGAATGTACATCAGTATTGCTTGGTTAGAAAAATGGAAAATGAAAATAAACTACAAACCTTTATGCATCCCAGTTGAAGGTACATGTACATGTATACTTAAAGGTGGTGTAATTCGATTGGTAATTCGCCATTTTTTTTACTGAATTATTACAAAATACCTTACTAGACTAAGTTAATAGTAGTCTCAATCATCCCCTGAAATGATGGCACCATGCTGTCGTCAAGAAAAGTGGAAATTTATATCGTTTAAAAAAATTGTTTAAAAAATTGTTAAAGTTAGCCTACACCCTACAAATTGCACACAATACTACATGTACAATGTAATCCAAAATTCAAAAGAAACCAACTACAAATGTGTCCGTCTTTCATGGTTTTTGTCAATAACCTGGAAACTTAGGAAAGTTTGTGCACAATCCCGGCCTCACTCTTCACACAGTTACAGGGAAATTCCATGGCTCAACTGAAAAGACACATGATCGATCACCCATTCATTGTAGGTTTCATGTCAACAAATAACACATTCCTTGTTCATCACTCAGGAAAAAAAAGGAAAAATCAGACTCTAAGAACATTGATTTTAAATCACTTAATCCCTCCTTGAGCAGAACAAGACAATTCTCACAGCCTACAATTGCTCCTTTTGACCAGAGCTATTAATTCACCTACAAAAACCATAGTGTTGGACTTTCAAAGCTTTCCTTTTTAAGGAAGTCACCCAATACAAGGCTTTAAAAAAGCCAATCTGGGTAACGGGCTACAACAGAGGTGGTGGGGTTGGCCACATTTTAGGTTGCCAGCCCTACCACCCTTACAGTTTTCCTGGGTCCAGATCAAAAGAGAGGAGAAATCTTCAATAGATGTAAAAACAAATTTTTTTAAAGATATTATCCCAATTTTCAGGCCTACATGTATAGACACTTGACCAACTCACCTCTCCCTTCTGAATGCTAATGTGACCCGCTCTGGAAAAAGGTATATTATGTCGCAAAATATGAAAAATTAGTTTTATGTATGTTTGGAAAGCCTGTAATGTAAGCTTTGATTTGGTACATGATAGAGCCCCAATGCCCATTCTGTTCTGGAGATATCGCGTTTTTGCATATTAATTAATTCTATGGAGTTCAAATTGCACAGCAGAGAAAACAGGCTTTGAAATAGCTAGTTCTAATACAATGCAATGGAACAATGCACTCTAAAAAGGTTATTTTTTTTCACTTTATTCACTGAAATCAACATTGTTGTGCGACAAACCTGAAACTTTAGATATTTAAGATGTCATTAAAGACAAAAAATAAATTTCACCCTCTCAATGTTGAAAGGAGCGACTTATATCACCTTTTTCTGGAGCGGGTCACATATTGTCTGACCTGCAACAAAAACAGAGTCCACACTAGTTGTGCCTAGATAAAGTTTTGTAGACTTGTTAATGGAGTATAAATAAAAAAACATTCAGCAAACCTATCCCAAGGTTTTTGGCAAGATCTAAAGTTGATAGTAAAAGAAAAAAAGCTGGATATTCTCTCCTGCCATGTTTAACGCTCTGCAAACAATTTGGCAAAGTGAGGATTTTACACACCAGTCAAATTAATGGGTTTACAAGCGTGCACATCGTTGGAAGTGAATTTGGACAAAAGCCACTGGCTTTTAAGAGCTACAGCTTCACTTGATACAGGTGCACATGTTGTTCTATTGCTTGGACCTTGGAAGGAAAGACTAAACTTTTCCAACCAAACTCATTACTTTTCTGTGTTTCCTTTGCCTTCAAAAACAAAAGTACTCGACCACACAAGCCATTGCAATAATTGTAATGCAGCTTGACAACAGATGAAGCATGGAACACACACACACAGGCCGACTGCAGTGTATTGCCATTGGGTGGTTGGTTTATTTCCTTTTATGTATAGCTTCTCTTATGAAGCATTGCCAGCTGGCCTTGTTACCGTGACGACCAGGATAATCTACACACCACATGGCCAACACTTGCTATTAATTAAAACCCCCTTTGTAATTACACAATAAACAACAGTCTAAACAGTCTTTTCATCATAGCAAGAAGTATGTAGCATACCAGTACAGCTACACATTTGAACAACATTTGAAACCACAAGTACACAGTGCTCTGTCTAAACCAGATTTGGCCTTGGATTTAAATCATCACACTATACAATTCATCATCTTTAAAATCAATATAATTTAACACTGGTTTGCTACAGTACAACAGTAAACAAAATCTGGAATATTTGAAGCAGCATATATATTCCACTATGCAATATTTTGCAATGCACATTTCTGACATTTTTGGGAATGTTTTCACTGTAAACAAGGCAGCAACTTTAAATTTTAAATAAATGGTAACTGTCCTACTTTCAATCTGTAAATACATCCATGGGGATTTTTTAATGAAATTCAACTCCAATCTATATAATATCCAACTACAACAATGGAAGTCTAGACGAGCATTTTGTTCTTTTTTTAATAAAGAACTTTATCCCTAACCCTCCAGGCATTTTGGCTAGAAACCCTGCCAGACGCATCAGATTGCATACTTTGTCACATTTGACTTGTGTGCAGAGTGCAGCAAGGTCAAGCTGTCACCACAGATGCACTGTGCTGCGTCTGGCAGGGTTAGGGTTAAAGAAGGCACCCATAGTGCACAATAATGAAAAGAAGAAAATGATTGAACCCCACTGTTTACATGACAGTATTTTGCTGAACAGAAATAATTTGAGATTGGGCACAAGGGAAACAATCTGAGCAGTGACCTGTTTTCGGGACTTGAACATTTAAGGACGATATTTTTTTGGGGGGGTGGGAATAAATTCTAAAAATTGTACAAAGAATTTTTGTTTATATATTAAAAATATGCTGTCCCTGTTCTTTTTGAGTTTCATCTCTAAGATTAGTTAGAGTAAATATTTATAAATATTGAATTATTTACAGCTCATAATAATTCAGGTATGTATATTTGTATGTATCTGATGCATGAAAGCAATCAGGAATATAAGCCCTTTTTGGAGGGTTGCAGATGCCCACAATAGAAAAAGAATAGTCTTTTCGTTGAAATAAAACATCGTCAAACAAAATACTAGGGAAACTGACTGGCTAATTGGACTGAATTTTCAAAGTGAAAAAGAAAACGGGATTCGAACCCGTGGCCTGTCATTTTCAAGAAAAGTGGAATTTTTGTATCAATTTCCAGCAATGGTCGGCCGACCTAATAATTCCCTGATGTCTATAAATTGCCTCGCTCTGTCTGAAGTGTAGGGAAACTGACAAGAACTTTCCCCCAAATCCATTTATTTCTGAAAATTACAGCCAAAGCAAATGTTGTATACTTTGTATAAACGTTAACATTTTGTTTATTTTGCACAACATTTAACCCTGACCCCTTGGGTAACTTTACCAGAAAGTATCCTGAATCCGCCAAAATCCTGCAGTTCTGCTCGGCAAGTTACAATCCTCAATCCATCAAAATCCCCCAGTTGTTAATATGGAGATAGGCCTATCCTGAATCTGCCCAAATCCTCCAAAACAGGGGTATGTATTTTGATGGATTCAGGTAGGTTAGGGCATGGAGGAATAAATTCCTCCATGGTTAGGGTTAAAGTAAAAAAAAAAAAAAATCATTAACAGTCTATAAAACTTCACACAAACAATATTACACTAATGGGTTCACACACAACCACATCACACATAGTACCCTCCAATTTTCACCATAGTGTATACACCCAGCAAAAACAAGGGACAGGCAAATCAAAGTACATAAAACTTTTAAGTACAAAACTCACATGCCAATTCAAAATTCAGAATCTCAGCTAAACCCTTGACAAAGGTGCGGTTTGGCACTGACCGCACGGCCAAAAATAGTATGAAAAGATCCACACAAAAAACGTGGCAGGTGAAAATAGCTCTATGACTGCACCCACGACAATGGGACAAGGGGACAATTGGGTCCCCACTATATATAGTGGAACCATGCATGAACAAAGATACCGAGGTTGCACAGGAAAATGTCCTGATTTCCTAAAAACCGATAACAAACTGGTCCTTTTATAATAATAAAATATTCTAAGTCCAAATTGAGCCAGACAACCCGTAGTCTTTGGTAAACTGAAGCTATAAATGATTACTAACTGTGAATGATTTCACAATATTAGTGAGGAGTTAACCACGTGTCTGGCCTCGCCAAAAGCTGGGTCATCGACGCGACCGGAAGCCAAGTAAAAAAGGCAGAAAGAAGGTGATTTCTCGACTATTTCCTTCGCCGAATTCAGTGATTTTCCTCCCACAGAAAACACTAAAACCCGCACACAACTTAAAACAGGGACGCAGTGGTTGGCTGACATTGATAATTACTCTGGAGAGACAAGGAAAATTGATAATACTTACGTTTTTCTGGGCGTAAACAAAGTGTAAAATCGCCTGGTTGTGTTCGGCTATACGGACCGTGCACGAGTTCTCAAAACACAAAGGCCTTGCTTCGCGAGACACGAACTGGGAACACATGTGATTCACCAACCGTGTGTGCATGCGCATTGAAAGGATTGCCCCGTGACGTATGACGCTAACCCGGTCGCCAAGACAATCACTAACCCTCACTGTTTGTCTAGATATCGCATTATATTTTACTCTTTCTGACATTATCTTTGCTTAAATATTTCGTTAACCATTTTATAGCAGCAAATTTGTATTAAAAAATATATCTAAACTTTCATTGGAGCATCTTGAAGTACTTTAATTGGAAAAAATACCGCTCTTATTTGGGGGTGCTGATGGGTGTTCGATTAATGGAAGAGCCGATGATAGCGCGATAGCAACCAATCAGAGTTCTTTCGTGCACCTGCTGGGGTAATCCCCCGTATCGTGAGCGGACGGCTCGTGGCGCGGGTTTTTTGTTTTATGTGATGGTACAACCGTTCTTGTGATATTTTGCGTTTATTTACTAAAGCAACTTATATAAACACGACTAGTTAATTCGAATAAATGAAAGGCACACATTGCCCAAAAATCTAATCTCTGAGTTTAAAAATTCTACCGAAGCAACGACATTCGGATATTCAGATTGGCGCCGCAGGCAGTGCAGCACGCAACCACAGCGCCACGGGTACCACTCTGAATTCAAAATCTCCGATTTTTCCGACCCAAACCGACATCCCCGAAATTATATTCGTCACGTTTTCAAGGGATGGCCGTGTATATTATTATATTCTACTGCTGAATAATCTTTCCAACCATAGCATTTTTAGGACTAACACTTTTTGTAGCCCTGTTCTCCTTGCCCATATGTTCTACTTTGTAGACAGTATTAATTAAAAGATTCATTACTAGGCACAGAATCTACCAAACGCAACATAAATTGAAATATAACCGTGTTCATTTTCAAAGTGAACAAAGAAACTGGCAGGAGCGGGATTCGAAGCTGCGACCTCTGGATTACCGTACCGGCGCTCTACCAACTGAGCTATCTTGCCCTATGTTGGCGGTCTCCCAAATTGTCAGTATCTTTGTTCGGGTGGGCGCTAGTCAGAAGTCATAAACCCGGAATGCCGTATAGCCAGGGATCACACCCAATTTTACGATACGACCTGGGAAGCGACATTGTGGGGATCACTCAATGAGGATACGACTTTTTTTTTAACTTGGGCCTATCATTTGTCAAACAATCCAAATTAATTTTCAACAGAACGAGGGATTTAAAAAACGGCACAAGTAGAATTTGCATTAAGGGAGACTACTCGGACATATAAATGTGAATTTGTATTTGTGGGCTGTACAATTGTGTAAATTTCTCAAAAGCAAACCCGCCTCCCCCCCCAAAAAAAGAACCAAAAAAACACGACCATTTTGTAAACAATCTTGGAACAAAGACACCTAACGAAAGGAAAGGTTCGCCAAGTTAGTTTAGCGATATTTTTCCCATTTGGAACCTCAAGTTTATGAGTCAAGGGGTACAAAATTGAAGTTTTAAAGATACACTTCCGTGCCGTTCTGCAAAAATTTGTACGTTTTGTTAAAAAAAGACTTTATTTCTATTTTGGAAAGGGGAGGCTTTTATCGTTAATTTCACGCCTTTAATACACATAACACACACCATTGCCGGAACTGAATTATTGTCGGGCCACAAATAATTCAAAAATTTTAAATTAAACATTGGAACTTGACTAAACGAGGCTGGATTTTCTTTCGATATCTCATTCAAATTGAATATACTTTTTTGTCTTGTTAGATAAAATAGCAATGTAAAAACAAATCGACAAAAGCACAGTTTGGTTGGTGTCACTCAAATTTTTTTTCTCAAAAGAATATTATTGATAATAGAAGATAATTATTATTTGTTGTTGTTTTTAATCACATTTGGGGGTCATCTTGAAACCAATGGACTAGTAGCGATGACCTAAAAGACTCTGTTAAACAGTAGAGTTTGAATACAAGTCAATTCAATTTTTGAAATCAACCATAAGGAATTTTGAATGGATAAAAAATAGATAAAAAACAACGAACAAGAGTTGACACAAGGCATTCCTGAAGGCAATTCGTGCAATGTTATAATAAGCTGATTCTGCGATGGGTCATTTAACCATTTCTAAAATGTCGCCGGGGAAAGTTGCAGCATCCCCCACACACCACCACCACTGTATCATTTCGCTCACGCTGTACTTTACTACTAAGCTTCCTGTGTAGTACAAATATAGTACCAGTAACTTGCAAAAATCAGTTGATTTCAATGTTACACGACATTCATATGTCTGACAATAGTCGATTAATTAAATTTAGAGAAATGACCAGCCAAATATATACATGTATTCCATCCATATAGTGCCTAGGTTATGCCTCATTTAAAATGTTAATAAAGTTGTGATACAACTGCTGCCAGACTATGCACGTTTTAAGAAGTAATGGCATTATAGAGAACGTAATTATTAATTATTCAAACAACTGACATCACTGATGTGCTTGGCATTATCAAATGATTTTCCCCCACCCCACCCTACTTTTTCCACTTTTTGGGAAATTCCTCCCACACCCCCCCCCTCCCCCCCCCCCCCCCCCCCACTTTTGACAATTCCGCCGGAGAAAAACATAAAAAAGGGCAGCAGCCGGCCGGCACCGGCGCTGCTTTGGCCCCCACTTTCAAAAGTGTTCCGCTGCTGTTGGATTCTTTCCCGTGGAACCAAAAATTATCATCGAGTCAGGGTGGAATGCAATTATTGTATAGGCCTAGCATGCACACTGCACAGTTAATTAAATAATCTGGTCCCGATATCTACTCTGCCAATATCATAAACAAAATACATGTACCCTTGTTTGACGAATAAACAAAATACAGTAGATTGGTTTTCCTTGAAAAAAAAATAATACAATAATGAATCAAATGAAATGGGGGTAGTCATTTTGTAATGTGTAGTGACTGTAACTTCTTTTTTTTTACTTCAGTTCTTTACGTTTTCTGCTTTAGTTTTAATACCATTTTATTCATCAGTTGCTAGTTCAGATTCAGAATGGCAAATTTGGAAATGTGAAATTAGTATGAGCAATGTCGTGATTGATTTTAATGGGGGTGGATGTGCATTGATCCACTTGCTGGCCCATCACAAATTTCCCCTTTTATATGTTTAGTTAGCCGGAAGTTTTATTTTTTTTTGGCTTCTTGTTTTTTTCTTTGTTTACTTGCGTTGGTTTGTTCCTTTGTATATACCACACTTTTTTTGCCCCCCCCCCCCCCCCCCCGCTTCATCCCTCCCAGCTCAATCCCTCCGCTCAGACTCTTTCAATCTTACTCCAACCACACTCCTTTGTTCACGATCCCCCTCCCCGTACTCCCTTTGATGTTCACTAACTACTACCACTCTCCCTTGGTCCTTAATCTCTCTTTTGTGTTTCTCCATCACCCCCATTTGCTTGAGTGTCCAACGTTTATATGTTTGTTTCTTGTACACTGTCATTTGCCTTTGAGAAAGAACTTCCTTAAGTTTGAAACGTTATAGGTCAGCTAATTTTGTTGATACTATGGTATGGTTTGGTTTGGTTTGGTTTGGTTTGGTTTGGTTTGGGTTTGGTTTGGTTTGGTTTGGTTTGGTTTGGTTTGGTTTGGTTTGGTTTGGTTTGGTTTGGTTTGGTTTGGTTTGGTTTGGTCTGGTAATGCACATATTTCATGGTCATCACCATCATCCCCCACATCCCCACAACAATCATAATCATCATCATCAAAGCAGTCATTTTTAATGTGCATATCTCAATTTCTCCTCTGCACTCTACATAATGATTTTTGTTATACATTCCCCAGGAGTCCAACTTCAAACCATACACAAAGTAAAACAAACACACAAATGTTGTTAGGCCTATAAACAGTTTAATATACGTAATACGGCTGCCTCTTCAGCGATGGCCACCGGGTCCTTCACTCCATCCGAACAACACATACCGTAGCCCTAAGGCTGCCAGTGCCGACACTGTCTCCTGGGCTCAATGTCACTCTATGGACCACTTTTTGGTGGACGCGACCTTTGTGAGTTTTTAGCTGTATTTGAGCTGGCTCAACATTCGACCCAAAAAAACTCACGAAGTTTCGATGTGGTAGCCACACTGCACATACAATCAAACAAGACTTTTACACCCAGTTGATGCCTTTTTTTTAATATGTATTATTTAATCGTTTGTGTAAATATAACAAAAATTCCAAAATAAATATTAAAATATATAGTTAAAGAATATAATTAGAAAATGTTGAGAAGTTTATTTCCTAAAAGGGAATTTAATAACATTTTAGCCTCGTGCGTTATACATGTGCGCACTGTGGCCACTCCTTGGGATTTTTCCCAAGATCTTGGGAATTTTGGTGGGGAAAATATGGATTGCACATGCGCAAAGCGCTTATTACGACGCTCTTTGCAAAGTGTTTTCCCATCGCCTTGGGAATTCTTGGGAATTTTAATGGATGAATCTTGGTAATTTGAAATTTGATGAGTGGCCACGCTGCATTTGTGTAAAAAAAACTATTTCTGTACCGCGTGTATTTCCATCGAGCTATTTATTGTGCGAAGTCACACACTGATACTAGAATATGAACTTTCAAACTCTGGAGTAAAAGGTAGGGTCGTGTTTGTGCATTACAAATAACAAAATAAAGATGGAACGAGATTGGAACGAATCAACCAGCGAAATCAATTCGAGTTTTGGGATAAAATTGAGAAAAACAATTGAGGACAACAATTTCTATTTTTTTTGGCCTTAGACGGAGAGTGGCGTGCACATGAGAGCCGATGCGCCAGGGGCGAACGGAACACTCCACAGAGCTGTGAAGTCAGGCCGCAGCGACCGTATACGATAAAGAGAGAGACGCACGTATCTGACGCATAAATCTGCATCTTGCCAAGCGTATGTTGCCATGGCAATATCATCCGCATTTGGCCCGAGGGCAACCGGTGGTCCCGCCTTCGAATTCTACCTTTTGTCCCCGCAACCGAGGTTCTGGTTGAAGCAGCGGCCTGCAGTAAATAAGCGGCGCTTGGTATATTCTACGGACCGGACGTGCGGCCGGCAGATTTGGCGCGAACACCTCCCGGCTAAATCTGGGTCATAATTCTGCCGCTGCATGTAGTAGCGGCGATGACGGCGCAACCGCGTGGATTCCAACGGAAAGTGGTTCTCTCCGTTGATAAATTATTGGGTTTCATTCAATTATGAGGCGAAAGTGCCGGGCGCCGGGGTGGGGAGAGAAAAATCAATGGCGCTGGTGTTTGCATTTATGTATTTAATATCACGGGAACGAGGACACGTTTATTTCCCCTCATCCATCCGCCCAGCGCAGTTGTTGCTGCATCGATGAGTATAGCATTGTCCAATCGGGCGTGTGCGAGCGGTGTTGGTGTTTGTACACAGCTTGTGCATTAGCCACGCCTCGGTGGCCGCTGGATCGAATCAAACAAATCTGGTGCAAAATTATACCGGCTAATGTGATTGTACTGCACTTCGAATTTAAATAGGGGCAAAATAATCAGAAAACCCCAAGAAATAGGATAAAATCTAAAGCAATTCAAATTTACGCGTATGGGTATTACAATACCCATACGCGTAAATTTGAATTGCACGTTCACTCTGAATATATTTTAGCCTTTAAAAAAAAAATGTACATATCTAACAATGCATAAAGCAGCTCATGGCCGATCATGTCAAAGCCTAATAGGCTACTTCCTGGCCCGTGCAAAAAAAAATACAAAAACAAGGCAACAGTTACACATTTATTTCAGCAGTGTTCAGTTGGAACATGGTTGGAATAACATACGATACCCAATGTATTCTCACAGCGAGAATGAGAGAGATAGATCATATTTTCGTAAGGGCCCGGCTGACACGGCTCTCTCTCTGCTTGACTCTGACGCTTATTGGCCGCCAGCCAGTTGATCTTGCCCCTTCGCTAATTCGAATCTCAGCGGGCCGGCTCGGAGCTTCGAGAAACCAATTTAATTCTGAGGGTAACTTTTTACTTATTCCACGGATTGATTCGTTTCCTTCTTTCTTGCAGGTGCATGGCTAGGAATCGAATAGCGCATGCCGAGGTGGGTTATAGGCCTATAGAACTTGCAAGATATTGTCCGATCAATAATGTGGTGAATAAATTAATCACGAGTGCGGTGATTATTAAAGCCGGTAAGTGTTCAATATCTCCATGGTTGGACTGAAAATTTCAACTTAATAGATTCCTCTTACCAAGGAATCATGGAAGAAAACTACCTTTTGAAAAATAAAAAAAAAAAAATAAAAACAGAACTTAGGCTACCGCACGCTACACTCCATGTTTTTTATATTTTTTATTTATGTGCTACGTTCAAAGACCGACATTAATACTGTAGAAAGATATTTGAAACTTATTCAATCTGTTGCTTATCGTAGGTTTCCGAGTTTCATCCCGAAAAATTTTGTTTTTTATAAATTTCATTTTCTTTTTTTTAGCAATGCAAAAGTTATTTACTTTTACATGGGACATCGAATGAAATAATCCACCCACGTTTATTTATCGAACAATTACTTTACAAATATATAATTATAAAGTAGCACAAAATAAACAACATTTTAGTTAAGCAAACTAAACTGCACAGTGAAATAAGTGGTTTTGTTCCAAAATAAGTTTCTTCTATAATTTGTTAGGAGGGAAATCTACCGTATACTACATTAAAATCGGGATACATCACAATCTCCCTTTTTATTAGGTGACAGGCTACTGCATGGGCGGCGATCCCGGGGGACGGGGGGCGGGGACACGTCCCCCGATATTTTGGGGTGGGGGATATGGCAGTTCCCCAAATAATTTCCTCTTGTCATATATATATATATTCTATGATCCGTCCCCTCCAACCTTGACGAGAAATCGCCACCGCTGGGCCACTGTTTCCGTTTATCATATAATTAGTCATGGCAGATTTACTATTATGCATGTAATAAACATGATGAACTCGTTCCTTCTGTGCACCGAGATCAAGTTATTTCAATAGCAGCCACATCAGTGTATGCATGGGAAAACAGGAAAGCAATCATCTCCCTGGCCCACACCATTTCAACTTAAGTGCCCACCCACCGCTCCTTGCTAGGCCCCACAATGCTCTTAAAATACCTGTTAATAATTCCATGGTCTTTTTACTTTTCAAAACAAAATTGCTTATGATTTTCCCAATACAAACTGGGATACAAAACTGTGCAACACTACAAAAGCTGTACACAAAAATAATTTTTTTTAAAGAGATAATTTCGGTTTTACTTGTACAAAATTCTTATTCTTCGTGATTAATTTATATAACTGGCAAAATCAATTTCACTTTTCTGATTTCTAAGGAATTCTATGGCGCATAAAATTGTGTTCAAAACAGTACATATATATTTTAATGGGATAATGTAAATGGTAGCCTACCACATGCCATTTAATATGAATGTTAACAAAAGTAGAAAAAATATTACATGTTTGATTGGCTGTTGGACAAGTTCTTTTAAATATTTAGCCATTGGAAAAATGTGATTTACATTGTACAATATAAACTGCTATTTGCAGTGTATATAATTTATCATGATTGTAGCATTTTTCAAATCTTAATTTTACACCTTTTCCAGGTTACTGAAAAAGCTTTGTCAAAAAAAATATACAAAACTGGGTCAAAACCTTCACATATCTGCACATTTCAAATTTAGATTCTTACGTAAATTTGTTAAACAAAATAACAAGATTGTTTTTAATACCTCCCATGAAATTGCACGTTATAATTCGGCATTAAACAGACACAACATGATTCAAGAGCGAGTTGTGCACAATTACTAGTCCTTCGGAGTTAACAGATTCTGGAGCCTTTCTCAAACGTTGGCTTTGGCTTGGACTTTCCCATAATTTTAAGATCCGCAGGGGTGGCCAGATTTAGGGCCCTTTTTTGCTACATATACATCAAAGTGTGATGTTTGAACGAAGAGGCAGAACCTGTTCATTCTGTTAAAATATTCAAGACTTCAGATTGGCAATGGAGCTGAGGAATAGTGTGGTTCCCAGACCAAAATATTCTGACTATTTCTGATGAATATAAGGCCCTGTCCGAATTACTTGGCTATGGCTGGATGTTACACACATGTCTATGGTAGCGGCTGCAGCCACTTCCCATAGACTCGTGTGTAATTTCAAGCCGCAGCCAAGTAATTCGGACAGGGCCTCAGGGTCCAGTAGCCACCAATGTCACGTGATGAAAACGGGAGGAATTCCTCCCGTTTCCGAAAATGTCCGAAGTTTTCCGAACTTGCCATACTCAATGCCATACTCTTGCAGTATTTTGCCGACCGGATTCTGCAAGAATATTAAATTTGAATGATGCCAATGACGTCACTCAGACTAACACTGCACGTCATGATCTATTTTAAACCGTGGTAGCTACCTGACCTAAGATTTAGACGTCAGGGAATCTTCAGGTCACCAGACTATTTGGGAAATAGCCGGAGATAAAGCCGAAGCCGAAGCCAAGTTTAGAAAAATGTGACCGGCTCTACAAAAATGGGTATTATGTCACACAATTTGAAAAATGAGTTTATGCATTGAATTTGTCACATCCTAAGCTTTAATTTGGTGTAGGTTTGACCCCTGTGGCATTTTGTGTTCTTGACATATCTTGACATTTGTATACTCATATTTTCCAATTTAACAGAAGTGTGTTTAGAGATGTAGCCCTTTAAACACAAAAAGTGCAAAGAAATGAGATGGAAGTAATTTCTATCAACATTTATTTTTTCATCTTTATTCATCAATATTAATGTTTCTGAACATAAATTAGAAAATATAGATATAATAGAAGCCAACAAATCATAAACAAAAAAATCACTTATGTGAAGATTTTTTCACCCGCTTCACATAGAACAGCCCCCTGTGTGTTTTCACATAATGCAACATAATACATAACACGACATAATACCCTTTTTTGGAGAGTGGGTCACGAATGACCTTGATTACATCCTCGTGTGAAGAGGACCACACCAACTTTCTTCCCATACACAAAAATTGTTTAACAATAGCAACCATCGGACCTACCCTCCTCCCCCCGCCCCTCCCCCGCCCCCCCCCCCCCCCCCAAAAAAAATAATGAAACCAAATAATTTTAGTAGGAGCATCACTTTAATCTGGAATACAATAATTTCCTGATTTCTCAAACGAAAACAAAAATGTGAGCCCACAAAATTTAATATCTCATACAGCACCTGTTAATTACAGCATCACGAGTGTAAATACTGTGATTATTACCATACAGCTATATTAAATACTTATCTACTGTCTCACGATGTAGTCAATGATGTAGTCAATGATGTGGGACAGAACTACATGGTGATATGTACATTTATTGCTCTCTTTGTTGACTATATTAAATTACTTGAGTGCTAAATTGCCATATGAAGGCTGCTTCTGAATCGCTTGTCTAGGGCTATTGTCTAGGTGTTCGTCCATTACAACTATGAGTGACGTAGCCGTAGCTGTAGCTCTAGATGCCATTTCGGACACGGCCGAAGTCTGAAAGGAGTGTCCATGTTTGTGCACAACTCTATGATATGTTCAAATTCATACAGCTTTAATATGGCTACTAGCATATGTGTTTGTGCTAATGACAAAAAGCACATGACATTGTTGATTTCAACAACGGTCAAGGGTGAGCAAGATAAACGCAACAAATGAAGGCGCGTTTGTAGCCCAAGTACACGTAAACAGATAAAGCAATGCTCCTACGGTAGGCAGTTCTGGATGTCAACTGGGGCCGATTTCATGGAGCCGCTAAGCACAAAAATTTGCTTAGCATAAAAATGTCTTGCTTAGTAAAAACAGGTTACCAGCCAAAACTCCATGTGATTTTCATGCTATGCAAGCAACAGCTGAATACCAGTCACAGGCGATATACATTACATGAGCATTTGGCTGGTAATCCTGTTTTTATCAAGGTAGACATTTCATGCTAAGCAAATTTTTGCGCTTAGCAGCTCCATGAAATTGGCCCCAGACGTGTTGTCTGCCAAATGGAATGGGCAAGCAACAATATTTTCAGATAATTTAAATTCTGCTTTAGTCGTGCACCAGGGCTGTCCCGAATATTCCAATACCTTTTTGTCGGCTCGAATATTGGAAAAAACAAAAATATGCACGTACAGATACGACTGATGTTATTTTAACCTAACCCTGCTATATATCCAACAATTTCAATATGATTTTGCATGCACCCTAGGGGGTTAGGGTTTTAATAGAAAAGTTACGCCGCTTAGCAGTGTCAAATGCCGCATTTTTGTTGACGGTAACTTTTTGTCGACAGAGGTTTATTGTTCGGGTCCGTAAAACCCTTGACACTTAAACAAAATAATTACTGCAAAAATGCAGGCTGGAGTTTTGTTTATACGTACCCGTAATGATCTTGATACAACAGACGCAGCCAAAGAAAAAAAGCAACAAAAAACGGGCGGTCCATAATATCGATCGCCAGTTCGCCACACATAAAACACTGACGTGATTTTCAAAACCCAATTTTGAATAATCAAATACTAAATTACTCGAAAATGAACAGCCCTATCACGCACACCCCTAGGACGGCTTCAACGTATCCTGTTTGAGGGAATGAGGAGTTAGCACTCTAGTATTTAAAGAGAGTTCTATAATTATGATAAACACTTACAAAGCTTAAATTATTAAGTACACATGTAGATAGGCACCCGGGCTCGACTTTCCTCTGGTTCACCTGTCCGTTCCTGACCCTGTGACTTGTCACTGGTACCCTGCTCCATAGTTGGCGACTTACAGCTTGGCTGTGGGACCAGCCGGCTTCTTTGCAAATGGCTTGGCGAGCAGGCCAGCCGGAAGTTGGACGTACTCACCTTTGAGAATACAAAGCAAAATAAATGCTCAACATCAGTGCACATGCCTTCATATTTCAAGTTCAGGGCTGTAACCTGTCCAACTATTTAGGTCCCACAAGCAAGACCTGATTATCAAACAGACAAGGTAGGGGCAGTTAGCGGAGCTGCCAACATTTATTCAGAAATAAAAAAAAATCAGTATTTCGCTCAGAAAATCCATATTTTTCATGAAATTTAAACTTCAGCTGAAAATCAGATTTTTTTCTAAGCCCATGCTTTGTGTGCAGTACACCGCGTTCCTTGTAAGTTTAATGAACCCACGCACTGGATAGACCTCATTTTTGTTTTTTTTCAAAGTTCCATCCGTTCGGTTGGGATTGCAATAATGAGCCAGTACACGTGCAGTATAATAGCATAATATGCATGACAAAATATTATGGTTAGATTTCACAAAATCCATATTTATAAACAAAAAATCCGTACTGGTTGGCAGCTCTTTAGGCAATGCATCTAAAATTCAAAAAATTGAAGGGTCTATGAAAACAAATGAGGGCTTTGAAAAAATGGCGTCTTGCATGTCAAAACTGTCAGAAAGTTCAACTCCAATGAGGCTGGCCCTTTTCCAAACCCTGGCTTGGGCTCTGGCTTCGGCTTCGCGTAATTTTATGTCCCCAGATTTGGCAAGATCTGGGACGCTGTTTTTGCTCCATGTACGTCAAAGTCTTTTGTTTTAACCAAGAGCCAGAGCCTGTTTATTTATGTACGTATTCAAGGCTTCGGATTGGCAGTGGGACTGGGGAATACGAAGCCGAAGCCCGAGCCCAAGCCAAGGTTTGGAAAAGGGCCCTGGGCAGGCCTATGGAGGCCTTAGTCGGCCCTGCCCATAAGACAAAATCAACACTATGATCACTTATTACCACAATGTGCTGGCAACAGAGCATTCATTCATTTCATCCTGGGCCCAATTTTATTGTGCTGCTACGTATATACATATATCAATTTCATGGAGACCGTAAACAATAAGCACAGTGGAGCTCACACAGTCGTACTTTCCCAATACTTCGGAGGACAATGCTTTGTGTTTCCTATTGTTCCTTTAATATAACCCAACCCCATAGACTAAGCACATACTTCTACGTCCGAGGACCGATTTCAACAGAAGACTTGACTTGGGAGGACTGAAAGGTTTCTTTGTATTTCCTTTCTCCTCTTGTCTTCGGAAGTATATACAGAACCTGTACACTAACTTCAAGAGCATAATTTGCTTGAAATCGTGATTCAACAACAGAAGTCTCCATGCACGCACAAGTGTTAGCATGACGTTCCCGTGAAATACTTCCAATGTCAACAACAAATATTGTTATACAGGGTGTCTGAAAAAAAGGAAACTGAGATTAATCTGTTTATTTCTCAGATACTGCTCAATTTTGTTTAAAATGGTAACCACCATCTATTACTTAATGATGTCCTCTTTCTTATGACGCCAAGAAATCCATGCTACCATCACGGATGACTGAGCACAAAGCTGTGCAACGGACCATGTCAGAAATGGCTTTGCACCAGATGCACCACAGGTCTATTTAACAAGAGAGTAATTGCTTTGAACCATGAGATTGAGTGGCCACCAAGGTCCCCCCGGACCTCACGCCCTGTGACTTCTTTTTGTGGGGGAATCTTAAGGACAAAGTTTACACGTCACCGCCCAGAGACATCAATGACCTACGGGCCAGAATCGTGGCTGCAGTTGAGACCTTAAGAGGACAGAGAGACGTAATCAGGAATGTGGTCAAAGCAATGAGAACCAGGGCAGAAGTTTGCGTTGAAAGAAATGGGGGGGCATGTTGAAGGACACTGGGGTTAGGTTGGGACAGGGATAAGCCTCCAACTGTCAATCATTGAAGAAATGATTTTGGTCTTTACGTACTGTTCTTTGTTCTTATTTTTAGACATGCTGAACACTGTGCGAATAGACCTGTGGTCCATCTGGTGCAAAGCCATTTCTGACATGGTCCGTTGCACAGTGCTCAGTCATCCGTGATGGTAGCATGGATTTCTTGGTGTCATAAGAAAGGACATCATTAAGTAATAGATGGTGGTTACCATTTTAAACAAAATTGAGCAGTATCTGAGAAATAAACAGATTAATCTCGGTTTCCTTTTTTTAAGACACCCTGTACATGTAAGGAGCACAACTTTGTCTGTTAACCCTCCCTCTCTCAGGGCCCAAATGGAGCCAACTACCCTATATATCAAAACCTATCAAGTGACAGGTTGAAACACACACACAAGCTGTGAGAGTTGGAGGGTAGATTCTTTTAATAGGCTGTATGATAGCTATAACTATTTAATGATGAAATTGGTCCTAGGTCATTTAAGTTGAAAACCCAGAGATGCCAGAAATGTTTGGGTAGCCCTATGGAAAGAACAACAAATTGAAAACTATGTTTTGTGTTTAAACGTAATCAATTCTCCAAAAGAGAAAACCCAGAGATTTGTAACATCAAATGAGACGTGTTCAACAATAGAACTTATGTGCAGCGGCCATCTTCGAGGTATATTTTTGTCATTTAAATTCTGCAACAACTTAAGCACAAAAGGTTGACCAATTCCTAGACAAGGGTATACACTACACTATTCACGATCACAACAGAGGCGAGGCTCACGTTTAACCCATTGCGTACGGATGACGGAATATGGCGGGAAAAAACAGTGCCACCAGGCCGGATGACGCCATTGGCCGCTGTTTGTGCAGTTTCAATCCATTGTTGGATTAAACAGTGCCACAAGGCCGGATGACGCCATTGGCTGCTGTTTGTGCAGTTTCAATTCATTGTTGGATTATTGTGTATAGGTTACGCTTGACTGCACAAACACATTGTAGCGGTTCGCTTGGCTGCCAGAGCCGCCGCGGCACCCCGACGTCTCCCGTAAAATACCGTACTCAAGGGGTTAAGCAGTGCTCTTTTCCACACCCTTCACTTAGGTTACCTGTGACCTAGGTTCGCATCCCGCCAAGAGCAAATGTGGATTGGGTTTTCAGTCCCTGCCCGATTCCATTCCGCCGCCCCCACCCCCCCATCTCACATTGTGGTGATGTACAGAGTACCGACTAAAGAGTTGGTTAATTCACACATACTTCACAAAACTCTCCAGTTCTATTCTCCTCAATGCAAAGCCTCATATCACATCTTGGTGAAAAGTTTAAGTGTGTTATTTCGAAGATGTACAAAATTGAAAATTAGCTCAGATAAAAAAATAAATAAACTCGACTTGAGAAAGGCAATATTGAAGGAAGAAAAGTGGATTTTCAGAACTGGATATTATTCCCGTTTTTTCCTTCCCACCTCGAAAACTGATAGTTCCTCGTCTTCTCCCAGGTTTTTTTTAGGCTTTTGAGCTACTGTGTGATACGCACGCTTTAACCCTTTGCGTACGGAGGACGCCATATGGCGCACAAAAAACAATGCCACCAGGCCGGATGACGCCATTGGCCGCTGTTTGTGCAGTTTCAATCCATTGTTGGATTATTGTGTATGTCATGCTTGACTGCACAAACACATTGTAGCAGTTCGCTTGGCTGCCAGAACCGCCGCAACACCCCGACGTCTCCCATAAAAAACTGTACTCAAGGGGTTAAGGAATCATCCGACTCGTTACCAAAAGGAAATTAAATAAATAAATAAATAGAATAAAATAAATTAACTTGACTTAAGAGTAGCAATTTTGCATAAATGGATATAGACGTGAAAGACTCAGGTGTTTGACTCTGAAAAAGACAGTGGAAGATTGAGACATTTTGTCAAAAAAATAATGTCAAATGTCCAACATGTTCAAAATCCAATGGAAATTGGCACTTACTTATTTTGTCTGCTGTTTTGGCAATCTCCGATTCAATCAGCATCAAACCACTGCGAACAAAACAGAATCATACAGTTAGGCATTCAAAACACTTCTGAAGCGTACTGGTATTTCCCAACACTGGCTGTAATTTCTTTTGTTGCATCTCCTCGGGTCGTAACAGCCCACAGTTCATGAACTTTCTCGACTCCTAAATAAGTACGTTAACCTCCCTCTCAGATTACAAAATAATATCATTATGTGTAAATCCCTTGATTCCCTTCCCCTCTACCCATTTACTCCTGGGAGAGAGGATGTATGTACAATCATAGTTACATATCTAAGGGCAGATGCACTATGATATCTCCAACCCAGATTCCAATCCAGATACTGATGACATCTACAACTCTAAACCAGTAATAGCGTAAGGCCAACACAAAATTGTTTGGTTGTCCTCGACCGCCAACTCCAAAACCCTTTTTTGTTTTTTCTTCTTTTTTTGAAAATTTTTAAAGGTTAAACCTCCCATTTTTATCCCAAAACTCGAACAGATTTTGCTGGTTGATTGGTTCCAATCCCGTTTCCATCTTTATTTTGTTATTTGTACTGCACATACACGACCCTTTAGACTCCAGAGGTCGAAAGTTCATATTCTAGTATCGGTGTATGTAGACTTCGCACCCGGTCCACAATGTCCACTGTGCTATTAAATATCTCGATGGAAATATAACGCACGCTAAAATGTTATGAAAATCGCAGGATGAGCAATAAACTTAAAAAAAACAAAATTCTCAATATTTTTCTAATATGTTCTTTAATCACTCTATATATTAACCCCTTGCGTACGGATGACGGAATTTGGCGCAAAAAACCCAGTGCCACCAGGCCGGATGACGCAAATGGCCGCTGTTTGTGAAGTTTCAATCCATTGTTGGATTATTGTGTATAGGTTACACTTGACTGCACAAACACATTGTAGCGGTTCGCTTGGCTGCCAGAACTGCCACGGCACTCCGACGTCTCCCGTAAAATACCGTACTCAAGGGGTTAAGGGGATAAAAGTGTGATGACCCAGTCTTTACCAGTCAATAATCGGCTCGGTCCATTAACAGCGGTCACGACCCTTCAAGGTTATTATTGACTGGTAAAGACCGGGTCATCACATTTTTATCCCCATTCCATAAATGCCTTCTTACGAAAAATGCAAAAACCTCCCGTAAAATGGACAAAATGTGGAGCTTTTTCACCCCACTTTTTCTCCCATTTGCTTAGTACAAAACACATGCGTACGTATCGGCCTTGTGAGTGCGTGAAGGCGTTCCGCGCCTGTCTGTCGCGTGCGCGTACACACACGCACGAGATGCAGTGTTTTATTACCGTTGTCTTACATTATGAAGTTGAGTACATCTTGTGTGCGCACCTACTATGCTCTCCCTGTTGCATATCGGCTGAGAACAGCTGGTTATAATTATGACGTGCCGTGTTTAAACAACTTCCAGCCGTGTTTAAACAACCGTTTAAACACACCCACATGACAGGCTCTCGACCAATAGGCATTTATGAATAATATTTAATAGTTTTGAAATGTTTTTTGCTTTTTATTTACACAAACGATTTAAATGGAGACTCATGCGTGTGGGTACCAGGTGGTGCGTGTACAGTGTATGTACTATGTGTGACCATGCTATGCGTGTACATACATTGCGGGCAGATCGTGCGTGTAACGGATCGGCGTTTGTTGTGATCCAGCTTGCAGCGCCAGGCGGGCCGGGCCGGGCCGGGCAACCGCAGGATGGCATTAAACTGTGTATAACAACAATAGTCCTTCCGGACCCGTGCAATAAATATCAGCTTCAACCATGCCTTACAACATTATGTGCATGATCTGAGCACCAGTGCTGTAGTCGAGGCCATCACAAGGCCAGGCACAAGGCCAGGCACAACAGGCACAAGTATCGGGCATAAACCATGACAAAGAAATGCTTTTATTACAGTTCATTTGAATAGCTTGAGACTTGAATTAAGACTGCTGGTCTTGTGCTGGCCTTGCAGGGTCTTGTGATGGCCTTGTGATGGCCTCGACTACATCACTGCTGAGCGCTCATTTTCATTTCAAGCAAAAAAACAAACGTTGGCGGGGGGGGGGGGGGGAGGGGTGGTTTTCAATTCTTTTTAAATCTACCCAATTCCGTCATGCAGAGGATGCAATGTTTGTTTGCTAACGGAAGAAACTCCTTGTCATATGAGCGTAATAAAGGCACACAAAATCTTTTCTCCAAAATAACCTATCAAGTGAGTTTTGAAGAAATGTTAGTTAGAAATGGATTTCAAGCGAGCTATTCGATACGAAAATTAACTAAAACATGGAAACTCTCCCAGAAAATGTTAGGCCTGCTACTTTTGATTGGTATATTTGGGCAATTCCACATGAGAAATGAGTCCAATGACTAATTTTAAAGTTGATCAAATCACCATTCAATCAGATGTCCAGAGTGGCTAAATGCATGCTTACGTGTAGTAAGGAACCAAAAACCATTTCGGAATATCTTTATTGGTTATATAGATTTCATAGAATTCTATTTGGTAATTAATGGTAAAAAAAAATTCATAATTTTCTGACGTCATTCCGTTACCGACACATTTTTGGCCTTGGATCTTTCCACATGTAGAAAGTTTCAAAAAATTATTTTTTAGATATGACAGCAGGGGTATAAACCAGACCATATAAAAGTGTTTATAATCAGGTAGGCCATAAGACTAATCCACAGCATGTAAAAATACAGCCCAAATTCTTCTGAAATTCTATTACCGTTACCGCGGAATTGCTCATTTCAGGTCAGTCCAGTCAGCAGTTTGCAGCAGTATAATTCATTTTCCTGTTTCTAATCTTCCATTGCAGTATCCCTTCGTGGTGATCCTACTTCCCGACTTGAATGTCTTGTATTAAGTGTTTTTTTGTCTTCATGTTTAAGTGGTTTCTAATCTCTCTTTTGTGTTTCTCCATCCACCACCTTCCCCCCCCCCCCCCCCCCCCCCCGACATTTCTTTCTTGTACCATGTCATTTGCCTTTGAGAAAGAACTTTAAAGTTTGATACGTTAGGCAAATTTTTGGTGATTTCAAGAAAATGTTGGAGATATCTTTGTACACGATGGTATGGGGAAACTACGTATCATACTTTGGCTCATGAATACTTTGGCTCATACTTCTTTTTTTGTTTGGGGGGGGGGGGGGGGGGCCCACACACTTTCACAACGTTGGTGGCGTCATTTAACCTCTTTGTTTTGTCCTTACAGGGTTTTGCTTTTCATTTCTGGTTACAAAGCAAAAACAATAATAATAATAAAACAATTTAAAAAATGTAAAAAGAATTAAAATGAGCAGGTTTTTTGTTTCTACCAACAAACCTCCCCCTCTGGATCCGCCCCTGATTATCCAGAACAGAAAAGTGACATTTTTAAAATGAAAAATCAGTGACTACCTCTGGACCACTGAGCATGCAAGTCCTGTGACTTCACGATCACTTTCTATCACTTTCTGTGTGGACGTCATTGTGCTAAACACAGACTAGTCTAGCGACGGACTTTTCAGTTCGTCTTTACCCTTTGCAATGTCAATGATAGACTGATCGTAAGTTGAAGTCTAATTTGTCCTTATTATTATACATATAATTTATTATTTTATGAATATTCTAAAAAGATATTGTAAATTGACATCATTATTTTCTGTTCACAGGACCACACTACTGACGTTTTCCAGCTCAGTCCAATAAATAAAACCAACACAATTTCATAAACTAGGACTCCACTCACATTGTAGTTCCTATTCTCGCCTAGTCTCCTTCGATTTTGAAGTCAACCTACAACACTATACAGTTTACTACAACGCCATATTATCGATTGGGATGAGCGGCATTTTCACATTAGAATCTCAGTGTACAATAAGCAATCTGCCCAGGGGGAAAAAATTGATACACACATACTTTTTTGATCGTTTAATACCCCCAAGTCGGCAGAGTGATGCGATGGCATTGCCAAGGAGATTAAGCGACAGGATGTCATAGCTCTTTAGGTCACCTGGGAAGATTATGAAAAAATTAAAAAATTAAAAAACAAAAAATAAGTAATAATGTATTTGAATGATTGTTTTATCTTGGAATGTATCTCACAATAATGCAGACAGATTCTTGGTAATTATAAGAACTGTGCAGGAATAAATTTCGTCAGGTTTTTACATTAGATAGATGTTGCTCATTTAATACTTCAAGCAAACTTGAATCCTCGATCTCGATTGGTCGATCCATGGCAACAACAGTGTGATGTTATACCTAATCGCACGGTCCATATCGCAATCTGCATATTACGCTGTTCTCACTCCGCGATTGATGCGCACGCGAGTGTTGTAAACTCTGGTTTCGTGTACAGCGTGCACGTTGCATCTTTGCTGCATGTCAAGTTTGCTTGAAGATAAATTCGTTATCCCACTCGCGCTCATGAAACACGGAATAATGTAGTGCATCTTGCGTCCCACCTACATGTACCACTCGGCCTTCGGCCTTGTGGTATGTGGGACAGATGCACTGCATTCTTCAGTGTTCCACTTGCGCGAGTTGGATAAATAAGAATATAGGCACCCCCCCTTTAAAAAATGTTCCTATATATCATGGTGCAGACATGAGTGACATGAAAATAAGCTGAAATGTCTAGCCCTACCTCTAAGACCCATAGGGTAGAAACCAGAGATTCCAGTCATATTTGGCACCAGAAGGCGAAATCAGACATACGTTGGAAAATGTTGAACATTGAGATTTCCATTCCATAATAAAATATATAATGTAAGCTTTGTAATGGTGAAAACATTACTGTTTAATACGATATTTTGGTTTTCGAATAGAGCTGTAAATTCAGCATTGAGAATGGAAATTAATACGTCGTTTATACAATTTTTTCAGACGTAGCCCAGACTAAAATGTCAGATTGTACACATTTAATGTTCTAAACACAAAAGCAAACCAGTTATTTTGAATTAAATTTGCTTTAAAGGTACCGTAATTTTCGGAATATAGGCCGCGGCCTATACGTTGATTCTCACGCTGAAAAATTTCCCTGCGGCTTTTACTCCGGGCGGCTTATACAGCAACATGTGAAGAATAAAATCAGTCACACAAGGTTCAAAATTCACGACGGCCACGGCGGCCAGTGCCGTCGATGCCCTAAGGCTTAGTTGCCGTGATGCCCCTTGTAAAAATGCACTATTCACGGCCAGTAATTGTGCTGTGCTCCATTAATACTTTGGCCGTTGTGCCCTTCTTGCCGAACCAAGCCCTCAAATTGCTAAATTTTTCAGTACCAAACCGTTGCCGGATCCTACAAAACGGTGCTTTTTCGATCACGCTGGTAATTGCCCGTGCGCGTGATGAGCGATCGCGCTAGATCCCGCACGGCCCGTGCGCCCCATGTAAAAACCTTCACAAAACCTCGATTCCCCAAGCAGACTGGTTTCCGTCCGTGCATTATTTTTCTTCTTTCTCACTGGGGCGGGAACCAGTCACAGCCTAAAAACAAGCTCTGAATCCGCGGCCGAATCCGCGGCTAGCTTTAGCCAGGTAGCTCTTACTACAGTAACCCGAACCCCCCAAAGCCGGCTAAGCCATGTGTGCGGTTTAGCGATGGTCCAGAGGGAGTAGCGTTGCCTGTTCAACTTAACACAACAAACTCCCCTCGTGCATAGTGCATGTGTGCTGCGATGACTCGGACACGTGGAAACCGAAGCGTTTTATGTTTGCGATATATTCGACAATTATGCCTCACAGTCGCATCGCTTAATTAATTAAAACGTTCCAGACAAATTAAACTCGACAAGTCGGCTTTTAAGTGCAAGAATGACATGAATCATGATAAAACTCATTTCTGCCCCACGGAACCAAACTCATTTTTACTGGGTGACTTGGAAAAGGAGATCGACAATGTTGACGCTTTTTCCGCCAGCGATATAGCGCACCGTGATTTCCCGAATGGCCCGTGCGGGGCGTGAACGCAACGTGGCCGGTGAAGATAGCGGCAACGCACGGTAAAACCACTCATGCCGTCGCGCGGCATGCCCGGCACGGGCCGTGTTTCATCCATGACTATACAACTTAAAAGTTTAGGCAGTGATGGAAATAAGAAAACAAAAATGATTAGCAAATTATGCTAATCATATTGTCATTTGATTAGCAATGTGATAAAATTGACCAGCAAAAGAAAAACCGCGACAAACTAAATGTTATTATTAATATGAATCATTTTTTATTAATATTGATCGATGGGTGTGCTGAAGATATTAAAGCAACGTATTGAACAGTGCTTCGCATTTCTTACTCTTTAATTTCTAAGTGGTTAAGAAAACAAATACGCAAGCCGTAAGCTCAGTTTTCATTGTTTCTTGGCACCTTCAACATGTCTAAAAGTTTCGCTCACTGCCGTGAGAGACTAATTGTACAAATACACCAGTATGCAAGCAAGACCTTCATCTGGCCTACGTGCCCTTATCAATTTTTGTCATTGGGCTTGGTGCCTTCATTAGTGGCCTTGGTGCCCCAGGAAATGTTGACGTCAAAATGGCCTTGGCCCCCAGATTACGAATTTCGAACCCTGGTTGCCGTTTACGTTCGCTCTACTCACGTGTTGGAAATAAAGGAAACCAGTCCACACCTCACAAATCGTCTGGTGCGTCTGTTCGTTTTTGTCTGTTTTATCATTGTGTAATCCATGTTGTTTATTATTTCACCGGTCAATTGTAGACTGTTGAGCTCAGATTAGTGTTTAAAGTTGTCATTGTCTTTTTTATTCCCCCCGCCCAGTCAAAAAAAAAAAAAAGAACTGCCGCGTGGCCCACCCAGCCAGGACACTCATTTAGCCCGTCAAAATTGGTAATTTCGAGGACTTATGAAAGTTTATTGGGCTCCGTGCGCGTCGAATGAGGGCGCTGTCTACAGATACTCGTATACCACCAGTAGAATTGCTTTGTCTGTTTGCCGACTCTCGATAATTGCGTTTTCAATAAAAATATATTAGCAGGAACCAGACACTTAAATTGAAGTCCGGTAAGATGACGTCGATATTGAACCCAAACTCGCCTTTTCTTTCCGCCCATCTCGTTCTTAATCTTGCGCTGCTTACACTTTAGGATTGCATATGATTTCGATAGTAGAACCATTTACATACGAGCGCTATGCATGCAGCGCGGTGCAGTTTATACGCCGGTGCGGCTAATACGCCAACTTTAAATCTTATTTTGCAGATTTTTGCGTGCTGCGGCTTATACTCCGCGCGGCCTATATTCCGAAAATTACGGTAGTGTACACGATTGGTAATCCTCCAATTTTTTTTTTCACTGAAATACATTACTAGACTAGGTTAATAGTAGTCTAAATCATCCTGTGAAACGATGGCACCAGGTGTGCTGTCGTTGTCAAGAAAGGTGGAAATACATATTGTTTTCCAACGATTTCCAGCTGGAAATCGTTGGAAAACTGCCCTGTAGCCTTTAGTCAAGGCGCGTGTGGCTATATACCCGGACGAGTGGCGCGCCCCGGACATGCTGGCATTCGGGGCGCGCCTTGACTAAAGGCTATCATCCGCCCGACGGTTAAAAACGAGTGCTGTTTCTCTCGTTTTTTCCGCCATCCAACAACGCAAAACTTTGAACAGGTCAGTAGAACGATATTTCCTATAAAATACTAACCCCGAAATCCGCCCATTTCTGAAAATTGCAACAATGACCAATCATGTACACTACCTTTAAACTACAGTATTTTGACAAAAACAGGAATCTTGATTTTTTTGGTGACTATTTTCATATAAATTGCAATTACTCAAAAAATGGTCATGCGACTTTTGTCCGATTTCCCTTGCTGACGTCGCATATATTGTTACCTGTGGCTATGAGGCTTGCAATCTCCTTCTGTATCATCTTGGCTAGGGATTGCTCCGTGACGGACCCCAGCGAAGATGGGCAGCTCAGCAAGTAACGACAGACGATCTGAAGCACACAGAAACAAGATGTGAATTACTACATGCAAGTCAAACTGGAGTGGAGTTTCAATTTACGGCCATTACGAATGAAATCTCCACTTCCAACACATTTGGGTATGGCTAGAGAAGAATGGCTTTTCATCAACTGATTGTGTTCATGTAGGGAATACAATAGAATTCTCATTGTTGAGTAACTCACTGTTGCAACTCATTAGCCGTGTTCCCATTGGACTTTTTTGCTCGATAAAGACAACCAACTCTTCGCAATACCTGAGATTCTCCCAGCTAATTGGATTGATACGTAGAAGACAGCCTTGGTGACCAGCCTTGGCGACCAGCCCTGGTGCTGCTTTTTATACCACCGGGGGAAAGTGCAAGGCCTGACAAAGCTCAAGACTTACCCAGTAACCCAGGAGGAACGGTTGCAACAGACTGCATAGGAATGACGTCAGCCTCTCGCCAGAGGAGGTGATGCTGTACTGAAGGCCGGTCATCGAGATGGTGCTGGAATTCTGCAGCTTCTTCAGCGTGCTGTGAAAATCCTGGGAAAGTTTCCAAGAATTTCATTGCTTACATCATACCCTAGGAGTCGGCAAAAATACGTCTTTACTCTTTCAAGCATGCTTTTACACTTTTGGTTTTTGTTAAATCTTTTAAGCTGAAAGTAATTTTTTGATTACAGAATAAAGGAAATCTGTAATTTGGTGTTGTATATAGGTGGGTCATTCCACCAGGTTGGGACACAGTGTGTGACATTTATCCATATCTTTAAAAGTACTATTATATTTGATTAAGTTATTTCATGTAACATCAGAAATATTTTAGAAAGTTTTAAATTAAAAATATGATTTAAAAAATGTGTCAGTTTGACATAACCAGTTTGACGTAACAGGACACGTCCATATTTCAATTTTGGTGTTTTTTCAACACTTCAAATATAAATATGGGAAATTCACCATGTGTACTAATTAAAAGATATACTATGCAACACAAGAACCCTTTCTTTATGGTAGTCAGTGTCCAAATATAGCAGAGACAGCAAAAACAGACGTGAGAGTGGACGTAACATGGACACTGTGTCCACTGTTACGTCCACACATGCATGTTTTTTTTTGACACTGGCAACCATAACAAAAAGTGTTTTCTGGTAGCATTGAGTGTCTTTTAGTTAGTACATATAGTAAGTTGCATAATTAGTTATTTAATGACGAAAAATTAGGGCAGTCTGGACGTAACATTTAGTACTGACATGGTGTGACATGAAAATGCACATTTCCATTTTGTAACATTTTCAACATTTATATAAATAATTATGCAAACTCACTCTGTATACTAATTACAAAACACAAACTGCAACACAAAAAACATTTGTTATGATATTCAATATCCAAATGCAGCACAACAGCAGAAATATATGTATGGTCATGGTCTATCATGGTGTCCATGTTACGTCTGCACCGATTCTTCAAATTCTTGCTATTTCTGCTATGTTTGGACACTGACTGCCGTAAAAAGGTGTTTCATCGTTGCATAGTGTGTCTTTTAATTATTGTACGTAATAAATGTTCCATATTTATTTATTAAAGTGTTGAAAAACCACACAAATTTAAATGTTGGACACAGTGTCTATGTTACGTCTATTTTACATTAAAAAAACACACTTTTTATCATATTTTTGTTAAAATATAACTTACATGATTGAATCTTTCTCAAATAATCTCACACCCAAAGACGGATGTCACATAAAATAACTGAATTAAATGTAATGATGGTTTTAATGATATGGTCATATGCACACTGTCCCAACCTGGTGGAATGACCCAGATATGAAATTTGTAAGAAACGGATGGGTGTAATATCATAACACTGTAATAACTGCAATAATTGTGTCACTACAGTGGATGGCCTTGTCACATTTTATCCAGGGCTATGTCTTTTCAGATATTTAGTTTCATTTGGAAAATCTGCTGAAATGATTTCTCGTCAAACAATCCACAAGGGAAACTGACTAGGCAAATTTGAATACATTTTCAAAGTGAACAAAGAAACTAGCAGGAGCGGGATGCGAACCCGTGACCTCCGGGTTACCGTACCGGCACTCTACCAACTGAGCTATCTTGCCCCTATGTTGGCGGTCTCCCAAATTGTCAGCATCTTTGTTCGGGTGGGCGCTAGTCAGAAGTCATAAACCCAGAATGCCGTATAGCCAGGGATCACACCCAATTAATTTACGATACAACCTGGGAAATGGGAAATGATTTCTCCTTATATTACAGAAACATTTATTAAGTGACACTGTAGCAAACAAAAGCTTTCTGCAATTATCAGGAATTGGCTTGGCATTTTAAACACAAATTTTGAAGACGAGACAAATGATTAATTTCTGTAATAGAAAATGAGACCCTGGACGAAGCTCACTTACTTCTACAGTTGTCTTGGGATGGAATGTCAGTTCTCGGTTGAAAAGCTTCACTAGGAACTGGTACTGTGTAAAGAGCTCATCTGTGGAGAAACAAGGAAAGACAATCAACTAACACTGACATACACCGTGATCTAGCACATGATCTAGCACATGAACATGGGTCTATAGGTGTGAAAATTGGGATGATTTCTTTGCTGAACACGAAACCCCCCTATGCACGTTCAAAAGGCAGAAACTACGTTGGTTTGCCCATCTATGGCGACACAACACCCTTGCCAAGACAATCCTAGAAGGCACCGCAGAGGGAGGCAGAAAAAAAAAGAGGCCGACCAAGAAAGTGTTGGATCGATAACGTAAAACAACTGGACCAGTCTCTCAACCGGCGATCTCATCTGGAAGGCTGAGGATAGAGGATTATGGGCTCATATTGTGTCACAAATACTGCCATGGTACTCCAATGACCTCCGGTTAGGGGTTATAGCCCGTTCTCACTTGAACAATTTTTTTGTACAACTGCGGTGCGACAAAAAAATCGTACAGCCGTGTGATTTCCGTACGAATTTCCCTGTTTCTTCCCCACGCAGTCTCACTTGTACAACTGCCGTGTGACTGCCGTTTAACTCTCGTGCGACTTCTCCTCCCGAAACATCCGATAACGGTTCAAGTTCCGTGTGACTGAAGTACAACCTGTACGAGTCCCGTGCAAGCGCCGTGCGATATTTTGTTCAACTCGCGTGTGACCTGTGCGTATGAGGTACAACTGCCGTACAACTGCCGTACAACTGCCGTACAACTGCCGTACAACCGCCGTACAACCGCCGTACAACCGCCGTACAACCAATCAGAGCGCCGTGCGACTGCCGTACAAGCAACGTTCGATCCGTGCGAATCGCATAAAAGCAGGGCCTTTTGGCTTCGATCTTCATATAACCGCACTTGTTGTTCGACAGTCATCAAGTATTGAACACAACACAACGATGCCACCGAAGAAGAGTGATGGCAAGCAGGCAGGCAGCAAGAACGGCACGGCCGGGCCGAGCCGTGTGACTCAGACTCTCGTGCGACCTATAAGACTGCCGTGCGACCAATGCAAACAATGCGAACCATGCGACAGCCGTATGGAAATTTTCAACATTTGAAAAAACTCGCCGAATTACACACGACACCCCTACAACCTGTGCGAATCATCAACAGACTGCCATGCGAATCATCAACAGACTGCCGTGCGACTCCCGTACGCCCTGTGCGATTTGGTAGTCGCACAGCATTCGCGTAGAAAATCTCTCAAGTGAGAACGGGCTATTAGACTACACTAGACTATTGCAGATTTATTCTCTATTTAGGAAAACTGTTAGGGTGGTGGGGCTGGTAACCTAAAATTTGACCAACACCACTACTTTAGCCTTGTATAGTGACGACTTCCATAAAATAAAATAAAATTGCAATTTGTGATATGATGTAAATTGCTCTGAATATATTGGTTTTCTGTACACATTGCTCTGTACGATGGGATATATATTGCAGACATGAGAAACTTGACTAGTCCCACCGACGCTGTCTTCAATCCATCTGTAAAATCACATGGAAAGACAACGTTTCAGAACATCCAGGTACATGAAAGATATCACATTCTGAGTTGTGCTTCGATCGGTTAGACATGTCTTGTGGATGGTCGATGCATGCATTCCCATAAAAGTTTTCTACACTCAGCCGAGACTTGGCAAAAGATCCATTGGAAGACGCCTTGGAAACATTTTACTTTGTCTTCCATCTCCATTAACCCTGGTTCGATTCCCTTCAAAGTGCACTATATGGATGCCCGATGGCATGATTTTCTTTAGGAAATATATCTGGTTTTTCTGCTACTACTGAAAATTATCGTCACACAAACCACAAAGAAAACTGGCTACATAATTTGAATGACAGGGGTGAGATTTGTCAGGATTTTTGTCAGGATATCAGAATTTTTAAAGAATTTCTTTTGCAATCTAGAATTCATGTGGTACGTTGTCCTAAAGGTGTTTTTACCTGTAAAAGTGGATATAGACCAATATAAACGGATATTTTAAGGGGGTGCCTTTAGGCAAATACAAACTCTATGTTGATCTGGTGTCCTTGTTGATTTTTTGTGGATTTTTTTGTGGATTTCGTGGATTTTTTATTTTTTGAACAATCTCACCCCTGGAATGATTTTTCAAAGTGAACAAAGAAAACTGGCAGGAGTGGGATCTGAACCTGCGACCGCCAGAACACCGTACTGGCACTGACGGTATTATAAGTTAAAAAGTCATATCCTCATTGAGTGATCCCCACAATGTCGCTTCCCAGGTTGTATCGTAAAGTTGGGGCGTGATCCCTGGCTATACGGCATTCTGGGTTTATGATTTTTCTGACTGGTGCCCTCCAAACCAAGACTCTTACAATTTGATAGCTCAGTTGGTAGAGCGCCGGTGTGGTATTCCGGAGGTTGCAGGTTCAAATCCCGCTCCTGCCAGGTTTTTTTTGTTCAATTTGAAAACTGAATATTCTCAGTCTTCTCTAAATTAAAAACTGGGACCTAAGGGAAACTAATGTTTATGTACTGATGAAGCTACCTAGGATGAACGAGAAATGAATAATTAATTTAGCTGAGCTCACTGGGTATGTTCTGACAGAGGGCAACTTTTGAGATAGCTCTTTTCCAATTAATGAACTCAACGGGGGTTCTATAGAGCTAGTGATAAAATCTAAAATGTGCTCACGTTCATACAATGATGGTTAGCTCCGGAGGTAGAGTTGCAGTGGAGCTAAAAGGTCTCCAAATATGTTACGAATATGTGTTCATGGGGTGATGGTACATATACTTCCTTCAGTGTGGGCTAGGTCAGTTGCGTCCAAATGATAAATTACGGTGGAGCTAGGTGGTAAAAAGAAGTCCTGCTGAGCTGAAAGCGGGGCTAGCCCCACAAATTTTCGGGGCTAGCCCCGATGCTGGCTAGCCCCGGGGCTGGCTAAAAAAGGGAGCTAAGTTGCGGTCCAACGACAACTCGTTTAGGTGGAGCTAGCCAGCTTCGCGTGGCTATCTCTAGAGTTAGCCCTCAGTCTGAACGAGACCTATAAATCACAGAATCCATCCTACCCTTGGTTGCAGAATGAAGACCACAGAATGCCAATGACACCAGGGCAGATTGAGCCAGTGAGGGGAGGAGCTGGTTACGATAAGCACCCAACATGATGCACACAGTCGCAGCCTGAGTGAGGTAGAGAATGAAGAGGGTTTTTCTATTAGAACTCATTACATGGCAGGGAAGGAATAGAACAAAGAGTGTTAAGTTATAAGCCATTCTTCTGGTTCACGCACCGATTTACTCACTTTGTTTACGCACATAAAAGTGCGCGTGGACCAGAAATACGTAATTTTGGAAATATGATTGATGATAAGTGGATTATAACCCTAACCCATTAGGGTGCATGCAAAATCATGTAAAAATTTGAGGATTTGGGACTGTTAGGGTAAATTTACACTGAACCTTGTCTAGTCGCGATGGTTGGACTATATATAGTGTAGTCAAGTACTCGGAACAAGCCCACTAGGCTTAACATTACAGTAACACCATTATAACAATTTTGGCCGTGTTCACACATACTTTTTCAATCCCAGTGTTTGCCAAAAGTTCTTACATCTTGTGATACTTACCACTACAGCCTAGTTTTTCAGAAAAGGAATTTCTTAAGCAATTCCAAAATTTGATAAAATTGCCATTTTCTTTTTTAATTCCCACAAAAACTTTGTAAATCTACTTCTCAAAACTAGTTACATTCCCAAACAGTTTATGCTCGTCTAGAACCATGCATGGCCATACTAACTCCAGCCCAGCCCCCCCCCCCCCCCAACAAACACACACATCCTCACATATGTACCTCTATTGTGGACTTTAGTTTCCTTCTTTTATTCTCCTTTGTCCCCATTGAAATCTCAAAAGCCATAGCATTAACTTTGTGGGGTACCTGGATTTCTAAAGACTCCCTCGTGGGGTACCATTGTCCCCATTGTTACCCTTTCTTCCGTAAGGAGACTAATGTAAGAACACATACACACACTGGACCAATCCTAGTATTTGAAAAAAAAAATTGATATCCCGACACAAATGATCTGGAACGGAACAATCTGAGAAAATAAACATCCATTCTTGTTCAGAATTGTATAAACTTAAAGCACAATCTCCAAGTTCAAGAGTTCTGTGAGGACATTTTTGTGCAAAATAGGCCAGAAAAACGTGTTATACTCTTACATGTTTCTAGCCATACTTCTGATCTACATGCATAAAAATCTAGATGGATCACTGGTTGTTCAAGTTGACGGCTCTTGTACAAGCATGATGTAAGCAGGCGCGAGGCTAAGTAGCAATGATTTATGGATGTTCCACAAGTGGTAATATGGTGGCTGCCGGTGACAGTTGTTCGTACAGCACGCAACGGCATATGAGCTATCCAGATTTTAATACACTAGTGCAGTGCCCGTTTCAAAATGTGTAGCAGTGCGTGGCGGTCTATACTGCCATGTTTGCGGGTCTATAGGCCTCCTGTATTGCTGCTTTTTTGCAGCTTTTTTGAGAACCGCTCATGCAAACAACTTAAAACTTGACACTGCACATTCTTGGGTCCTGAGCAATACACCTGACGATTTTCAACTTCATACAGTGCCCGGTTCTGGAGATAATCGAATTACGGACAGACACACATACACACAGACAGAGATTCCTGGAATGAATTATAGTAAGATGGAGATCAGTGGATCATACTTTAGTGCTAGTGCATGGTCACCCATACACAGTTAATAGAGTTGGAGAGTTGGTTATTTCTCCCCGATTTTTCCATTCCGGAACTTATACCGTGGGTGCAACAAAGTCAAGGTTTTTTTTCCTGACATTACCTGCATGACCTCCTCTGTCGTTGCCAGATTCTCTTGCACGTTCAGCCTGATGTTGCCTCCGTCAATAGTTACCATGGTATGGTGGACGGCCAGCTGGTCATCCAAAACAGACCTCACTGTCCTACCCACTGAAACAAAAAAATGCAAATTGTTGCATAATCTTACAATTTATAGGCTCATCAGTACACTGTGAAACACCCGAAGCGCATTCAATAACGCAATACCACTGCGACAAGGGGAGCGTCGGTATTGCAGATCCCGTACTGCCAATTAACAATTGTTGACTGCTGTGATGTGGGACATGACGTTTTTAACACCCGAGGGACGCATAGCACCCGAGGCGAAGCCGAGGGTGCTAAGCGTCCCCGAGGGTGTTAAAACAAAATCTTTTTGGAATGTGCAATATCTAAAATGCATTTCATTTTATCCGATCCAACCCATCCACTTTATGATTGTTTTGATTTTAATAGATCTGGTTTCAGACTTTGTGTTCCTCGTACAAACCTTACTCGATACAGGCAATCCTTTGTTCCCAATTCTATTCATTTATTTAACACATTAGCTGTACGTAAATAGGGTTTTAAATTTTATGTTTCCTGTAAGTTTTCTCTTTTGTGGGTAAATTATTGTTTTATCTAAATGTATTTTTATATTGTTAAAAGTGCCAATGGAAACAAAATTTCTGTATTTTTATGATGCGGACAATAAATTTCTAATCTAATCTAATATAATATCCCACATCGCAGCAGTCAACAATTGTTTTGTTATATCGCCAAACCCAGTTTTTTCAGTTCAACTTGCCTTGCTCGGTGGAAATTAACTCAAACAAATCACGCGATCAAAATAACTGATCGTCTGCTAGTCCGCTGCTCCCACTATAGTTTACTGTCATCAACAGTGTAGGTAAAAATTGCATGGGTACCAATGATACAGCTCAATAGCTAGCTGGCTGCGCTGATGTGTCAGTGTTCTCCACGAGGGGTTTTAGCAGGGCGGGCCGCCCTGCCAAAATTGTATGCCGCCCCGCTAAAATGTTCACCGCCCTGCTATTTTTTTTCCATTGGATTTTCCCCCATTCTCCACCGTCTTTACAGTTTATCTATTAAAAAAGTACAAAGAAGTTTACCGCACTCTGTGGAACGAACATGAAGAGTTTGCCAGCATTAACATTCAGCAGTATTGCAGTAGCTTTTATAGTAATCAAACAGATCTGGACGCAACGTACGCAACATGCATTCACATCATAAAACTATACACGTAATATTATTCTGGACTGGTTCCAATCTCCCTGGTAATATCATTTTCACTTTGTCGCGTCGAGAACCAGTTTACCTAAATTACAATGTTCCGTAACACTTGAGGGCGTCTTTTTCTCAGGGAAAATACGTTATCCACGCGCGCTGTGCCCACGTGCATGTTTAGCTCACCGGCCGGCTTAACTCTGAACACCCCGTTCGGTGACGAGTTCCACTCAGTAAAAAAAATTTCCCCCAAAAAAAATCTACTTTTGATGACCAAACCCCCTCCCCCTAAAAATCTTGCCTTCATTTCAAGTTGTAAACAAGCAAATTTGATTCAAAGAGTCAGAAGAAAGTGGCCAGGAAATGCCTCAGATTGCACCACAGAGCATCTAGAATCCAAAATTTCCCGGGGCCCTTAAGCGGGCCCCGGACCCCACGCCGTAAAGGCTTCAACATCCGTGCTCGCATTGTGTCTGCCGCCCTGCTAAAATGTAAGGCCGTGGAGAACAGTGTGTGTCATATCATGCTTGGAGTGTGCCAGTCGTTTTTATAGACCAGACACGTGATTGTTCTAGGCCAATCAAAATACAGTATCCAAGACGGAGATATAACAATTAGGATTGACAGGCTTTCGAGTCACAGTGTTTTATTATACCTTTGTTAATCCTGGCCAGCTTAGATTGGTTTTTGTTTTGTTTATTTTTGTTGATTGTTTGTTGTATGTTTGAAATGTTGGCCGAATAAATAATAATATAAAAAAAATTAGTAAAAAACGTAAACAAACATGGCGGCCGCTATACAAACGCAGTGAGAAGAAAAGCACTCCTTTTGCCTCTAGTTGCATATTTTTTTAACCAACCTGTGATGTTACAAACCTATAAACAGAAAAAGGACAAAAATCTTGGGGGCAAAGTCGTCCTTTTACTCACTCGCCGTCTGCCATCTTGGTAGGCATCCTTTGCACACCAAATCCACGGTAGGGATGCTTGGTATGCCGTCTATATTGCGCATCCCGAACATTCAACAGTAAAGATATGTGGGTATGGCGCAATGTACAGGGTGGTCCAAAAAAAAGTTATCCCAAGTTTAAGGTGATTGTTCACCCACCTCCTACAATTACAGAGAATTTGTGTTTAACTAGTGTTGATGAGTAGGGTGTTTAGAAATAATCCTGAAAAAAATGCTAGGTATAGCTTAAGCTTAATTGGATCTCAAGATATGGCCCATTACAGATGGCATGTACAAAACTGGCTTGTCCGCGGGAGCTTCATTGTAAATGAAGCATGTTGAAGACAGAAACTAAAGGTAAGAAGCTCCCGTGGACAAGCCAGTTTTGTACATGCCATCTGTAATGGGCCATATCTTGAAATCCAATTCAGCTAGACCTAGCATTTTTCAGGATTATTTCTAAACACCCTACTCATCAACACTAGGTAAACACAAATTCTTTGGAATTGTAGGAGTTGGGTAAACAATCACCTTAAACTTGGGTTAACTTTTTGTTGAACCACCCTGTAAATGTAACGCGCCCCTGGATGTGATTTTGACAATGGGCATCCAAAATTGTATCCTACTCGATTCAAAATGATATCCAAAGGCTGTAAACTATTACCCCACCTTGAGTACACTGCGACTTCTGGGTGAAAACAGCTTAAACTCCAAATCTCATTAACTACTTTCCAGAAAATGCTCACTTACCTGGCCAGTGAACCTTGGATCCCAGACCAACAGCCACCCCTTTCAGCCATTCCATGTCACTGTACATTGCCTGCAGGTTAGTCTGGTACCCTGGCTTTACCACCAGGAGGGCAGCGGCCAGCACCCACGGCGACACTGCCATGTGCCTCTGCTGCATGAGTTGAATGCTGAGACACAGCTCTTGGACAAACTGTTGCTCCTGCGCATTCATGGAGAAGATGAACCTGAGAAGACCACACAGTACCAATAATGATACAAATTTGGGATTGGACAATTTTGTTTTCAAAAGGTGTACAGCTACTTGCATTGTAACGTCCAACACGGGATAAACAGAATGGTGAACTGTGGCAGCGCAATGTTTAATGTTTGCCATTTTGAAAACTGATTGGGCTGATGAAATCCAGGCCCTCTTTGGCCACCTCCTGGCTACGTGTCTCTCCTGTGTGCACCATCTTGAGGGGAAGGAGGCTTTTTACGAGCCAAATTTAATGCTAAAAACACCTTTTCCTACCTTGTTTTAACAGGCTATTTTAACAAGCCTGAGGCCAGGAAAAGCCTGAGGCCAGGAAAAGCCCGAGGACAGGGAAAGCCCGAGGACAGGGAAAGCCCGAGGACAGGGAAAGCCCGAGGACAGGGAAAGCCCGAGGACAGGGAAAGCCCGAGGACAGGGAAAGCCCGAGGACAGGGAAAGCCCAAGGACAGGGAAAGCCAGAGGACAGGGAAAGCCCGAGGACAGGGAAAGCCCGAGGACAGGGAAAGCCCGAGGACAGGGAAAGCCCGAGGACATCTATTAACTAAACCAAACTGCCCCCACCCCTCTTTTGCAATATTGAAAATTTTGGACAGGAGATCCCAGCGACTCTTACTTTACACTGGCTTTATTGTACCTTGATACAAAGAATGGGTCATTGGGTTACTGCACAGTGGTGGATTTTGGAGGATTCGGAAAGGGTCCAAGCAAAAATGTCTGGTGAGTACACGGTTAAATCCAAATCTTCAAGTCCAGTCGCTCACGGTTCCCAGGAAACACTCACCAGCAGCGTGCACACAAAGCCAGAGGTTCTTGTTTGCAATATTTACCTCGGGGCCAAGCTGTGGACACTCCTATCCACGCCACTGACCAGCGACATCTGTTTGAGCGATACAGGGTCTCCTATGTGCACGATGATGTTACCAAAGTTCTCCTGGAAGATGGAGCTGGCTTTAAACAGACCCTGGGGGATGAACAGATTTGGACCCGCTTCATTCTTGAACTTAGGGCCTGTTTGTTTCACACAGATCCGGATCTTGATCAGTGATCCAGCCGCTGGTTCACTCCATCCATTAGGCGGAATTTGGTGCATGAACCAAGGAACAGATCACTGATTGAGATCCGGATTTGTGTAAAACAAACGGGGCCCATGCAGTATTGTATCCACAGAATTAACCTGAATTAACAAAGTTAAAGGCCGTGTACATGATTGGTCATTGTTGCAATTTTCAAAAATGGGCGGATTTGGGGGTAAGTATATATATAGGAAATATCGTTCCACTCACCTGTTCAAAGTTTTGCGTTGTTGGATGGCGAAAAAACCGAGAGAAAAACGGCGCTCGTTTTCAACCGTCGGGCGGATGATAGCCTTTAGTCAAGGCGCGCGTGGCTACCAGCTGGACATGTGACGCGCCGTGAATGCCAGCATGTCCAGCGCGCCACTCGTCCGGGTAGCCACGCGCGCCTTGACTAAAGGCTACAGGGCAGTTTTCCAACGATTTCCAGCTGGAAATCATTGGAAGACGATATATATTTCCACTTTTCTTGACAACGACAGCACACCTGGTGCCATAATTTCACAGGATGATTGAGACTACTATTAACTTACAGTCTAGTAAGGTATTTCGTAATAATTCAGTAAAAAAAATTGGAGAATTACCAATCGTGTACACTACCTTTAAGCCCTTTTCACACAACAGCCCCCCCAACCGTTAACCCTTTAATACGGAAGATGGACGACCATAGGCACGGTTTTAAAAAGACCACCTGCACGGTTGAAATCTGTAGGCGCATTCTTGCGCTTACTCAATCCATTCGTTTTTTAACTATATTGTTCTTGAATAGGAATGTAATGAATAGATGGAACTTTTTCAAACAAAGTTTTCATTCACAAGAAAAGGGGGCTCAGAGTGCAATTAATAGGACCACTCTATTCAGTGTGACACCCATTGTTTGCATTTACGATTGGCTGCATAACCCCGATCCTGGCATACCAGCATCCCATCAAGCTGGACGCAAGGGGTTAATATGACAATCACGTGCATGGACAAGATCTGAGAATGTCCAACATTCTTTGGGATTTTTCTCAAACACAGATTTTTGCCAAGGTCCACACATACAAATTTTCCCCTTGCAAAAGATGCCCCATACATAATACTCCAAACCTTTGTGTGAGTGTTCCTTTCATGTGAAAAGGGCTTACGTGAGTTTAAAGCCTTAAAGGTAGTATACACGATTGGCTTTTGCTGTAATTTTCAGAAATAAATGAATTTGGCGGTCAGTATTTTATAGCGTGCTAGCATATACTGTATCACTAACATGTTTAAAGTTTTGTGTGCATAGATGCCGGGAAAAACCGTAGTCTGCGTAGAGAGAAAAATTGTTCTAGTAGTCTGGTTCCCTGACCATACTTGAGACAAAACGGAGCAACTTATAGATGTCAGGGAATTATCAGGTCGGGGAACTAGACTATTTCCAACGATTGCCGGCCGAAATCGTTGGAAATCGATATAAATTTCCACTTTCCTTGAAAACGACAGCACACCAGGTGCCATGATTTCACAGGATGCTTGGGACTGCTATTAACTTACAGTCTAGTAAGGTATTTCATAATAATTCAGTAAAAAAAAATTGGAGGATTACCAATCGTGTACACTACATTTAAAACTTCATCAAAGTTCCCCCTGGTATTGACCAACTTAACCAAACAGGGCACTGCCCAACACACTGTGTAATATTTGTCCATTATAATTTCCATTTTCCCCAAAGTATGTGAGATTCCAAGCAAAGAACATAATTCTAGCGGGATGACATTCTTACCGACGTCGATTCCTTAGGCTTGGGTACTCCTAGCATTTCCCTAGTGTGTAACGTCTCCTCTAGTATCCTGTCATAACTGACGCTGATGGGGATGAGGCTGATGTCTGGTACCCGACCCTTCATGAAAGGCTCAACTACCACCTGTAGTAGCCCTGTGATTGGGAAACCAGTAAGAGCGTCACTTGTAGCAGGGATGTAGTCGAGTCCATCACAAGTCCCTGCAAGTCCCTGCAAGTCCATCACAAGCCCTCCAGTCCTAATCCCAATCACAAGCTATTCAAATGAGCATTGACAAAGGCATTCCTTTGTCATTGTTCATCCAGTTACTTGTGACCGGCTTTTATATGAAAGGACTTCTGACTGGGCTTGCGAAAGTACTTGTGAAAGGACTTTGCAGGGACTCGACTCCAACTCTGACTTGTAGTTATGCCAAGGAAATAAACAGGCGACAAAAATATAATAAAACTCAACCGAAAGATTTTACTTTAATACCCCCCACAAAAATCATTCAGAAACAGTAAAATCTTGGAAAATAACCAACCCTCCTTGATAAATGTCGAAACATGTGGTACAACCGGTTATTTCAAGATTTGTGTCAGCAAAATCTGTTTAAAAAAATGAGGCAGAAATCGACATGTATGTGCCACTTTGAGTGACCATACACTGTGCCAAGAACACAGCAAACACAAGCTTTCTTCCCGTAAATTGCACAATTTCCTGACTAAAGTCTCAAAATTAAAGGTTGTGCCAAGTTTATATACCTTCCGAACACAAATGGATGGGTATTTTCCAAGATTTTGCTGTCCCTGACCGATATTGGTGGGGGGGTATAAAAGTAAAATCTTTCCAACTAAACATCTTCAATAATTTATTTCACACTATGAACCCCTTGGATGCGATTTTGTCTTCAAATTGGACAGGGAGATTAGGACGACGTGACAAGGTTTCATTTGATATATGGCACAACTCCTTAGTGTAATGCATTGTTTTTTTACTATTTATTTAAATGTGCGATTTCTCAGTTATATTGAAAAGTCTGAGACATTAAAGCACCCCGTACGTGAAGTGTAATGCGTGACATGCGACTCATTTTTGTAGAGCTGGTCACATTTAAAATCATATATGAAGCCTGTAAACTATTGTCCTACCTTGACAAAGAGTACATTGTGACTTCTGGGTTTAACAGCTTTACCCTTTGAATATGAATGTCGGCAGTAGCCATGGTTTGAAAAAGACCACCTGGCCGGTTGTCGTCTGTAAGCACATTCCTGCACGTATTCAATCCATTGTTTGCCTATTGTGTGCATTGAGCTTGGCTGCACAAGCCTGTATGGCATACCAGCACCCAGCCAGACAGAATGGGTTATAAATCTCATTGTGATTCTGGCCTCTAGATGGGATTTTAGTGTAATGCCTCAAACATTCCCAAGGGGCAGCTACATGTAGCAGACTCACCTCTTTTTGGCGGCAGAAATTTCCCCGTGCGGCTTCTCGTTCCCTCCGGGAAGAACTCCAGGGGTGCCTCGCCGTTGATGACCAATATCTGGACGTACTCGGTGAAGAGTGCCCAGTATAGCTTGTCGGAGCCAAAGGATCGTCTGATGTAGAAGGCCCCCGCTCGCCGCAGCAGAGTATTGACAAATTTCATTGCATTGAAATCTGGTACCAAGGATATTAGAAGGTAAAGAGTCGGAAACATTGCACCAGTAAACCTCTGAGTCTTACTAATGTGATGTAAGGCTTAGCGTGGTAGGCGATTAGATTTCTGAAAAGGTTTAACCCTCCTACTGTTATAACTATCACAACAAAACCCAACCCCCTTCCCTCTCCCATATCTTGTGTGTTACCCTATTTATCAAAATCTATCGAGTGATAGGTTGTATCTGGCTCCATTTTGGCACTGGGAGAGGGAGGGTTATGACAGAATATGAACTCATAAAATGAAATATTTTCTGGTAATGAAACAATGGATTTCTAAAAAGAGCATCTGGCATTAAACTCATCACAAGCCGTAACAAATTTTAAGAAAGATCCTGGTGGCGAAGTCAAAGGAAAACCCAGGAAAAATCAAAAATATTACAGGGAAACCTGTGGAATCAGGTAACCAAGCCATATTTTGACAATTCTGTTTTTACAATTAAGAATAACAAAAAGATGCCCCTTAGTTCATTAGCTCTTGTGCATTTTCATATAACATTTTTGAGATGGTACTAACCTCCCCCTTTCAAAATATTTTTTTGGGTGAAAAAAAATTAGGTGTAACCTTTTCAGACATTTGTGTACTTTACACCCCCCCCCCCACCCCCCTCTTCTAATATCTCAAACCCTGGATATGCCACTAATTCACTGGTTAACTCGGGTGGGATTTTAACTTTGGCCATGGAGGTGGAAGACAAGATGTACACTTGTATGTAAAGCCTGGTTTCCATATAATCACAATGAACGCCGACAGCACGCAAGATGGCAAGTCGCAGACGTCTGGGCAGAGACGGTTCTGACGTCATTCGGCTGCAAATTTTCAACAAAATGGCGTCTGAATGCTTGAAAATATCTCACTGAAATGGCATTTTCTGGTACTTCACACTTTTCTGAAAGCTGAACTGATATTTCATTTTGATAGATTGCAATTACGGGCAGCTATTCTACTTACATTGATGCTCATATTTCTTGGTCAAAGGATAAAATGGTTCAAATTTGTGGAACTCAAGCAGTGAGAGACATCGTTGAATGCACGGCATGCCAGTACGTGTATTTGAATGGGCCTACTCTCACGACGCGACGGCGACAGTCGGCAAAGTTGAACTTGGTTGATCTTTGCTGACTGTCGCCGTCCATGTTGGAAAAGTCCCAGATGAAGCGTTTCCATTTATCGGCGTTGCATCAGGGACTCTTCGACGACGCTGTCGGCGATTATAGCAACTATATGGAAACCAGGCTTAACACTCAACACCCCCCTGCCTTGTAACATGTTAGAAAGTGTGAAACTTGATGTTTTTAGTTTGACATTCTGGTCAGTGTGCTCTGGAGAAGACAGTCAATGCATACAGCTCAGAATGATATTAATGGTAGTATACATTGGTAGTATACACCATTAGCTTTTGCTGCAATTTTCAGAAATAAATGGATTTGGGGGATTAGTATTTTATAGGGTGCTAGCAAATACTTAAACACTGACCTGTTTAAAGTTGTGTGTGCATAGATGCTGGGAAAACCGTAGTCTGCCCAGAGAGAAAAAGTTATGTTCTAGTAGTCTGGTTCCCTGACCGTACTTTAGACAAAACGGAGCAACTTATAGACGTCCGGGAATTATCAGGTCCAGGAACTAGACTAGACTAGACTATGCCGGCCGGCAATCGTTGGAAAACGATATAAATTTCCACTTTTCTTGAAAATGACAGCACACCAGGTGCCATGATTTCACAGGATGATTGAGACTGCTATTAACTTACAGTCTAGTAAGGTATTTCATAATAATTCAGTAATAGATTTTTTTGGGATTACACTAAGTTTAAACAATACGTTTAAACCTTTAAAGGTGTACACTACATTTAACCACCATTTCTTTTCCTACCTGCTCCCGCCGCGATGTACGGCAAGGGGAGGTTGTACTCAAACATCATGTAGGAGATCAGCAGGAAGTCAACGTAGCTACGATGGGTGGGCAACAGTACGACTGGGGCATCCTGGTAACTCTTGCGTAGCTGAAAAGGGAAGACTGACTTGTGTATTACCCTAACCCTGCTGAATCCAACAATTTGATCTTCCTGTTGGACCCTGTTGAATTGAGCAGCTAAACTCATAGTGTTTACAATCCTGTTGGATTCAGCAGGCAACAGACAAATATGTCACAGTTGGATTCTTTAGCAGGATTTTAGCAGGCAAGCAACAACTTGGCATGTTGGACTGTGTTGGACTGTATTGGGTTGAGCAGGAAACTCATATGAGTCACCGTTGGACTCTGTTGGATTTAGCAGAGTAGTCATAGTGAACCATTAGGGGGATAGGGTTTTAAAAGTAAGAAAATTGTATTTTTTAGCAACACAATGGTACTGAAGCTACATGTATGCATGTGCAGTTTGATGTAGTTTCCCAAATGACTTTAGGTCAAACTGGAATCGACAACGGTCAAGCCACAGTTACTGTCCTTGTAAAAAAATATACACGATGACACGAAGGCACTGCAGCGGAAGTATTATTGTATTACGGGTAAGGCCAGCCAGGAGTACCCTGATGCTATTTCTGGGTCAGACACCCGACACCCTCTTATTGCCATTCAGAAACGTGGCCAATGACAGAATTATCGATTTCTCTGGCGGTCTGCCCAGGGGACAACCCTTTGTGTATACCGTAGGCATCAGATAACACACACTTGAATGGGGCTTAGCCAAACACATGCCAGAGGGCTTACTTTCTCAGGGCTGGCATGTCTGGTGTGTGACCCTTTGTGTTAAATTTTATTGCACAGTCTCAAACTATGGGTTTCGACTGAAGTTCAAAAAAAATACAGCAATATTGCCCAAAGATGTTTTAGTAATTAAAAAATTACGAAAAAAAACTACTTCCGCTGCAGTGCCTTGGTTAGGTCGAGGGTTAAGTTATTTGGGGAAAATTTGATAAACTGAAGTGTTTAATTAAATTGTTTGGCTTTTATGCTGCAGCCCAAATGCCTCTTGCCTCTATACATGCTCCACTGTCTCTGTATGTAATAGCATACAGTGATGGACTGGATATTAAAGCCAGAAACAGTCGGGCTAGGTTCTTGGCACTGAATATTAATTCCATGCAACAGGAGACATGGCACCAAACAATCAAATTTACATCTTCTGAAATATCTTTTGCTGAACTGATTCAATAAAGTTTGAAAGTTTTAGAAATGCAAAGCAAAAATGACAATTAAAGGTGTGACACAGCATTGGTACTGCAGACAAAACAGTTGCAGGCAATGTCCGTACATGCTTCGTGTGATTTAAACATATACACAAAATAACAAACCTGTGATAATCTGAGCTCAATCGTCATCCGAGTCATAAGAAAATAGTGAAAAACCGTCGTTTTAATAGCGATTTTGTGCACTTCCTAATGTTTCAATTTTAATTGCTGAAATCGAATAAGCCGCAGCATTTTCAGAAGTCTTCAGATACAATTTTCTCGATGACAGTATTTCAGATGGAAACATTTCTCAGGAGGATTGGTGCTGGTACCATCTTTATAAAAACTAAGCTTTCAGATTGAAACAAATCAATTTTATTTTGGGTCATTACCAAAGCTATATCACACTTTTAAGCCGTTTTGCGAAACAATTAATACAACATATTGAAAATCATGCAAATAGATAATAAAAAACCACACAGAAAATGTTGACCTCAAATTCTGATCAATCAATCATGCACATTGGTTAAAAACAAACAGAAGAGTCTGTGGCTAGACTAGTCAGTGTATGGCACCCAGACATTCACACAAATTATTATGATGTGGCTGGACTTGCACACTACTAGTGTAGGAAGACTCTAGACTCACCTTTTCCAGGCCGGTCTTATTGACGTAAATGTGTCTGTAGAGTATCTTGAATATTTTGGAAAAGCAGTAGGCCAGGAAGCGTATGTTGTTCAATGAATATTCATGAGCCATCTCTTGAAAGATTGCCTCAGCTTCCACACGGACATCTTTCTCGGAACAATCGCCATTAGCTACAATCTGTGAGAGAAAGCCCCAGTAAAATGGAAACGTTTTAATAAAGACAGAGACGACATGCTTTCAGTCACTGCTGCATTACACCTGGCATGACGATACTGGATAAGTCCAGCACTTGATTCAACATTAAATTGTGGTGTTATTTCTTCGGACAAGATAAATGTAACCCTAGGTCATGAAAAATGGATGGCAAAGATATTTAATGAGAAATATTTAAATAAAGACACATAAAAGTATACTTTGTTTAAGAAGTCTTCCTCTTTCAGATGCATCTGTCAGATATCAACCAGCATGCATGACAGCAAGACCTAGTAGTGCCGAGAGGTTAATTCTAACCCGAGTACGGTTATTTACAAGGGGCGTCAGGGTGTTGCGCCGGCTCTGGCAGCCAAGCGAAACTGACACACTGTTTGTGCAGTCAAGCGTAACGCACAATAATCCAACCATGGATTGAAACTGCACAAATAGTGGCAAATGGCATCATCCAGCCTGGTGCCACTGTTTTTGTGGGATTTTTTGCGCCATTTGGCGTCATCCGTACGCAAGGGGTTTATAATGTGTCATCAAAGTTAAATATACAATGTACCTCCTCTACTGTATGCTTCAACCGCCGCGACTTCAACACCATGTTCTTAATTTCCGCCTTGGACATGTGGGTGACATACTGATACCGGGGCAGCAGCGAGGCTGTGTGCTTGAGAGCAAAGCTAATGTCATACTGTTTCCGCCGTGGCTCCAGGAGATCTAAGTATTCATCCGAGGAACCAGCCATCTTGCCTGGACGTTTCTCTCTGGAAAAGAAAATACGCCAAAATGATACACATCTAATTTGCTGCATTTATAGATGCTTGGATTATATGTGATGTACCTGGCCCTGCAAAAAACAAACAGGCAGAAAATAGCAAAAGTTGGAAATCAAGATCATGGTATTTCCTAAACTTGAAGTACATGGCCCTGGTATTATATACCATTTGAAGCTGTTTGGGCCATATTACACTACCATAAAAAGGTTCAGAAAGTGACATCCGTGATACCAGTTGAGGAATTAGGTTTATGTTTTCCTACTCAGTTTGATGTCCTGAATCAAAAAATGAAGGTTGTCAGCAGAACAGAACGGAATGTGATCTATTTTTCAGGCCATATATGACGCATATTAAAAAACTTATTGTGGCGGAAACGTGGACCAGGGGGAGGGTAGCAAGCTGGGGAAGGGAAGGAGAAAGGAAGGGGGAAGGACCTAAGCTCAGGGGAAAGGGCCTCAAGCTCAGGGGGAAAGGCCTCAAGCTCAGGGGGAAAGGCCTCAGCTCAGGGGGAAAGGCCTCAGCTCAGGGGGAAGGGCCTCAGCTCAGGGAGAGGGCAGGTGTACTTTATTTCACAGTCTCCGACTCTCCCAACTTAGGTCAAGAGCCATTAATCGCCACTAAAAAATACTAAATAACAAGTTACACTCGAGCGGCTGAGTGTAACCTGCGGGGACATTCGTTTTAGGAAAATATATCCTAATTTACGGGCAAATAGGATGGATAGAATAAATAAACAATTGAATGCAAGATGTAAATGAACAACAATTCAATTAATTATTTATTCAGGCAACAAAATATAAAAACAACAATGATAAGAAATATCTAAAGCAATTAACTGTTATCTTCTGCACTCTCATCCTGGAGGTGCAATAATAAAGTTTCAATCGGACCTCCGGGAGGTGCCCGACAAGCAAATTACAATCTCCTACAGTCCCAGGCCAAAATATACCCTAAAATGACCTATACATGAGCTATACAAACAAAGATATATCAACGCCCAATATGCAGCCCCCAAAAGTACGCGCGCTGAATAGCGCACATTTTTGCGCTACATGCATTAGTGAAATGACAAATCGCCCAATCATGCACCCCACGCGCTGGCTGCGGTACACATGAAAACAATACATGGCGAGAACATTGGTCGTGAGTAAACTAATTTCCGTTACATAGCCCCATTCGAGGCCTGAACGGTCCCTGTTCAATAAGGCCGAAATAAACTTAATTAGTTTACGATAAGAACAACGTTAAATGCAACTATAAAACATGTCATTTTCTCATTTCACATTTTGTCGGAATATACAAACTCCTAATCGCCTTGGCAATAAACTTCCACAATGGGTAATCTGTTTGTTTCCTTTACTTAACACACAAAACATTAAAAGTTTATTTGGCGACGACCTAGCCTTCTGTACTTCCTAATTTCATAAACTCGAATACGACCCGTTTTAGAGTTCCAGTGCGATAATATTTGTTCAGTATCAGTTACTATTGTGATTCATCCCTCGGGGGCCGTCTCCAGAAAGCTATTGCGTACGGTCTTGGCTGCAGACCTCAAGAGCGGAATAGCTGGGGTGCACCGTCTTCTTCATCCATGCTTTCCTGATCCTCACTGGACGATGGGAAGGGCTCTGCCGATTGCTGTTGAGCCTTCAACAGTGCCAAAGGCTTGCCACCAGGAGGTGCTAGAGGCGACGGAAGCAGTGTCACTGAGGGGTGTACTACCGATGGAGGGGCCTGCTGATGGAGGGGCTGGAGTTCCGGACGTCATCGCCAAGAATTCTGGATCATCCATCATCAGGGACATCGAAGCAGTCGGCGATAAGCTGAGGGTTTCCTCCCCGATGGCGGGAATTTCCTCAGCCAGGAGCAGGGACGGCTGCAGTGGCACCGTTCCGATAGCGGGCTCCACGAGTTGCTGTGCTGTTAAGGTTAGCTCTGTCCCGGGACGGCTGAATGGTGCCAGGGCCACTTTTGGAGGTTGTTGATACTGCTCGTACCGACTCGGTGCTGATGAAGAGGAGGGAAAACTTGGCTGGCCTGCATCAAAATGCTGCAGCCATGGCTTTTCTGACACGTAGGTAGGACAGGTGCACCCTCCGGTAGTGTCGCCTCAGATTATCTCTTCGCTTGCTCCTAATTGGCAGGGAAGACAGGACGCTACCAAGGGAGGTCTATGTGCAGTTTGGATGTGAATGTACAGGCTCTGACACTGTTAAAACACCTTCTTAAATAAAAAAAAATTAAAAAAACATGTACATTTATACATGTAGCTTATTCAGCAAAATCACTGTCTTAGCGGTACCTTGCTGGATTTTCTTGGGATACGTCCTGCCGCGTGGTGTGGTTACTCCCACCTCATAAGGGGTCAACCCCTGTAGGGATGACTCTACCATTTTATTGGTTACCTCATACCCGCTTATAGTTTGGCAGGGACTTCAGTTTACTCACCAATCCAGGTAGATTCTTCTCGATCTACCACACTAGCAGGGCCAGCATAGGTCATTTCTTGATCATGGCCAGTCTTATCATTGGAAACATCTCCACAGGGAGGGTAAATCCGCTCGCCTGTGTCTTTCCATGACTAGGCCTTATTCCAGGCCTTTATTGTCTCACCTTCATATACCTTTAACCGGTCGTAATGGACGACCTTCGGTTTTGCCTGTTTATGTCGTTGTACACGAAAGATAACATCAGACAGTTTGGAAAGGATAAAAAAAGGTCCCTCCCAATGGCTTACAAGTTTTGGGCAAATGCCCTTCTTTTTAATAGTGGGGTTATACATCCAAACAAAATCACCTTCAAGCAGGCACTTACAACTGATCTTGCGATCATACCCCTTCTTTTGTTGTCTTGCGCTAACCCTGAGGTGCTCAGAGGCTCTCTCATGGGCGCGCTGCATCCTTTCTCGGAGCTCCTCCGCATAGTCTGTCTGGTCTCTTGACACTTGCCGGGGATTCTCTATCATGAGATCTATGGGTGGGGACGTCTCAGGCTGCCCACCATCATCATAAAAGCAGTTTCTCCTGTACTCTCTTGGGGGTTGAACGGTACGCGAAGGTTGCGTACGGCAGTTGCAAATCCCAATCCCGTTGACGCTTTAGGTTCAATCATGGTGGCTATCATATTGATTAGCGTTCTATTGAATCTCTCAATGAACCCATCTGATTTGGGGTTATACGGAGTTGTTCGTGTCTTACTTATACCCAGAATATCACATACCTCTTTGAATACTGCCGATTCAAAATTCCGTCCCTGATCAGAATGTAATTCTGTCGGGACACCTAGTCTACAAATGAACTCGGTTACTAGCGTCTTGGCAACGGTCTCAGCTGTGGTGTCTACTAGCGGATAGGCTTCCACCCATTTGGTGAAATAATCACCTACAAATTCCAACTTGGGTTTTAGAGGGACCCTGTTTTTCTTCGGTGGGGACTTCCTCCTCGCACATCTGTCACATTTCCTTTAACCCTCCTGTGCACCTGGCCAAAATCGACCCAGTTGTTGTACAGATCAAAACCTATCAAATGACAGATTGAAACACACACAAACTGTGAGAGTTGGTGTTTAGAGTTTTTGATAGGCTGTGATAGTTATAAGTATAGGAGGGTTAATATACAAGAGCGAATATCAGCTCTCATCCCAGGCCAAAAATAACGGGATTTTATTCGGGCGAACATTTGCCGGAATCCAAGGTGGCCACTTGTTGCACCTCCGTGCAATTCAGTCATGACACTTTCTCAAAGTGATTTCGGCAGTACTATTCGCCAACTTATGCTTTTAACATCATCAGATTCCCATCTGCGTTAGAATGCCCCATTCAAGATTCTCAGTTGGCCAACGGGACCAATACGTCTTTGCCTCTGCTGATTTCAGGGCAATGGTTTCCCACTCAGGTCTCAATGGTTTCCCACTGGTGGCTTGTTCTTTGGCTTTAATGATCCATGCAATGGATGGATCGATCTTCTAATTGTGCTCTACTCAAAATTCTCACAAGTCACACATGGATGTGCTCTTACAGCCCGAGCATGCGACTCCTCTTTGCGTAACTCGGTAGCTTCAGTTGCATGTCCCCATTTTCAAGTACATCATCAAGTCCCATACCACACTGCGGCAGGGTTGCCTGGAGAGACTGTCAGCATTAGCATGCCTCTGCCCAGGTCTGTGGACAATTGTGCAGTCATACTCCCCAATAACCTCCAGCCACCTGGCGAGTTGACCTTCGGGATTTCGGAAATTAGTCAACCAACGCAAGGAGCCATGGTCAGTTCGGATGATAATCTTATTTCCATACAGGTACTGCTTGAAATGCCTCAGGAAAAACACCAGTGTTGTAGTAAAGGCCACAAACTCCAAGGCCGAGGCCACAACGTTCGAGGCCACAACGTCCGAGGCCGAGGCCACAACGTCCGAGGCCGAGGCCACAATGTCCGAGGCCGAGGCCAGCTATAAACTCAAACAAGGTTAAGATTTTGTTGGATTTCTTTATTTTTAAATCAACGGCATTTTTAAGAAGTCCGAGTGATCATGCACACCCGCGGAAAGCGAGGTGCGATCAAAAAGTTTCGAGACTGCACATATAACGAGCAAAAACCGTACGTGATTTAAATCTGGCCGCCATCTCCTTCAAAGCAGTCCCCTAATTGTGCAGATATACACCGCTCCCAGCACTCCTGCCATGCTTGGAAGCTCCCTGGAAATCCTGTTCCGTAAGCGCGTCAAGCACCATCTGCGATTTTCGCTGGATCTCCTCCACAGTGTCAAAACGGCGACCCTAGCTTCAGCTTGAACTTCATTTAGGGAAACAGAAAGAAGTCGCAGGGAGCCAAATCTGTTGAGTAGGGGGGTGGGGAACGACGATTGTGTTGTTGCGGGCGAGAAACTCACGCGTTTTCAACGCGCTGTGAGCAGGCGCGTTGTCATGTTAGAGCACCCAATTGCCAGCGCGCCACAGTTCAGGCCGTTTGCGCCGAATGTTCTCCCTCAGATGCCTAAGAACAGTACAGTAGAACTCAGCGTTGACAGTCTGACCCTGGGGAGGAATTCACGGTGCACAACCCCGTGAATGACAAAGAAAACCATGAGCATGCTCTTGGTTGCGCACCGTGACCTGACGCGCCTTCTTCGGTCTTGGAGACTGCGGGCTCTTCCACTGCGAAGACTGCTGTTTGGTCTCTAGGTCGTAGCCGTAGACCCACTCTCGTCACTGCTGATGATCCTCGACATGAAGTTTGGGTCATCCCGGGCCTGGTGACTTCGACACGGTGCTGCTTCTGCTCAAGTTTCAGGTTCATAGTGAAATCGCAAATGCGCATGTACCAGTGGTCACAAAAATGCGTGTAACACAGGTGCTGATGTTGATCAAGCGATGTAACTTGGAATACTTACTCACACAAGTTATTGCTTACACCTGCTATATGCACATTACTGTGCTGCGCTCTGTTCATTCGCAACAGGAACAGTCTCAGAACTTTTTGATCGCACCTCGTATAGTGGCAGTTCATGGGTCGAGTGAAGTGGTGGACCAGGAACCAGTCTATTAGCGGGAGTAGACTGGTTCTACAAGAAGATGCTACATGTACGTACGTGAGTAGCCTACGTGAAATCGTGGAGCTACCGCTCCATGGTGAATGTAACGCAGATACCAGTTCGTTCATTCATTCGTGCTTATCTGCTTAAAAATTTATTTCGTTTCACGGACCCCACTGTGGCAGCTTCTCGAAAGTTTGATACGGTGAAAATTTAAAATTAATTGAAACAGATAACACATGTGAATTGGTGGGAAAATTGGTCAAAGTGGGCGGCCTCGAGCCGGCCTCAACTAGTTTCATCGAGTCCGGAAGGCTCCGAGGCCGAGGCCGGCCTAGAGACCTCCAACACTGAAAAACACTACTGCAAGGAGTTCTCTGCGAGTTATGCAATAGTTGCGTTCTGGTCTTGATAGAGTTCGACTGGCGTAAGCGATAACCCGTTCTGTCCCATCCTGAACCTGGGAAAGTACTCCGCCTATACCAACTCCACTTGCTTCTGTGTCAAGTATATACTGCCCTGTAGGTTGGGGATAAGCAAGTATTGGCGCCTTTTGTAAGCGCCTCCGGAGGGTCTGAAAGACCTCTCTACAAAGTCTCTGGACTCGAGGTCTCGCTATGTCAGCAAAACCTCTTATAAATCGCCTGTAGTAGGAGGCAAGACCTACAAAACTTCTCACTTCTTTTAATACATTGGACGGAGTCGGCCAATCTCGGATGGCCGCTATCTTGTCCTGGTCTGTTGTGATACCATCCTCTGATACCACATGTCCGAGATACTTAATGGTTTTTTTAAACAGATGACATTTTGCAGGTTTCAGCTTGAGATTAGCACCCCACAACCTGTGGAAAACTTCCCTCAACCGGGTTAGTTCGTCTTCAACTGTTTTTCCATAGACGATTATATCGTCCAGGTACACTAAGAGGGTCTGCCATTGAAGACCTGCGACCACTCACTCCATGAGTCTTTCAAATGTTGCGGGGGCGTTGCATATGCCGAAAGGGCATAACCTTCCAACCATACAACCCCCCTTCTCACAACGAATGCAGATTTTTGTTTTGCATCGTCGTCTAAATTCTACTTGCCAATATCCAGAGAAAAGATCTAAAGTGGAGAACCACTTTGCCCCAGACAAGGCATCAAGGGTGTCATCAATTCTAGGGACTGGGTAGGCATCCTTTATTCTTACAGATTTGAGACCCCTGTAGTCAATACAAAACCGTTTGGAACCATCTTTCTTTCCTACCAGGGTAACTAACTTCTCAATTATTCCCCGGTCAAGAAGATTCTCGACTTGTTGAGAGATTTCTTCCTGGTTACATGGTGGCTGCCTACGCAGTCTCTGTTTAATAGGTCGGGTGTTCCCTGTATCTATTTGATGTTTCACTAGCCTGGTGTGGCCAATGTCACCATCTCCCTTTGAGAAAATGTCTTCAAACTCGCACAGCAGTTTCTCAATTTCACCATGATACTGTGGCGATAGATTATTGACTGTCTGTTTAAGGAGTTCTCTGAGGTGCGATGGTACCTCCCTTTTAGTTTTTGATGGTACCTCCCTTTTAGTTTTTGATGGCACCTCCTGGAGGTAACCTTTTTCTTTGTCGCATTCATCTACTTCTGTGGGCATACCCGCTGTTGTACCACAGCAGAGCACACGCTTACTTGTTCCAGGGTTGAACACCCTTAAACCCACCACATCTTGGCTGGCACGGACAAGTGTTCTGGCGAGCACCAGTCCTTGTTTGGATAATATTCACCTCTGTTTTCTACAGGTTCAGTAATGCCCAGTGCTATACCTCTTTTCCGTTTGTCTTTATGCAGCCTGGCACTATTACTTCGTGTCCTGCCCGTACTGATGGGGTTTTCTCAACTACTACCCGGAAACAGAATGGGGATCCAGCTTGATCCGTACATTTCTTTTTCTCTCCATTTACATTTTATAGTTCAAGTGAATAGAGATCTAGACTCGCTTTAGCCGGCAATAGAAAATCAATACCCAATATTCCAGGGACTGGTAGGTCTATAATATTGCGCACACTGGCACAATAGTTTGACCAATCTGGATTTCTAGTTCGGTCGTGCCTAGTACATTACTCATAAGGCTTCAATTTGCCTGACGAACATGAACCTCGTCTTTCTCAAGTAAGGGGCGCTTTCCCTTCGGGATTTGATAGTATACGGAACCCGAAATAATTGTGTCTGTTGAGCCTGTGTCCACCAAAAATTGAACACTTGATGTTCTTACGGTACCTTTCACATAAAGGCCCTGCTTTGGAACACAAATAGTGCCATATGCCCCTTAACATTTTCCGATACTGGCTGAATTACTTCTACATGGGGTAATTCCCCATTTGGCCCGATTTCTTGTTTTGCGGTCTTCCCTCGGGCCCTAGAGTTGACCGACGTTCGTTTCCCAATGACTTTGTCGAACTCTGGTTATTGGAGGAGGGACATTCTTTTGCAAAGTATCCTCTCCCTCTGCATTTATAGCAAATCACCCCCACCTGCTCAGTTCTCTTGTTATGAGCCTCTTTTGGGGGATTGGATGTGGTTCAAAGTTTCACTCCTTTGTTGTGAAACTCACTATTTTGTGCAGCGACAACTTGCTGTAAATCTAATCAATAAGTTGATCTTCATTCTTTTCACTTGCCCGGCAATACTTTAATTTCTTGGGTCCGTCCCTCTGGGACTCCATTCTCTCGAAATTTTCTGTAGCCAGGGTGGCTCCGATTGCTTCAAGGGTTTTCGGTCTAGCCCTGAAAATTCCCTCCCTTATTGAGTGTCGCACAAACAATAGCATCAGTAAAATGGGCTCACTCTAGGCGATCTCTGCCCTCTTCATCAAACTCGGGATAAGCAAGAACTACAAGTTCCCTAATTGCCTGTCCAAGTTCTCACAGGGTTTCATTCGGTCCCTACCTCCGTGACCAAAGTTCCGTTAGGTGATTCTCTGCCATTTGGCCCAGCACAAACTGGGCTTTGAGCAATCCTAGCAACTCTCTATACCTGATGAGTGCTGATTGCCCTCCGTCATTATTCCAGGTTCCAAGCACCTTCAGTGCTATACCCTTTAAACTTGCGGCCAAAAACACTGCCGCCTGATTATTGTTCCAACCATTGGCTAATTTACAAGCCTCAAAATGGCGACGATAATCCTTCCATGGAGTTTTACCATCAAACCAGTCGGGTGTAATATTGGGGCATCCTCTCGCCCCATTCAAGCCCTCTACCAGTTCCTCCATGCATGTTACAAAATTGTCCACACCCATTTCTGTGGACTCCAACTGTCTTTGACACAGGAGCTACAACTCCTGACAGCAAAGGACTGGACCTCTGCCCTGCACCTCCCGGAGGCGTTATAACAGTCCCTCCGGAGTGCTCACTCTGTTCCCGTCCGGCACCATCGGGCCCGGGAAATGGAACAGGAGCCAACGTGTGGATATCATCTGACACGTTAGTGCTCGACGGCTGATGGGTCCTTGCCCCACCATTACGCCCAAAATACATTTCCGGATCGTCTTCATCCGGCTGTATAAACAAACCGAGCGGAACATCCGAGTCTGCCTTTTCGACAGACTCTTTATCTCGGGACTTGCTAAATTGTTGCCGTTTCCTTGATAACTCATCAAGGGAACGTTGCAACTCTTGTTCTTGCAGCTTTACTCGCTGCGTAAGTTTGCCTAGCTGCATTTCTATTTCATCGGTCTCATCGCCAGCTTTGGTGGCCGAAGCAACTTGTGCTTCACCTTCTGAAGGAGGTGTTAGCAATGTACTTGCAGTACTTAGCTGCCTAGCCATGATTCTGCTGTACCAACTTGCTGTAAAAACAGCTGGATTGTTTTATTCACCTATTCAAAAGAATACCGGCCAACTACGACCCGCTGCGTAAACAGGGGCAGTCCTTAAAACACACCGGCAATAGCGCCTCCAGCGGAGGTGCAATTACAAACTCGATAAACTTTCACCAATAGGCCTACAACAAATAGTAAATGATTATTCTCCACAAGGAATTTTATTCACGGTACACACAAAAATACAGATCACATGCTATAAAACCAATATTGCCTCCGGCGGAGGTGCAATCATAGGTGTTTTTGCAAGCCTACACACTCACAAATTGGAGGTGCAATTTGTTTTAAATCAATCAAATATATTCACGTCCTTTTTATGCCCATAAACATTCCACTTCTGACACCATTTGTGGCAGAAACGTGGACCAGAGGGAGGGTAGCAAGCAGGGGAATGGAAGGAGAAAGGAAGGGGGAAGGGCCTCAGCTCAGGGAGAGGGCAGGTGTACCACTTTATTTCACCATCTCCGACTCTCCCAACTTGGGTCAGGAGCCATAAATCGCCACTAAAAAAATACTAAATAAAAAGTTACATTCGAGCAGCTGAGTGCAACCTGCGGGGACATTCATTTTAGGAAAATATATCCTAATTTACGGGCAAATAGGATGGATAGAATAAATAAACAATTGAATGCAAGATGTAAATGAACAACAATTCAAGAAATTATTTATTCAGGCAACAAAATATAAAAACAAACAATGATAAGAAATAACTAAAGCAATTAACTGTACGAGTATTTCGGCACAAGAATGAGTACTGGCCTGATATCTTCTGCACTCTCATCCTGGAGGTGCAATAATAAAGTTTCAATCGTACCTCCGGGAGGTGCCCGACAAGCAAATTACAATCTCCTACAGTCCTAGGCCAAAATATACCCTAAAATTCACCTTTATTTAAAAGTCACAGATATTTTTCTTTATAATGCTCTTACTGGTCAAGAAGATTTCTCTCACATGTGTTCTTGATATGGCTTCCGATATAAACTAAGCTTAAACGACAATCTCAGCTGAGTACAGAAGTTGAAAAGTGGTTGACCTGGCATAAACGACAACAATTTGGCAACTGACCCCGAACTTATGTTTACTTAGCAACCAACTTGAACTTTCCGCCGCAGCGCGGCTACAAAAATCACCGGATCATGCGCTATACAAACATAAAGATATCAACACGCCCAATATGAAGATAAGCAGTGCCCAAAAGTATGCGCGCTGAATAGCGCACATTTTTGCGCTACATGCTTTGGTGAAATGACAAATCACCCAATCATGCACCCCACGTGCTGGCTGCAGTACACATGAAAACAATACATGGTGAGTAAACTAATTTCCGTTACAATATTTACAAGAAAGTTGGACTCACACATGCAGATCATCAGGGCCTCTAGATTTGTTTTCATGATAGTGCCACCACCAAGCTGTCGATTCATTGATTTAACCCCTTGGCCGCACGGTATTTTACGGGAGACGTCGGGTTTTTGCAGCGGTTCTGGCAGCCAAATCGAACCACTACAATGTGTTTGTGCAGTCAAGCATGACATAAACAATAATCCAACAATAGATTGAAACTGCACAAACGACGGCAAATGGTGTCATCCAGCCTGGTGGCACTTTTTTTTGACGCCATATGGCGTCATCCGTACGCAAGGGGTTAAATTATCTGTAAGTGATTATTTTATCTGTTCTCCGTCAGGTACTACCAGGGGCCAATTTCATAAAGCTGTTAAGCACAAACATTTGCTTAGCATGAAAATGTCTTGCTTAGTAAAAACAGGTTACCAGCCAAAAGTCCATGTAATTTTCATGCTAAGCAAACAACAGCTGAATGCCAGTCAAAAGCAATATTCCACACATGGAAATCTGGTTGGTAATCCAGTTTTTATCAAGGAAGCATTTTCATGCTAAGCAAGTGTTTGTGCTTAACAGCTTAAAATGAAATTGGCCCCTGATGACATGAAAAACACAGGAGTGTTACATGGCCTAGTCAGAGTTTGACCCCTTGTTTTGAGAAACTGAAGCGTTTGTGAACTGTGCACACTTTAACTCGAGTTAAACAAAGAAATCATCCCTCTTAAAATATTTAGATTCGTCAAACAAACCATAATTTTGAAACTTCATGATATGATAGAATGCAGCTTTTTGAATGTAAAAATGTCAAAAACTAAAAATCGACTTCTTAGTGAATAAAATTGGGTTTCTGCTTGTTAATACACAAAATGCCTGCGACTTCCCATTCATTTTGTGGTGCCAAGTCACAGTTACTATGCCGTCTATGGAGTTTTAGAAAAAGTGTAGAGTGTTATGAATCAGAATGGTCTTTGTTGGTATCTTGGCCAGTGTGTATGGACTGCCCCTTTAGCTTGGTGCATAGCAGAGCGGCGACCACGCCCTATGCAACAAAAAGCAGGCTGGTCATCCATGGGTTATCACACTTTTAACCCCAGGACCAGTGTTGTAACCAAGTCATTTTTTTCTCAAGTCAAGTCAAGTCGCAAGTCAAATTTTCCCAAGTCAAGTCAAGTCCAAAGTCAATTTTGTTCAAGACAAGTACCAAGTCTCGAGTCAATTGTTAGTCAATAAAAATTCCAATGACAAAATGACAATGCATAAGCTAGCATGCATGCACTGTACTGTACAAAATCAACCTGGTGTTCTATTTCGACAATTCTCCATGCAGCTCGGCCAACGCCGCGGCCCTGCATACGTACTGGACACCCAGCTTGCTATTATATGCGCTATAAATAGGCTTGTTTTTTAACTGATACTTGTATGTTTGTGTTTATTTTAATAGAAGTGTTAATGTCAGCAAGTCAAATTTATTCAAGTCAAGTCAAGTCCCAAGTCATTTTTTTTCCAAGTCAAGTTAAGTCTCTCGTCAAAAAAATTGCAACTCGAGTCCGATTCAAGTCAAGTCAGCAAGTCAAGTCAACAAGACTGCCCAGGCCTAAGTCATTTTAATACACAATATTTCAGCAAAGCAAACAAGGTAATATTCAGTATTTACCTCCAAATCCCTTTTACTTCCAGTAGCTTTCAGAAAGACTGCAGTTTCTATCTGTATCATTTCTTCATTCACTAATAACTAATCTATTGAAAAAACACCTGATGCCAGCATGCTATAACACAAGCCAGACTACAGCTATTGTACAGTGCACTGCACAGCTGATTTCATGCAAAACAAATGTTGGAGTCGGTCGGATGGTTTTGAATGGTATGGAGAGCCAAATGTATCTGTATTCCAGATAATTGTCAGCACGTCAAAATAAGGTAAATCACGTGCAAGTTGTTACATCAACAAATTGTAAACCTTGTAAAAACGCAAACTATATCTTCTGAAAATACAACAATTTGAAGAAATCTAAAGAGAACCCCCCAAAAAAATCACATAAGACTGAAAGTCTTAATTTCTTTCAGTAAGTGATGTGAAGTAGTAAGGGAGATGCCGATTCTGCGACATTTCCTGTTTTTTCACTTTTCTCTCCAATTTTGCTGTATATACAAACGTCAAATTTTTTAAAAACAAAATAGTCTAAAAATCGCCCAAATTTAATTTAAAATTTTGCTGGGTTACTACGCACCAAAATTAGCACAAAATCAAGAAAATAACGATTCGAGGATACAATAGATGGAACAAAATATCTTTAAAAAGATATATCGATAAGTATAACTTATCTTTAGGAACACCAACAGGACGTAACGGTGTAACTATCAGGCGAGATTATATTCGAGCTATAAAAGAAGAAGAAGACAAATTTAAAAATTTGAGAATACGATCTAAAGCTTCGTTAGAGCGACTCGCGCACGATAAAAATATTCGAGTTGTATCAACGGGTAGAAATGGTCGAGTGATAAAAAAGGATTACATCGAAGCTATAAAAAGATTTAAGGAGCAAAATACTTTTCGAGAAGCAGACTTTCGAGAGACTAGAAGATTTGAAAGCAGTTATCGAAATTTGGAACTGATTCCGAGTCTGTTTATCGACGATCCAGAGCAATTTTACAACACCCACATATCGATGATCAAAAACAAAATCGTCGCTGAATTAAGAGAAATAAAAACGATGAAACTACAGATCGCTATGAAAATAAAGTATGTAAAAAAATCAGGTGTTATCAACACTGGGGCAACAACATCAACCGCTACTCATTTTAGTTATCAAAATCGAGTCTTAAACAAGAGTGAGATAGCTACCACCATCGGGAAACAATATGAAACGATATTATCTCAGATAGATAAATATACGAATGAAGGAAGTGGTTGGACTATAGATAAAATAGTCGCGTTTTACATTAACATAAACAGAGTTAACCCTCTGGTAGGCGCTTCTTACGTAAAACTACCCGAGTATGTAGCTAACAAACACGCAACCGTCAACATCAAAAACGAAGATCAAGAGTGTATAAGATGGTGTTTAAGAGCCGCCCTAGGTATATATACCGATAGAGTTAAAAACCAAATAGCAACCAACCCGAATTATGATTTTCAAAAAAACAGAACTTCTAATTATAAAACCGATGACGGATTAAATTTTAAGGACATAGACTTTCCCACACCCATAAGTCAGATAGCGAGAATAGAAAGACAAAACGATATAAGTATAAACGTGTTAGGATATGACGCAGACTGCAAAAATAAAACCTATCCACAAGATAAAAGGAGCTTGATATATCCGCTATATTTATCTAAAAGACCATACGATATAAAAACTATCAGTTTGCTATTATTTGACGGTCATTATTGTTGGATAAGTGACTTACCTAGATTCTTATCAGGCGTTACCAATAGTCAACATCGTAAAATGTTTTGCTTAAGATGTTTAATGCATTTTAATTTGAAAGAGAAGCTGGACAGGCACATAGAAGATTGCGAAGGAATAGACTCTGCTTTATCTACTATTAAAATGCCGCATGAAAGTGCGAACAAATATTTAGACAAAAGCAAATTAATGTTTAAAAACTTTAAGAATTTACAAGATGCACCCTATGTCATATACGCGGATTTTGAATCTATCTTGGTACCCCAAGAAAAAACAAAGACGGTAGAACCGTCGAGTAAAACTCATATTCACAAAGCCTGCGGTTATTCGTACGTTGTAGTTAGATGCGATGGCCGACAGATCAAGCGAAAGACTTATAGAGGTGAACACGCTATAGACAATTTTATAACCTCGTTGCAAGAACTCGAACCTAAGATTAATGACTTACTAGCTCGCATTAAGCCGATAATATATACGCTAAAAGAAGAAAAGATACACCTAAACTCTAACGAGTGCTGGATTTGCGAAAAACCAATTTATCCAAATTACTCGTGTAATTGCCAGTGCTACAAGCCTGTAGAACCTAAAAGTAAAGAAGAACTAGAAGAATACACGTACGAAAACGAAAAGGGATACGTCGAGAAAACATGTATGTTCTGCCAAAAGAAAATTAACAAATTTCGAAAAGTAAGAGATCATTGTCACACTACCGGTAAATACAGAGGAGCCGCGCACGCTTTCTGCAATCTTAAATTACGAGTAATACCCGGCGTAACAAAAATACCGGTCATCTTTCACAACTTAGAAAATTATGACGCGCACTTGATCATGCAGGGTATTTCCAAGTATCAACAAGATATCTGGTGTATACCCAAAAATTCAGAAAAATACATTTCATTTTCGATCGGTCAATATAGATTTATCGACTCGTTTCATTTTATGTCTAGCGGTCTCGACAAATTGGTAATGTCTTGCCCGAGAGACGCCTTTAGGCTACTCCTGAAACGTTATGGCGAAGAAAACGCGGACCTCTTATTACAAAAGGGTGTATATCCGTACGAGTACATGGACAGCTTTGAACGATTTAGCGAAACTAGTTTACCGCCGAAAGAATCTTTTTACAGCGCTCTAAAAGATAAACATATAACGGACGAAGACTACGAAAGAGCGCAACGAGTATGGCGGACCTTTAATCTCAACAACTTGGGCGAATACCACGACTTATACGTAACCGCGGATACTCTATTACTAGCCGGCGTATTCGAGAATTTTAGGCAAATGTGTAGAACGAATTACAAGTTGGATCCAGCCAACTACTTCACAGCACCGGGATTAAGTTGGGACGCTTTATTAAGGCATACTAAAATAGAATTAGAACTTTTAACAGATATAGATAAACATCTATTTTTTGAAAAAGCAAAAAGGGGAGGAATATCGAGCGTTGGTAGTACGCGCTATGCTAAGGCCAACAATAAGTATCTGAAAGATTATGAGCAAGATAAACCCGATTCGTATATTCTCTATCTAGACGCCAACAACCTCTACGGATGGGCCATGAGTCGACCGCTACCTTACGGCGAGTTTAAATGGGTCGGCACAAGTCAATTTACCCACGATCGTATCATGGCGTTAAAAGATGATACTAAAACTGGATATATGTTCGAAGTTGACCTGGAATATCCAGCCGAACTACACGATCTACACAACGATTATCCTTTAGCCGCCGATAATATAATCATACCTGAAGAATGGTTATCGGAGTATCAACGAGAGTTGGCGAGTAAGATAGGAGATGGCGCTAAGGTAAAAAAATTAACCGGTACGCTATATCGCAAAGAAAAATATGTATTGCACTACGTCAATTTGAAACAGTGTTTGAGGCTAGGCCTAAAACTAACTAAAGTACATCGGGCGTTACAATTTAAACAAAAACCTTGGATGAAATCGTACATCGATAAAAACACGCAACTCAGAACGAAAGCAAAGTCGGATTTCGAAAAAGACTTTTTCAAATTAATGAATAATTCTGTATTCGGCAAAACGATGGAAAATGTCAGAAATAGAATAGATGGTGTGCTACTGAGAAACGATCAAGTAAAAGAATACAAAGAGATGATTTCTAAACCTTGTTACAAGTCCACTACAGCGTTTAACGAATGCGGTCTCTCATTCGTGGAATCGTACAAAAAGAAAACGTATTTAAATAAACCCATCTATTGCGGCGTTAGTATCTTAGATTTATCAAAGACTCTAATGTACGACTTTTATTACAACCAATTAAAAAAGACGTATGGCGATAAAGTAAGATTGATGTACGGACTCGCTGCTTTTGATTATCTATACGAAAGACGTTTATCGGAATCTGGAAAAACAGTCTGACTTGTACAATTTTTCTAACTACGAGAAAGACCACTTTTTATACGACGAGACAAACAAGAAAGTTATCGGCAAATTTAAAGACGAATGCGGAGGAAAAGTCATAAGCGAAGCTACTTGCATCAGATCGAAGATGTACTCGATTTTATACGGAGACGTCGTATTAAAAAAGGCCAAAGGCGTAAACCGAGTGGTTATAAACAACGATCTATCTTACGAAAAGTATAAGCGATGCGTTTTATCGAACGAATGCTATTCAAACAAGATGATTCGTTTTGGAACTGAGCGTCACATGATATACACGGAGGCTCAAGTCAAGCAATCGTTAAATCCTTTAGATACTAAGAGATATATTTTACCTAATGGTATAGACACTCTGGCTTATGGTCACTGTTCTATAGACTAAATATTAGAACAAGAATTTTTATAAATATCTACTCGAAAAATAAATTTCTTATGGTTATTCTCGATTAACTCATCGTCGCAGTCTCTGAAAGAAAAACTCAGTTCGGGCATTTTACTCCTAATTAGAGATACGACAGTTTTTCTTTTATTTTGGATAGTCGCGATTATATCTGAACGAGCGTCAATATATGAAATCGGTATAACGTCTAACAAGTGCGTGCCCCTTCCGTTATAGAAATTATTAGACGTAGATAACTGATCGCAATGTAAAAAAAATTGCATTCACATAATTCATACTATAATGTCCTACAAGTTCATCCCCAATTTCGCCCCTAGTAACGGGTGACCATAAAGTCTCTTGTAGACCCAACACTCTTTTAACATATGGGTGGAATGTAATCGTAACGTCCGTAACATCTGAACTAATACTACCGGCAATAAAAACAATTTGTCTATTAAGCTTGTCCGCGGAAGCTCTGATGATGGTTAATTTATTAAATTCAGCTACTTAACTCATCGATAGTATAAATTCCAGCTGGAATTACCATTCTACCTTGAGTTGGAGTATGCCGATTAGAAAGCAAATCCCATCCTATAGTCATACGTTGATTTATATTACAAAAACCGACGGTAAATATCGCGTTGTTTAAACTCATACAGTAATTTCCATTAGAGTTATCTATAGGTTTTGACAGTCTAAACGTTTGTTCGTTACCATCCATTTTAAAAACGTGCGATTCCATTTTATTTAAGCTAAAAAAAGCTTTAAAAATCTTTAAAAATCGCTTAAAATTTACCGATTGTCAAGTTAAAAATAAATTTCTTATGGTTATTCTCGACTAACTCGCCGTCGCAGTCTCTGAAAGAAAAACTCAGTTCGGGTATTTTACTCCTAATTAGAGGTATGACAGTTTTTCTTTTATTTTGAACAGTTGTGATTACATCTGAACGAGCATAAATATTTGTTATCGGTATAACGTCTAACAAGTGCGTGTCCCTTCCGTTATAGAAATTATTAGGCGTAGATAATTGATCGCAATGTAAAAAAATTGCATCCACATAATTCATACTATAATGTACTACAAGTTCATCCCCAATTTTACCATCAAAAAAAGGTGACCATATAGCCTCTTGTAGACCCACCAAAACTCTTCTAGCATATGAGCGGAATATAATTATAACGTCAGAAACATCTGAACTAATAATACCGGCATTAAAAATAATTTGTTTATTAAGCTTGTCCGCGGAAGCTCTGATGATAGTTAATTTATTAAATTCAGCTACTAACTCATCGATATCATAATTTCCAGCTGGAATTACCATTCTACCGCGAGTTACATCCTGATTATACCACCGGCCCTTAGGCCAACCCCATAGTTTCCATTCTATAATCATAGGTTGAGGTATATTATAAAAACCGACGGTAAATATCGCGTTGTTTAAACTCATACAGTAATTTCCATTAGAGTTATCTATAGGTTTTGACAGTCTAAACGTTTGTTCGTTACCATCCATTTTAAAAACGTGCGATTCCATTTTATTTAAGCTAAAAAAGCTTTAAAAAATCTTCAAAATCGCTTAAAATTTACCTATCGTCAAGTTAAAACTAATCTTTTTTCCTCGATTATTTATTAAATCGCCGTCTCGATCTCTGATACTAAAGCTAAGTTGGTTTATCTTATCACCCACGAGTCTATGAGCGGTTAATCTTGTACGCTCAATAATCGTATCGTCTCTTTTCGTTATCGGTATAACGTCTAACAAGTGCGTGCCCCTTCCGTTATAGAAATTATTAGACGTAGATAACTGATCGCAATGTAAAAAAATTGCATCGATAGGCATTGTATTATAATACCCTACATAATCTACGCCAAAAACTAAGTTTTTGATCGATATCCCCAACAATTGTTTAATGTTTTTATCAAAGCGTAGAACGTTATTTTCTTCCGTTACATTTAAAGATATTTTTTTATTAAGTTTATCTACAGAGACTTCTAACCAAACTAATTTACTGAGTCTCTCTTCGATCCAATCTATATCATAATATCCAGCCGGAATATCAATTTTACCATCCGTACTACCCGTTTTTCTACCAGTGTTTGGATCGACTTGATGTATAAAATAGAGAATTTCGCTATTACTAGGCATGTTGTAGAACCCCGCGGTTACTATCGCGCTGTTTAAACTCATGCAGTAATTCCCCTTAGAGTTATCTATAGGTTTTGACAATCTAAACGTTTGTTCGTTATCAAACATTTCAAAAACGTGCGATTCCATTTTAAATCTTATTTATAAGATTAAAATATTTGGTTTATTATAAATTAAAATGAAATTCGCTCAATTTGTGAAATTTTTAGACCCTAATAATCGACCGGTAAAGAATGCTCTAGATATCGTGAATCTAGCTAGAGGTCAAGACGTTAGCGACAAGCACGAAGCGATTGCCCCGGAGAGTACCCGTTGAAACATGCACTTGAGTCAACTTAACATCATCGTAAACACCAACGACAACAGGTCTTTTATCGCTCGACTAGTTGATATATTTAGCGCTTATAAAATGTCCGACGTAAAACACGACGAAGTGGTACAACGCTATGCATCGGACCCCATGACGTTTTATCAAAATCAACTCAACTTCGCATTTTGGTGCGCGACGTCGGGTTGCGGCGTAGGACTAGACTTATTGCTTCATAAAAACCCCGTAATATCGGCTTTATTCAAGTTTCACGTATATTTTACGATAAGAAAGATACTTTACTTTCTAAAATGCCCAGTTCCAGGAGACAATGTATTCGACGATCTAGACAATGGCATCGATAAAGGCGCTTATATCGATATTTGTCGACGCTTTCAAGTCGATCCAAACGTGAGTTTTAAACAGACTGCGGACTTAACTTCTGGAGGATTAGGTACGGCGTATTATTACAATATGGACTCGCGTAAATATATACCCGTACCCGGTAGAAATTACGACCCTCGCGAGCTCATCAATGAGCATGCCTCCGCTAGATACTCTGGCGCTACCTATATGGGTTTTGGAGAGTCGGGTGACGCGTATCATTTTAGTAGCTATACAGTCTCGTGGATCAGGCAATCTGCGGACGTTGTACGACTTGGTTTTCGAACTTTCATACGTCAGAAGAGCTCGTTTACCGACGTTGGTATAGAAAAAATAAACGAAAGCGTTAGAACGTACGTGTACGCCATACTCGGTGCGCAAGCCCAAACAAAAACGAGTATACTAACTGCAGGTACCGGATTAGATGCGCAAAGACAATTTGAAAATATAGTAGAAGATATCATCGACAGCCATACGGACTTGGAATCTTCTATAACCAGATTTCAAAATTCTTTACAGTACGCTAGAAGCTCGTTAAACTTTGTGATTAGCCCTGGATTGTACTTAATTCCATCAAATATGGAGCTTTTAGTCGGTATTCACCAAGGTTATAATAATAATATACAGATAGCTACACCCGACGCATCGATAGGATTAAATATCAACTTGAACTCAGACGTCGTAGCTACGCCGCCAACCCCACCCTCTCGCGTAGCTACGCCCTACGAGCGTAGCTACGCGAGTACAGTAACCCAGCAGAATTTAGACGATTTAGAGAATTTAGACCCGTCACCAACCCCTACACCTCTAATCTCAGACGTACCCCCACCACCCCCTACGATCGTACGCCCTACGAGCGTAGCTACGCCACCAACTCAACCGCCAGACTCGCACGAACAAGAAAAAACGGCTTTAGTCGTTGGTTTAATGGCCGCTGCTGGGGTTGGGTATCTAGCTTTCGATATTCTACGTCGCTGAAGAAGGTGGTAACTCAGTATCTGACGGAACGACCATTAATTCTTTCTTAACGAACGATCTCTTGGGACCGTGAGTCAGCCAGTACAACGCGGGCTGTCCGGGATTTGTCGTTCTCCTTCTAATCGTATACATTTCTAAGCTCCAAATAGGATCGGTAGCTCTTCTTCTAACGTCTTTTTCGAGCTCTCCAGGAGCGTAAAGATATCTAACGATATCGTCATTTACGCTTAGCGCGACTTCGGGGCTCTTGAGCCCCGAGGAACTCAATTGTTTTATTTCTAACTGAGACATAGCCGCTCGAGGAGTTAACGGTTCGCCTTTCATAGTCGATATCAATCTAGTTTCTTCGTTGTTTAACGCTTTTATGACATCGGGCAATCTTTTTACCCACTCGCGGCTACGCTCGGTAGGCTCTAACATTTCTACTTTTATCGTGAGAGGCCAAGACAAGGGCGATCTTTTGTAAATCTTTTTTATCGCCTCTACAACTTGAGTACTCGTTTTATTCGTCAAGGGTTCAGCTTCTTTATATCGAGTGGCCACATCGACAATCGTCAACGCGTATTTATATCTTTTACGTTTAACTACATCGTGAGGTAGATACAACAGATCCGCTTGATGTTGTTCATTAGGCCGCCCTATAACCTTATTGAGACTCGTAGGTCTCGGTATAAAACTGGGGGCTGGTAAATATATTTGCCACATGGCTTGTTTTCTCAACCAATTTCTAACGACTAACTCGGGTACGTTAGCTTTTAAGGACAATTTTTTTATAGCACCTGCACCTTTCCAATATCCTTTAGGACTGTAAAATATTTTACTTAATTTTGTTTCCATTTTATTTTATACTTTGTAAAAATTTTAACGACTTATTAAAAATGGCGAGTGCATTAATGATGATTGGTGGAGCTCTTGTAAACGCTTTAGCGTTTAGCGGATCGAACTTTCTATTTTCGAAGATGGGTGGGTCGTCGGATGAAGAACGTAAACGACACGACCTCGCTCTAGAACAATTAACTCGAGCTAAACAAGAGTGGGTGGAACAAAGAACCAAGGTTCTAGATTATCTAAACGATCGACTACATAAAGAAGCCAGGGCTCAAAAAGATTTTAAAAATGTAGATGAGGCGTTGAGACTATATAACGAAGTAACCAACGAAGATATGCGATTACCTCGTGAACCTGTATTGTCAGACTTTTACGTACCCAGCGAAGGTCAAAAAGATGGTGAAATTGCATTTATCGTAGGAGGCACTGCTGTTTTAGGATTTTTAGTTTATAAGTTTGTTTAAAAGTTTTTTGCTTTTTTTTAGGTTATTTAGTTTATAAGTTTGTCTAAAAGTTTAAGTTTGTTTAAAAGTTTTTTGCTTTTTATTTTTTTGTTTCGTTAAGTAAAATGAACGCAATTTATGGAAGCAAACTGAATCCACACAGAAGTTTAAAAAATCCTAGAGCGTTAAAGGGGTTGAGGCAATCGTTGGTTATTACTCATAATCCTAGTACCGCAGGGGCTGGCAGTCTGTTGATCATTGAATTTCCTATGTTGAGTCAAGACGATGTAGTCGTACCGGGTACAGTACGATTAGCTTTTAATATAGACTTAGAATCTGAAGGCACTGGCGAAGATGATGCAAGAACTCTATATTATAACGTCGCACGAAATTTAATTAGTGGCGTAAGAATCAAACTAGAAGGTAAAGATTTCGTAGCGTTTACGGATGCCGATGTATATAACGCGTATAAAGACTTGTGGCGACCAGCAAGCGCGAACGATGCGTATCGAGGACTCAAAACTTCTAACGTTACGAAACTCAGAATCGGCGCCAGCGATGGGGTTGCTAGCGCGAATGGTGGAAAAGACAAAGCTATTGCTAACGCTTACGGTAACCGATATTACATTCCTCTAGATTTTGAAATGCTTACGAATCATCAGCCTTTTAGTCCATCGACGCTCAAAGATAGACTAACTTACGAATTTACATTTAACGATCACGCGAGCGTAGTAAAATCTACCGATAATAACGCGAAGTATAAAATTTCGGGGTTAGATCTCGAGTTTGAAACGGTGACTAATAAAACATTGGCCGATAGTATCAGACAAAAATATCGAGGTAAAACTCATTTTCTATACGAAAAAGTTCAAAGATATACGGTTTTAACGTTAAACAAGTCCGATACTACTTGGAACATTAATCTTAATCAAGCCATTAGAAGTCTCAAAGGTATACTTCTTTTATTTAAAGAATCGGGTGAAAAAGATCCTCGAATTTTTTATAATCCAAAGATTGAAAAAGTAGACGTTACGATAGAGGATAAGCCGAATCAATTGTATAGTCAGGGCATGAAGCGTTATCAACACTGGGATGAGATTACCAAGTTTTTCGGCGACTCTAATACAGAATTTGGTGCTAGCGTGTCCAAAGACTTAGGCTTGCACGATATGACGCTAGGAGATTACTTAAGCACTAGTTACGGTCTTTGGTTAGATACGAGGGTAACCGACGACAACAAAAGTCACGGTTCTGGCAGGAAAATAGGAGACGTAGGTGGCGGTATTTCTCTCCATTTAGAAAGAGAGGCTGAGGCATCTGGTGGACTATCGTGTTACGTTTTCTTGGTGATGGATGGTCAGTTGGTGCTAGAAGATGGACGATTTAGCGGTAGTTACTCTTAAAATAGTCTTTACTATTAAATAAGCCTTAAATAAGCCCAAATAAGCCATGTATAAAACGTTTCCAAAAACACCACACTGTGCGCTAGTATGCGGTAGGACTAATTCGGGTAAAACCAAATATATTTTAGATCTATTAGAAACTGAGTATAAAGATCACTTTGAAAATATCGTAGTTATTTGTCCTACGTTGAGCAACAACAAGACTTATCGTGAGAGACGTTGGTTGTGGTTAGATCCCGAGATATACCTATGCGATTTAGAGGTAGAAAAGGTGTCTCTCAACGAAGCTTTAGAATTTTATAGATCTCGATTTAAAGGATCGCACGTTCTGTTTTTGATAGACGATTGTAGCTCGGAACAAGAAATAAAATATCGTAAGGCAGCTCTCGGGAAAAACACTTGCGTTTTAACGAAATTGGCGTTTAGCGGTAGGCACGACAATCACTACTGTTGGTTGATGACTCAAAAGTATAATTGCGTAATGACAGATTTTAGAGCTCAAACTGCATTTGTCGTATTGTTCTATTGCAAAGATAAAAATAGTTTCGATCAATGCCTCGATGAAAATGATGCGGTGCCTTTAGAAGAAAGATCGAGAATTAAAAAGATTTTAAGAGATGTACCTTTTAGTAAATTATTGGTAAAAACTGATCCTCCAGTCTGTTGGCAGTTGATCTATAGTTGATCTATAGTTGATCTATAGATGATCTATTAGATAACTGTTAGATAACTATTAGATGATTTATAGATAACTGTTATATAACTATTAGATGATTTATAGATGATTTATAGATGATTTATAGATGATTTATAGATAACTATTAGATAACTGTTAGATACCTGTTAGATACCTGTTAGATACCTGTTAGATAACTGTTAGATAACTGTTAGATAACTGTTAGATAACTGTTAGATAACTGTTAGATAACTGTTAGATAACTAATAGATGATCTATAGATAACTAATAGATGATCTACAGATTATCTAGTCATCTATAAAACATGATCGAATATCTAGACCTATTATTAAAACTAGTAATAGCCATCAACTTATCTTTATTTTCTTACGATTATATTTCTTGTAGAAATAAGATTAAAAAATATAGTTCTATTTTAAATGAGCAAGTCAATAGAATCTCTAAGCACGTTATCTCAAGAACCTCATCCAACAGTAGCTGCTACACCCAGCTTAGTGACGACTGTAGCTACGACCCCAGAAGCAACTACACCTAAAAATAGACTTTTAGGCGTAGTTGCTTCCGGTGATTCTAAAAAATATTTCGGTAAAGAATACTCCGTCAATGAAATAGAGAGCTTGACCGCGGAAAAACAAGAAAAGCTATATAAAAGATACGAAGCAAAGCTCGGCAAAGAAATGATAGTCAGTTTGGGGAGTTGCGTGTTGACCTTTTACGCAAAAGCTTTAGGCGCGACTTTGCCGCTGGCTTCGCCATTCGGTTATAAACTTTGTTTAGATTCTGAAGAAGCCCTTATCAACGACTTAGAAAAATATCCCGTTATTTCTAGCAGCTTGTCTAGTTTACTTTGCGAAGTGCATTACAATTATGGGGTTTATTTATCTCCTTTGGTGGCTATGTTGATCACGACTAAACATTTACAGGTAGATAGTAGTAATAATAGCGTTACAAATAATAGTAGTATTACAAATAATAGTAGTATTACTATAAAAGATGAGTCTAGAAACGACAACGACGGATCAAGTAGCAGAGACTCCCCAAGAGCCGGCTCCCCAAGAGCCTCCCCAAGAGCCTCCCCAGCCTCCCCAAGAGCCGGCTCAGTCGGCTCTATCAAGAGTCACAAAAAAAAGAGCAAAAGACCCTAAAAGAGTAGAGCAAGGTAAAAAACTGGCTGAAAGAAACAGAAAGATGAAAGAACAAATACAAAAAATGCAAAGTATAGAAGAAGAAGCTCCCCAGCAAACGCCAGCGCTAACGATGAGAGACATTCCGAGCTGGGGATACGCGATAGTTGGTTTGGTTGTTTTAGGAATTGGATATCTCGCGTTTAAAAAGAGTAAACCTGTAGATTCGCAGCGAGAGGTGGGGGTAGGGGTTACGATCGCAACTTCAACCCCTAAAGTTGAAGAACTATTAGAAATGGAATAAATAAAAAAAAATAAAATGTTAGTACAAGTAAAATGGATACTAAAAACGTTGCAAATACTCTTTATCACGGCGCTGTGTTGAGTTTGTTGACCGTAGGTTATACTATGTTGAGTAAAAAACTTTTGAAAATTAAGCCCGCCGATTTAGGAAAGTTAGACGTAGAAGATACGGTTAAAATCACCGCTACGGTAGGTAGCGCTCTAGCTACTCAGACTTGGTTGGTGAGTCAAGGAATAATTCCTCAGAATGTGGTAAATACTACGTAAAATATAAAATATACGACTTTATAAAATGGCTGAAGGTGGAGAATTTATACCTGAAATGGGTCGAGAAGACGAACGAGAAGATGCCGATGCTGATGATAATTTTCAAGATGCCAATGATGACGATGATTTAGGAATAGGTCCCGACTATAATTATGAATTAGACAAACCGGCTGAGCCACAACTGCCGACGATAGATGAAGCTGGTAATATTATAGATAAATATCGTGATGTGCATAAAGAAGGTTTAGCTAATAATTTTTATGATACTATAGAAAAAGACGGCTTCGTTAGACCAAAACTCCCTAAGTATGAACTTTTTACTAAAGATAAAAAAGGTGTTTACTTCGACGGTGTTAGATTGTCTTATAGGCGCAATCTCTCAAAATTTGTACGTATAGACATGTTAAGAAAAAACTTTAACGCAAAGTATCCAAACGGAAACTTTGCTATATTTTTAAAAGAAGATTTGGGTTTATTAACAGAAAAAGAACAAAAATTGCAAGAATTAGAAGACTTTATAGATGATGCTGTTTCTACCCACGTCACTCCAAGACGACGAGTTGAGGCAGCTAACGATCTGCACGGTTACATAGAAAATGTGCTTACAATCAATGAACCTACAATTCCTCCCTCTCAACCGAGAGAAGTAGATGCTCAAGCGCAAACTGCGGGGTTAAATTACAGAGAACTTGTAGCTCTAGACAAAAAACTACAAACTATCAGCGGTAATGCCGAATTAAATTTAACCGAACTGAGTAAACTATACGATAGACGCAAGGAAATAAAAAAAGCCCTCGAAGTAGTCGAACTCGATAATGAGATGCAAGACTTAATAAAAGAACAAGACGATATTGAAGATGAAATAGAGGGTAGATTAAGACTCAAGCACGACCTTGAACTAAGCATGAATGATCAATTCGCTAGAATCAAAGAAACGATTAATAAAATATTAGAAAGAGATACCTCGCTAAGAGAAAAGATTAGAATTCTGTTTCGAGAACAGGGTGTGACGGTCGTAAGTATATTGGCCGCGTTTGCTTTAGCTATAAGTACGATCGTTTCTTCTTTGGTGGCGGCTATTGGTGGCGGCGCTGCAGCAGCTGTTGTTCCTGCTCCGACTCCGGTTCCGCCTAAGCCTGTTACTCCTATGCCTAAACCCGGAGGTAACGTGAAAGATTGGATAAGTAATCATTTAAAAAACTTGGCCAATTTACTAAAAAAGCTCGGGGGTAAGTTATTAGCTGCTTTACCGGGTATTTTGGGTAGTATCGCGAGTTGGTTGTTTAATCTATTAAGTAAGTCGGTAGGTTGGTTGGCGGAGCACGTGTGGGCGTTATTGGTAGGTGTTGGTACTTTGATTCTCGTATACATGCAAACAAATTTAAAATAATATAAGACTTTATAAAATGACCGCAGAATCCGTTTACCCTAAATTGCCCGTTGTCCCGAGTGAAACGAACGAGTCTTCAGTCTTTAGGTTAAATAAAATCGAACGAGTGCAAAAAGAGATAGCCAACGAGAGAGATAAGAGAGAACGGTTGCACAAAAAGTATAATAAAATTATTACCTGCATATCAAACGCAGAGACCGTTATAGAATGTTTAGGAGCTTTATCCGGTACAATAGGCATAGTCAGCGTTGTTGGTATCATTAGTATACCTGTAGGCGTGGTGCTAGAAGGATTAGCTATAGGATGCGTGGGTGTAAGTTTGGCATTAAAACGATTTAGTAAAAAGTTTAGAGGTAAAGCTAAGAAACACGATGAGATTAGAGTAGTAGCCGAAACAAAATTAAATACGATAAATGAATTAGTGTCTCAGGCCGTAGACGATGGCGATGTAAGTCACGAAGAATTTGCTTTGATTAACGATGAATTAAAAAAGTTTTACGGAATGAAAAAGCTATTAGGACTCAAACTAAAGCGAGAGAAGAGTCCGATAGAAATCAAAAAGAAATAGACGATGAGGTCGAAAAGAAAGTGGTTGAGCTTCTAGCGAAAGAAAAAAAAGATCTTATCGCAAAACTTACAACTTTAGATTAGAAATATGTAAAGAGTATTCTGAGCGTGATTCTAACGTGAGTAGAGATGAGCCTCCTAGATACACAAGTGCTCAAGAGAGTTTAGGGACTAGGCCTAGCGCTCCTTGCAAAGAGTAGTTGTAGTTAGTAACGCAGTAGATCTACGTAAGACAAAAAAACCCTCATCTCTACTGAGTGTAGAGGTGAGGGTTTTTTTGCCTTGTGACAAATCATGTTTTGCTTTTTTCGCCCGGGGGCGCCCGGCGTTTTAGTATGCTTGTGGACTATGGAAAACACTTTTTATTTTCTTGATTTTGTGCTAATTTTGGTGCGTAGTAACCCAGCAAAATTTTAAATTAAATTTGGGCGATTTTTAGACTATTTTGTTTTTAAAAAATTTGACGTATGTATATACAGCAAAATTGGAGAGAAAAGTGAAAAAACAGGAAATGTCGCAGAATCGGCATCTCCCTTACTACTTGTGACCTTTCAAACAATTACCAAACAGTGTTGACAGTGTTGACACCGTTGGCCAATTTAAATGACAAGCATTATTTCAAAAATAGCTTGACTAGGGCAGTTGCACACACTTCCCTAATGTACCTTGATGACATCGCCTGACGGGCATTACTCATAATTGTGGCACAGTCGTGCACAATGTTTGACCAATGTTCAAGTTTCAACCTAATAAGATACCACTACCGAACTGTAAATAGTCCAGGGTTCGACCTTAACGCTGGTCCGCTAGACAAATTCTAGTCAAAACAGCGGCGGTCTAGTCAAAACCCTTTTCTAAGTAGTCCGGCGGTCTAGTGAAAAAAAATGCCAAGATAAGCTAAGCGCGCGCGTCTTCAGAGCCAGATTGTCAACAGCGATCCCCGATTGCGTGGAGTTTACTCTCACTTCAGCTAAGGCTGTTCGATATCCATTTATTTTGATACCGAAATATCGGCAGAAAAATATCGCGATATTCGATATTATCGTGATGACGTCACTTTTTCGTTACCGGAAGAACGGAGGAATACAAAAATACATGACGGAAGTCACCACGGCATCATGAGATCGGGGCCACCGGGATCGGGCCCGCCGGGATTGAGCGGCATAAACGGGGGGCAGGTTTGACAAGGCTTCCCTTCGCTCGTTGAGTATTTGGAGTTTTACGACATTTACCTTCAGTTGGCTACTTTATGGCACTCCAGAAAGACTAGCGTTTGTTTCTATTTCAGCATTATTGATTAGTAACACAGATGATAATACCATGGGCGAGCTGTCAACAAACGATCGTGTCGTATATTTTGTGAAGACGACATGACATTGCACAATGTACAATGGATGCGCGCCACATGTTTTAATCTTTTCTCAAGACGCGACGCAGTTCGCTACACGTAACTACACCTAAACTGCGTGTGCCTTGTACACTGGGGAAAGACGGTGGCATTCAGTGCGGTTGCTTGCACTTGACCAAGGCTAGCAACAAAGCAACGCGCACGCGCAGATGCGCTACAGGGGTTGACCTTATTGCAAACAATGTAAGTAGCCTCTGTTAAAGCCTGAAAGGATGTATTGCAGCAATAAGCGCACGTGTATAACAATCACTGTGCAAACCTGCGTCTTGAGAAAAGGCTAGTCAAAAAGACGCGCATGCGTAGTTATAGTTTCAAAGCCGGGTTAGTGGGCGACACCGTGATTTGTAAGCAAGTGATTTCAATGTGGTATATATACGACGTTTGTGAAAAATTAAAATAAGTGATCTTAATGTTATTGTCGGGTGCAAAGTTGTTGACGTTCTATGATTTGTAGAAGTATTTGCCGTACGCTAGAATTTCAGACTCATAAGAAAGTGGCCAGGAAATGCCTCAGATTGCACCATAGAGCATCTAGAATCCAAAATTTCCCGGGGACCTTAAGCGGGCCCCAGACTCCACGCCGTCGCCGTAAGGGCGTCGCGTATGCGCGCGCTCGCATTGTGTCTGCCGCCCTGCTAAAATTTCAGGCCGTGGAGTTACTGGAATTTCGAGCAAAGTAAACGGGACAAATCCACACGTAATGCGGCCAAAAGTAACATATATCGCGATATTCTTCGGTATATCGAATTCCCCGATATTCCGGGGTTTTTTTAAGGGGCCGATACGATTTTCGATATGAAAAAAATATCGAACAGGCTTACTCTCAGCTTGTAATAAATGTTTGTAAATACAGTGTACTTGGTCAGGTTACTTACAAAAAAAGTAGCCTAAAAGGTGAAAAAAACATGCGGACCAGTGAAAATGCTGGCGGGCTAGTAAAAAGTCAACATTACTGGTCCGGCCGGCTAGTGAAAAAAAAAGTTAAGGGGAAACCCTGTTAAGTCACCTGCTGGATGAATAATTTTTGGCAAGTTGTTCCCTGTCCCCCCCCCCCCCCCCCTCCCCAACATTACACTGAATACGGAATAAATAATGGAATTTATTTTAGCTTTGAGAATAAATTATCACAACGTTAGCTAGATTGATCATGTGTATTGCTCATGTCCTTTACAATTCGCTGTCTAAAAAAAATAAAAAATAAAAAAAGAGGTTTTAACATTTGACAGCAGCGGGATTTTTTATTTTTTTTTTGGGTGGGGGGTCATACAAAATTATTTGTTCATTAAATTTTTTTTTAAAAGCTGCTAAGTAATAATGTCAATAGCTTTCCCCTCTTTCTGAGCTCTAGCGCTAGGGATGTTTCCCTTCATCTTACGATCTTTCCTGCTTTAAGAGGAATATTAATTACTACCTATGAGTAGTTTTAGCCTTGTTCGGGGCCTCGGGGCGAACTTGCATAAAAAAAAGTCCCCGTTTGTTTGAACACACACATGGCACAGAAGAGAGAAGGATGATTGCCGCATGCAGCAGATAATTATAGCATGGAGGTCGGAATTATTATTTATAGTAATCGGCTTTCCATACATCACACCACACATCATATCACCGATCACCACATTGTCATCGTCTGTCACCCTATTAAACACGCCTTGTATAAAACCGCAGGTAACAAAGCAATGCAATATAACTGTAAGAATTAGCCTAAAATATCTGGCAATCAACTCTACCTCCATGGCTAAACAAGTAACGTAAAACGGTAAGAGTGACGAAGCTTACCAAACTTGAAGGCAGGCGTGGTGCGACAACCGGACCGTCGTGCAGATTCCCTTCGCGTGCGTAGATACGTCGCGCGCGCGCTATATGCATGCAGCTAGCTTTAAAACTAGGGCAGCGGACTGGAAGCTAGTTTATGTCAAACAATTGTCAGATGTGACTGTTTTATGTCCGAACAAGTGTAATTTGGCTGGGCTGCCGACTAATTAAAATCTTCCTTTATTGCCAAAGATTCAGAAAAATTAGGCTCGATCATGAAGGAATAAAAAACAACGGACTGGAGAAGATCAAGATCGAGTCAAGACACGGTACAAGCATGTACATTCATTTTATTTATGATAAAACTGTATGATGAAACAGTCTCTACTAACGTTACACACTGCGCTGGTACCCGTTAACTTCACTCAAAAGCACTATGAAAAATAGGTTCAGCTTTCAGGGAACCTGTGAATGTTTTTCGTGGCCAATATTAATATTCGTGGCACTTTTCAGGCGTGTAGCAGTTGGGCCACGAAATGATAATTTAATTTTGCTAAAAACACTGTCTAAATTTTTTTTGGATATTTGCTGTGAGTATGGACGTCCCAGCTGGGTTCAGGCATCGTAAGTGTATGTTACAATTTTCTTATTTAGGTGTGGAGAATGTTTGCATGCAGTGACAGTCTGTTGGCCGGCTTTCGTCAGTTCGTGTTGTGCTGTGATCACGGTGATTTCTGCATGATGAACATTTTGCCAACGTCGCATCCCCACTGGCACTGTCTGCTGCACTGTTTAGATGTGTTTCTGTTATACGGGTAATCATTACCTTTAGGACACCTCTATTTTTTTTACGAGTTCCGTTCAAAACTGACTTTTGGAGATGACTTTAACACAGTTACAGTACCAAAGTGACTTTTGCAGGCTAAAGCAGTCTTTTTTTTCTTCAGATTAACTCATTATTTCTTGTTGTAATTTTGAAACACACTCATGAAGAAAATGTGACTTTCCTACCTTTTTTGCAGTCAGAAAAGTCGCCGTTTCACCCCATAATTTCCCTCGTAAATCAAAACCCTGCCCTCTTTCCACAAAATTGAGCTTGCTCATATTCAACATGATATCTTAGCGAACTATATTTAGATGATTCCAAGCACACAGAGTGACTTTTCCTGCCTGCATCATCGCAAAATATCGAGGTAAGTTCCGAAATTTAAACTGTCTCCTTGTTCTCTATATGGAACTAGCTTGAAAATTCCAGCTCTAGGCTCAAGATTCGCCATTAGAGCTGGAAGGAATCCTATAGGGTAGGTCAGGGTCGTTTAAGATCTTGCCGATATCTTCCGTTTCCCTGAATATATCAACTAAACACTCACCTTGAACTGTAGAGCAGTCATTCATGCAGCTTTTGATCCCCTCAAAATGAGAATATGATCAAGTTAAACCCGAAAAAAAAATGAATTTTTCGTGCAAATCGGTGCATGCACAAACCAGCTGTGTACAAAGTAATGGAGCGGATTTTTGAACATGAACGACGTTTTCTGATCGATTATCGGCCAGCGGCACAACGCTCGCCTCGGGGCTCGATATCCAACGGCTGTTTGCTGAAATACTGACAGCGATCAGCAAACAGCCGTTGGATATCGAGCCCCGAGGCGCGCGTAGTGCCGCTGGCCGATAATCGATCGGAAAACATCGTTCATGTTCAAAAATCCGCTCCATTACTTTGTACACAGCTGGTTTGTGCATGCACCGATTTGCACGAAAAATTCATTTTTTTTTCGGGTTTAACTTGATCATATTCTCATTTTGAGGGGATCAAAAGCTGCATGAATGACTGCTCTACAGTTCAAGGTGAGTGTTTAGTTGATATATTCAGGGAAACGGAAGATATCGGCAAGATCTTAAACGACCCTGACCTACCCTATAGGATTCCTTCCAGCTCTAATGGCGAATCTTGAGCCTAGAGCTGGAATTTTCAAGCTAATATGGAACGGGGTACTAAAAGGTAAGCATGGTAAGGATTACCATCAGTGTTGTAGTCGAGACCTTCATGTCCGAGACCGAGACCAAGGCTTTCGAGACCGAGACCAAGGCTTTCGAGACCAAGACCGAGACCAAGGCCTTCGAGACCGAGACCAACACTTCCGAGACCGAGACTTTTGCAGGCCAAAACCGAGACCACAACTTCCGAGACCAAGATTAAAAACAACAACAACAAAATTATGGTGTTTAATAGAGCCGATTTCCCTGATGGGGTGTTGTGCACTGCTTTCGATCAATACTTCTGTTTGTGTACCTGTTTCCAGTGGCGAGTGAAGGCAGAAGTTGTCCCACATAGGCCTATCTCTGAAATTATCTTCGAGCAAAATTTGCATTCTGCACAGTGCTTTTTCTTTCCGCCGCCCAACAATTCCTTGTGGTTCTTAAAACCAAACAGCACAATTACAGCCAATTTATTTGACATGGCAGGGCCGTGTTTTGAACTTGATTTTACGTAGTCGTAAGAAAACTAAAATTTAGCATGCGTCGTGAATGTACATGTAGGGCTAGCGCATCTATAATTATTTGCACACGTGCAATTAAGCGCTAAAAGTAAAAGCTTGTCGTCGAAAGCCCCTACGATGTGCACCAGTGAAATACATGGGCACTGCACATCCGCGGGTACCAGTAGTCCAGTACTCCGAATAAACAAGCCGCATATACTGGTCTCCATTCCAACTTCAATCTAATTCTTTGGCATGAAAACTTGCACTTAAAATGTTGTTTATGTTTGGAATGAAGACTAGATTTATGTGGCGCATCGCACGTACATTTGCTGTGGTTTCGATGGGTCTCAAGGGTAAAACCCGAGACCGAGACCCGAGCATTCGAGACCGAGACCCGAGCATTCGAGACCGAGACCAGCCCTCCCGAGACAGAGACTTTGTTAGGACGAGACCGAGACCTCAAAAAAAGGTCTCGAGACCAGGTCTCGAGACCTACAAAACAACACTGATTACCATTATACGTTTGAATACTTTTCAGTTTGGCAATTCCAACAACCTAAAAGTGGATTTTTGTTCCTTTATAGGGAACAGGGCCCATGTGCATAAAAGGCTACTAGGCCTAGTTGGCAACTAAAATGGACTTAAGTTGCTTACTAAGCCTAGTTGATTACTAATTGTGATGCATAAAACCCAACTAGATATAGTAACATTCTAAAATTCTGGCAAAAGTTAGAGTTGATCTGGGGTACCTCTAAGTCACTAGATGACAACTAATCAGTCTGCCTTTGGACACCGTCCTGACAACATGGCTCGTAGAATCATGGAGCTAGTTGAACTTCCTGCAGTCTTTAATTTGCCAAGCTTGGTTTTCAAATCACTCAAAGACCTCTCCACTGTGAATCTGGCTTGATGTTGCTGTAAAATTTCAGCCCAAGATTCCTTCTTTTTTCTGTTGGTGTTCGCATCTTTGTGTTGTGCATCTATGACATGTTTAAACTCTTCATATTTGTCCGCCAAAAATAGGTTTTCGTCTTGGGTAAAATTAATTTTTCTTTCACGCTTGAGACTCATGGTTGTAGTTGTAACTTTATGTACTAGCTGTAGCAACCTTGTATAGAGAATTTATGTAGTTCTACAAAATGTAAGTACTGGGCAGTAATGCAATGTTACAAAGACCTTTAGAAAGGAGTTATGCTAATTTGGAATGTGATTCGAAGCTCAAACACAATAAACTTGTCTACAAGCCTATTGTATCTGACATAATCACCTCCTCTCCAAGGCCATAGCACCCAAATCAGTTACAAACCAAATTGTCCTAGTATGCAACTAGTAAGCAATGTGCCTAGTGAGGTTTTATGCAACACAAATTAGTTGCCAACTCCGTAGGTATAAACTAGGGAATTTATAATCTTACTAAGCACTAGTTGGCAGCTAAACTAGTAGCCTTTTATGCACATGGGCCCAGGGCCCTACACAATCGCCGTAGTTCCCCCATATGCACGTATACATGTACATGTATGAACGTGTGGGTACACTGGAAAAAATGGTTTTCTTCAAATGAGATTTTAATTGTCTTATTTCAAGAACAGTTTTCTTGTCTCACTCCCTGGACAAGTTTTCTAGGAAGTGAGACAAGAACATTTTTCTTGAAATAAGAAATATTTTCTTACTCGGCCCCAACAGCATGTTTGGTTGGAATCTGTTAGGATGGGTACTGGACACCCAAACTGACATTCCTTTACACTGAGTTTGGCATACCACCAGTTTGGCATACCAACAATTTGTGTGTACAGTTTACCATATGGTGTTGGAATTTGCAAATGCTTTCAGTTAGGGTTAAAAAATGTAAGAAAATCATTGGGATTGTTAATGTTATGAATCAAAGACTATTAGTATTACACAAGTTCAAAAAGTGGTTACTACTGGGTGGTAGTACATGTAAATTTAGGATGAAGGGCAGCGAGGTGAATGTGTGTCGGTAAAAAAAAAATATTTTCAAAGTGAACAAAGAAAACTGGCAGGAGCAGGATTCAAACCTGCGACCTCCGGAATACCGTATCGCAGGTTCTACCAACTGAGCTACATGTATCTTGCCCTTTGTTGGCGGTCTCCCAAATGTTCAGTTTTCTTTGTTTTGGGGCACTAAGTCAGAAATCATAAACCCAGAATGCCATATAGCCACGGATCATGCCCGATGTTACGATATAAACTGGGAAGCGAAATTGTGGGGATGACTCAATGAGGATAGAACTTTTTAACGTATAATTCTTCAAACAAACCACAAGGGAAACTGACTAGGCCCTTAGGTAAATTCGAATAAATTTTCAAAGTGAACAGAAACTTAGCACAGGCATTTATTCTTTTTTTACTTTGAAATTGTTTTAATGAATCAGGGGCTGTGTATGGCATTGAAATTGGCAAAAAAAAAAGTCCCTTTTGGGCAAGGCTAGTACAATTGTGTCTGTAGTGTTGGTTGTTATGCTGTTACATGTAGTCTCTCAAGTGTGGCAAGGCCAACTCATTCCAAGTCACTATATAGTGCATCAAGTTGCCCTTGCCGTACACTATTCATTAACCTTTAGTTTACACTGCATGAACAGTAAATGTTCACAAATGATTTTAGATCTTACCATTCTCTTGCAGTAGGTGATCCTGTAAAAAATGTCCATTAACCCCCTCCCCTATCCCCCTACCCCCATCCCCCCCCCCACCCGAAAAAATGTAAAAAGGCACAAAATATACCAGAAACCGAGAATGTTAACCGATTGAATACGGACAATAGCCATGGTTTGAAAAAGACCGCCTGGCCAGTTGTCATCTATTTGCACACTCCTGCACATTCAATCCATTGTTTTCTATTGTTTGTGTTACGCTTGGCTGCATAATACCGTATTGGCATACCAGTACCCATTAACCCTCCTACTGTTATAACTATCCTAACCTATCAAAAACCTAAGCCCTTCCTCTCCAACAGCTTGTGTGTTTCAACCTGTCACTCGATAGGTTTTGATACAATGTAGGTAGGGTAGTTGGCTCCATTTTGGCACCGAGAGAGGGAGGGTTAAAAACAGCTGGACAGAATGGGTTAAAACCATTCGATTGGTGGACGAATGTCTTTGTGGAATCAAAAGGATAAATTACTTGGAATTGGTGGCCTGGTTCAGGCATAGGATAATGTGCATGGTACACTTGTATGTTGTCAAACTTGTGTCTTGTCATCTTCAGCATGTTCAAGCAGTCATAGTTAGGACTCTTCCATTGTTCCCAAGTTTTGTACATGAACACTACCGAGGACTTGGGCTCAGGTCCTCAGTTGTACCCCCTTTTGTCCCAAGTCCTCAGACGTACATTGCTAACCTGTTCAAAGGGTAGTGGCACTTGTGACTCTTTGTGGGCTGATATTGTGGGGCCATACCTAGACATGGGATTGTGGTACTTGTGACTTGGAGCAAGACACTTCATTAGGCCGAGTAAAAATAAAAAACATGTTTTACGTCCAGGTTTTCAAAAAAAGGAGGAAGCGGGGCTTTTTATTTTTTATTTTTTATTTTCAAGATGGCTGTCATTTAAAAAATTCTGGCAACCGTTGGTGTTTCCCTGTTCAAAGACGCATTAAAAATGAAAGAGACAAGAGAACTAAATGTTAGACAAGAGAACTAAACATATTTAAAGTGTTTTTTAGTATGTTTGTAGCACCATATCAGCACACACCAAAAACTTCCGACTCGCAAGTATTTATTTTCCGATTGACTGGTTGACATTTTTGTTTTTGTATAAATGTACATGTACATAATTTTTCTGTGGTAAAAGGAAGCAGGCGGGGACGCGAAGCATGTTTTTTTATTATTTCGCCTTACTAGATGCTGTGTTTCAGTACTTGTTTGAGTTAAACTGCTTTGGACCAAATGCCAACAACCTTGATCCAACAGCATGTAGTTTCTGTCAGATTTGTTGAGTACAGGTAGTGGCAAAATATGTTTTGTTCTAACTGTTGGATTTTGTTGGATTTAACACTTCACACTTTGGTAGCTGTTGGATATTGACGGATACAACTGAGGCTTGTGAAATTAGGGTTGGAGGTTAGGGTGTACGTGGCCAATTTCATCATGGAGCTGTTAAGCACAGTTTGCTTATAATGTCTTGCTTAGTAAAAACACTCACTTACCAAAACTCCATGAGTTTTTCGTACCAGTCACAAGCATACATGACTTGAACATTTGGCTGGTAATCCTGATTTTAAGGACGACTTCTAATGCTAAGCATTGGCCCCCGATTTAATGATCAGGCTTTGGTGGATATGCACACATTCTAAATTCATAATTTGGGTATGCTGTTTTATGTTATTTGCTCTTTGCCAGTGAAGAAATGCGTGTCTGATTTCTTGACCTGTTAGCCAATTGAAGCACAGTGAACTGGCCAGACTTGGAGTAACCCTAACCTTTCTGAATCCTCCAAAATCCTCTTTGCCAAAAGGAGGAATTTGGAGGATTGAGGGTCTTTGGTGGAAGTTGAAGCATTGGAGGGTTTTGCAGGATTGAGGGCTTACATGTAAGAGGATTTTGCCTATGGAGGATCCAGGTCATCAGGCCCAATCTGATGCTGGTTGATTTTGGAGGATTGAGGTTACCGGGGTGTTTAAAAAAAACCTCTAGAGGATTTTTGAGGATTCATGCAATGGTCCCCATAAGAGGATTTTTGAGGATTCATGCAATGGTCCCCATAAGAGGATTTTGGAGGATTCAAGCAATGGTCCCCATAAGAGGATTTTTGAGGATTCATGCAATGGTCCCCATAAGAGGATTTTTGAGGATTCATGCAATGGTCCCCATAAGAGGATTTTGGAGGATTCAAGCAATGGTCCCCATAAGAGGATTTTTGAGGATTCATGCAATGGTCCCCATAAGAGGATTTTGGAGGATTCATGCAATGGTCCCCATAAGAGGATTTTTGAGGATTCATGCAATGGTCCCCATAAGAGGATTTTGCAGGATTCATGCAATGGTCCCCATAAGAGGATTTTGCAGGATTCATGCAATGGTCCCCATAAGAGGATTTTGCAGGATTCATGCAATGGTCCCCATAAGAGGATTTTGCAGGATTCATGCAATGGTCCCCATAAGAGGATTTTGCAGGATTCATGCAATGGTCCCCATAAGAGGATTTTGCAGGATTCAGGTTACATGCAGCTTTAACACTTTGAAATCAAAGGATGTTGGAGGATTCAGGTTACATGGAGGAAAAATGGTGGAGGGAGTTAGGGTTAATCAAAGAGTGACATATCAGATTCAACTTACGTCATAGAATCCACAAGACCGACATTTAGATAACTGGATTCAGTCCAGCATTCCATTCTGTATGTATAAATGTTGAGTCCAGCTGAATATATGGTTTTGATATCCTCCTCTGTTACAGCAACCCAACAGGCGCAAGGACACCACAGAAGGCCCCAGAGAGCCAAGGGCCACGATGGACCCACCCCTCTCTTTGATGACACCAGTAACTTGGGGGCTGGGCAGCCAGTGCCCAGCAGCAACTTCCCGGGTCAAGGGTCATTTGGCCAGCCGCAGCAACAGGAGATGATGTTTCCTGGCCAGCAGCTGATGAACGACCCCATGGCCAACATGGCGATGCAGTATGGCGCCAGTCTGGCGGACCACGGCAAGGACGTCATGGAGAAACAGGTATGGTACCAAGACACCCCTTCCCCTCCAAGAATTGATTGTGGCTGCTTATGGGCAGTGTAATTTTGGATGGGAGATTCCTAGGTGAGTTTGTTTTTGCAATCAATGCAATAGGGGACCTTTAACAATAGAGGACAATAGGGTCCCCGATTAAGAAAGTTCCCCGTTTGAAAACCGTGTACAAAGGGCCCTTGCCAAAAAGTTCAAGTATGAACAATATGAGGACAATAGGAGGTCCCCGATTGAAGGTGTTTACACACTTGTGTGCAGCTGAAAAGGCTGTCTCCAACTCGGGTTCTTGTGGCTATGGCTGTGGCTTCTGCTATAAATGCACTACAATGAATATCCTTAGCCATATGACTGAATACATACTCAGATACAACATATTTTACAACAATGCACAAACTTATGATGCATCACAGGGGTAAGGAGGCATCTCAAAAGTCCGAACAGTACCGTTCTGTTCTGTTTGTCTGATGCTGCTGCTTCTGTTGACGATCATGTCTGTTTTCTTCTAAATTCTTTCCTCTTCTGAAGTACTTCCTTTTTTTGTCTGGATGGGTTCTTGGCTACCATGCTGTTAACCCTTTGCACAGTTTCGCCATATTCTAAAAAAAATAGCGACGCTACCCTTGCCAAACAAAGTATCTCACGAAGCTGACGCTTGAAATGCTAAGCCTTGTCCATAAGAATTAATTCAAATAGCCGAAGCTAGCTGGTGTAGCCCCACTTTCAACCCAACGTCGCAAAGGACCAATAAAATGCCTAACAATCCCCATCCAGCCAAACTCCAACACCAGGTTTGGTTGGAATTTGACGGGTTAGGTACTGTGTACTTTTGATGTGGTGTTGGATTGATTTTGTTTGATTTTGACGGGATGGGTGCTGTAGCTGCACAGTAACAGTGTTGGGTTTTGACTGATTGGGGAAGGTTGGTTTGGGCAATGGCTACATAGAGCTCTGGTTTTGGGATGTGTGTGTGGCTGTATGTTTTGTTTGACATGCACTGAACAATGGGGTACGGAGGTAGAACAAACAATGGAATCAACAGCTGGGAGCAAGTTAGAGCGGCGACTATTTGTCAACCACTAGTCGATTTTCCATGGCAACCTGTATACGAAATACATGTTGGGGTACCAGGCAAAATCGACCAGTAGTCGACAAATGGTCGCCGCTCGAACTTGCTCTTTGTATGGTGTCTTACATAATACTTCTAAAGAACACATACATTGAATAATGTATGTTGCATAATTAGGGCTTGAATATTTTGCACGTGAATCCAGTAGTTGGATTTTGACGGGATGGGTACTGTATGTCCCCATTGTTCATGCTGTGCATTTGGCCAAGTGTACCCACTCAATCAAAACCCAACAGCTGAGGGGGTGTTGGAGTTTGACGGGTTGTGTACTGTTATGGCAAATGGACTGTTGGAGTTTGACGGGTTGGGTATTGTTAACCAGCAACAGTCAAACATGGTGTTGTAATTTGACGGGTTGAGGAAGGTTTCTAAAGTGCTTTCTAAGACTTCTGTCACTATAGCAAAAATCTCCTATAACAAGAAAAGTTTATAATCTATCAAATTGACAACTGCTTGTAAAGTACATTTATTTTAAATTTGGATCCTCACGGTATTATCTAGATTTGAGGGTCGATGTCCTGCCCTGAATTTTCTTGAAATCAAAAGGTGTCTGAAATAGCTCGTGGGCTTTTTGTATTAGAAAACTTGTGTGATGTGATACACCAGGGTTGTTTGTTGGGTTGATTTACAGATTGACAGATTCATGTCGTTGAGTAAGCTGAAATACTACTTTGCAGTGGACACAACCTACGTTGCCAAGAAGCTGGCCATTCTTCTCTGCCCCTTCACGCACACGGTGAGTGAATAGACTGACTCGTTTGGAGAACTGTAACTCGTTCCCCCCAATATCCTTCACCGTCCACTGTTTCAAAGGATTTTACAGGATTGGGGACAGTGTAGCCCACCATGTTTACATGGGGCTTGATGTCCCTTGTGAGAGCGGTCATGCTATTTAGCGCCAACAAGCGTCAACAAACCAGATCAGCGTCAACAAGCTCAAAATGCAAATTTTTTTAAGCTTCACAAAGCTATACTTGTATTCAACAAACTCTCGCATCTCGTATTATGTCAGAAATTGGGCGAATTCTCGTTCACAATCCCACATAAATACAAAATTTTATGACGACAAAATTACGATAAATGGGCGTCGCCATCTTTGTTTTCTCTTTTGCGCATGCGCGATTGCACCATGTCCCAGAAAAACAAGATGGCTGCCGGGAAAAAGCACCGTTGATGTTGTACTTTTTCGCTTAAAAATCGCACATTTTAAGATACTTTTAAATACTTATGATACTATTAAATAATCATAGGAGCCCAATAAATATTGTGAACAACATAACAAGGAAAGTTTAACAGTGCTTTTACAAGTTGTTGACGCTTTGTTGACGCTTGTTGATGCTAAATAGCATGACCCGAGAGCCCGCTGTGTCACTTGGTCACTGTGCAGGGGTGGATTTGGGAGGATTCAGAAAGTTTCCGCACAAAAATGATACCCATTTAACGTTTGAAGATAGCCAAAGAAGTCTTCTGCTGGCAAATTTCCCTGGGTCAATTGAGCAGTTTAATTGGCCGACTTCTGCCCAGTTGAATTGACTAGGACAAATTGACTCAGGATGTCCAGTTACGAACAGTGTGTGTGAGTCAACTTTAATGTCACATGTATACAATGAACTGGACGGTGTTTCTGGCTAATTATCCACTGGCCCGCACGGTCAACTTCTTGATTAGTTCGCATGAATTAAGCCTCACCTCTTTGTTTGACCAGCCGTGACTGGTCCAACAAGATTCTGGCATGCATGTATGTATGTGTGGCACATGTGGCTGTATTTGGCCAACACATTAACCCCTTGAGTACGTTTTTTTTACTCTGGCAGCCAAGTGAAACGGCCACAATGTGTTTGTGCAGGCAAGTGTAACATAAACATAATAATCCAACAATGGATTGAAACTGCACAAACAGTGGCCAATGGCGTCATCCGGCCTGGTGGCACTGTTTAATCCAACAATGGATTGAAACTGCACAAACAGAGGTCAATGGCGTCATCCGGCCTGGTGGCAGTGTTTTTTGCGCCATGTGGCGTCATCCGTACGCAAGGGGTTAAGGGGCTAATTGGCCCAGTCTATGTAGCAATCACTCACTGGCACATAGCTATGCCAATTTTAAAGACAACTCTATGGAATTTTATGGCTGTCCTGAATATTCGATGGTCAACCGAACATTCGAATACCTTTTGCCGGTTCGAATATTTTGGGAAAAAATACATTCACGTATAAGTACGACTCTGATACCATTTTAATAGAAAAGTTATGGCGCTTAGCAGTGTCAAGTGCCGCATTTTTGTTCCTTTGTAACTTTTTGTTCCCGTCCGTTGAAACCATTGACACTTAAAAATATTTACTGCAAAAACGCAGGCTGGAGTTCGGTTTCTTGTTATCAGAATGGAATACGTACCCGCAATGATCTTCATACAACAGACGCATGCAAAAAAAACTTCTGATCGGGCGCTACATAATACCGATCGCCGCACTACATAATACCGATCGCCGCACTTGAAACAGTGGCGTGCTTTGAATGTAACTTTTTACTGGCGTGGCATGCAGTTGCAGCTGACGCATAAAAAGAAATTGATCGCCGAGTATCGAATATTCGAATATTCGAATGTTCGGTCGAAACCAGTTTCGAAAATTAACAGCCCTAATAGAATTTTGTGTAGTAATTTCTGGTTGATCCAAGGTTTCGCACATTGCACATCACATTATGTGCAACAAATATTCACTGCACACATGTATGTAGGGCGGAGCCAGTTGGGGGTGTAGTTAGGACTGAGCACGATGGCATTGGTGCTAGAGCTTGATTGGGCTGAGTGGTTTAGGAATGAAACTGCACATTTGATTGCGGATTGATTCACATTTTATGATCCAATTTTTGTGACGGACAGGAGTGGACGATTGGTTACAACCAGCAGGATGAGCCAGTGGCCCCTAGGTATGAGGTGAATGCTCCAGACCTGTACATTCCAGTCATGGGGTTTGTCACCTACATACTGTTGGCCGGGGTGGCGCTTGGAAGACAAGACAAGTAAGTTGCTATCACAGAGGGCTGTCTTTGAAGACGGTGCCAGTGAGGTCGATCATTAACTCTTACCTCAGCCTAAAGCTACAAAATACTACTAGTAGTAAACTGCAGTATGACAATTTCATCCCCGAGTATTGTGTACTGCATCTAAATAATGTAGTACAGTGGAATGCCGCTATAACGAACACCGCTATACCGAACATTCGGCTATAACGAACACCATCCTTGGCTTCCAAATTTTGTGTACAAAACTTAACGAACAACGGACGGCCGCAGCTTTATGTTGAGTGACAGGTGGCCATTATTTCCCCAAGGAATAGAAGGGAAAAGCCAACTGTTGCTTTAGAATTAGTTTTAAAAACATGTTAAAAGTATGAACATGTAAATGATTCAAAGTGCATGCAGGGTGACATGCTGCCAAGATGAATAGACAGTGGTTTAAATGAACGGACGCCATTTTGAAAAATCGCTATAACGAACAAAATCTGTGGATCCGCGATGTTCATTATAGCGGCATTCCACTGTACCTTATAGTATATTGTACATAAATATATGCAGGTAAATGCCTAATTTATTTTCAAAAATTGTAAATGAGGTGTTTCAAAACAAGTGAATGCCTAGGACATTAGGGTTAACCCATTGAGTCCGGGTGTTAAAGTAGGGCACCGGGATGCCATGCCGGCTTGTGCAGCCAAGCGAAATGGACACAAGACGTTTGTGCAGCCAAGCGTAACGTACACAATAACCCAACAATGGATTGAAAATGCAGAGAATGCGTATAAAACCGTGAGCGGGCTGAGTGATGTTAATTAGCATCAGTGTCTTCAAGTGTACTTGTTTCTCATAAAAAGGGAGCTTCTCAAAATTGATCCCATTCTTGTTTAATGCATTTTTTGGAACACACATTCTTAAATCTGTATCCTTGTGGATACTCATTTGTCTTCTCATTTTTTCCTATACTTTAACATTCCCCCATAGACTTTCCCCACTTTTTTCCTTGTGGAGACATCACCCTCTTTAGAAATTCCCTGTGGAGACCTTTTCACTCTGTTGTTCTCTATTCCTCATGTCTACACAGGGTACCGAAAATAGAAACTGTTTTTGTAGGGAGTGTGCCTTGGTCACAGCACGTTCCAATAGGAAAGGGCCATTCTTGCGTGCATGTGCCCAGAACGTCCCATACAAGATTACCTGGTGTTCCCGGACTATTCCCAGTGGGAAAATTGCATGTTCCCAGTTTGATCAGGCAATGTTCCTGGTGGAACTTTGCAAGCATTCAGACTTTTGAGATTTTCCCTTGTCATACTTGTAATGTGGGGGGGGGGGGGGGGGGGGGGGGGGGATAAGGCTTTCCTTTGGTAAACTGAGTTTTATTAACCCTGACCTTTCCAAATCCTCAAAAAGCCTCCTTGCCAAATTGGAAGAATTTGGAGGATTGAGGATCTTTGGAAATTGAAGCATCTGAGGATATTGCAAGATTGAGGGCATCAGAGGATTTTTGCCTCTGGAGGAAAATGGAGGATCCAGGTCATCAGGCCCAATCGGGTGTTGGAGGATTTTGGAGGATTGAGGTTACTGGGGTGTTTGTCCAAAACTCACTGCAGTGCACTGGAGGATTCGGGCAGTGGTTCCCAGTATTAAACAAACATTGGATGATTTTGGAACCTAGACTAAGCTGTTGTTAAATCACGTGATTTGGGCAAACTCATGCATGGGGAATGAGACACTAGTGAGTTAACCCTAACCCCCTAGGCCCTTATTGCTAGGAACCATCCTTAATCCTCCAAAATCCTCCTGTGCTTCAATCACCATTCATCCTCAATCCTCCAAAATCCTTTGCTTCGATCACCATTCAATCACCATTCCTCCTCAATCCTCCAAAATCCTCCTGTGCTTCAATCACCATTCCTCCTCAATCCTCCAAAATCCTCTGTGCTTCAATCACCAGTCCTCCTCAATCCTCCAAAATCCTCCGGTGCTTCAATCACCATTCCTCCTCAATCCTCAAAAATCCTCCAAAACCACCATGAGGATTTTGGAGGATTGAGGAGGGTTAGGGTTAAGCAAGGTTAGGAAATGACTTTCATCTTTGTCTTTACACAGATTCAGTCCCGAGCAGCTAGGCATGCAGGCCAGCACAGCGCTGGTGTGGTTGATCATAGAGATAGTGGTTGTGCTCCTAACGCTGTACATAATGAACATCCACACAACGCTTCGGAAGCTCGACCTGGTGGCATTCTGTGGCTACAAATATGTGGGGTAAGTGGATGTGGTCTCTTGAGTCCTAGCAAACCTCAGGCTGAACGCATTTACAAGTCTTACAGCCGTATCCTCGGGCTGACTGTATTTACAAATCTTACAGCCCTACGTGCATTTTTACTGATCATAGAGTTCGTGTTGAATTGTGGTTTGTAATAAGTTCACTGTAATGTTGTAGTCTAAGTATTAAGCCGGTTTGATGTAGGTAACCTGCCCCATGGCTGGCTTAAAATGGTCATTGTGGTTTCTATTTTTACCGCAGAACCTCAGTCATTAGCTTGTCAATGTTTTGGGTTGGAACTGTTTTCAGTTAATTATGGAATGATGAAGAGCATTGCGCAACAAATAAATATTGTAGGATAGATGGAATCCTCATATGATGCCGAATTGTACTGCAATTATGGATTTAAGTACGGAAGATTTGAACAAAGCCCACAAGAACCACGCAAGTAGTTTTGTTGTTATTGCAGGTGTTCCATCATTTCTTAAACCTTGGCTTTGGTGTGTGCTTCGGCTTCCCCTAATTTTAGGACTTAAGATTTGGCTCGAGGCACTGTTTTTTTCCAAATGTACGTGAAAGTCTTTTATTTGAACCCAGTGGCAGAGCCTGTTTGTTTGTTTGTGTTTTTTGGGGGGGGTGGGAGGGGGTTTAGGCTCCAGATTGCAGCCTTGTTGACTTGACTTGCTAACTCGGACTCGAGTCAGACTCGATTCGCGATTTTGTTGACTTGAGACATGACTTGACGTGGAAAAAAAATGACTTGGGACTTGACTTGACTTGACTTGAAAGAACATGACTTGTGACTCGACTTGAATAAATTTGACTTGCTGACATTAACACTTTTGTGCCTATGCTCATATCAGTTTTAAAAAAATGCCAAGCCTACAGTGCATAGCGAGATGGGTGTCCAGTACATGTACGTATGCAGGGCTGCAGCACTGGACGACTGCATGGAGAATCGTCAAAACAGCATGCAAGGTGCATACAGTGCATACGTGCCAGCCAAAAGTCATTTGTCATTGGAATTTGAATTTACTATGTGCAACACTTGACTTGAGACTTGGCACTTGACTTGAACAAAATTGACTCGGGACTTGATGTGACTTAGAAAAAAATTGACTTGGGACTTGACTTGACTTAGAAAAAATTGACTTGGGACTTGACTTGATGTGACTTGGAACTTGACTTGGGACTTGACTTGACTTGTGAACATTTGACTTGTGACTTGGTTACAACACTGCCAGATTGGCAATGGAGTTGGGGAAAAGATGAAGCCAAAGCCAAAGTCGGGTTTGAGAAATGACCCATGTCTGTCACACTGTAATGTTTGTTTGTGAATCATTTCTCTCCCAGGCTAAGCAGGATCCGATTTACTTCAGCGGGCTGAGTTTTGGTGCCTAATCCAAGACCGTCCAAGAGCAATAGTTGGCTATAATCAGACTGGTCCCATTGAGTGCCTTGAGACACTTTTATTGCAATCCGCCCCTAAACTCACCCTGCTTGCAGGGGCGGATCTAGCCTTTTATTTAGGGAGGGATTGTACCCGCCTATACCGGTACAGTGTATGGACCAGCGGTATACCCACTGGTAACAAGGTTGTGGTTTAGCATTGCTTATCACAACTTTGCTCAGCAGCTGGGGGGGGGGGGGGGGTTGCAACCCCAACACCCCCTAGATCTGCCCCTGGCTTGAATTTGTGCCACAGACTAGCCATTGTGGTTGCAATTCCATTGCAACTGTGGTCGCCAGCATCAAACTGATTCTAATCAATACTATTTTTGTTTTCTATCTTGTAATTTCCACCCATCATAGAATGATCGTGTGTGTTCTTGCCGGTATTCTTTTTCACTCGCTTGGGTACTACATAGCTCTCCTGTACTCCAGCATATCAATTATGTTCTTTTTGGTGAGTATGATACATTTTTGTGATTATGAAGCAACATATTCTAATAGGAGTTTTGTTATTGAGAATCTTGCAGATTCTAGCTGCTGTGTGTAGATACAATAAGTCATTCATTCCTCGTGTCCGGCTGTTGTTGTTGGGGGGGCTGCTATGCTAAGAACGTGCTGTGCAGCCAAGCGTAAACACAAACAATAGGCACCACACTTAATAGAGTGGTCCTATTCATTGCACTTGGAGGCCCCCCCCCCCCCCCTTCGTGTGAAAGAAAGCTTTGTTTGAGTAAGCTCCATCTATTCATTACACCCCCATTTAGGAACAATATAGTTGAAACATGAATGGATTGAGTACGCACAGGAATGCACGTATAGATGACAACCAGCCAGGTGGTCTTTTTCAAACAACGGCTGTGGCCGGCGTCCGTATATACAAGAATATTTTCACAAATAAATCTTTACATTTATATCTCATGTATACGGTTAAATTTTCAGCTCTACAGTATAAGGCTATCGCTGATTTACAGGATGGGTGAAAACCTGCAGAAAAAAACTCTTTTGGAGAAGAAACAAGGGGAAATTCACCTCCGGCTTCAAATTACCATGGAAACCAAGTATAAAACTCCATAGATCAGCACTTACACAGTTATTTGTTGGGAGGAGGGGGATTTGTCACACAATGTTTTATTCCCAAAATATACATGCAGGTAAATGCCTAATTTATTTTCAAAACTTGTAAATGAGGTGTTTCAAAACAACTTCACTCCTGACACAGGAAAACTAGCTTACCTTGTTGATTCCCGGAACGACTTAGGGGAAAAAGTGTACTCCGGGAATCACCTCAGCAGGCTAGTTTGACCATCACTCATAAACAGTCCACATTAAATATCCACCCTCAAACCATGTTATATTTGTTATAAAATTCCCCATTTGCGTGTGTGCTGCAGGTGCGGAATATGAAGCTGATCATTCTGCCCGAGTCTCACGAGGACAGCATCGGTCACGGCAACAAACGGCGCCTGTACCTCCTGCTGTTCATCGCCGTCATCCAGCCGGTCTTCATCTACTGGCTGACAGCTCATCTCAAAGTCACCCCGCTCAAGGTTAAAGGCTGAATCCACCTCGCGCAGTCTTTCGCTCTGCATAAAGTAATATGCATATTGCCATTAACCCTAACCTTCCCAAATCCTCCAAAATCCCCTTTTGCCAAATAGAGGAAATTGGAGGATTGAGGGTCTTTGGAAGTTGAAGCATCGAAGGATTTTGCAGGATTGAGGGCGTAAGAGAATTTTACCTCTAGGGGAAAATGGGGGGGGGGGGGGGGAACCAGGTCATCAGGCGCAATTTGATGCTGGTTGATTTTGGAGGATTGATGTTACTAGGGTGTTTACAAAAAAAAACTGGAGGATTTTGCAGGATTCATGGAGTGGTCCTCATAAGAGGATATTTGAGGAGTCAGGTTACATGGAGGAAAAATGATTTAGGGAGTTAGGGTTAGTGTAACAAGGAGAGTACAGTTTCGATCATGTTCAGATAAGCATTCTTGTGCTGACCTGATAAACTCGGAACATATGTTTTCCTTTTTTTTTCATGAGAAAAAGTGTGATTTGGAGTTTATAAAACGGGAAATAAAGAGGGCATACTGAACAACAAAATCTAAATTAATTGTACATGTATTTGTCAACTTCTACTTGTCGGTTGGGTCCTTTGATGAGATAAAACTTGGGATGCAGATATGTTTAACCAATCTTACTCAGCTTTGTAACCCTTTTAACCCATTACTACTCGGTAGTAAAACCCTTGGGCACGGTATTTTACGGGAGACGTCGGGGTGTTGCAGCGGTTCTGGCAGCCAAATCGAACCGCTACGATGTGTTTGTGCAGTCAAGCGTATCATAAACAATATTCCAACAATAGATTGAAACTGCACAAACAGCGGCCAGTGGCGTCATCCGGCCTGGTGACACTGTTTGTTTTGCGCCCACAGGCGTCATCCGTACGCAAGGGGTTAAGGCCAGTTCACAAATTTGAGGGCTAAGTGAATTCGTCAACAATTTGTTGACATCACCATATTTGCTTCGCTTTCGCATTCGCATTCAGTATATGAACCAGCCCTTTGGCATCCTTGATGGGAACCTCACTGAATCTTCCAAAATCTACCACAGTGCAGCAACCTTTATAGCACATTCTTTCTGCTCTTGACTTTCAAGAGACATCAAGCAACATGTTCATTGACAGTTGCTCTGCTCTCTTTTCTGTGACATCCCACAAACCACCTTGTGGGTTCTGGGCAGGTTAGGGTTAATGTTTTGCAAACTGGAAATCATTAGGATTTTTTTTTTAAAGTCTCCCCATGTCCTTGATAGAGTGTAGACCAGAGTGATACTACCAAATGAGGAACTAGCTGTGCTCCATCTGATACGTAAATATCAAGAATCCAAACCCGTCTTCAAGACTCGTTTCGTAGGAGCAAGTCCTATATGCCAGCCCTCAACGTTTTTGAGTCAATTTATGTACAGCAGAAAATAAAACAGTATTTGCTAAGCATGAATGTTTCTGTCCACATTGCATTATATACATTGGTATCAACTGGTTGTCGGAATGTCGGTCTTTTTTTGTTTTGGATTTCTTTTTTTTAAATTATTTTCTTTTCAGTATGCCTAGCATTATTTACTTGGCGGTCACGATGAGCACTAACGATGTAAAACTAGGGTATTTTGCATACTCATTTTTGTTTATCTTCGAATGTTATGCAGCCAATCGGCTGCAAATTCAGAGGTCAGTATGCTACAACATGTATTTAGAGACATTGAGAGCAATATTAATACTTACAATTGTAATGCCCTCGATCCACCGAATATGATAATCAAGGGGCTACTTGTTACCCTTGCTTACCAGGCCTATTAAGGATTCCTAAAATCTCGGCTGCATGAGGTGTATACATGTCCTGCCCTGTCTTGAAGTTGGAAAGCACTGCACTTAGCAAACTTATGCTCACAACACCATCCCAGGTGCTCATTACTCAAGGATGAAGAGAAGGTACTTAAACCCTAACATCCTAGGCATTCATTTGGGGTGAAGACCTGTGTACTACGAAATACTACTTAGTATTCTGTAGCACTGAGTCTCTCTGTCTTTGATGATTGAGTGTATCATGACAGCAGTCAAGATACTTGCAACTACAGAGTGCTACTTCTATGTAATACAGTTAAGTTACTGGGTAAATTATATTTGTGCGAATGAATTGGATGGAAAAAATTGTATCATCTCTGAAAACCAGTAGTTCATGCTTTGTTTCCGCCTTAGATGATAACAGACATTTTGCCTCCATCCCCAGCAACAAGCAGTAGTACTACATTATTACTACGTACACTATTTGGGGTGAAGTACCAAATACTAAAAATTAATACAGGCATTGCACACAAGTAGGTGAGAGTACTGCATACTACATTTTACTACTAGTAGTATTTTGTAGCTTTAGGTGAGGTTTGGGTTAAAGCAAAGATTCTTGTGAAGGACACAAGCAGACCAGATTTTTATCTGACATTGAAACCAATGGTGTAACTTGAGAATATTTCCCATTCGTTCCATACCTACACAATAGGCTGTTTGTGCTAAAAGAATTATTCCATCAGAGGTTTGTGAACAGGGTATTCCAGTCCATCACAAGTCCATCACAAGTCCATCACAAGTCCATCACAAGTCCTAATCCAAATGACAAGCTATTGAAATGAGCTTTGACAAAGGCATTCCTTTGTCATTGTTCCTCCAGTTACTTGTGACCGGCTTTAGGAAAGGACTTCTGACTGGGCTTGCAAAAGGACTTGTGAAAGGACTTGCAGGGACTCAATACAACTCTGACTTACAGAAAAAAGGTCTGGTTCCTGCAACTGAATATTGATGTACTTGCTTAAAAAAACCTTTAATAACGAATTGTCAGGATTTCCAAGAAACAAAACAAGATTTCTCTGTGCTCAGTAAAAACTTTGTGGTGAACGGCTCCATAAAATTGAAAAAAGCATAAAGAAAAGCTAAAAATGTAACATGGGAAAAAAACGTCCTGGAGACCGTTTTTGAAGGTTCAAGTCAGTCTCATTCATTTTCCCTGATATGCCTTTAATAGTGATTTTTTTATTTTTTTTTTATTTGAGTAACAGTGGAAATGCTGTACGCTCATAGACTTTGTACACACACGTAGCACAGCTTCTCCAATCTCCACAATTAGGACGAATCTTTTGTCTTAATTCCTATAATAATACATACAGGTCATCTCTTTTTTTCTGTTAAAACCAACCACAAAAATAAAGTAGAAAATGTTATTTGTAGTTGATACAATTAGCTCTGATAGTATACATCTAACGTAATATCCATTGACTGCAATACTTTTATTCTTATTCTTTTGCACAAGTGAACTGTTGATTGAAAAAGTAAATGTTTACAGGAGTGTGCTTATTTGAGTTGGGTATTGGCTTTTGTATTTGCCTAACTCAAATAGCACATTCCTATTGCTGCACCATATCTCAAAAATGCCTCAACATGCGTTTACTGCAGACCTTTATTGCAAACCTAGTATTCCCGTAATGTCACCCAGTCTCTGTATTTTTGTAAAATAAACCATTCGCTTCTCTAGACGTGAATAATGGTGTAATGCTGTCTTGTTTTGCATAAACATTTTCTGTCTGCGAAATCATTTGATAAGTTGGGCGGGGGGTTATAAGTTTATTACCCTTTTACCTGGAGTAACGTTATGCCTTGTAATGAACTATACGAATTGTGTATTATTTTCATTCGAACCCAAGAATGCAGGTAAAAACGAAGTCTTGTTTGTTTATTTTTATCCTCATATTTTCTGGTAAAGAACCAAAGATTCCTCAAAAGTGCATTTCGCCTTGTAGCTCGATAGCCTAAAGAAACCAATCTTTGCACTGGTCGGCCCTGGTGGAAGTTGAACCCATGCCACAGCGTTGGAAGGCAAGGAAAGTAGCCTGCTAGGCCAATCTGACTCCCTTTAAATAGCATGTGCTAACGTATATTCGCACGGGTCAGAGATAAATTGGAATGACGGAAAACTCGCATATCTACGGTATCTTTCTCACTTTCATAACTCAGAAAAAGGTCTTGCCGTCAATGACGCATTCCATGATAATTTTTTTTTATTGAAAGTCTCGCAATACAAGGCTAAAAGGTGGTGGCGTTGGCTACATTTTAGATTGGCCCCACCACCCTTCCGGTTTTTGGTTCAGATAAATCTTCAACAGGGCCATCATTGACAGTATTATGCCGGTCATATGTCTTGTGAGTTGTGACGGGTGAAAAATAGAAACGGAATTCGAGAAAATCTAGCAAAATCGTCTTTTTACACATTTCCAATGCAGCACTCGGGCTTTTTGTTTCACCGCGCGCTTATGCGCATGCGCGCACAATTTGAATTTATTAGCGGATTATTCAATAATTATGGGGATTTTCGAAAAGCTTATTCGTCTTGGCTTCGGCTTCGTCTCCGACTTTTGAATAACTGAGAATCAAACAAAATGTAAGTATTCTGATTTTTGCTTTCATAATCAACCGAATGAATGTTCCTGAAGCAGAACATGCACCAACATTTAGAATATTTCCATTTGGTTTGCTTTTCAGTTATTCAGAAGTCAGAGATGGAGCCCAAGCCGAGACGAAGCCAGCGTTTCGAAAAAACAACAACTTTGAGCCAGTTCGGTATTTCAACTGCGCATGTTCACAATGGCAAAGCTACTCGACGCGAAACACGACGCGACGTACGAAGGTGCGGCGCGATGGGCGACGGCAGGGGCGACGCTAAGGTAGAAAAACTTGTAAGCTGAAAAAAACAACGCGACGCCAGAATGTGTTTAAAAGTAATGACAAAGTAGCGACGGCACGACACAACGGCACGATGCAGCGGTGCCGTCGTATGGTCGCGTCGCGTATGGAAGAGGTGACGCGGTGTGTCGTCTGGCGTACACCATTGTGTCGAATACCTCTTAAAGGGACACATTGCCTTAAAATGTCATGAAATTTTGCTGTTTGGAAATGTTCTTTATCTTTTATAAGAGTTGTTCATGCAAAAAAAACACGTATAATGTGTTGTAATTAGTGAGTAGTGATTACAAAACAAAAAATTGGCCTCTGACCCCTGACATCTAACCCGCGAAACATGGACTTATTTCTAGTAGTAAATCGTCCCCTATGTTCACGTCTATTTAGCAATAAATTTAGAGGCCTGATGAGGCACACGAACCGATATCTATACTATATCATCATGATACAAAAACAGCATTGGGAACCAGACCTTCTTGTACCACACAATGCGTTGGCGCCAGGCTGGCCCCGCGGACATCCATTTACGAGTACCGTCCGTGTCCCGCGACGAGACAGTCCCGATATCCCAACCATATATCACCCAAGACGCGGGGCAGGCTTCGCTTCACCCGGCCAGGCTACACAAGTTCCTTACAAGGCTTGCGGCTTGACCATAATGGAATAACAAGTTTATTCCAACATGCATTTTTATAATTAAATATCACAAACAGACGGTTATTGTAATAATAATTTCCCAGACGTACCTTAACCAGCTGCGACTGGAAATACGACTGGTGAACACGGTCCGCCATTTTGTGGAGTCAAAAATTTGGTTCTACAAAATGGCGGACCGTTATTTGTCACGAAATTAAACAAAAACCACGCAATTTGAAGGGATAGTTATGTGAATCTTTATATTCTACTTTAAAAAAAGCTTCCCAACCATATCCATTTAATTTTTATAGCCCAAATCGCCAAATCCAAAGCAATGTGTTCCTTTAACTAGGTAATATTTACACAACGTGTGACAGATTTTACATCGAATTGTGTAAAACTTACGTGGTCGCTATGAAAACTTGACCAAGGTTACATAACTTGTGTAAAAAACCTAATTTACATTTAAAACAAGACAGTTTAAACTTACAGAGTAGATGCGCATATTATTTTGGTTATAATTACTTAACTTGTGTAATATTTTACCAAACTATTTTTACCGGTAATTTTGTTACCATTCATTTTGTGTGTGTAGTCGTCGTTAACGTGGATAATTATATAGGGAATGATAGTGTGGTAGTTCTTATTTCCTCCATGCTCAAGAGCGGCCAACCCAAATAGAACAGAAAGTTGGTGTGCACTTTTGTGGGTGCATATTCTATATTTAGCCTGTTCCTTGTGCGATGCTGCCGTTCAGATATTTCACGAACCAACGGCCCACTTTCTCGTTGGCAACTTCCTCCTCCGTTGCTATGGGGCCATCCTCATATTCCGACTCTAGCCCGGGATACGGGGCGTTGCCATGCCAATCGGTTACTTGATTCGCGCGAAGCAGGTTGGCTCCCACAGTATGCACGGCTTGCGATGGTGGTTGATGAACCACGTAGGATTGGCTCAGGTAGTAATCTGTGAGATGTGGTTTGGCAGTGAAGTATACCTCTCGGTATCCAAGATGTCTGACGTAGTCCTCCGCGCTTGCCATCACTTTCCTGCCCAGGTTCATCCCCTGCTTGTTCCTCTCGATGCACATGGCTTCTAGGAAAACTGCATGGGCCCTATTGGTAACGGGGACGGCTCTGATGTGGCCCACGAAGCTGGCTCTACGCTGCCAGCCGACGGGATGCTCGACCATAGCAAGAGAACACGGCACGGAGTTCTCGCGATGGGCTACGGTGAGGAGCAGGTGAGACTTGCAATAAGGCCACTGATCTTTCAGCAGTTTCACACAGGCGGATATGAAGATGGGTCTGCAGCACAGTGGTAAAAAGGTATACGTGCACGCCATTTTGGAATATTTTCTTTGTTAAATTCTTTGAGTCGCAGTCTTTAAACAAAGCCAAGTTTGGCGAGTTTCTATAAATCTGAATCGCCCCTTGTGTCGGCCACGGGTCGCTGCTGTCGTACACATTCAAAGAGAAAAAGAAAGAGAAGAGAAAAAACAAGGATACCTATGTGAGTACCACTTTAAAACACAAGTTTTCCCTTTCTGTGCTTTTATTCACAGAATATTTGTGCCAGGGTTAAGGACCAGACTATTATATTAGTACACAATCAAGCCTCTATAGTATTTTTAATGATTGCAGTACGTCGAGTGTAATGTTGAGAGTTCAAGCGATAGGGAAGGTGGGGTATGATGGGACACTAGCTGCAATAGGCGATCTTGACGGCATAAAGCTGTTTTGCTTTTTGAATATTTTTGGAAAAGACACGAAAGTTGCATATATAGAGGAATCCCACAACGACGAGTTTAGCGCCGATCTGCGCACTTCCGCGTTTGAAAACGAGGATCTCAATGTCACAGTATTGAGTAAACAACTTTATATCGTTGTTGTAGTAGCAGTACGTATGGCAATCAATGTGTGCCATTAGCATTATCGTTTTAGTCACTTCTGCACAGTGATCAGTCTATCTGTAAGTTTGTAGGGCGCCACATCAGTTCACATTTCCAAAAAGATGGCTGCGCCTATATACCATTAAGGTCACAATACAAAACTTCGCAAAATGAACTAGGTAACTAACTACATGTATAATTGGCTGCTCGTGATATAGAAAATTCAATACTTTTGGTATGTCAGTGATTATGAAACTACGTGGACAGAAAGGCCATGGAGCGGAAAAAACACAGTGCCGCGCATAATGCTCCTGCGAGGTCGGCCGTTTCCCATGCAGTAATGAGGGCCCGGGCCCCGCCATCTTTACAGGTGATGAAAATGGCGCCGCATCTGGCCAATCACCCACATTCCCTCCCCATACTTGTACAATACCACAGAAATCAGGAGGTGCTCTGTCACAGAATTAAATGGCAATATTACAATCATGTATATATACTGTATAATTTGGGGGGAGTTTAGCTTCTGTCCTAGTAATTGAGTTAGTGTCATTTGTGCCGGAGACAATTTAAGATCTTTCTGGAGTTTCTCTCGTTGAGTATTGTATTTTGAACAGGCTAGCAGAAAATGTCTCACGTCATCTGGGGAGGCACACACTTCACAAAGTCCATCTGGGTGTTTACCAATTACGTGTAGGAAGCTTACACATCCCAAGTCGTAAACGGTGTAATAAAACCTCTTGCGAACGTTTACGTTTCCAAGTAGTAGGCCCTAAAGGTAAAAGTTAAGTCAGAATTGGTATGATGAAGAAAGTCACATTTAGGGATATATATTCTGCCCAAGAATCTTTGAGTTGTTTTTTTAAGGATGTGTTTAGTTTCGGTATCGGACAGTGGAATGCAGCAGTCAATTTCGGGTTTGTGTGTAGCCAATTTGGCAATTGTATCCACTCTTTCATTTCCAGGGATTCCGCAGTAACCAGGAATCCATTCAAAGGTAACCACGTTACCCTGGTATTGAATGCTCAATAAAGCATGACGAATACCACATAATTTTATGTTGAGGCATTGGCTTAGATTATGGATTGGATGGCACTTAAACAGTCACTAAAAATACAGGAATGCATAGGTTTAACATCTTCAATCCATTCTAATGCGAGCAGAATGGCAAAAAGTTCAGCCGTGAAGATGGAAATGCCGTTATTTAACCGGGTGCCTTTGGAGTATAAGTTGAGGAACATAAACACCACAGCCGACAGTATTATGAGCTGGGTTATGAGAGCCGTCTGTGTAAATATGCAGACAGTTACTCCTGGTGTGTTGATTATTTCATTGCTAATACTTCCTTTGTCACGGGCATCGGTTATTTGTGCGACTCGAGAGAGAATTTCTGAAGATATAGAAGGTTTATTATAATGCCAATATGGAAATGGATTAGTTATTGGGAAAATGTTTGAGTATTCAAGGACCTGGCTTCAAAGGGGGTTTTGTGGTGAGACTGTGACCATCTATCAGCGTAATAATGATGTTTCTGCCAATTATCCGGTCCCAATGACTGGTTTGGATGACTTTAGTGATCTAGCATATAGTTTTATCCCATATAAATTGCACAAATATTGACGGCGTAAGGCAAGAGGGGGGTCACCGCATTCGACCTGTAACTTATAAAGGGCAGAGCCATGAAGTGCTCCAGTACTGGATGCTGTCAAGTTTTTGTTTAAGTGTGACCGAAGCTGAATCAAATGCTTCGCAGCCGTACTCAAGGACGGGTTTTATTAGTGCCGTATAGAACTGGTATACAGGGTTCTACAATCGGCTCCCCACGTACTGCCACTAATGCATCTCATAAGATTAAGTTTCCGTTTACATCTGGTAATGATATGGTGAATATGCTGATTCCAGGTTAAAGTACTGTCAAAAATGACTCCCAAGGACTTAGCGGATTGGCAGATTTGAAGAGCAGCGCTTTTAATATTTAGTGAGACAGATTGGCGTTTCTTATTATGTGAAGAGAATGACGGTTGTTTTCGGGGTTGATAATTTAAACCCCCATTTTCCACACCAGGAACTTATTTTATTTAGGCTTTGCTGAATTTTACATTGTAGGAAGGAAACGTTTCTATTTGATTTGCATAAAGCAATATCATCAGCGTATTGTGCTATAGAAAGGAAGATCATTGACCGCAATGTTGAATAAGAGAGGGCTTATGACGCTGCCCTGTGGGACTCCATTTTCCATTGTCCTTTCGGAAGACAGGGTGGTATTAAATTTGAACTGAATTTTTCTGTCAGTTCAGAAATTGTCGATCCATCGCGTCATTCGGCCGTAAATACCCAATGCTTGCAATTTTATGATTACCCCTTTACGCCAAAGCATACCGTATGCCTTTTCGATGTCAAGAAAGACAGCAAGAGTATACTTTCCTTGTTGGCGCGGGCTTTGTTAATAGAGGATTCTAAGATGATGATGTGGTCTTTTGTACATCGGCCTTTTCGAAAACCGCTCTGATGGCAAGTAAAGAGATTGTGTGTTTCGAGGTACCAAGTGAGACGGGAGTTGACCATTCGTTCCATAATTTTACATATTAAGCAGGAGGTAAGTGATAGGTCAAGGGGTTAGTAATATCTTTCCCTGGTTTTAGAAGGGGAATGAGAATTGCATCTTTCCACTGTTTGGGGCATTGAGCCGTATATGCCATATCATATTAAATATAATCAGAAGGTATTCACGAACTCTTAATGGAAGGCGCTTTAAAACTGCATTACTTACGCCATCCTTGCCCGGTGTAGTACATTTGGAAGAGTCAATAGCCTGATTCATTTCGTCAATACTGAAGGGTTCATTAATAATGCTATCGTTTTGATCGTAGCTGAATGAGAAGTCGTTTTCGGCCTGAATTGCTATGAAGGATGAGCTGTAATTCTTTGTACTACTAACTTGCGTGGGAGTAAAGCTATCAGCAAGTATTTCAACTTTTTCTTTATCTGTTATATCGTCTTCGTTATTATATCGTATAAATTTAGGAATACTCGTGTTATTACGAGTCTTCTCAATTCGTAAAATTTTATTCCAAATTTTGGTCTTGTTTGTTTTAGGGTTTAGGTCATTACAAAACTCTTCCCAGTCTTTTCTTTTTGCATCTTTTATGGTTTTTCTAGCAATAGCGCATGCGCGTTTGTATTTTATCAAATCAACTGGAAGGCGAGTTTTTCTTAGGGTCTTTAATAAGGCATTCTTTTTATCGCATATGGCAACTTTCAAATCATCGTTCCACCATGACGTTGGAGGCTTAGTGTATTTAGGATTAGTCTTCGATATGGAATGGGTCATAGCCGAATTAAGTTGACATGTAAATGTGCCCAACAAGTAATTGACAGCCGTTACCCTTTCATCCTTATTCTTAACCGAGTCCCATATTTGCATTGTGCCGGTAAGTAGTTCAGTTAAGCTTTGTTCGTTACAGACGCAATGGGAGGTGGGCTAAGTTTGGGTTTCTGCCACCTGATCAGTTTGGGTTTCTGCCACCTGATCAGTTTGGGTGACGGCGTCTTTCAAAGTGATGGTCTTTGGAGGAGTAGAGTGGGTGTCTGTAGCGGAAGTTATATGTGGGGTCTGGGCAGGAGGTTAGTTTTAGGCCTGGTATTTGAGGGCGGTTGCGGGTTTGTGGCAGGGGTTAGTTGACTAGATGTATCTGAACGGATAGAGATGTTTGTTTTTACTGCTTTGGCCGCATCTGCATATTATACGTAACACGAATACCTTGTATTTTCTTTTCTTGTTTGACGGTAGAGCATCCACCGTAAGCTGCCGAGTGCTCTCCTCCGCATGATCTACAGCACTTCACACTGTCCCTTTGCTTGTAAGCGCCAAAGGCATGAGGGCCCCCACAGCGTACACATCGGGTGGAGCTGCGACAATTATTTGCAACGTGTCCTAGTCTCTGGCAATTAAAACATCGAATCACTGGCGGGATGAATGGTTTTACAGCGAAATATTCATAGCCCAGTTGAAGCTTTGTCGGTAAAGTAGGGGTGTTGAAAGAGTTTGAAATATATAGAGAGGCTCGGTTCAAGATTGCCGTTTCTTTTGCGCATTAGACGCCGTGCTTCGAGGACACCTTGTGTGTTTGTTTGCACGCAGAGAGTATGTCATCATCAGAAATGTCAATGGGGATGCCACAAATTACTCCCTTAATTTGCGTCTCTGATCGGGCAAATTCCGTGGTCACGGCCCACTGGTCAAGTTGAGATAGGGCTTTCAATTTCTGTGCTTGGGCCGAGGTGTAGCAACAAACTGTTATACCTCCTTTGTTATTTTTAGTCACGCCTTGATTAAATCATGCCCACTGACCTTATTAAGAGCCTTTGCTATTTTAATAGGATTGACACGGGCAAGATTGATATCGGGAGATGTAATAAGCACAAGTTTAGGTTGGCTTTGTATGCCTTGTTGGGTATGACGACGTTTAGTGCAACGGTCGTCTGGAAAGGTACTGTCAGAATCTGAGTAGACGTCACTGTAGTGTATAGACTTTGCTCGAGATCGTTTCCGAGCCGACTTTGGAGCCTTGGAGTCATCTTGTATACTTGACTTATTAGGCGATCAATTGTGGACCGCGGTTGGTCATTAGCCTGCCAAAATCCTTCTTGTGAGTGACTTGGGGCGGATTGGGAAAAATGATCCCATGAAGTATCCGAATCCATAGGATCATCGGCCATAGTGGCCTACCCTTACTAGCATTAATAATTTGGGATGTATAGGTCTAAATATAAATTTAAATGTAGCAACCTCCCGATTCTGTGGTATCTTACCATTACCACTCTGTCCACGCAGTTCTGAAAATCAGATACAAGTAGTACTAGCTTACAGATTAGAAGATCACTATCAGTTGGATCAAGACCGTTAAGGATAAATTTGAAGGAATTCGCGCGCTTAACGAGCCGCGTCCAACGCGTACTGTCTAAAAGAAGGTAACTCTCCTTACGTTGATCGTGCGCCTGCGATGCCTTTTATGGCCTGATTAATTCATGCATGAATGAATGTGCTGAAAAGCGTTTTGTTTGTCACTGACATTCTCGCTTTCAACCCGGAAGTGCGCAGAAGGGGCTAATGTGAAATTCCTCTATTGACAACCTGAAACTTTATTCCGGGTAAGATTTGCACTATTATGGTTAGTTATCGTTTGTTGATACGGTGTGATTTAGTTGCGGTACTAACACAATTTTGTAATGCATGTGTTACATAAGGCCAAAACAAATTGTTGTGTTGCCCTCGGATCGACCGTAAAAATCGACAGATTTAAGAGTCGGCGTTTTGTTTTCCTTTTTTTTTTTTTTAATCAATAAAAACATAACTCGGCCTCTCTGTCTCAAAAAGTGTTCCTTCTTTACTTTATGCGTATTTTCATGAAAAAATGAAACCAGGGGGTTCGTCCAATGTTTAGGCCTAAATACGCCCGGGTGAGCGTAAAGACGACTTCGATCCGTCGCGCTCATCAAAGCTCCATTCGAGTTGAAGAGTAGGCTAGCTGAAAACCCTAAACTTTGGGTCTGTGAGGTCTAGCAAGACAAAAAACAAGGACAGCGCATGTGAAAATGCTATATACATAGGCCTACAACCAATTCTCTTTTAGACATAACGGAAGAGTCAAATCGAATCGGCAAAAAATTCGCCGTATAGTCTCTATGTTTACAACAACTGAGAGAGAAAAGCAACCAACTTGCTTCTTCAAATCGGTCAGGACGGTCACATGGCTTAATCCTGTTCACTCACGTGGCTTACTTTATTTGCAACCTCGTTTCCAATGGTATTAGATGACCCCCCCCCCCCCCCCAAATGGTACAACTGATCATTAGGCTATGAGATCGTGCAGCAGGTAAAGCACAACCTACTGCATGCCCTCGGCCAGCGCCAATGAGAGGTATCCAAAAATTCGCACAATGCAAGCGACTCACGTACACGCAGAAATAGAATTGCTAGTTGTGCAACTGTTGACTCAATATCCCGTACTCTGACCCACGCGTCCCGACGTACGTACGTACACGTAGGTATGGAATTCCATACCGTACCCCTGCGTCGAATCCTGCCGTCATGAGTATCCAAGGGCCTGTTTACGGGTCTACCGTCAACTGGATCCGTAGGTAGGTAGACTGAACTGACTGTTGTGTGCCTTTTAAGCTTATTATGCCGCTCATGAAGAAATAAACTAAACACAGAAAGAAGCTCAACCTCAAAAAAATGTGTGTTCGTGCATACCGTACCGTTGTGATGATCCGATGTTAATGAGCAGGGGCTCCCATGATGATGAGATGTACTAAGGTATAACTACGGTACCCACCTTCATCAAGTAGTTTGACCAGGCGTCTGATCTGAACGCGTACAGTACGACCCTGAACTTGGGGTTGGGGTTACCCTCCAATACGCAGTCGGTCGGTATACATACATTGTATAATGTTCTACGATGCACTGTGTCTGTCAACCAGCGGGCTAGTGCCTGCATTTCTCGCATGGCCCGTCGTGTAAAAGGTCAAGTGTTGTCAGAGGCGACTTGAACACTTGCTTTTCGGATTTTATTCTTTTGTCATTCCACTGGCCCGCCAATATTTTCCCTGAGCTATGCCAGTTTTCGTTGTGGTGTTTCCGTACGTGGCGCCTTGTGACGAAGGACAGGCTTTCGGGGCATGCAACAGGCCTCGATGGCGGACTGCGGGTGGCGGCGTTGGTATTGACAGGACCAAAAACCCGCCGTTTCGCAGCTCTGATCAGAAGATCTTAGGAATCTTTTGCTACAACCACTGCTGCTAGTACTATATAGTGCACGCCAGTTTAGCGATGTTGACCCTTGCATCCTCCAGAAACGTTACCGTTTTATGGACCTTCGTGCCGCAACTTCGGCATATATGTTACGCGGTAATGGCCAAGTTGAGTTGTGAAAGCAATTGCGAAAAACTTTGTTTTGTCCACTGACTCTCCAGTATGTGCGTCCCACGATTGTCGCTTTTGGAACACAAGATGCAAGTATCAGATTTAACGGGTGTAGGGGCTGCGTCGCCATTGCAAAAAAACCGGACGGCAGTAATCGATTCTGCATTGATTTTCGGAAACTGAACAAGCTCACAGTATTCGACGCAGAACCATTCCGAACGCAGATCAGATATTCGCTAAGCTTGCCAAAGAACACTTCTTCTCAAAAATAGATCTTGAGTAAAGGCTATTGGCAAATCCCCATGCACCCTGAGGCAAAGCCTAAAACTGCATTCATAACCCCAGTTGGGTTGTATCAATTTAGGGTCATGCCATTTGGACTAAATAATGCACCTGCAACATTCAGCCGCATTATGCGAACTTTGCTAGCAGGTCTTGACCATGTTGATAATTATATCGATGATATCTTAGTCCACACACAATCCTGGGAGGAACATTGATACCCTTACCAAGCTCATGCAGAGATTAAGGCGATCAGCACTTGCAGCGAGACCAACCAAATGTTTCATTGGAAAACAAAACATTGACTTCCTTGGACATGTAATAGGCCAGGGTACGCTGGCACCCCAGTTGAACAAAGTGGAAAAGATAAGAAATGCCCCAGCGCCAAAAACCAAAAAGCAGCTCCGCGCTTTCTTAGGCTTATTTGGATACTACAGAAAATTCATCCCCAACTATGCAGCGATTTCAGCTCCGCTCACTGACAAAACCAAAAATAAGGAACCCAATAAAATTATTTGGGAAGCGAGTCAACAGCTTGCATTTGACGCGTTGAAACAATCATTGGCGTCACCCCCCCCCCATTTTGCATCTCCCAAATATCGACAAACCATTCATTGTCCGTACTGACGCATCTGAGCTAGGCATAGGCGCCATATTGCTGCAAGATTATGATGGACACAAATTCCCAGTCGCATACGCCAGTCGCAAATTGATACCTCGCGAATGCAACTATTCGACGATCGAAAAAGAATGCCTTGCGGTAGTTTGGGAGTACAGAAGTTCCAGCAATATTTGTACGGTAAATCTTTCGATGTAGAGACAGACCACCAACCCTTAGCATACATGCACAAAGCCAAAGTTGTGAACTCCAGAATAATGAGACGGGCCCTTGCCCTACAACCTTACTCAATTCACATTGTAGCAATTAAGGGATCAGAAAACGTTGGAGCTGACTACCTGAGTCGTGTTACATAAATAATCTGGTGCTACAATGTATGTAAATAATAATAATGTAGTGACCGAACATATTTGTAGAAAATGTGATACATTTTCTTAAAAAAGAAGGGAGTGAATTGTCAGGACCATTTTTTATTTACATCTATTTTTATCCCCCTGTATTTTAAATGTAAGAATCCGTCCCCTGAATCTTTTCTTCAGCAAATTTCCCCCCCTCAGAAAAATTGATTAGGCCATGAATCTTCTTCACTGATTTTTCTATTGTACATGTTCCTCACTAAGCTTCACCATGCTTCACCAAGCAGGTCTTTTGTTATACTATCTGGGACGGATTCTTACATTTAAAATACAGGGGGATAAAAATAGATGTAAAGTTTGCGCGGTCAATGCTCGTATCACATAAAATTCATCAGGCATATGTCTCACAAAGCATCTCAAAATGTGTACATGTACATGTACTTCGTTTCGGGACTCCTCTAACACAGGTATTGCGTTAATTATTCTCACCTTTAGCATGGAGGTATAAAATTAAAATGTTATGCCTACCAACCGACCCTATTAAATTATATTTTAACACTGCTGGTTGTTAGATAGAAGTTGAAATGGAGAACAAATTAGGACAATGGGCAAAACTAATCCAGGCATTTATTTACATGTACGTAGACAATCTGCGGTCGTAAAAATACGACGCTGAACTCGCAGTGATTTCAATTCAATTCAAGCTTCAGTCCAGCAAAATTGGCACACGTGAAGGGAATTCCCCATTAGGGCGTCTATGCTGGTCTTTTTTCCAGGGTATTTTTGTATTCACGCTGTATATAACATTACACGGTGCACACATATCGCCAATGCTGTGCATGCAAGAGACATGTGATCGGCTGAACTAAAGTCAAAGACCCTTGCACGTGGTTACATTATTGCGCAAGACCATGCTTCAGTTCCAGACCAGCAGCAGGAGAGAACACAGCCACTTCTCTTGACCTCTCCTTTTTCTACAACCGATAAAAGTTTAGCTGCCTAAAGCCTTTGGTCTGTCGAGGACTTGGTAAGTGAGATTTGAAGATGTGTATAATCTTAGGATTTCCCTGTATTACACATTGTGTCTTTTGCAGTTTAATTGATGTTTTGAAGCAATGAAGCTCCCGGGCAAACTTTGGTGGAAAACTTGCAGAATACCCCGCCACCCGAAAGAACCCCCTAAAAAACGCGGATACGCGGATACGGCCCAGCTAACACATTATGCTTTTATAACATTATGAAAAGGTCTTACGGATGTTATATATAAAACATTTAAAAATAACATTTTAAAAACCTTATAGAAATGTTATGATAAACAGAACAACATTTTAATAACATAATTTAAATGTCTCAAATTTGACATTTTATCGAGTATGTTAAAGTGATATCATCCAAATGTTATAACCAAATGTTTTAATTTAGTTTTCATGAGGGAAAGTTTGCCATAAATGTGATATTTTAAAAATATAATCCAGATGTTATATAAATATCATAAAACGTTACTAAAACATCTCCTGAATGCTTGAGTCCACGGTACTATCAAAAACGTTTAAAAATGTTATAAATGCACTTCTATCTAATGTTTAAAAGTGGTTTAACTTAATTAATAAATGTCAGTGCATGTGATATTTTGAAGACGTCATTATAATGTTGCCACCTTATTATCTGTAAGTTTTTATAATGTTCTTAAAACATATTTTTAAAAATATAATACTATGTTTTACAAATATCCCTAAAATGTCATACCGCAGAGTTGACAACATTCATAAAACATTTTATAGATGTTTGAGTCCATGGAAGAATCAGTAACGATAAAATAATGTTTAAAACACTTCATACTGATGTTTAAAACTTGTCCGAATTATTAAATATATCTCAGAACATTTTATATTTAAAAGACATCATTATAATGTTACCAGTCGTATGTTTTTATAATGTTCTTAAAACATATATTTGTATCCTTAAAAACATGTTGCAGAACTATGTGTAAAATATTATGCCAAATTATTGATAACATTCTTAAAACATGTTATAAATATTTGAGTCCACATAACTATTATTAACGTTTTAATAATGTCAAAAAAGCATTTCTGCCTGATGTTTAAAACTTGTCTTAGGTAAAAAATAAATCTCGGGCATTTGATATCAAAACGACGCGATGATAATGTTACCATCTCAACATGTGTATGTTTTTATGATGTTCTTAAAACATCTTTTAAAAAATATGAAACCATGTTTCACAGATATCCCTAAAATATTATGACAAAGAGTTGACAACATTCTTAAAACATGATGTAAATGTTTGAGTCCATGAAAGAATTAGTTAAACGTCTAAATTGTTAAATATATCTTAGAGCATTTTTTTTAAGACATGCATCATTATAGTGTTACCACCTAAATAGTCGTATATTATTATGATGATGTTCTTAAAACATATGCGTATAGCATACAACATTTTTTTCAGAAATATCTTTAAAATGTTATGCCAAATTATAGATAACATTCTTAAAACATGTTATAAATGTTCAAGTTAAGAAATATATGTACATGTATTAGGTAATAAATATATCTCTCGGGCATTTGATATCAAAACGACGTTATGATAATGTTACCATCTGAACATTTGCATTTTAAAAATGTGTTTAAAACATCTTAAAAAATATAAAACCATGTTTCATAGATATCCCTAAATGTTATGACAAGAGTTGACAACATTCTTAAAACATGTTATTAATGTTTATAGTGCATGGAAGAATCGGTTAAACGTTTAAATAATATGTTGCTGCAAAAGTACTTGTCTGAATTGTTAAATACCAGTATATCATAGAGCTTTTGATTTTTAAAAGACATCATTATAATGTTACCACCTAAATATAGTGGTGTACTATTATGAAGTTCTTAAAACATGTGTATAGCATTAAAACATGTTTCAGAAATATCTTACACAGGTTATGCCAAATTCTTGACAACATTCTTAAAACATGTTATAAATGTTCGAGTCCACAGAACTATACTATAAACGTTTTATTATTGTTGTAAAAACATTTCTGCCTGGTGTTTAAAACTTGTCTTAGATAATAAATATATCTCGGGCATTTGATATCATAACGACGTCGTGATAATGTTACAATGTGAACATTTTTATGTTTTTATGATGTTCTGAAAACATCTTTGAAAAATATGAAACCATGTTTTACAGATATCCCTAAAATGTTATGCCAAATTCTTGACAACGTTCTTAAAACATGTTCTAAATGTTCGAGTCCACAGAACTATACTATAAACGTTATAATAATGTTTTAAAAACATTTCTGCCTGGTGTTTAAAACTTGTCTTAGATAATAAATATATCTCGGGGCATTTGATATCATAACGACGTCGTGATAATATTACCCTCTGAACATTTTTATGGTTTTATGATGTTCTGAAAGCATTTTTGAAAAATATGAAACTATGTTTTACAGATATCCCTAAAATGTTATGCCAAATTTTTGACAACATTCTTAAAACATGTTATAAATGTTCGAGTCCACAGAACTATACTATAAACGTTATAATAATGTTGTAAAAACATTTCTTCCTGGTGTTTAAAACTTGTCTTAGATAATAAATATATCTCGGGGCATTTGATATCATAACGACGTCGTGATAATGTTACCATCTGAACATTTTAATGTTTTTATGATGTTCTGAAAACATCTTTGAAAAATATGAAACTGTTTTACAGATATCCCTGAAATGTTATGCAAAATTCTTGACAACATTCTTAAAACATGTTCTAAATGTTCGAGTCCACAGAACTATACTATAAACGTTATAATAATGTTTTAAAAACATTTCTGCCTGGTGTTTAAAACTTGTCTTAGATAATAAATATATCTCGGGGCATTTGATATCATAACGACGTCGTGATAATATTACCCTCTGAACATTTTTATGGTTTTATGATGTTCTGAAAGCATTTTTGAAAAATATGAAACTATGTTTTACAGATATCCCTAAAATGTTATGCCAAATTTTTGACAACATTCTTAAAACATGTTATAAATGTTCGAGTCCACAGAACTATACTATAAACGTTATAATAATGTTGTAAAAACATTTCTTCCTGGTGTTTAAAACTTGTCTTAGATAATAAATATATCTCGGGGCATTTGATATCATAACGACGTCGTGATAATGTTACCATCTGAACATTTTAATGTTTTTATGATGTTCTGAAAACATCTTTGAAAAATATGAAACTATGTTTTACAGATATCCCTGAAATGTTATGCAAAATTCTTGACAACATTCTTAAAACATGTTCTAAATGTTCGAGTCCACAGAACTATACTATAAACGTTATAATAATGTTTTAAAAACATTTCTGCCTGGTGTTTAAAACTTGTCTTAGATAATAAATATATCTCGGGGCATTTGATATCATAACGACGTCGTGATAATATTACCCTCTGAACATTTTTATGGTTTTATGATGTTCTGAAAGCATTTTTGAAAAATATGAAACTATGTTTTACAGATATCCCTAAAATGTTATGCCAAATTTTTGACAACATTCTTAAAACATGTTATAAATGTTCGAGTCCACAGAACTATACTATAAACGTTATAATAATGTTGTAAAAACATTTCTTCCTGGTGTTTAAAACTTGTCTTAGATAATAAATATATCTCGGGGCATTTGATATCATAACGACGTCGTGATAATGTTACCATCTGAACATTTTAATGTTTTTATGATGTTCTGAAAACATCTTTGAAAAATATGAAACTATGTTTTACAGATATCCCTGAAATGTTATGCAAAATTCTTGACAACATTCTTAAAACATGTTCTAAATGTTCGAGTCCACAGAACTATACTATAAACGTTATAATAATGTTTTAAAAACATTTCTGCCTGGTGTTTAAAACTTGTCTTAGATAATAAATATATCTCGGGGCATTTGATATCATAACGACGTCGTGATAATGTTACCATCTGAACATTTTTATGTTTTGATGATGTTTTGAAAACATTTTTGAAAAATATGAACTATGTTTTACAGATATCCATAAAATGTTATGACAACAAGAGTTGACAACATTCTTCAAACATGTTCTAAATGTTCGAGTCCATAGAACTATACTATACACGTTATAATAATGTTGTAAAAACATTTCTGCCTGGTGTTTAAAACTTGTCTTAGATAATAAATATTTCTCGTGGCATTTAATATCATAACGACGTCGTGATAATGTTACAATCTGAACATATTGATGATGTTGTGACAACGTTATAGTGACCTCAATTTGCATGTTGACCCCAAGTGGGCGTGGTAAACCTTGGTGAAACAATTTTGTCACTTTCTTTCAACATGAACGTTATGTTTTGCGTGACAGCGATATGTTTTAGGGTGTTTTCATAGAGATAATTGTGTAATATTTAACTATTCAAAGTCTCAAAGAAACAAATTTGCCAAAAAAGCAAAACAAAACAAATAGAAGAATTTTGACTTGAAAACTGTGACTAAGGACGACGGTGATATTGGGCATATATATACCATTTAGGGACGTACTTAAAGTGGAGGAGAGGCTTCCTCAGATATTTAATTATGTATAGTATGTATTATGTATAGTATGTATTAATATATTGTATAGTATGTTAACCAATATTAATTAAATATTAACCGATATAAAATCATTGATTTTCAGGAGCAGAGTTGCCGAATCTTGCTGACATAAACCGTTTCATTAATTACAGGACCGATTAAGTGTGGGAATGGCATAAAGTGCATACAGATCCATAGAGCTTGCAAATTACTGCTCCAACACGTAGTTCAAACGTTAATTAATACAAATTACATTGATGTTTTGATAACGTGGTATAAATGTTATGTGTAAATGTTGTGATGATATTACGAAATAATGTTATGGCGACATGGTCTTACAAACGTTTTAGTGATACTTACATGACATTAATGAAAAAATGTTGGTGCGATGTTTTCATAACGTTTCAAAATGTTCACAAAACATTGCCCATGAAATATTTTTACGATGTCAAATTAACATTTCATGGGCAATGTTTGTAAAAAATTTGAAACGTTATTAAAACATCGCACCAACGTTTTTTCATGAATGTCATGTCGGTATCACAAAAACGTTTGTAAGACCATGTCGCCATAACATTTTTGCGAAATATCACGACAACATTACCTTAAAGATGTTATTTTGATGTTTCAGCATCAGGTCAATGTAACGTTATGAAAACATCGCACCAACGTTTTTTCATGAATGTCATGTCGGTATCACAAAGACGTTTGTAAGACCATGTCGCCATAACATTTTTGCGAAATATCACGACAACATTACCTTAAAGATGTTATTTTGATGTTTCAGCATCAGGTCAATGTAACGTTATGAAAACATCGCACCAACGTTTTTTCATGAATGTCATGTCGGTATCACAAAAACGTTTGTAAGACCATGTCGCCATAACATTTTTGCGAAATATCATCAAAACATTACACATAACATTTATACCACGTTATAAAAACATCAATGTGTTAGCTGGGGGGGTGGGATGGAGTCTGACCAGGCGATAGATCGAGGGGGCAATTTCTAAGTCCAATGTATGTCCCCGCCCCGGAGGTGGATACGCGGATAAGCGAACGGGGTGGGAGGGATTGTGGCGGGGCGATACAGGGCGCCATTTTTCCTTTAATAAAAATCCTCCGAGGGGGCTGGAATCTGACTTGCGTGCTTATAATTAATTCGAATGGGAAGCTCGGTCAAAAGTCTAAGTCCAATGTATGTCCCCGGAGGAGGTGGATACGCGGATACGCGGTGATGGGAGGGAGTCTCTGGCGGGGCGATGTATGTCCGCGTATCCGCCGCGTATCCACCTCCTCCGGGGACGTCCCCGGAGGAGGTGGATACGCGGCGGATACGCGGATACGGGGTGGGCCCACCCCGTATCCGCGTATCCGCCGCGTATCCATGGGAGGGAGTGTGGCGGGGCGATAGAGGGCGCCATTTTCCCTTTAAACAAAAACCCATGGAGGATGTGAATAGTTTATTATTGAGGGCAATGAACAGTGACCCCGTATCCGCGTATCCGGATACTAGTCCGAGTAACTTGGACCCTTCATATCGCCTTTTTTAACATTTGGACATGATCTGGCGATAGTAGGGTCCAAGTCGATTGTGCGATAGAGAATGGCCAAACACAAAATCCCCCCAAAAAACATCAGAATTCAACCTTACAACGGCCACCAAAATACTAGATACGCCACCACCTGACCAAGTGGAGTTCCGTGATCAGATAAATGTACCAAGGTTTACTTAACATCCAAATAAAAAGTGAAATTTTACCGTTTATTTCCCAGAGACCCCCGCAGAACATGTCTTTTCGCCGTTTTGAAGTTCAAAAAGTGACTCCTCCATCTTGCATGACGTACGTCACCCTGATGCGCAGCGCCCGCACGCGCATGCACCTAGTCTAGGTTCCAAGACGTTCTTAGCGGTGCGACGTATAGCGCGCACGGCCGGCCGACAGCGCCCTCTCGCCAAGGCGTGTGTTTGTGTTTGTGTTTGTAGCTAGAGGGTGCTGCCATGCCGTGCGCGCTGTACGTCGCACCGCGCTAAGGACGTCTTGGAACCAAGACTAGCATGCACCGCGCGACAACCTGTTTATGCCGGCGACTGTTTCGTGAAGAATTTCCTACCTCATGACGCGCGTGAAACCTCGAATCAATATACTACACATGCTACATGTATAACTCTATGATCTACACACGAACACGTACAGCGACCGTTTTACCACTCGCGAAGCAGTCGCCGGCAGGTTGTCGGGCGGTGCATGCGGGCGCTGCGCATCAGGGTGACGTACGTCATGCAAGATGGAGGAGTCACTTTTTGAACTTCAAAACGGCGAAAAGACATGTTCTGCGGGGGTCTCTGGGAAATAAACGGTAAAATTTCACTTTTTATTTGGATGTTAAGTAAACCTTGGTACATTTATCTGATCACGGAACTCCACTTGGTCAGGTGGTGGCGTATCTAGTATTTTGGTGGCCGTTGTAAGGTTGAATTCTGATGTTTTTTGGGGGGATTTTGTGTTTGGCCATTCTCTATCGCACAATCGACTTGGACCCTACTATCGCCAGATCATGTCCAAATGTTAAAAAAGGCGATATGAAGGGTCCAAGTTACTCGGACTATCCCAAATGAGAACCAGCGTTTACGGGCCCGAATTCGAATTCCTGTCGTGTCGTTTTGCTGCATGACTTAGAATTTGTGTCTGCGTCGTTTGCTGCATGGCGACATGTAGTCGCAAAATCCAAGAATTTATAATGATGCCTCAACACAAATGATCCTCTTCCCGAGTAGATAATTTCATATTCTATAAAAAAAATGGGCATACATATGTCTGATATTTGCTAGCTGGGTCAGTGCGCAGTTTTTAGCAACGTTCTTCTATGGCCTACAACTCATTAGGTCGTAGAAGGATATCGCTTCCATCTACTTCCAAAAATGTAAGGCTCTCCGTTAGCCTTACAAGGATATGTGATTTTGGTCCCCGTAACTCAATGGGGTTTGCAATACGCTCTTGCGATATCTGTTACAATGTTCCAGAATTCCACTTTCCCAAACCTTAATCTCCCCAGAAGGTTATCCAATCCCTCCTACATATCTTTTAGACTTTTGCGGCCCATATGCGGAACATTGAAACGGACAATTTATTGAGTAATGGAGTTTTTACTCACCGACCGACGTATGCAGCCAAAATGAACATGGCGTCGCACAGCTGACTGATACAGTCCACCAGAATGCGCATGCGCGTGGATTTTTCGAAAAAATTTGGGGCTCGACCATTTTTTGAAGAAGGGGGGTGCATCTTGTCTACATCGCGCAACGGTGATGTGTGCAATGTGATAAATTATTGGCGCGCTATTATACCTAGTGTTGTTCCTTGGCCTGACAATGTTTGTTATGCCCATACGTCTAAATGTCATGGCGGGTAGCCACGTAGCTATTTTTTGCCAATGCGAGCTTTTATTTTATGCAAACCAGAATAAAGCAGAATCTGGATCGATGGTCATTATTTTGTTCACGTTGCACACATCACCGTTGCGCGATGTAGACAAGATGCACCCCCCTCCTTCAAAAAATGGTCGAGCCCCAAATTTTTTCGAAAAATCCACGCGCATGCGCATTCTGGTGGACTGTATCAGTCAGCTGTGCGACGCCATGTTCATTTTGGCTGCATACGTCGGTCGGTGAGTAAAAACTCCATTACTCAATAAATTGTCCGTTTCAATGTTCCGCATATGGGCCGCAAAAGTCTAAAAGATATGTAGGAGGGATTGGATAACCTTCTGGGGAGATTAAGGTTTGGGAAAGTGGAATTCTGGAACATTGTAACAGATATCGCAAGAGCGTATTGCAAACCCCATTGAGTTACGGGGACCAAAATCACATATCCTTGTAAGGCTAACGGAGAGCCTTACATTTTTGGAAGTAGCTTCCATCCAAGACAGTGTGGCCACTCCTTGGGATTTTTCCCAAGATCTTGTGAATTTTGGTCGGAAAAATAAGGATTTACCCATGCGCAAAATGCTCATTATAAAAAGGTGCTTGGCATATACACTTGTACAGTATTTTCCACTGCCTTGGGAAATCTTGGGATTTTCAAATTTGATGAGTGGCCACACTGTTCACGCGACGGCCGCATGGATTTCCGGCATCCTGATTGGTCAACCAGCCTGCATCACAAACTGGGACGGTGGTACGTCTTTTTGTGATGGGAAAAGGCGAAATGCAACAAAAACTTAGAGCGATTGATCATGGAGGACCTCCATGGATTGATCACGTAACACTAAACAGGCGCGAAGCCGCCCCCCCCCCCCCCCCTTGTAAATATTTAGTACATCAATGTTTCTTGAGAAAATGAAGACTTTTAAACAGGCTACATGCCAGGGATTTACTATTTCCAAGAAGATTTTTTAATTCAATAAATATGTGAAGAAAAAAAATCCTCAACTACTTTGTGCTCATTATTTCAGCAAAACTTAATTATTTCATAACATTGTTATTTTTCAAATTAGGCCCTATGCAGGGAATTATTTCTTCGATTTTTTTAACAAAAAAATTCAAAGTTATTCTTTGGGACGCAATATTTAAAGTGTATTTATTTTTTACATAAGGGGGGGGGGGGCCGGGGGGGGGGGGGGGGGGTCATCACATGTTTAGTTAGTTTACGTTGTCAAAATCACGTTGGCAGATTGCAACCTGATTGTCTAAGTTTATTGCAGAAAATCTACCCATTTTGTATTTCCTTCCTCCATGCAGTTTGTCACACAATATTTAGAAAACTAATAAGGCTTTCCTGTCTTTGTCAGGATGTGAATCTCCAATTCTTGCAGTGGGGCCAATTTCACGGCGATGCTAAGCACACAAATTTTGCTCTGCCTTTTCTTTGTTATTTGTTAAGTCTATAGTGCCTTGCACATTCTGACTCAGTTTGACTTGGACAAGTCTAGCCCTTGTGCATGTTGTGTTTGGGAAAGTGATTAGACACTTGCAGCTCTCTCTGGGCATTTCCTTCCTCCATGCTCTGGGCCAAGGAAGTTTATCTTGCCCATGTACTGTACTATCCTGTAATACATGTAATATTATACAAATACATGTAATGAATGTTTGAGTGGGATGGTAAGAATAATTTCATGAGGTGACAGATTGAATGTTCCATTCCATGAGGCGAAGCCGAGTGGAATGGGACATTCCATCTGTCACCGAATGAAATTATTCTTTAATACCATTCCACGAATGTGAAACATTCATTATTTGTTTTATACAACGCCTGAATAAATCCGACATATTGCATGCATGGATTTCTTTGTGTAACGTTACAACGTGCCGTTTACCTTCTCAGTCCCGCATAAAACTGCGACAAAAAATTGTCGAGTTCCAAATCAGTTAAAGCTTCAGTTGTTGTTCCTGCGTGTCTTGCAAATTCATCTAATCGTTTCACTGCATATTTGATGTCTCTTTGCATTTGGAGCGTCACCATCGCCTACGAGTTCCAATATTTCGTCGTCTATTAGGAGAACAAACCGCGGCAGTTCGGGAAACTCGGCCGCCATGTTGTAGCGCCACCATAGTGACCGTGAAATTAGGGAAGTTCTTTTGGCTCTATCAATGCGCGCGCACCGTTTGATAGAACCATGTGATAGAACGTTTTGGGCGGTGCGGGTTCGCGTCGTGTGATGGGTCGAATAATTCAATGCACGTGGTCGACGATCCACCAATCGGATGGCTGGGATTTATTCAGGTGTTGTATAAAGTGTATTGGCCAAGTTCCTTTGATACAGTAATAGACAATGCATTTGAAGCATTCTTTTTCTTTAAGGAATTTAATTTGTTTGTTTGGCCATTCCAAGATTGTGTTTCATTCATTGCTGGAGACATTTCATGTATGATTGACAAATTCAGATTCACCATATTTTCCATGATTTTGTTTAGTTAAGCCTATTTACTGATTTTTGCTTTCCTGATTGTATTTTGCAGGTTACTTAAGCTTGATTACTCTAATTTTTGCAGCTATTTGCTGAGTGCTGTGTTGGTTTATTTAAATTCTACATTGGTTTTGGTTAAGTGTCGGTCGATCTATTTGAACTTTTGTTTTTCTTAGAATGAAACCTTTTTTTTTTTTTTACTTTCTGGAATTTGTCGGTTTTAGGTTCAAGGTTAAATTTATTAAATTTTGCAAAATTTGTTAAATTGGTTTATACATTGGTCCTTGGTTGGTTTCTGAATCGGTCCATTTGTTGGTTCATCGGTCAGGTTCATCCTTTAGTACACTTAGTTTCTTTTTAAGATTTTATTCTTGGTTTATCATTTAAGGATTTCCTTTTACTAATTCGTTTTGGTTCCTTTTTCCAAAATCAGTTGTTCCAATCTAAGTTATTATGTTTTACTGATAATTTCACTCGCTGTTTTCAGTACAAGTTCTTTTGGCATTGAGATTCAAATAAATCTTCTTTTTTTCCGTTTGTTTGTAGAACTGAAATTTATCCTCTTTTTGTCGTTTTCTTTTCTTGGTGAATATCCTGCGACCCTTCTTATCGATTCCAGTTGTTATTGGTTTTTGGTTTTTTTCTGTAAATTTGCGAGTTCCCCCATGGTGTCTGCATTGTGCCAGTTTTCCAGGTTACATCAACATAGCGCTGTCACAAGAGTTTCTTGTTCGAATAATTATGAAGTCGAAGCAGTGGCCATGATGCAATGGTGAACATTTTTGAAAAAAAGATCAACAGCTGCTTCAAAAAATGTCGGAACAATGAACTAAATGTAAGGGCAAGAGCAGAAAGCTTAAAAACGGACGTGAAGGCTTCACACTGTATTTAGCAAAGATGGCGACTGATGGACCACGATAGCGTGTGCGTGTTGTGTATAGGACATGCACTGATGACGTGCAACTACAAAAGGGGTTACATAACACCGGGTCAACTGTGCTGGCTAAAACAGGAAGCGTTTTAGCTAAAACCATTCAAACATCGTTTTATAAGATAAAACTGTTCTGGTTTTAGCTAAACCCTCCATCTGAGGTGTTTTAAATCACCGTTTTAGCGGCAAGATAAAACCGATTCGGTGCAACTTTAAACCCGTTCAGACATTGTTTTAGCTAAAACTTTAAACCAAATCGAGTTCAACTAGTGTTTTAGGGGAATTTAAAACGGTGTCTGAACGTAGCCTGAGTAACTTGGACCCTACAATGTACATGTACTTATAATCGCCTTTTTAAACATGCCCCAATGTTTAAAAATGGTGATAAGGGTCCAAGTTACTCTACCATGCCCTAAATGACTGCTAATGCTATACATGTATAAGGATGGCTGGAACTGTGAGTTTTAATGGGAACTCCAGGCTCATACCCACATGATACTATTGAGGCCTGGATTTCCCAAGGTGAGAAATAGGTTTACCTGAAATAGTCCCGTTACTGTTCTAGTTTTTATACTTTTGAATTGCAGGTTACCAATTTGTCTTGTTTCTTTCATGAGCTCTTCCTTTGCTGGTTACAATTTCTGCAGATATCCAAATGATTAAATATGGCGGAGTCTGAAGACTGTGATGAGATGCCTCCCCTTGAGCCAATTTACGATGACCCCATCCCCGAACATACTGTGCTTACTGATACCAGAGATGTACATTCACCAGATCTGGGGCCGTTGGACTTGAGGGAGACTGCGGAGGTAGAATTTGCAGGGTGCTGTGATGCTGACTTAATGAACAATATTGAAAAATATCAATCTGCTGTCCCTGCAGCTGGTGAGCCAGAGGCCTCTCCGGGAACTGAAAGTAGATCAGTGGGTCCCGGAACCAAAAGTGTCCTGCCAGGAACTGAAAGAGGCTCGTCAGGAACTGAAAGTGGCTCGCCGGGAACTGAAAGTGGCTCGCCGGGAACTGAAAGTGGCTCGCGAGGAACTGGAAGTGGCTTGCGAGGAACTAGATGTGAAATCATCATTGATGACAGCAAACTGCATTTTGCTGCTGTTGCTAAGAATGAAGAGCTTCTACATATAGCTACCCTACCAAATGAGTAAGTTCTTAACCCCTTTGCGTACAGATGACGCCTGTGGGCGAAAAAAAATAGTGTCACCAGGCCGGATGACGCCACTGGCCGCTGTTTGTGCAGTTTCAATCCATTGTTGAATTATTATTTATGATACGCTTGACTGCACAAACACATTGTAGCGGTTCGATTTGGCTGCCAGAACCGCCGCGACACCCCGACGTCTCCTGTAAAATACCTTGCCCAAGGGGTTAATAACCAGGGGCCAATTTCATAGAGCTGTTAAGCACAAAAATTTGCTTAGCATGAAAATGTCTTGCTTAACCCTAACCCTGCCAGACGCAACACAGTGCATCTGTGGTGACAGCTTCACTTTGCTGCACTCTGCACACAAGTCAATGTGACAAAGTATGCAATCTGATGCATCTGGCAGGGTTTCTAGCCGAAATACCCTGGAGGGTTAGGGTTAATAGTAAAAACAGGTTACCAGCCAAAAGTCCATGTAATTTTCATGCTAAGCAAACAACAGCTGAATGCCAGTCAAAAGCAATATTCCACACATGGAAATCTGGTTGGTAATCCAGTTTTTATCAAGGAAGCATTTGCATGCTAAGCAAATTTGTGTGCTTAACAGCTTTATGAAATTGGCCCCAGGCCCCTGGTAAGATGTTAGCATGCTTCCTTTTTTTTTTTTTTTTACCTGGATGCTACTGTAAACCTTTTTTTTTTTTTACTTGGCATTACGATAGGAGGGATGCTGTAAAGAAATTCCTGTCCATATAATTATTTTGTGCACTTTGGAATGCGACAATCAAGATTACTTGTGCTTTCTCCCGTCACTCCTCTATTCTACTACTTACCTTCATCATCAGTATAGATGCCATTTCTGACAGCATTGATCGTGCTATTTTCCAGCATCCTACTGCTCAAGTCACGGTATTCGGTGACTTCAATGTCCACCACATACGAGTCCATACTTTGCCGCATGCGCATGTACTCCCAGCCTAAACATCGACACGACATGCACAGTGTACATGTATACCAACTTTACCAAGCGATTGAGCAGCGTTTTTCACAGAAGGGCACTTCGGCCAAAGTAATATAGGGCACAGTCAATCTGGCCGTGAAAAGTGATTTTCTACAAGGGGCATCGACGGCAATGGCCATCGTGAATTTCAAATGCTGTAGCGGTACAGGGGCCCCTACAGACTATTATTCTTTTACTCGATCCGGATAAAAGCTGTCAAAAAAGCTGGGGATACATCTTGCTTCTTGGACAAATTGTAAAAGTCTGGGTGGCCTAGGTGCATTCTGACAATTAACCTCTTGTGAAAAAGACCATCTGGTCAGTTTTTGGCTATATGCACATTCCTGCACATGCTTATTCCATTGATACAGGCTTGGCTGCATGATGAGCCCGTATTGACAGCTGGATACTACAGGAGGGGGTTAATCCAGAATAAAGCTTAAGAGCCATTGAGCCCAAGAACATGTATACCAACACAGCAAAATTATTTGGGAGGGGGAGTTTACTGTTTTCATCCTCATTTGGGGATTGTTTCCCTTCCCCATCCCTGTACATGTATCACTACCAGTATCTAATGCCTTTCCTCCATTTGATGTTTTGCCTAATTTGCAATCCTTTCTCTGTGTCTCTCAGTCATTTAACCCTCCAGTGCAAGCCCCCACCAAGCCCCTCTGACCAGCCTGGACCAACGGACAAGACAACATCACTGCCCCAGCCACTGACGGCACAGCAACTGCTGGATGATCGCTACTCCAAATCCCCAGCTGCCGACAAGGAGGATCAGTGCCTTGGCCTCAACCTACCCGAGCATGTCTGCAGATTGGAGAAGTTCCTGGCCACAAACTCCCCGCCTCGTCTGAAAGAGTGAGAAACCACAGCTGGTTGTTGGAATGGTAGCATTTATTGTTGAAAATTGCACTTTCTTGTCAATGCAGGGTTACCCTGGTTTCATTTTTCTTGCAAACCCTCTCCGTAAGAGTGACAAGAAGTGCACTGCAAAGGAATGGTAATTCACATGCTCCACATATTTGGGATTCTGAAGTTAAGCACCGAATTGGGCTAAAAATGACCGACATGACCTGCATGTAGCGTAATGTTTCGCATGCTTAAATCCATCAAATCTGCCATATTTCAAGCAGCGAACAGACGAAAAACGTTGTATGCACGTACAAGGTCGTCTGTCGGTTCGCTCCGCTGCAAAGCACTATAGCGCAACTGCACGTAATCACATGTGGGCGTACTATACAAAAAACCATGCCACCATTTTCGCGCACACGCTAGCGATAATCGCTGTGCAGTTGAGGTAATACAGGAAGTTGCATTGTTTACACAATGCTTTTCCACGTGGTCGCGGTAGTTCTACAGTGCCGGGCTGTTTCCAGTGGACTTTTTTATCATCCCCGATGACTTTCCGCGGCCGCGGTTGTTTTACATCAAGGTCGCGGTAAGTTGACAGGGACGTTAGTTTACTGCAAGTCCCCATTGGACTTAATTTTGTCATTCTACAGAGAAGTCGTGATAGATTGACAAAAATAAGTCCAATGGAAACACGGCTATAAATAAGGCCTTATCACGTGGATACCACATATTTGGTCCCATTTTCTCCTTTTGACTAGCAAGCGTGACACAAATGCCAATAAAATAACTTACCAAACTTAAAATCTCTTGTAGTGAAGTATGGGTTTAAGCTTTCAGGAAACATAACCATGAAAAATCACTGTTTTACTTGAAATATGTTGCAAGTTCCGATACCATTTTTGTGTCAATATTGTTTGGGGCAAATGATATCACAATTACCATATGGAAACATACTATATGGAGATTAGGCTAATGCTTCAGATTTTCTTTTCCCCTATCCTGTTTATTCTCAAAACAGAACCCCCCAGTTGGAGAAACATTCACTAAGCCCTGCTGACCGATCAAGTGCATTAGATCAGAGTCCGCAATGCCCCAGGACGGGACAAAAGGCAAGGGAGCTGGCCGCAGAAGCCATAGCCTCAGACCTGGGCGGCTGGCTAACCTTTAACCCCAACACGAAGCATCCGTCCAGCGTACACTCGGAGGCCGAAAAATTCCTGGCGAAGTATCCACCATCACGTGTGACAGAGTAAGGAGTAATTGTGCCTTTTGTGGCTTTCTTTTGGTCCTCGAAAAGTTCAGACCGAAAATCGACGTATTGCTCATTGGTGCACAACCATACCCCTGAGACAACTCTGCAGATTTGTGTGCTGTAATATTTTCTTTATCTGAGATTTCTGACTTAATGCATCGAATCAGGGGTTTGCATTTTTTAGTAGTACGGGAATCGGGTACCTGTTTAAGAAAGCATCTCTCGCAACAGTTAAATCTTGGAGATTGCTGTTCATGTTGTTCGTAAAGGTCCACACGTTAATACTACCACATCAGTGAATGCAGCAAGATGCAAGTGTGTAGTGAGCTCTGTAGCTTTACGGTGTAAATTGCGTTGTTTTTTTTAAGCTTCATCTGTTTAGTTTTTCTCATGTACCCTGGTTTTCATTTTGAAAATTCTTCAGAAATGACATTCAAAAACTTTCTTTGTCATTGTCTGAGAAATTACTAAGTTATATGTTAATTTGGTTACGGGTACTCGATTCCATAATCTGGAACCGGTTCCTGACATTGGCCAGTCGGGTACTTGGTTTGGATGCACAGCCCTACATCAAATTACAGTATAATTATTTGGTTTGAATGTACATGGTTTTTAAATAAAGTTTCAATTGTTTTGGTTGCATTTTTTCTATAATTAAGTAATGAAACAAAGGATTCCTTATAAGTACATATGACACAGTAGCTTGCAAAGCTTCAATTGCATGTCGATATCCACTAGACCATTGGGCTAGTGGTACGCAAGATTCACCAGATTAATTTGATCAAGACTAGCATCTATCGAAATTCACTGAAGAAATTCTGCGCAGCATTGCTGTTAACTGTATTTTACAACTGGAGTCCCACTTTGTTGATAACAATTTTAAAAAGGAAATTATCTTTGTTTTGAGTGAATGAAAATAAGCCAGGCAGAAAGCGTTAAATCTGTGATTTAATTGGAGAAATGTAAGATTGGTTGAAAAATACAAAACAAAACAAAACTCCAGCCCAGCGCCCCAGTCTAGCTTGGTCTTGGAGTCTTCTCCACCAGTGCCTAAATTACTGGATGCAGTCAACCAGTCCACTCTGACTTTCAAGCCCTGTCTTGAAAACCTGAAGAAACCTGTGGTGGGAGGACGTGAGGGCGACCCAAAAAAAATCACTTTTAGCGGTGGAGGAATATTTCTTAAACCTTTTCTTTCAAGTCCCCCAATTGTGCACCAATGCCACATTGTTTGAGCATAAACTTCAGTGGTTCATCAAGCAACATGTAAAATAGTTCTGGGCTCCGACTGCCCTCCATCCTGCAAAATCCTTTAAAAAAAAACCTGGTGTTTGTGAAGGACCTGGTGGTTGTGAAGGACCTGGCGGTTGTGAAGGACCTGGTGGTTGTGAAGGACCTGGTGGTTGGGAAGGACCTGGTGGTTGGGAAGGACCTGGTGGTTGTGAAGGACCTGGTGGTTGTGAAGGACCTGGTGGTTGTGACGGACCTGGTGGTTGTGAAGGACCTGGTGGTTGGGAAGGACCTGGTGGTTGGGAAGGACCTGGTGGTTGGGAAGGACCTGGTGGTTGTGAAGGACCTGGTGGTTGTGAAGGACCTGGTGGTTGTGAAGGACCTGGTGGTTGGGAAGGACCTGGTGGTTGGGACGGACTTGGTGGTTGTGAAGGACCTGGTGGTTGGGAAGGACCTGGTGGTTGTGAAGGACTTGGTGGTTGTGAAGGACCTGGTGGTTGGGAAGGACCTGGTGGTTGTGAAGGACCTGGTGGTTGGGAAGGACCTGGTGGTTGGGAAGGACCTGGTGGTTGTGAAGGACCTGGTGGTTGTGAAGGACCTGGTGGTTGTGAAGGACCTGGTGGTTGGGAAGGACCTGGTGGTTGGGAAGGACCTGGTGGTTGTGAAGGACCTGGTGGTTGTGAAGGACCTGGTGGTTGTGAAGGACCTGGTGGTTGTGAAGGACCTGGTGGTTGGGACGGACCTGGTGGTTGGGACGGACCTGGTGGTTGTGAAGGACCTGGTGGTTGTGACGGACCTGGTGGTTGTGAAGGACCTGGTGGTTGTGAAGGACCTGGGAGGGTAAGGGCTTAATCAGTAATACATTTATTTGTCATTTATTTTCTTTGACCTTTACAGAGTGAATGGATCATCAATCCATTGGATTTCGGCTAGGGCACCTGAAGATGATGATGAAACAGATGACGAGGATGGCGATGATAGCGAGGATGGCGATGATAGCGAGGATGGCGATGATAGCGATGATAGCGAGGATAGCGAGGATAGCGAGGATAGCTACATGGATGTCAATGGTCTCCGCCAAGCCTGGGTGGAGTTGCTGGCTACAGGTCAACACGTGACCTATCAAACAGTCAAAGACCTCGCTGTGACCTATAGGTGAGTTGAATTGGGTCATTTTGCAGGGTCTCTGGGGAAGGGGATTTGGCTGGATGTCCCTCCCCCCCCCACAGGGTTGGGGAGAATGCTAAATTGGTAATGTAACTTGTGAATTTGATTGTTTTTGTTTTGCTTTTAAACAAAGTTTCCCAGTACAAGGCTAAAAGCTGTTCTCGGTAAGGGCAATGAACAGAGGTGGTATTGTTGTTTCCACATAGGTTGCCAGCCCTACCACCCCTACGGTTTTCCTTAGCCGAGAACTATTAAAAGGTACAAAAAGCTATCAATTGCGACTATAATACTTCAAAAAAGTTAGAACGGGTTTACGGTATTGTGGATAGGGCTGTGCATCCGAACCGGGTACCCGAGTACCCGACCACTAATATCAGGAATCGGTTCCAGATTATGGAATCGAGTGCCCATAATCTAATTAACATATTATTAAATTTTCAAAGTCCGGAGGTCACAGGTTCGAATCCCGCTCTTGCCAGTTTCTTTGTTCACTTTGAAAATGTATTCAAATTTACCTAGTCAGTTTCCCTTGTGGATTGTTTTGACGAATTAACATATTATTACTTTAGTAATTTCTCAAACAAGAAAAAGAAAGTTTTTGAATGCCATTTGTGGCGAATTTTCTAAATGAAATCAAGGGTACACGGGAAAACCAAAACTGATTAACGTTTGTGACGCTTGCGAAAATGCAATTTCAGGCCTCAAATTTAAGATTTTCTAGGGCACGGCCATTTTGCCTTTGATAATGGAAAATTTGGCAGGGCACCAAGGCCAAAGCAAAGGGCACCAAGGCCAATGGCATTTTTTTAAAAGGGCACGGAGGCCAGTCATTATTACTTCTATTAGAAATATTCTGTGAGGCCCTGTAAAACTCTACAAGCTCTGTAAAACTCCACAGATACATGTACATTTACATGAATGTTTGTCGCTTTAATCGATCTTTTCGTGGCATTTTTACAAACTTGATAGTTCAGGTTATTATAAACAACACACAATACATCGGTCATACAATAAATGATGCCATGCGCCGCACGTACACAACTCCATGATGAAAGCGCGAGCGAACTTGACAACCAACTTGGTTGATTTTGCCTGGTAACCTATGCACAAAATATAACCTGGGTACCAGGCACAATCTACCAGTGGTTGGCAAATAGTCGCTTATTGAACTTGGCAGTACCGTACGTGTACATTGTACGTGCTTTAGATTAAATCTGGCTTCTGCCCCCTGCATTCGAAATTAAAATGCTGATGGAGGGATCAAAACCAGTCTATATCAAGCTTTGTGTCGTGATCGTATGCATGCATGCTGCAGCAGCCGTACATACATGTACGCGTATGTAGTACATACGGTACCGGTCTGGCACGCGTGCACCGTTGCCGCGCCGGCCCGGCCCGTCAGTGCGGCTGCGGCATGGCACGGTGGGTACGCGTGGGCCGGCAACTTGAATGAGGGCACTACTGCCAGTTGGGAAAAGGGCACGGCAAGACTGGCTGTGAAGAGTGCGATTTTGTGAAGGGCACCACGGCAAACTTAAGGGCATCGACGGCACTGGCCTGTCGTGGCCGCTGCTAAATTTGAGGCCTGCAATTTACCACATAAAGCTATAGGGCTGACTGCACACACTTGCATCTTGCTGCATTGATGCACTGATGTGGTAGTATTAACGTGCGGACCTTTACGAAAAACATGAACTGCAATTTCCCAGATTGAATTTTTGGGATTGGCTTTCTTTAGTCGGGTACCCGATTCCTCTCCTACCCGTAAAAGCACATCCCTAATTGTGGAATAAATGCTCTTCCTTGAATTCTGTAAGATGCTTGCACGGGAAGTGGATGATCATGAGGAATCGGGGCATCCACATAGACTTGACGTGGGAGAGGGTCTTCCGAGCAATTATCACAGGCCGTTTGGGGTCATCCGCCAAGGTCAGCACGGCGTTCAGTGAGTCACAGACTAACAGCAATAAACACGTCATCTGCGTGTACAGCTGGGACTTCACCGACAGATCAGAGGTGATGGAGCTCGAGGACAGTCTCCGTAGAATTGGCATCCGCTCCCGGCTGACCTACAAGCCTGATGCCTTCACCTACCTAGGAGTATACCGGGGGAACGAGTGGGGGCTGAGGCCTACCATATACTCCAGCGAATTTGACCTTCGCAAGAACTGCTCGACTGTCGTGTCAATGTACGAGTGAGACAGTTGTCCGCTATACAGAATTTATGAACATTCTCGAATCATCTCATCATGCTCTTTTAAATGCTGAAATGGTCATGTGGCATTTTGTTTTTCTGAAATTAGCGAGACCATTTTGCTTCAAAAATCTCCTACCCAAAAGTTGGACAACTCTGACTGCTTTTGGTCACACATTTCCCCCATGCATTTGAAATGTACGCTTTTATCAAGGATTAACACCGTCCACTCTAGGACAGATTTTGGCACACTGATGCCCTTTGTGCCGACGTCTATAGTGAGTGACCATTTCACCAACAATTTTTTTATTATTTCATTTTGGGGATATTAAGGGCGAACTGTTTGTAGTTTTAAAAAGTTTTAACTTCCAAAATACATTCTTTATTCAATTATCTTTTAATGTACGAGTGAGACAGTTGTCCGCTATACAGAATTTATGAACATTCTTGGATCATCTCATGCTCTTTTAAATGCTGAAATGGTCATGTGGCAGTTTTTTTTTCTGAAATTAGCGAGACCATTTTGCTTCAAAAATTTCCTACCCAAAAGTTGGACAACTCTGACTGCTTCCAGGCACACATTTCCCCCATGCATTTGAAATGTACGCTTTATTTAACGTGGTCCCCCGTTCAGTGTGCATCTTTCTTGAAACTTTGACAACTCCCCAAAGAGCATACACAAACAGTTGGCCAACATTCTGAATGTCTTGAGCCTAATTTCAAAGGTTTGCTATAGTTGTGCTGAGGCAAAAAAAACCAAAAAAATCAACAACTTGTGTTGCCCTGTATGGGAAAAATCGGGAGGGAGGGTAGGTCGGTCGATTTTTTTTTTTTACCATCCATGAAAATATGAAAACAATACTACATGTCGTATAACTCAAAAGTCGGGAGGCAAAAGATAAGCTTTTTAAAAAAGTTAGATGGTGAAATGCACGATTTTGCCATCATAGCTGTATTTAAAGACAATGATTTTAATAAAACTGATTTATTTTGTGTGGAAAAAAACGCGACCCGACTTTTGTGACTTTATGGGTCGGTCGCCAAGGGCAACACAACTATTTTTGGGGGACTAATTATAGCAGAGAAATGTTAGCTTAAAGGCCGTGTACATGATTGGTCATTGTTGCAATTTTTAAAAATGGGCGGATTTGGGGGTTAGTATGTTATAGAAAATATCGTTCCACTGACCTGTTCAAAGTTTGGCGTTGTTGGATGGCGAAAAAACCGAGAGAAAAACAACACTCGTTTCCAACCGTCGGGCGGATGATAGCCTTTATAATTAGTCAAGGCGCGCGTGGCTACCAGCTGGACATGTGACGCGCCCTGGAAGGCTACAGGGCAGTTTTCCAACGATTTCCAGCTGAAAATCGTTTGAAGACAATATAAATTTCCACTTTTCTTGACAACGACAGCACACCTGGTGCCATCGTTTCACAGGATGATTGAGACTACTATTAACTTTGGTATTTCGTATTAATTCAGTAAAAATAAAATGGAGAATTACCAATCGTGTACACTACCTTGAAGTGCTATTTCACTGCCAAGTTGTGCTTGGAGATTTCTGTTGTCACTATTTTAAGCAAATTCTGCTTCTGAAGTTAGCAAGCTCTTTCAAGTGCTTATTACTTACAGCCTCTATCACCGCGTTTACACTAGATCCGGCAAAGGGATTAAAAGGGGGATCGAACCCGGCAAGGAGGATCGAAGGGGGATCGACCGCAAGTGTAAATGCGAGGTGGATCAGGGTGTGATCCGAATCTGATCCGAATCTGATCTGAATCTGATCCACCTTTCTCGATCCCCCTTTCTTGGGAGATTCAATCCGGATCAGACCCTGCAATGCTTAAGTGTAAACGCGGTGTATGAAACTTGTGTGCTTAGCACTTCCATGTACATGTAATTGGACCCTGATCATACTGATCATACACAGGTCCAGTTACTCTTTAGTGGAGGCAGGTTTTATCAAGGATTAACACCGTCCACTCTAGGACAGATTTTGGCACACTGATACCCTTTGTGCCGACGTCTATAGTGAGTGACCATTTCACCAACAATTTTTTTTTTTTTTTTTTCATTTTAGGGATATTGGGCGAACTGTTTGTAGTTTTAAAAAGTTTTAACTTCCAAAATACATTCTTTATTCAATTATCTTTCTAGCAACATAAACGTTACTCACTTCGAATGAGACATCAAGCGAGAAAAATCCCCACACGGTTAGTTATCAATGAATTACTTAACCTCTTGAATACAGAGGATGAACAATAGCCGCGGTTTGAAAAAAGACCACCCGGCCGGTTGTCATCTACATGCGCATTCCTGCACGTACTCAATCCATTCATATTTCAACTGTTCTTGATTGGGAGTGTGATGAATAAGTGGAGTTTTTTTCTTCAAAGAAAGCTTTCATGAAAGGGGGACTCCATGTGCAATGAATAGGACCACTCTGTTCATTGTGATGCCTGTTAGTGTTTATGCTTGGCTGCACAGCCTGTTCTTGTCATACCAGGCCCCCCCCCCCCCCCAAAATCAATAACAGCTGGACACAAGGGGTGAACAAACTTTAAATGAATGGCGGATGCCAGAAATTCAGTTGGGATGTAGTGGTGCGGTGATCATGCATGCCTTTTTTCAAGTGATGTCCGATTGTGCTTTGCATAATCTTAAAACAAGAGCAAACGATACACATGTGAGTGTAGTAAGTTTATGTTTGGTTCAGAAAGTTAATTTGTTTGACCTGTTGTTAAAAGGGAAAAAAAAAATTCTAGTGAACATGGATAACCCATCTTTAAAGATGTGCTTTGTCTTTGCTTTTTGGGTGTGGCAAAATTTTCAAATTGAATTGCTAATTGGCTAGCAGTAGATAAGTTAGGAGCTTTCCAATAAGATATTTCACAAATAAATTGATTGAGGATAAAGCAACCTTGCGGTACGGTTGACACAAATATGTGCAGATTGAAAATTACCACCTGGCCAATTTCTGCATTTTCAATCCATTATGGTATTGTGTACATTACGCTTGGCTGCACAAACCTCTTGTTTCCGTTTCACTTGGCTGCATAACCCGGCCTGGTGCCCCGGCGCCCCCATGAAATACCCGGTATTACCGGGTTCAAGGGGTTTTAACAAGTTTCAGTTTTTTTGCAATAGGAGGGGGACACTCCTATTCCTGCAGTGTTGCAGCGTATGTTTTCCTCCCTTATTCGTTTGTAGGAGGAAATGCACGGACATTGTAGCTTTATAAAGCATTTGTTTATTGTGAATGTAAAAGAAAGCTTATAAGCAACAAATGCAAGTCCAGTATGATTTTCCATGTCCATTGGATAAGTGGCTGCTACATGAGACACTGCGGAGGGAAGCAAATGCAGTAAAGTATCTTGCTGAAGGACACAACCACCATGAATTCTGAGAAAAGTTCAAACTGTAATGCCATTTAATTAATGCCATTTTTAAAAAGAAATATATTGTTCATGTTGCTTATAAAAGTTCCACTAAGGTAATTAGTTACATATTTGTTTAGTGCATTCAAGAATCAAGAAAGTTTCTTTAAATTTTGCTGCAGTTGTTTTATCTTTTGTTGCAATTAACATATATATTGGAATTTTATGGGGAAAAAAAGCTATTTTAATAAAAGTAAACTGCTGCTAATTGCCAAGACAAGATTTTGTCTTCCTTTGCAATATAAAATATAGATTTATTTATTTTTAAATTCTACTTTTCCTACTTTGTTTTGCTTAAAACATGCATATGTACAACTGTATACTTGTTGATATTTTTGTGGAGGAAAATTTGCAAGCGATATGTTCTAAAACATGTTAAGTTATCTCTTACAATCGTTGTGAGGAAACTCAAAAGGTTAGTTGCGAAATTAAACAATAAATATCAAATACATGTACTGGAATCCAGCTTTTGTAAAATCTCTTGTATTTTCTACTTTACTTGAAACACAATTTGAATAATACTGAGAATGTCATTAAACATGCTCCTTTTAACTTTCCTTGTTCACCAGTCACTTTTGGAAAGTCGCTCATGGTTTTGCATGCACGATCGGAGGCCAAATTGCAGACATGCATTTGATTTTCGGCAAAAATGTAAACCTTAAGTGAAATTCCTTGGCCACTTTGTGCCCATATCTTTAAAAAGGCAAAATAGAAAATGTACACCTAAAAATATACATGTCAGTAGCGTATCCAGCGTATCAGGCAAGCAACGTCTGAATCGTCTTAAAATCGTCTTTAAAACATTTTTTCCCATTTTTTTCATGACGCCTCAAATGCCAGCTCAAATTCCCCCTGCTCCCCCCCCCCCCCCCCCCGAATACGCCACTGAAATATGTCTATTGTGCAAGGACCGAAATGTTTTTCCGCGTTTATACTTTTACAAGATAAACAGTTTTTTTTTCATTGCTGTATAATCCTGACAACTTTTAGCATTATATAGTTCGTGTTTGAAAGGCTTGCAATAATGTACAGTAATCAGTGACTTAATTATAAATAAAATGTCTTTTCTTGTTCTAAAAGTGACAGGTGATCATATTGTCTTCTGTACTTTTATGTTCAGTTATTCTTTGAACCTGGCGAAACCATGAAGATCGTGAAGAAAATCAGGAATATTAATGAAATCATTTCCCAGGCGTGATATTGACCCGGAATTTAAATTAAAACAATCCAGGAAATCTGCAGTGTTTTGGGGTCGCCAGAGGGCAGAGCAACCCCAGGGTCTATGGTTTGTATTTGCCTAAAGGCACCCCTTAAAATACCCGTTTCTATTGGTCTATATCACTGTAATGGGTAAAAACACCTTAAACATCTAAGAAATTCTAGATTTCAAAAGAGATTCTTTAAAAATTCTGAAATCAGTAAAACAAATCCCGACAAATCGCACCCCTGATTTGCTGCTTGTAAATCGTTTCCCCCCTCCCCCCCCCCCAAAAAAAAAGGAATATGGACCGATGTAGGGTGTCATTAAAATTGACATTTTGAAATTGAAGCAGTCACTTAAATAAAATGCACATGGAAATCTTTACAAAACCACATAAACAGTATAATCGAAGAACCTTTAACTTGTTATAACAGGAGCATAATAAACTAGGGGCCTGTTCGTTTCGCACGAATCCGCACGTGCGTTGGTTCACACACCATATTCCGCCTTGAGGATGAAGCGAACCAGCGGCTGGATCACTGATCGCGGTCCGGATTCGTGTGAAACAAACGGCAGTCTGGAGCCGTAGATAGAGTTGCGACAACTTTGGACCAAAGATGGCCGCTCATTATGTGTACAGTGGAGCGTGTGGTCATTTTTTTTTAATTGTCCATGTGCACTGATGCATAATCCGCCATGTTTGGCCAACTTTTGGGACCCCTCATGTCACAACTCCATGTGGCGCCAAGGGCGGATCCAGAACACTTTTGGGGGGGGGGGGGCAAAACAAAATTCCCCGGGAAAGGGGGGTCCAAAAAACGTGCACAAATCACAGATAAAACGGAGGGTTTTTGCTTCCCTTTCTTTTTACTTTGTTTTATTTTGTATGTGGGTGAACGCAGTGGCTGCCTTTTTGCGACGTCAGAAGTAAAACAAAATAATAAAAACAAATTTGGGGGTAGGGATATGGCCCCCTTCTCCCCCCCCCCCCCCCCCGCCCCCTTCCCTGGATCCGCCGTTGTGTGGCGCTGTGTCAGTCTAGACTTGTGCGCCCGCAGGGTACACACTTATTTGTCCAGTGGCGTGTCCAGCTTAAGTTTGGTTCCATGTGGCGCGAAAACACCAAATCTGCAATGTGCAAAAAATTGTTCTCACTCGGACAAAAATAATTTGAAAAGCGCGCGGAGAGTGGCGCTTTCAATTTCAATGACGTTTGACGCAGGCCTGCCATAGAGTACCGAAGTGATGACGTCAGTCAATGCAATGTTTAGAACCAGAATACATTCTAAACTGCATGTATTTGGAACCAGTTGCCGCAGCAAATGACGTCAGACTTCGGTACTCTATGCTGGTATGTTTTAAGAAGGGACAGATTGACATGCGTTCTTCTCTAAAACTTTGCTTCGTTGTTTCCATGTTCTCAACGTTCTATAGGCTTACAGGTCTAGAGTTCTTAATATGAAAAGGCATCGTGTAGATGAGGATTATCATCGACGCAACGGTGATCGTCAGCGCGAAAAATTGCAGTAGATGCTGATGTTGAACTCACCAGGGCCGTTCCAGAAGGCCACATTCTGTGAGTTGCTGCTCAGCTCCAGCCCCAAGTACAGCCCCAACATCGAGAAGACTAGAGTGGTACTCAGTCCCTTCCCGAAGAGATTGATGCTGGTGATGTGCTTCTTGATGCGGTTCCAGAAAGCGCTGTAGCAGTGCCGCTGATGATTGGCCATGATGTAGCGAAACTCCATCCAGATGTAGTCGATGTTGAGTCCGCCCACGGCAAGGGACGGCAGCACGAAGAACATGATCTTCTGCGACCACACCAGCAAGTTGAGCACAAGTAGCCCGTCCACTTCGTCGGCCTTGCAGAAGGTGAAGATGACGTAGTTCCAGGTGAGGTGGGCCGTGATGCCCCAGGTCGCCACGGCCATGGTGAACGCCATCCAGATACCCACGAAGTCCCGCATGACGCGGTACTGGCGGTAGGCTGCGGACAGGCGGTCCCGGCACACGTCGACCATCGTGTCCCCTTTAGGCGCGTTGCTGGACACAAAGTGCGTCACTGCCTTGAACTCGCTCTGAAAGGAGCGCCGCTCGGCGTAGACCAGATAGCAGAAACATCCGTAGAGGATGTAGGAGATCAGGGCGCACCAGTGGCTGATCACGGCGTGGGCGTTGCCGTGCGGCCGATACACTTCATCGTAGATGATCCTCAGGACTCCGTTGAAGGTCGGCCAGGCCAGAAAAAGGACGAGGGACACGGGGGAGGCGGCCCCCGTGCCGTGGACATACTGGGATCTCTTGAAGATGTAGTCGTTGTGCAGGGCCACCCAGGTGCACTCGGCATCCAAGAGCTCAAAGCAGACCATGAAGTGGGTCAGCAGACCAAACACCGGGACCACGAACACCTGAAGGAGATAGGTGAAGTAGGAGACTAGGAAAAGGGTGTTCTGCTTCTTGCCCCAGAAAACGCTGATGTAGACGACAAAGTCATAGGTCATGAAGCCAGTGATGCTTGTCAGATACAAGAACATAAACAGATTGACGAGAAGAGACTTCGTCTTGGCACCTGCAAATTCAAAAATAAAAAGAAACAAAACAAGATATTCGAGAAATTGTTTCATAATGAATAACACTCTGAAGAAAAATGAAGCCAGGCAGGCAGGCAGGCAGGCATGCATGCATGTAACGAAAACAGCTTTCCTTGCCCAAAATACCCAGGGTATGCATAAATCTACTTGAAACAGCTTGTTTGAAAACGTCATTTCCGGACGCTTGGTGTGCCCAGAGACTGCTATCTTTAACATAACCACACTTAAAGAGTGAGAATCACTACTTTTTTGGTATGTGAACAAAGTAAATTTACAGCAGCGGGATTTAAATGTAGTGTACACGATTGGTAATCCTCAATTTTATTTTTAATGAATTATCACGAAATACCTTACTAGACTGTAAGTTAATAGTAGTCTCAATCATCCGGTGAAATGATGGCACTAGGCCACCCAGGTGTGCTGTCGTTTTCAAGAAATGTGGAAATTTATATCGTTTTCCAACGATTTCCAGCTGGAAATCGATGAAACCTACCATGTAGCCTTCAGACAAGGCGCGCGTGGCTAGCCGTACCCGGACGACGATTGGCGCGCCCCGTACATGCTGGCATATTCGGGGCGCGTCACGCGTCCAATCATGCACGCGCGCCTTGACTAAAGGCTATCCTCCGCCCGACGGTTGAAAACGAACACCGTTTTTCTCTGGGTTTTTTTCGCCATCCAACAACGCAAAACTTTGAACAGGTCAGTGAAACGATATTTCCTATAAAATACTAGCCCAAAAATCCGCGCATTTCTGAAAATTACAACAATGGCCAATCATGTACACAATCTTTAAACATTGCGACCACTGGAACACTGCTGGCGCTCCACGACCTGATATTACTGCCCAACGTTGGCGGTCTCCCGATTTGTCAGTGTCTAAGGGGGCGCTATAAACAGAAGTTATAAACCCATGAACACGTTTGATCAAGGAAAATTGGTTAACCAGTGGTCGATTCGTGACGTACCTTACGCCTGCGCAATAATATCCAAAAGGCGAACGAAAGCCGCTTGTCGGACTACGGCTTCACTGGTCCCAACCCCACTTGTCACAGTTTATTATGAGCAATGTCGCTATTGTTGAGAACCATGCAGCGCAAGCATACCCTATAAGGAATTAGTCCAACAATTAGTCGACTATACATGGTAGATAAAAAAACGAAACCGAGATATTATTGCTAACTGTAACAGAAGTAGGGCAACATGTGAATCAAAGGGAGATATATCCTCTGTTAGGGGCCATTCAAATATTTCAATGTTTTAACATTTCGATTTCTTTTCGAAAATGTGGGTGGGTCAAGGAAATTTATTGAAAATCGAAATTAAATTTTTAATAAAAAAACAAAGGAAAATTAAAAGAAATGCTCTTTTGACTTGCCAATTCCACTCCCGCATTTAGATTCGTTTGTTTTGTCAACCCTATACCCGTACGGCCCATGCGTTGTCTTAGACGTTGTGTCATCCGTTGCTCAACAGAGTGGATATTCTATACTTCATAAGTTCATAGACTGGTCTTATGGCTTTTCGGCATTTGACAAAGCACTGCCGTACCGGGCTGCACATTATTAATCAGATATAAAAACATGAAGGAAGAAACATCATCTTACAACGACTACCATCGTCTTTGCTATAGGCTTAAATGTACAATTAAAGCGTAGCAAGAATTCCTCTTTTTCGCCAAAAACGCTTGTCAAATGCTTTATGTAATGTCCTTCAAACATTCAAAACGATGAAGTAACGTTTGTATATATATATAGATAGATAGATAGATAGATAGATAGATAGATAGATAGATAGATAGATATAGAATAACAAATGTGGGGCACCCTCCACCCTGGCGGGATGAACGTGGAGTTTACCGCGTTTGTTCTACCAGCGGTTCATCACAACAAGCCATAATTCCCCTGAAGAAGGTGCATTGCACCGAAAGCTCGGGTAAAACTATCCGGTGAGCACTGTTTCACCTTTACCATATATATTGATATATATATATATTATAATCACAATACATCTTTGAAATGCAAATAAGGGTGTCTGAGATCGAGAGAGTTAACATTCTCCCTAAGTAATGCATCAAAATATACCCAATCGAGTACGCACTGGTTCCAGTCTCTGCTGCTATCAATTAAATACCGCAGCAAAGACGGGAACCGTGCTAATAAGCAGACACGTTGCTTGCACGTTGCGAAGCCCTGGGAAAACGATACAATCTGTACATGCATGATTTTTACATTAATGTCAACTTCAAAAGGGGTATTGTGTGGCTTCAACTTCAAGAATTGTTGTTGTTGTTGAAAAAATTACTTGTGTCTTGAATTGAAGGAAAAAAACGACTTGGTACATAAGTTGGCTGCAACACTGGCCACCACGTGGGTATAGTGGACCATTCCTCCATGGGTGGACGATCTGAATGGCGATATTGTGACGGAGAGCTTTCACTATGAACATCTAACAAAAGAAAACCCATTTTCAAAGTGAACAAAGAAACTGGCACGAGCGGGATTCGAACCTGCGACCTCCGGGTTACCGTACCGGCGCTCTACCAACTGAGCTGTCTTGCCCTATGTTGGCGGTCTCCCAAATTGGCAGTATCTTTGTTCGAGTGGGCGCTAGTCAGAAGTCATAAACCCAGAATGCCGTGTAGCCAGGGATCACACCCAATTTTACGATACAACATGGGAAGCGACATTGTGGAGATCACTCAATGAGGATACGACTTTTTAACTTATAATTCGTCAAACAATCCACAAGGGAAACTGACTAGGTAAATTTGAATACATTTTCAAAGTGAACAAAGAAACTGGCACGAGCGGGATTCGAACCTGCGACCTCCGGGTTACCGTACCGGCGCTCTACCAACTGAGCTGTCTTGCCCTATGTTGGCGGTCTCCCAAATTGGCAGTATCTTTGTTCGAGTGGGCGCTAGTCAGAAGTCATAAACCCAGAATGCCGTGTAGCCAGGGATCACACCCAATTTTACGATACAACCTGGGAAGCGACATTGTGGAGATCACTCAATGAGGATACGACTTTTTAACTTATAATTCGTCAAACAATCCACAAGGGAAACTGACTAGGTAAATTTGAATACATGTTCAAAGTGAACAAAGAAACTGGCACGAGCGGGATTCGAACCTGCGACCTCCGGGTTACCGTACCGGCGCTCTACCAACTGAGCTGTCTTGCCCTATGTTGGCGGTCTCCCAAATTGGCAGTATCTTTGTTCGAGTGGGCGCTAGTCAGAAGTCATAAAACCAGAATGCCGTGTAGCCAGGGATCACACCCAATTTTACGATACAACCTGGGAAGCGACATTGTGGAGATCACTCAATGAGGATACGACTTTTTAACTTATAATTCGTCAAACAATCCACAAGGGAAACTGACTAGGTAAATTTGAATACATTTTCAAAGTGAACAAAGAAACTGGCACGAGCGGGATTCGAACCTGCGACCTCCGGGTTACCGTACCGGCGCTCTACCAACTGAGCTGTCTTGCCCTATGTTGGCGGTCTCCCAAATTGGCAGTATCTTTGTTCGAACAAAGATACTGCCAATTTGGGAGACCGCCAACATAGGGCAAGACAGCTCAGTTGGTAGAGCGCCGGTACGGTAACCCGGAGGTCGCAGGTTCGAATCCCGCTCGTGCCAGTTTCTTTGTTCACTTTGAAAATGTATTCAAATTTACCTAGTCAGTTTCCCTTGTGGATTGTTTGACAAAAGAAAACCCACGCAGTCCTTTGTTACAAACAAAGGACTGCGTGGGTTTTCTTTTGTTAGATGTTCATAGTGTTTGGCGGTGTTAAGGTTTTGAAAGTTGTTTAGGCCTACGCAGTTCACAACATTTTTATCATGCCGTAATTTGTAGACGATTTTATCGCCATATCGGCGATACAGCGGGAAAACAATATCGACTATATACGAAAAAAATCAGTATCGCCAGCGGTAGGTCAGAATTAGCTGATTATGAAACACAAGAAGTCATGGGGGCACGTGTTAAAGTAGGGGAGACACACAGCTGCATCACGCTGTCATGATACTTTAAAACAGTGAACATTTTGAATGGCCCCTTAGAGTTAAATCTCCTCTTTAAAATGACACCCTGATCATGTCATTACATTCACGGTTGACTGAGCAGTGACCAATTTTATAAAAGGGTCTATTTAGAGAATTGCGCCACTTTCTTTAGTGGCCTTCATTGGCCTTAACCATTACATATTAACCTTCTTAAAATTAACAAGTGGGTGAGGAGAACGCCTGTCAGTACGTACGCACCATTGCATCATCCACCGGCGGATTTCACTTTGACAAAAGTTTGAATCGTGAGAAATTATCACTGTGGATTGGACTTTCTGGGAATGGGATTCTGCTTGGTCCTGACTTTTTTGAAGGAAATTTGAATGGAGAAGGCTATCTTCAAATGATCAATGACTTGATTGTACCCCAGTTAGAGCAACATTTCGAAAGACAGCAAGGAGGCATTTTTCGTCGGTTGTGGTGGGCCCAAGACCTGCTCATCGCCGCATCATCGTACGAGAGCGATTGGCGGAACTGTTTGGAGAAAGAATCATTGCTCTGAACCACAACGTGGAATGGCCCCCGGGTTCCCCGGATCTAATCCCATGCGATTTATTTCGCTGGGGTTATTTGAAAGACAAGGTCTTTGTTACGCCACCACAGGATATTCAAGACTTGAGGGAGCGGATTGTCCGAGAAGTCGACATCCTACGCGGCCAACCTGGTGTGATTCGCTCGGCATGCAGTGATTGGCATGCGACGCCGTGCTCAGATTTGTGTCGGGGAAAACGGAGGACATGTTGAGGGGCATGTTTAAGTATGTAAATAACACTGCGCGAATAAATGTTAAGTTTACATGGTGAAATCTCTTTTTTCCCCACCTGGCTTGATTGGCAACCATGTCTTTCACTCTGTGACAAATGACACCACAAAAACCACAATTGAAAAGTGGCGCAATTCCCTAAATAGACCCTTTCATAAAATTGGTCACTGCTCAGTCAACCGTGAATGTAATGACATGATCAGGGTGTCATTTTAAAGAGGAGATTCAACCCTAACAGAGGATATCTCCCTTTGATTCACATGTGCCCTACTTCTGTTACAATTAGCAATAATATCTCGGTTTCGTTTTTTTTATCCACCCTGTACAGTTTAACCATAGTCCTTGATCGAACCTGCTCTAAGATGTCATGAGGGAGACTTATAGGGTAAATTTTTGGTCGGATGAAGAAAACTGAGCGAAATAATGATTTTCCTTATGTGATGATACCGGTAGTTTTTTTAATCCTTGAAAAAAAAAGTTTCTATGTGAAGTTTTTATGATCAAAACAATCTTAAAAGTTACACCTTACTATTCATTTTGGGTTAGAAATTGTAAAGATGTAATGTCTCTTTAAATACCCACAAGGGAAGTGAAAACTGAAACAAAGACTCTTGCTTTTCAATTTCATTTTAATTTGTGGTTCTCAGAGTTGAAACTTGCCGCAGTTCGGCTTTTTAGTCACATTTTGGTGCCGAACGTCTTCCTCATATTCTTTTTTTAATTCATGTCGAAAGATGTTTAGTGTCTCAAATTTTAATTCGAAAGTCAAAAAAGCTGATGTAAGAGGAAGCTGTGTAGAAAATGTCAAGGTCGTTGTCTTCCTATTAAAACAATAGGGCAAACATGACAATCCAAAGTTAGAAATGAACGTGACATTCACTCAAGTATTCAACATTGTTGTTAGAAAATTGGCACATTATGTCAATCTATATTATCAACGTTTCTGACTGCACATTTCTGACGGAATGGATTCCCCCCCTACTGACGAATTACGGAAGAAAACTATTTTTATACGAAAAGGCGCTACACTGTGCACTCTCTTTTGTCTATTTTGTATATTTTTTTAAATATATTTTGCAATCTTATTGTCTATTTTGTCTTGGCCTATACTGTGCAACTCAATTTTGCCTACACTGCACTCTATTTTGTCGACATTCGTTTTCTCTGCACTGTACACTCTGTTTTGACGCTCCTAATGCAAAATATGAAATATGATTAATTTAACTCAATATGTTTTTTATCGTCAGTAAATTTTCTTTTGGAAAGCTCGTAACTTAACTTATCTTTTTTAAAGGAAGGAGGAGGGGCTTTTTATTTCTTATTTTCAAGATGGCCGCCATTCTTATTGAAATTTCTGACAGCCATAGGTTTTCAACTGTTCAAAGACACAAAAATGAAAGAGACATGTTGGACAAGAGAATTGAACATGTTTACAGTGGTTTTTAGTAAGCTTGTATTTACATTTTTGGGAGTTTTTCCACCTGATTTTCCACTGGTAAAATATAAACAATACCAGGCGGCCCCCCAAAAAGGAAGCGGGCGGGGACGCTAAACATTTTTTTACTTCGCCTTAACAACTTAGCAATTCAGTTTGAAAATTTGTTATTCAGGCTGATGTTCGCCATAGCGCCAAGAACACGGGTAGAAGGTTTAAAGATTATACTGTCCGTGCTCTTATCGAGTTTCACTCCGATTCTTTTAATTGGTATTTTTTCTATAGCAATTCAAAAGTTAACCCCTTTTTGAAGGAACGAAATCGAACGAAATAATTATCGAGTATAATACTCTCCAGATATCGAATTATTTGCGGTCAGACAACTATTTATAAACAGTTTCTGTTGGACGTATCTTTTATGTGTTACAACGCAAAAGCAAGAAAAGCTTAACTCTTCAGATGGTTTCGGACACCCACAATAGAAATATAAAGATGTTTTTGTCCTGTTCAATAAAGCATACAATTTCTCAAATTTGAAAAAAAAATATGGTCAGAATAATTTGTAAAAATAACAAAATATATATTGAAGATCACGGACAGTATTAACTTTAAAGGGGTCTACCGACAACGAAAGAAAAATTCAGGAAATCGTCTCGCAATCTTGAAACTTTAAACGTACCATTACGGCTGAATGTGAGAGTTTTTAGAAGGATTATCGGTAATTGATTTCATTGAAATTTCGCTTTCTGTGCAATCTGGGATCAGAATTGGATTCACACGATCCACTAGTGGGAAATAATTCGAACAAATAAAAAGTCGATGGGAGTGACACATCCGAAACAGAGATGTTTGTTCAAACTCGATATGCTGTTTCCTGTATGGAAGGTTTTGTGAAGGTTGAAAAGCGCTTGTGTGGCTTTCGGGGCGACGGCCTACCTACACTATAGCGATGGCGTTAGTGTTTTGTGCAACGTAAACACGCCTACTACGCAGTTTCACACAATAACAGAGGACGGGGGATTGTCTCACTTCTTCTACTTAAAGGTAATATGCAACATTTGTAAACATAAACAAACAAAAAGTCCTGAATTATTTTGAATACCTTATACTTGACTGTAAGTAACTAATAGTCTCAAGCATCCTGTGAAATCATGGCACCCGGTGTGCTGTCATTTTCAAGAAAAGTGGAATTTTTGTATCAATTGCCAGCGATGGTCGGCCGACCACCGTTGGAATTCCCCGACCTGGTAATTCTCTCACGTCTAGAAATTGCTCGGTTTTGTCTGAAGTATAGGGTAAGGGAACCATCCTACAAGAATAGCATTGTATTCTCTTTGTTTTCCCAGCATCTTTATAGTGTGAACACAACATTTTACTAACCTCCAAATACATTCATTTTTCAAAATTACAGCAAAAGCAAATGTTGTATGTGGACATATAGATGGTATTTGTATATGGGGCACAGGGCTGTTAAAGTCCGTTTCGTGTGTGAAAATAATAGTATATTGAAATTATGATTTAAGGCTTCTGCTTTCGGTTTCAGTCGTGGATCTGTGATTGATTTGCCGTCAACCTTGAGAGGAGCGACTCCTATACATCATCAGATTTCTGGTTTTTGGTGTAATCCATCTTCATACAGCTGTAATTATTTGGGTCTGTGCACTTAGGAGTCACAACGTTTCCTACAAATTATATAAGCTCGCGCTGGAACTAGTACTCCGCTTTGAGTCTTTTGAACTCACGTTCTTGATTAATTCTGCCAAACCTTTTGCTGACTTTTTAAGCTTTATCCCTCCTACCAATTTTTCTTCTATTAATTTACATGGAACCCATGGTCGGGAATCTTTAGTCTCAGTTGTTCTGTGTGGAACATGAATTGGATAAGTTCATGGATGCCTTGCTTAAAGATGTTCCCGTCAACTGGTCGCTCGTTGAGAGTGCTACTGGTACCATGTAACCCAGTACCTGCCTCATGGCCGAGTGGTCGGTGACTAAACCGCCCCCCCCCCTCCCCCACCCACCAGGTTTCCCTGGTGAGGAGAGTGGCTAGACACCCAACAGGACAAAAGAAAGACCTGGTAAAGGGCGGATGAACCCTCTTGTAGGGTCAACGGCCATCTAGCAATCACGTGCCGTGAAGCGCGGAAAGGGCATCCCTCGCACTGTAGCTTGGTGTGGCCATTTACTGCAACTGAACTTCCCCAAGCTGTCTTGGACCCCACCTTGCCGCTGGACCTAGGAGGGGATGTCGAAAGGATGGGTCTGGACCTGTGCAACGCCTTAGAATACTCATCTTAATCCACTCACGCACACACTGTTCCTTTCTAAGGATGGGGTATATTCTCAATGCATCAAGTCCTGTAGCGAGGGACAAGTGGCGAAGCGGTAGGTCTGACCATGGTCTGACCAGCTGGGAGCCGTAGTCACAAGTCTGCATGCAGGCGGCAGGGGGAGAGTGGTCGCCCATGGATTACCGAGCGGAGGTCCGGTGAGGCAGCACCCTCTGCGTCTGAGCAGCCCTGTTCAGGGAGGCACTGCTCACCCTACGATTAGGAAAGGGCCTAGAAAAGGTGGCCTAAATAAAGCCCGCTCATATATCAACCTGGCCAGTCTGCCGCGGCTGGCGGGTAGTTCATCTTTGGCGGTAAGAGTTACAAGCAGAATCTGATCGTCGCTTCATGGAATATACAAACTTTTCTGGACAACATTAACTCTGATCGTCCAGAGATACGCACTGCACTTGTTGCTCGTGTGCTTAAGGACTATAACACAGCTCTCCAGGAGTCTCGACTTGCCGGGTAGGGCGCATTTCGCGAAGAGGAAGGAGGGTATACATTTTTCTGGTCATACATTTTTCTGGTATGAGCTCCTGCTCACTTCCGCCCCCACCCGGCTTTACCTGCCAAATGTGTGGCAAGCAGTGCCTGTCAAGGATCGGCCTGTATAGCCACAGTAGGACACACAACAAACCCCAACGAAAGGAACCATCATCATCCCTTGGGATGGATAGTAGTAGCTTAAAGATGTTCCCGTCAACTGTTGAGTCTTGCTCAGCCTTTAGCAGATTTCTTTTTCAGAAACTTGTATCTAGGGCATGGCGCTAAAAATCTTTCCAGTTGGTATTGTTATACAAGGAAAATTTGCGACTGGTTCGCTTTTTATGAGTGGGCTTTATGTCCAATTCTGCATGAACTACCCGGTATGTCAGGAATAATCTCTGTATCTGGTTAGGCCGGGTTGTAATCAAAAGACCAAGTGTAATCAAAAGACCAAGTGTATTCCTAAGACCAGTTGGTCCTTCAATCACTTGTGTCAGACCAGTGTCATCCAGTATTTCACCAAATCTATGACGAACTGACCGATGGGTACGTGGTATTGGGTTAGTTGAGTGTTTTTATTGACCGGTCCCACCCAAGAAAATTTAGGTCCCCTCTAAGCATGACGATGCAATTACCATTTCCAGTAATTCTCCCGAGAGACGAGTCTAAAGCATCAAGCATTACAGTATATCATAAATTTTAGCACGATGACAGGATCCTATGCAAAGTGTCTTACAGCCTTTAGTATTGATTAATACAGTCTTTACGGCATAAAAGTGCCGATTAAAAACATAAAACGACAGGCACGACTAGTAAAAAAAAAGACAAAATAAACATTACAACAGCACCGCAGAACAAGCATAACGCGTAAACACGGATAGTAAAAAGAAAAGGCGGATTTAAATGAGAAAAACAAGCACTAAAAATAAGGAATTAAAAACACGTCCATCCGCGACGAGCGCCCTCACTCAGCTGCAATATTCTTCAACCGCTGAAAACGTTCAGTTTTATTTACAAACAATTTTGTTAAATGCCCGATTTCGCTCATTCACAGACACGATTTGTACTTTGAAACATACGTGAATTGCGACATGAGTAGCCTCACAGACTTATAAACGGGAATGAGTTTCGAGATCGGGTTACGACATGAGTTATCCTATTGTGTGTGGGGTGAATCATCGTTTCTTCAAACATAAAAGGAAAAGCTCAACACACTGGAAAAACTTTCACAGTAGACAGAAACAAAGTTTGTCCACCCGAAAAAATATGAATAAGATCGAACGTCTGCATTCCGCCTCCCCATTTCACCCACAATTCTACGTGTTTGATGTGTTGTTGTGCAGTGTTTTGTTCGTGGGGGATTCTTGATCGCTACCCCCAAAAAAATTACGGACAGACAAATAGAAAAATGAACAGACAGGCGAACAAGCAAACTAACAAAGAACTCAACAAACATACAAACGCCCAAACAATCGAGAAAACAAAATGTGCGAACGAACAAACGAGCTAACAAATTTGACGACCACGCAAATAAATCACGCCTCTCACATCTTCAGTCTGGTGAAACTGCTTGTATGGCCAAGACAAGTCAAGTAACCCCCCCCCCCAAATAAAAAAAACCACAAAAAAACAACAAAAAAACACACACTTATACGAGGTCGTATGTTTTCTTAGTCTTTTCTTCCAATTTTGTTTTGGTATTGCAAAGGAAGAGAAAACTCTCCCAGTGGTTCAATTATTGCATCATATAAGCCATCCTGAAAACTCCTGGAAACTACTAAACTAATACTAAAATACCTGTTTTTGTTTAAAAGAAGTAACAAAAAGGGCCCCTTCATTTTCCACAAACCGGCATGATGCTAAACATGACTTTCTTTTAGGCCTAATGGTTTCACTTTTAATGACTAACCTTGAGAGTTACTGGTGGACCAAGCTTTGGCCACGTGCAGCACCTCATCCTTGTTGCAACATATGTCACACTCCACATCATCCAAGTGACACTCCTCGTTCCCAACGCTTCGACTCCAGCTCAACGAAGATACATCGCGTTCGGGCAGGGAGGAGGTGTTGTTCTCGTCTTCCTGATCCCCGGCGTTAGCATTCGATGCCCCGTCAGCGTTCCCGTTGCAATCCACCGGATTCGCGCTGCTGGCCGGCTGGTGGGAGTAGATACGGGGCAGCGACTTGCCGCGAACGGCCGGCACCGGCACCCGGCGCTTGGCACGCTGGGTCGTCCCGGGTCGCCAAAACCCCAAGATGCAGAGGGCCACCAAGAGTGGCCGCGGCCATGGCTGCATCCTCCTGGGGTAGCCATCTTCACTCATCAGGGTGGGAGAGAGTAGGTATGTGTTTTCCCTGCTAACCCGGGGCCTGCACAACTCATCACTACGCGTCATGCCGGTAGGCTTATTCCTCTCAGCTTTGAAACTGAAATCGGATAACTCCATTCAGCAGTTTTATACTGCGACCTCGGCGGTCGAATTTCGACAGACTCTGGTTTCCTTAATTGTTTCGTTTTAAAAGGATGTTCTAGGTAACATGGAAATTAATGTTGTGAATGAGTTACCAGTCAAGTGATTCATGTGGCTATGAAGGTCAGAGGAATAATAGTGCGGGAAAAGTACTTCTATAGGGTATCGTATATGTACTTGCAGTTGTAACATCAGATCGGCACGTGACCCATTAATTTATCACTCTGAAAAATTGACCGATTTCATGCATAATAGGTAACGAAAGTGCTGTGCTTCCAGCACTTAAGTTGAATGACGTACCGGTAACATATAGGTCTAAGTACCAGGAAGTATTCGGCATGACATGGAACAAATTGTGGGGCCGTATATTCGTTTTCTGTGTGTAGGAAGGTCTTATAAATATATATATTTTTTGGGTTTAAATAAAATAAAATAACACTTTTCAGGCACTTTTTGGAATATTTCTTTTTGCCCCACCCAAATGTGTTCTGAATCCGCCAGTGCCCCCCCCCCCCCAATCTTTCGTTATCCACACAAATAATATCAATTATTAATTATCACAAGACCTTTAAAGGCACGTGACGAAAATGTATATGCAGAGGTCCTCAAAACCCAAAGTTCAATTTAAACAGGGATTGTTTTGACAAGCTTGCTTTCTTTCTGGGACAGAAGTTCCTCAAATAATTATTATCTCGATCGGCAAAGGCGCCGGAAACGCCTGAACAAACAAATCCCGGGAACATTTATAATTCAGTCATATTCTTTTTTGTTTTTTTCTCGCGATTGGATCACAATCTCTGCCTTTATCTAGCAATTTCTGTTCCAACAACGAAAATAGACGTGTAACCATTCACTGTGTTCAATTTAGTGGTGTAACTATATGGGGTGGGGGTTGGGGATGGACAGGTCCCCCATGTTATTAAGAACCGTGCCCCTACAAATTGGATTCTGGTTTAGTTGGGGCGTGAACGAATATTCAGAACACATTTCTGCACATTTGCGAAGAGTGGGAATGGTGAGGTGGGGAAGCCATTAGCCTTTTAGAGGTATGGCGGACACAATAGGAGGGCGCTATTTGATTTGGGTATACCCTTTGTGCCATACAAAAGGTATATACATTTGTACCCAAATCAAATAGCGCCCTCCTACTGTGTCCGCCATACCTCTAAAAGGCTAATGAACACAAGCGGGGAGTGGGTTCTATTTTGAATAAGAACTTGGCCTTGGTCTGGGATTAGTCCATGTATACATCATTTGCTTTTGCAGTAATATTCTAAAATATATGGATTGGGGGTTAGTCCTTTTTATAGCGTGCTGGCAAACAAATATGTTTAAAGTTATGTGTGCATATAGATGCTGGGAACACAGAGACAAAAATCTGTTCTAAACTATTTCCAACATTGTCGGCCGACAATCTTTTGAAAACGATATAAATTTCCACTTTTCTTGAAAACGACAGCACACCAGGTGCCATGATTTCACAGGATGCTTGAGACTACTCAGTATTTTTTTTTTTTTAATGTTTTTAAATGTTGTATACTACCTTTAAAGAAAGCCTTTACTCCAACACTGACACAATTTCACCTATAGAGGGCTGTGATTGCAGAGAACAGATAGAGATAAAAAAGGACAATCCCAATGGCCATAATGTACAATACGAGAGCGTGGGAAACTTTATTATAAGCGCATTCAACAGTGTCAATGGGGAAAACAACACATTTACATACGGTTGTTATGCATGTTAGGCACAAATTTTATAACCCGCAGTACAATATAATAGAACGTGTCAGAATCAGCACACATGAGATGATTTTTTTTCAGTTATGGATATCGTCCAACACAAGGCCAAAAGGCCACTCAAGGTGTGGACTACAAAAGAGAAGCAAAGATAGAAATCACAGGGATAGAAGGTATCTATTCACATTTCCTTTGATGTGAAAGATTATAGGTGAAATGGAAGCAGGTTACAGGTAAGGAGTTCCAAAGAGAGGCAGTACGAGGGGAAAAAACTCGAAGAGTATCTCACAGTACTAGCCTTTGGAACAACAACAACCGTGAAAGGCAAGTAGAGTGCCTGAAAGTTTGGACATGGGGAACTAATGATAAAAGGGCAACACCTTCCATATAGTGTCTTTTTTTGTGCAAATCACCCATCACAAGGCCAAAGGCCACTCGAGGTGTGGGCTACAGAGGAAAGTGTGGAAGAACCAGCCCCTCACACTGAAACAAGACAAGATAATCTGATCTCTTCACAGTATGAATAGAGTCGGGATGGGTAACTAGTCCACTGCAAGGCATTAATAATGCCTCTACCCATATTAAGTGTAGAAGTGATCTAGCCCAGGACTGGGCTCGAACCCACAACTTGCAGAATTACCCGCAGACCCTGAATTCAATAAAAGAGGCTCAAGGGAGCATGAGATGAAGGGGCTTGCTAATTGCTATGACAGATTTCAATGCTCTGTTGCATTATGATGAATGACACACTACAAATTAACTGGTACCGGTTTCCTGACTGGTCAATACATTGTAATTTGGTAATGCAGACTTTATCCTGATCAATAAAACAGACACAAACTCAACATTAACCATTAGGGATATTTACATACAAAATGAAGAAAATGGTGGTGTAAATCTCTGTGTTTTAACCCTAACTCCCTAGGAGGTGTGAACAATCGTATTGAAATTGGAGGATTCAAGACCGTTAGGGTTAATCCAAAGTAAGACAACTTGATCTTCACCTTTCAATAATGACCTCTCTGTAGGGGGTTGTGGCTACTAGTAATGGACCTTCCTCTTTGTCCAGACAACTTACTTATTCACGTTTGTGTTTGGCCTTTAGGCAACGCTATGAAATTATGTGCTTTCTATTTTTTGCCTCCAATTTGGCATGCTCTGCGTCACATTATAACTAATGCGATTGGGCAAAAATTCATAAGCTTCGTTCACCTGATTTTACCATGATAGGCAACTAACAGCAGCCATTGCTCTCCCATGTCGTTACTGACATGGTAAAACGTGGGTCATCACACTTTATATTCTCATATTTTAGACTCCTGTAGCCGTGTACCAACATTGTCTGACTAGCAATAATGATTATTCCAGTCAGGAAATCAGCTTTCTCCATGTGATCGAGAGCAATGTCACACCAGGGGTGGACTAAATCTCTTCTTCTCAGTTCCTTTCTTCTCAAACCTAGCAATACTTCTCACAATGCTCTGCTCAATACTGCTTGATGCCCCGCTCAACCCAACACCTTGCCCTTCGTCCCTTGATCTCTGACCCATGGCCTCTGCACTGGACGAATGGGTCAAAAGCTGCCGTGACATCTCCTCGTCATCCTCGTACTCAAAGTCCGACGAGGATACCAGGGTGTTGGTGGAGGCTCTCGAGTCAGTATGCCCAGCAGCTGAGGCTAAGGTCCCTTGGGAGTCTACGCTGGACTGGGTTGGTGGTTTAGCCTTCCTGGACCGGCTGCTTCGCGTGGTTTGCCTGGATGATGGAGGTTGCGGCAAGGCCTCAAACAACTCTGAAGATTGGGAGAGCTTTGGCTTGTACCTCGAGGAAGAAGTTGTCTTGGGAGAGGTGGATGGCTCTGGTGATCCTGCGGACATTCTTGGCCTGTTGGAAGCTGGTCCTGTGCTCCTGTTGCTGGAATTCCTTGCAGGTGGGGGCTCGGGAGACTTCAGCGAAGCTGTACCAGTGGGAAAGTCGCTGCTACTTGAGAAGCTCCTCAACGAAAGGTTGGACTTGATAGGGGATGCCGCACCCTGGTCGGAGTGTCTGTTGGAAGGGTGAGGCTGTGGGGATCTTTGCAATTGCCTTGGTGAGGAAGGAGCAATCCACAGCTCCTCTGACGATTTCTGGCTGGCCGCTGTATCTCGACTCGAATGTTGGTGGATTTCAGCCGAGATCGGACTCGCTGAGGAATCCAGAGGGTCGCTGTAACCATTTAAAATCCTGGATCCACCCGATGCATGGTCTGACTCAGCGCTCAGTGATGTCCTAACATCTTCTTCCTCACGTCTGTCCTGGTTTCTCTCAGCGATGTCCATGATCATCCCTGCCGTCGAGGCAACCGTGGACGTTGCTCTTGGGTTCCTCAGCAGCTCTTTGATGGTACTGTGGGACACCAATACGACTGTCAAGAAAAATTAACAGAAAAAGTATACATTTCTGCAATCCACGCTTGAGAACAATTTGGATTTAAACCGGCACGTACTTGGACTTCACATAGTGGATGGGCCAAAGATGGCCAAGTTGATGCTTTCTACCTGTATGACCTCAAATTTCAACGGGTACACGTGGACTGGGTTTGTCAGTCCCTACATATCTTGTGGACTTTCCTCAGCTCTTAAAATCTTAGGTTTACCTCTCACACCTAAATCTGTAGGCCTCATACATATGTACATACTCAACTACATGTACTATTATTTTGGTCAGTTCAGTATCAGGTGACTCGGCAAAATGTATCAACCTATATATGCTGTCAGGAATTTTTTTTGTGTGTGCAGACTGCCAAGCTTTAGGTATTTGCCCTGTGTGATAGTCCCATGACCCAGTGTGATAGTCCCATGACCCAGTGTGATAGTCCCATGACCCAGTGTGATAGTCCCATGACCCAGTGTGATAGTCCCATGACCTAGTGTGATAGTCCCATGACCCCCCCGAGTCCTATGAGCCAGTATAAAAGGTCTGTGACCTCGTGTGACAGTTCCACAATCCGTGTGTTAGTTCTGTGACCCCATGAGATAGTTCCATGACCCCAGGGGGACAGTTTGTTTATGCACCACTTTTTCCCATATATAACACCGCCTTGCACATGCTGGTACATGTATATGGAAAAAATATCAGCAGGGACGCGATGGTGAATTGACCACTCAGAACACAGCTCATGAATATGTATGAGGCACAGTAATCGGTGATAACGTACAAGGTGGGGGATCGCTGACATCAGATCTTGCCGTCATCATCTGTTGAGTATCCAGAGAGCTGACGGGTGTGAGTGAACTCGGCCTGCTCTCAGAGAGGCAAGACTCCCGGGCCTCAGCAAGCAGCTTCTGCAGGACATCATCGGGGAGTCTTGGCATTTCCCCCTGCAGACAATTTATTACAACATTAAACGGAACATAAATCAAACAAAGAAAAGAAAAACAATGCACATTATGAATAAATTAAAGAGGAAGTTCAGTGGTGAGAGAAGTTTGCGTCATTTTTCATTTTTATGTAAGATTGCGTATTGCAAAACCAAACTATTTTTTATCACGGCCCCTCTAGCACGCTGTTGCCATTTGTCTAAAAGTCATCGCTGCGGGCAGCAAACAATTTGACGTCATAGGACGAACTTCCCTTTTGTGTCTAGCACTAGGAACAAAAGGGGATTTTGTCCAATTAGATCGATTTGTTTGCTGCCCGCAGCGACGACTTTTAGATAAATGGCACTAGCGGGCTGTGCTGCGCTAGAGGGGACTTGATAAAAATAGTTCTCAAAAGTCACTTTTTTGGTATTTCATGGCAGAAATAATTTGCTGTTTGATTTTACAATACGCAATCTACAGAAAAATATAAAATGACGTAGACTTCTCTCAGCAATCAACAACATCTTTAAGTGCTGAACAACAGCAGACACTAGGCTAAGCTAAAGCTTTTGTTCCCTAACGGGGAAAGGACAAAGGACAGACAAAGGACAGACACGCAGAAGGTAAGGTTAAATAAATGTCATTTAACAAAATACCATCAATGAATATGAATCAGAAAATATCCATGGAAGTTTCAGGTGACAAACTGTAAATACCACCTACTTCAACCATAACAAGGCTAAAAACAGCTAATCTAAGGTAGAGGGCGACAAACAGCAATGGTAAGGACAAACAAACAACAGCCAAATTTCAGGAGTGAGATTTGAGGAAAATGAAAAATCCATGAAACGTCCACGAGGCATTTAATTTGTATGGCGTTGCTAAAAATGCATAAGAAAACTGCATTTTTTTGCCAAAAGATACAGTTCAAAATTACAAAAATAGAGTCAATTTTCAAAGTGAACAAAGAAAACTGTCAGGAGCTGGATTCGAACCTGTGACCTCCGGAATACCGTACTGGTGCTCTACTAACTGAGCGACATTGTGGGGATCACTCAATGAGGATACAACTTCTTAATTTTATAATTCGTCCAACAAACCACAAGGTAAACTGACTAGGCAAATATGAATAAATTTCACAGTGAACAAAGAAAACTGGCAAGAGCGGGATTCGAACCTGTGACCTCCGGAATACCGTACCGGCACTCTACCAACTGAGCTAGAGTCATCACAATGAAAAAAAAGACTGTTTCAGCTTGCAGAGGTCATTTTGGAATGATAAAAACAATTTAAAGACCAAAAAATCTTCCGGAAATCTGGAAGACATCTCACCCAAAATCCTGAAATCAGGAAAAATCCGGAGAAATCTCAGCCCTGAAACTGTTTTTCCTTGGCCCGCACCTAAACAGAGGATTAATCTTCAATAGATTGTCAAAAATTCCCAAACGGCCGCAGCTTTATGTTGAAGAGTGACAGGCGGCTTTTATTTCCCCAAGGAATAGAAGGGAAAAGCCAAATGTTGCTTTAGAATTCGGTAAGCTTAAATTTTTATTATAGAAAGTATGAACATGTCATTACATGATTCAATGGCCGGCACATGTTCAATTACAATCAAAAGAGGGCATTATTTAAAAGAACGGATGCCATGTTGGCAGGCTGGCGGCTGAAAATCGCTATACCGAACGATCGCTATACCAAACAAAATGTGTGGATCCCGCGTTATAGCGGCGTTCCACTGTACTCCATGTTAGGGCTGTGCGTTCACGGGTAATTTTGGATCCGGATACCCGAACGCCACACTGGTTCGGTTCTCGGGTACCCGGAAGTGGACCGTAAAAAAACAAAAACAAAAACAAAAAAACAAAAACAAAAAAACAAACAAAAGAAACAAACAAACAAACAAACAAACAAACAAACACTAGCTGTCTAATCATAGAGCAAGGTTTGTAATGTCCTTGTGTGCACCGTGCAGCCGCTAAAAGGCCCCCGCAAAAAATAGTTTTGCTTCCGGTTACCCGTTCTAATTTTACGGCTGCGACCCTAAAATTTGTATCGGCAAGTAAACAAAAAACATTAAAAAATCAATAAAAAAAATAATCCTGTTGTATTTTCCGTCTTCACAAAACGCCTCTCAATAACATATTTCCGTCAAAAACGCTTGTAATTTGTTTGCCTACTTACATTCGCTATTTTTAAAAAAGAAACCTCCGTTGTTTTTACAAGTTCCCTTCGCGATTACAAGTTCCTTTCGGTGCGTGATTTCCTATCACCGTGATGAAAACACGCGTGTCATGCTCAATGCAGCAATGCTGTACTGGTTCCCGCCGCGCCGCCCACTAAGTGCCAAAGAAGGCATGATGGAAATGCGGCAACCAGTCTATGCATGCACTGCATGCCGCACGTGCACTGTACACATCCCCAGGGGCCAGGGAGCGAGTGCCGTGTGCTGATTGGACGGCACGTGTGCGAGGTGGACTCACTGAACTGCGTGATTGGTCTACTATGGCTCTTTATATGGACTTATTGGTTGTTCGGCGCCGGCCAGATATCACAACGTTCGTAATAGCCTGTGATTGGGCGACTGCACGGAGCGTGCCACTATCTTCTTGGTAAAAAAAGAGGTAAAGCCTTGTCCAAAGCGATTTTATACTGGGGCGGTTCTTCTGTCGCAGGGACGGCGAAAAATATCCAGCACAAGAACAAAAATGGGGGGTCATGTAGTGTAACCGCCTTATTAAGGCAAAGTTACGATCTTGGCTTTGTGTTTATTACTGATTTCAATTATTTCAGGGACACCAGGACCTTTGAAGTTGAACATGAATTATGTTAAATTTGACCTATTATATAAGACATTCTCCATTGAAGACGTTTTCACATCTGCAGTCATTACTCATTACCTGTCGTCCAGTCTCTATAAAAATATCGTTTAGAAGGTTCAGATATTTCAAAAGACCTCGAGTACGGTTATTTACAGGAGGCGCCGGGGTGTCGCGCCGGCCTTTGCTTGTGCAGTCAAGCGTAACATACACAATAATCCAACAATGGATTGAAATTGCACAAATAGCGGCAAATGGCGTCATCCGGCCTGGTGGTACTGTTTTTTGTTTTTTGCGCCATTTTGGCGTCTTCCGTATGCAAGGGGTTAAATATTAAATCATCCACAGAGTACGAGTTAACCTGGCATGCCTGGGTACGAGTTAACCTGGGTACGAGTTGACAGGGCACATGTACATGTACATGTAGTCGGACACCAAAATAATCACACACCATAAAACAAATTTAATACTCCAAGCAAAGCCTCCTCCAAGCAAAGCCTTTTATTGTTTTTGTTTTAACGTATACCCGTAGGCCTAATACGGAGAGCGCTTCCCATTCCCGCTGCCCCAGTGTCTGAGCAACGTTCACTCTCTCAAGATCAATATTACTCCCGCCCGCTCTTTGATCATACCGCGGAGCTAGTTTAGCCCCAGCGTAAACCGCAGTTCACTTCCATTGACAGACTATAATAAGCAACAAGATAGCTATAGATAAGATACAAAGACCGCGTTCCCACTCGAATTGGGAAAAGGTGGATCAAGATCCGGCATTTTGGTGTGACCGTTGTCTAACCGCAACGAAACCGCAAGTCGCGTTCCCACTTATGCTTGATCCACCTTTTCGAACGGAAGTGTCGAGTCCAAAAGGTCACCGAGTTCGGTATTACGCATGCGCTTGCTGAGCGCGCGCTATGTGGCTGTGTTGCATGCTGGGACGGGTCAAATACATGTGCGATGTTTTGATGTTCGAAGTTTCAACATGGAGGAAGGAATCCAAATGCTTCTCGGTCTGATTTTGCCCATGGATGCAGAGAGCAGTCCAAACTTAATCGTAATATTATAAGTACTGGCTCGAATCGGATCGTAAAACGTATTTTCTTCAAACTTTGCTACGGTTGTTGCTCTATGACACGCTGCAGGCTATACACTAACACGGAATTATTTGTGGATGGAAAAATAAGTAAAATTACACGAATGAAAAAGGTTTAGAAGCGGACGACTTTCCAGTACGGAACGAAAGGAATACACATGTACGCTGAATGGATGCATGCACGCTTGCATCGCGCACGCATGGTGACACATTTTGTATACAGCCCGTAGTTCAGTAGTTGTTTATTGTGCATGTCGTGCATGTGGGAAATTTTCACATGAGCTACACGCCTAAACGTATTTCTTCGTTCATCAGACCGCAAACTGTTCGCGCCACTCGTGCACCAGCCGGATGTTGACAGGTCAAATTGCCGGATCAGATCCACCTTTTGCGTTCCCACTTGATCGTGATCCACCAATTGCAGGATCTGATCCACCAATTGGGGGATCTGTATCCTGGTCTTTAGATGGATCAAGAAAGGTGGATCAGATGCTGATCCACCTTATAACGGTTAGCGTTCCCACTTACACAATTGCAGGATCTGATCCACCAATTGGGGGATCTGATCCGGCAATTTGGCAAAAGGTGGATCAGATCCGGCAATTGGTGGATCTAGTGGGAACGGGGTCAAACAGCGTTGGCCGACCACATTATTGATACTTTCCATTCACTGCATTTTTGTTCGGAAGTTTCGGGTACCCGAACCGGAAAAATGGAACCGGATATTGACGCCGGCATTCGGGTATCCGGGTACCCGGATACCCGGAACAGGCCTACTCCATGTTTGAATATTAAATGCAGGAATATCCCAAAATGCACACCCTTGTGCTGGATGTATTGCCTACCTGCACACTGTAACCATTCTCATCCATCGTGGAGTAGGTGTGGACCGATCGGGGGGAAGCATGGAGGATGGAATCGGTCTCAGTGGCTGCCCTGGAACTCAGCTCAGAGCACTGCTCCAAAAGGTCCGACAGATTATCTTGGGAGAGTCGCGGCGATTTGTAAATCTGAATCAAGAAAATAATCAGGATCTCAGTAAGTTCTAGCCAAGCCCTGTTCTACAGTATGGCTGGAGCATCTCAGAGCATTTCCAACATAAATATTTTGAAATGTTTCCCAAAGTAAGTCAACAACAGTCTTACTTTCTAAAGAACAGTTATTAAAAGGTCACTCACCAGAAAATTGTTTTTTGCTTGAGGAGTAAATGACGTTGCTATTGTACATAGGCGAGTGCCTAATTATAAATCACAGGCAAAGTTGTAGACCCAAACAATTAGGGGCTGAAACCAAAATTGGGTTGCAAGCAATTTTCGGGAGCCTTTTGGGGGAATTTCCAATATTCCAAAACTGGAAAACATTAGGGGGGCAGTTTTGTGGCGATATCCGCTCCGTGCATCAACTGTTGCGGTCACTGCCTGATGAGATGATGGGCAGCCAACTAAGCGCATGAATCAAGCTTCTGCATTCAAGTCAAGCCTCAAAAACAATGGCATTCAATGAACACGACTACTTTTGTACATGAAACTGCAGCTTACATTGTGAGCCTGTCAACCACCTTAGAAGAGATGCATGACAAAAAGTGTCACTGAGTGCCCATCCAATACCACCATTTTAGTATATCACATTAAGATGGAGATAGAGCCCATAGTTCCCATGCCTTCTCCTCCACCCCCCTGGCATATAAGTACTACTTTTGTGTTTTTTCAGGTACTGGTATACCAGGCACCTCTGATAATGACCTCATTCTTAGTTTGTAACTACGGAGAAGCCCTTTCGTGACAGAAGAATTCAGTTCTGGTGAAGATAGAGTTAACAAGTTCTTTGCTGAATTTTTGACCTCAACTGTGCAACAAGTTGGGATCTCCATTTAAAAGCCTGATTACCACGCACTGAATGCAGTACCTCAGCGTAAACCGTGGTACTGCTAACACTACCGTCTATTCAATAAAGGATGTACTCCCTTACTTCTCTCTCCACCCTGGTCTCCAAGTACTCCAGCTCATCCTCAATCCTCTTGAGTCGTTCCTGCTGCATCCTGCCTTCTTTGGTGTCTTTCAGGACCTGCTCACCAGGATCGATGTCTCTGTGGTACAAGTAGCCATCCCTCGCCTGCACAAAAAAACAAATTACAATACGCTATCTTTACCCATCATCTCTAATGATTTGAAGAAGATCGAAATATACTCACAGACATCAAATTTATTCATTCATACTTTTAATACATTTCTTTCGTTCCACCACGTGTCCCTGCTCCTACACCATCAGCAAAATGCAATTGAATACCCGATTGAAACAAGGGCCCAAGTCCACTTGAAAAGATTTTGAGAAAATATAATCCACACATGATAGCCCATGGTGTTAGCAGTAACTTCCCGTGTCTCACTCAGTTTGGCCAAAAATGGTGGACTTGGACCCTTTTTTTCAATCAGGTATTCAATTTATTCCTCATTTTTCTGGAGTGACATTGGAATGCGAATCCTTCACTACCTGGAAGGGCGTGGTGCTGATACGGTCAAAGTCCTCGGCAGGAAGCAGAGCCTTGAGCTTGGCGTCAATGTCCTGGAGGGCTTGTTGCACCTGAGCATCAGGGATGTAGCCAACTCCGGTTGATAGCTGCAGGGCATTCAGGCCTCTAGTGCTGTCCGGCTGATGGCGATCAAAAATACAAGAATGTACTATCTCAATCTCCAGCCTCAAAGAGACAGTGGGCCAATTTCACGGATCTCCTTTTTTGTACAGTTTTGTTATAAGTAAAGAAAAATATTTGCTTAGCGAAAACAGTCTGCCTGACTATTCCCATGTGTGTGCATAGTTTCTCACATATGCACCCATACGGGGTACCTCTATTGTAGACTTTACTTTCCTTCTTTTATTCTCCTTTGTCCCTATTGAAATCTCAAACTCCATAGCGTTAACTTTGTGGGGTACCTGGATTTCTAAAGACTCCCCCGTGGGGTACCATTGTCCCCATTGTTACCCTTTCTTCCCGGTATCCCATAAGGAGACTATTACTCTAACCCACCTCAATCCTCAAAAATTTTCCTTGCAGTTTTGGAGGATTTTGGAAGATTGAGGATGAATGGTGTTTCAAGAAAAAGAGGATTTTGGAGGATTGAAGATGAATGGTATTTCAAGAAAAAGATGATTTTGGAGGATTGAGGATGAATGGTGTTTCAAGAAAAAGATGATTTTGGTGGATTGAGGATGAATGGTATTTCAAGAAAAAGAGGATTTTGGAGGATTGAAGATGAATGGTATTTCAAGAAAAAGATGATTTTGGAGGATTGAGGATGAATGGTATTTCAAGAAAAGGATGATTTTGGAGGATTGAGGATGAATGGTGTTTCAAGAAAAAGATGATTTTGGTGGATTGAGGATGAATGGTATTTCAAGAAAAAGAGGATTTTGGAGGATTGAGGTACATGTCTGTCATCAATGTTTAGATTTTTCTCTTCTTATGGACGGGGGGAGGGTTAGAAATTAAAATTATAATACAGAAATAAAAAAACAAGGAATAAAAGGATGGAGAAAGGAAACAAATTTGCACCTTTTCTTCCTCATCCACCAGCATCTCTACATCTTGGAGTAATTCGTCAAGACGTTTCTTCTCATCATCCGTCATGGCTATCACATTGCCTGCATCACTGGCCAACTGCGATGACAAAAATCAATTTAAAAAAATGTAGAATGCAACTAACAGCAGACTAGATACCCCATGACGAGCCAAATCAGAATTACGATGCGCCTGCGCAGACCTGAAAACAACTTTGTGCTTTCCGTGTGCTTCGGCCAATTCCCCTGAAATTCAGCAGAGACATGTGTTGGCCAGTTATGTACAACATGGCATCATTTGATTGCACTGCAGTGAACAACAAAAGGGAGTTTTATCCGTTTTCACCCAACTTTGGTCAAAAACAGTATTTTATGCCATAGTTTGTACAAATGCCTTTAAATTTGGTACCTGTATTATTTGTATGATTATCGACTGTGGGTCCATTTTCAGACATCCAAGGTCACCAGTGGGGGGACTATAACTAATTTTTTGGCATGTTTTGGGAAACCGCCCGCATGTAGTTACAAATCAAGAGTAATGTCATTATGAGAGCCATCTGGCAGGAAATACCAGTACCTAATAACCCTCCGAGAAACCCCCCCCCCCAAAAAAAAAACAATTAAAATAAAAATAAAAAATTGACCGACTGACACAGGTGGTTTCATAATAGAATATTTCATTACTGATACTGACAATGAGTTATCTGCTTACTTTTTGACCTGTCTATTCTATTCTACAGTTCAAAAGAATTAGGGTTTCTATTCAAAATCCTGATGCAAAGCATTGCAGTACCTGCCGACAATACCACCTGTTTAATAAAGATGCCATCCCTTAGGCAAAGCTCAAAACGGCACACACAAAAATGTGATTTCCTGACTTACTCCTCATTACGACAAAGCAGTAACTGTTGACAATGAAAAATAACGTACATCTATGTTCCTTTGAATGAAGTCACTTTCTCCTTGTGAGGCGTGCTCATGACCTTTGCCCTTTGACCTTCGCTTCCCGCCCCGCTTAGCCTTGGTGCTGCCCTCTGCCTGACTGCTTCTGTCAGTACTGTTTCCTTGCTGAGATTTAGAATCTGCTCGGTTAAAAAAAAAAATCAAAAAGTTTTCAAATTTGTATTGTTAATCTGTTAGCATTAGATAAGTTATATGAGCTTTGCAATGAGACATTTCACAACAATTTTCGAGAGGAGCGGGCCGAATGCTCCTATTCTTACAGTGTTAATGTATATCATGTATAATTGATGTTATGCTGAATATGCATAGAGGGAATGAAAGCGAGTGTGCTTTATAATGTCGTCTGGGTGCGACAAAGATTTGAACACTCAAATTACGGGTTTTTACAAAGTACATCATAACTTTTAAAAAATTGACCAACGAAATGTAACATACTGATTCCTACAGTATCAATGTAAATGCGTGAAGTACGCAATAAAACAAATATATTTTAGGAAGACCAAATAAGAAAGCACAGTGTAGGATGTGCTTTTTTTTCTTTCCAAATTAGTTTTCTTCCACAGTTTGTTTTGTAGGGGAAAATGTTCAGTCGGAGCACTGGCATAGCAACTTTAAGGCTTCAAGTCCAAATTGGGCCGGTATGTATACCGGCTCCCGGTATGCAAACCGGTTTATTTTAATCCTCCGAAACTGGGTTGGATACCGGCCGAGCCTCTACTGGAAGGCTGGCCCGGTTTGGGAGTCCATTGTGTCCAGTTCCTGGGCTGGTGAACTCCTTCTAAATGCAGACAATGGGGTGACTCTAATCCGCTAATAATCCACCACGGGTTAACAGAAGGCCCTAAACATTCGCTCAGTTGCAAAGAGTTTGCCACTGGTCACTCAGATCTGTCCGCACAGTATTCACACTTCAGTAATCACCTACACATACGCATATAGTGTCTAGGTACCCCCCCTCTCCCATTGTAAACACTCTGCAAAGCCAGGCAGCACGCTAGCCAAGCTCAACCGTAAGTCTATTCATTAGGGTGGCTTTGAAATGCCGACGAGCAAGAGGACTTGTACAGGCCGGGGATCGAGGGGTATTATACCGGCCGAGGTTTAAACCGGCTTGATACCAGGAGCCGGTATGCATACCGGCCCAAAATGGACTTCGGGCCTAACTACTTGACCACTATGCCTGGTTAGGAAGATGCCTCCACTGTTTCAGTGGAATTACAGGCATGCTAGTAGGGCTGTGCATCTGAACCAGGTACCCGAGTAACTGACCACTAATGTCAGGAACCGAGATTATGGAATCGAGTACCTATAACCTTAACCCTAACCTTCCCAAATCCTCCAAAATCCTCTTTGCAAAATAGAGGAATTTGGAGGATTGAGGGCACTTGGAAGTTGATGCATCGAAGGATTTTGCAGGATTGAGGTTACTAGGGGTTTTTGCCCCTGCAGGAATATGGAGGATCCAGGTTATCAGGCTCAATGTGATACATGAGGATTTTGGAGGATTGAGGTTACATGGGGGGAAATGATGTAGGGAGTTAGGGTTAATGAATTTATTACTTAGTCATTTCCCAGAAAATGAAAAAAAAAAGTTTTTTGAATGTCATCTGTGGGGAATTTTCAAAATGAAAACCAGGGTACATGGAAAAACAAAACAGATGAATGTTTACGACGCTTGCGAAAATGCAATTTACGCCGTAAACTTGAAGCTGTAAAGCTCACTGTACACGCTTGCATATTGCTGTATCGATGCACCAATGTGGTAGTATTAACGTGCAGACCTTTATAAACAACATAAACAGCAATTTCCAAGATTACATTTTTGGGATTGGCTTTCTTTAATGGGTACCCGGGTACCCGTGCTTTTTTCCCCCATTCGGTACCCGATTCCTGTACTACCCGTAAAAGCACACTCCTACCTGCCAGGGTCCACTGGCAAATTTGAATCGCTACAGCATCCAGTACTGTTTAACAAATGGCGAAATTTACATCAACCCATTGATAAGTTCTGATAAAAAGGTAAAGAGATAATTTCTCACTTCCTTCGGTTGTGTCGGTGCCACTGATGACTTCCTCCCCGGCCCTGGGAGTATCTTTCTCTGCTGGCTGCGTTGTGAACACAGGAGACACAGGTTCTTGGTCCACTGAAACTCCTGTAACAACACACAACTTGGCAATAAAAATCCAGCCACAACATTTTCGCAGCCAATTACAAAGTGTCTTGAGACTGTCTCAAGACCTTTTTTGGTCTCGGTCTCGTCCTAGCAAAGTCTCGATCTTGGGAGGGCTGGTCTCGGTCTCGAATTTGCAGGTCTCGGATGCCAAGGTCTCGGGGTTTTACCCTCGAGACCTGTCAAAACCACAACAAAATACAATGCACCATACGAATCTAGTCTTCATTAACAACATTGTACTTGTACAAGTTTTCATGCTGAAGAATTAGATTGAAGCTGGAATGGAGACCAGTCAATGCAGCTTGTTTATATTTGGATTACTGGTACCCACGGACATGGGTTGCCCTTGTATTTCACTGGTGCACATGGGCACATGTGTGCAAACAGATAGATGTGTTCAACGTCCATGCCTAAATGTACACAATGCATGCTTTTAGAATTGGCCTATTTTTTTAAACCTGTGATCGAGTACGACTGCACGTATTTTGTAGTAACCTACAAAAATCAACTTATGAAATTAGCACAAATTATTATCTTTTCAAAGTGAACAAAGAAACTGGCAGGAGCAGGATTCGAACCTGCGACCTACCAGTTTCTTTGTTCACTTTAAAAATGTATTCAAAATTTACCTAGTCAGTTTCCCTTGTGGATTGTTTGACAAATTATTATCGGCGGGAAATTATCTTTATGAACACTTTAATCTAAAGCAGGGCACAACACTCAATGAGGGAAATCAGCTTCAACGCCATACATTTGTATTCATGCTTGGTCTCGGTCTCAGTGTCAGAAGTTGTGGTCTCAGTCTCTGACTTGGTCTCGGCCTGCAAAAGTCTCGGCCTGCAAAAGTCTCGGTCTCGGTTTTGAAACAGCTGGCCTCGGTCTCGGTCTCGCCAAAGCCTTGGTCTCGGTCTTGGACTCGGACATGAAGGTCCCGACTACAACACTGATTACAAGTGTCAGGTTATCCCACGAAATGGGCCCAAAAAATGTGTACTGTACAATTGAAATTAAAAGAAGTTGTTAAAGATGTCCCTAATATGAAGTAAAAATAATCCTCATAAAAAACATCCATGTACAATGCACATGTCATCCGAGTAACCATACACATGGTCATTTTTCCGCATATCTCCACTTCGCCAATGTGGTAAACACAGTGTGATGTCATTACTTGGTATTAAAGTCTACTGCCTTTGTGGAAGGAGAACCAATGGGGTCACAAAGAACTTTTGGTGGGGGGTGGGGGGGAACAGAAGGGGAACAAGCAGGTACAATAATCTATGCTACCATACCTTCACTGTGGCTAGCTGGAGGCACTAGTGCCAGGAATCGGATGGTGTTATCAGACACCTCACGCTGCTCCTCTCTACCCTCTGGCTTGAGGCCCTGCAGCTCTCTCTCCAAGTCTCTGTGCGCCTGTAGCCTTTGGCGTTTCACCTCCTTCTCCTAGGTCAAAGGTCAAGCATGAGCACATTATTTGGGTCTTGCCTTTTGGAGATCCAAAAGGGGCGGGTGGGACACATTTGACCACTCCAATCCTAAAGGGGGACGTCACACAGTAAATATTATTAGAAGGAACAACTGGCCCACATTTTTGAAAGAAAAAATATAAAAAATGTAACCAAGCGTTTTACCCTACGTATGTGAGACGTGAGTCACAGCTCAGACATGTGCAGCATGGAAAAAATGTATCGCACAGTAGAGTCATATACATGGACGGCTCAGCCTTTCATTTTATGAATGAGAAAGCCTGGCCTTGTCGCAAAGGGGGGAGTGAGTTGGTATAATGGTGGAAGTCACCAAGCATGGGTCTGTATAGGCCTAAAACTTGGGACAATTTCTTTGAGATCTGAAAATGTACCCTGTATTAAGATCTGGGGCCAATTTCATAGAGCTGCTTAAGCAACAAAAAATTGCTTAAGCACAAAAAAAACCTTGCTTAGTAAAATCAGGTAAGCAGCCAAAACCCCAGGTGATTTTTTTATGATAAGCAAACAACAGCTAAATACCGGTCACACGCAATATAAATCATATGGAATTTTGGCCGGCAATATGATATTATTAAGCAAGGTTTTTTTGCGCTTAAGCAAATTTTTTGCTTAAGCAGCTCTTGCAGGACCCAGGAAAACCGTAAGGGTGGTAGGGCTGGAAATCTAAAATGTGTCCAACTTTTAGCCTTGTACTGGGCAACGTCTATTCAAAAATAAAATTGTGTGTGGTGAGGTTTTGTCACTCAAAATTACTCAAACCGTTTTGACATTGGTGAGCCATCCGAATTAGGGCTGTTCATTTTCGAATAATTTACTATTCGAATAATTTACTATTCGAATAATTTACTATTTGAATATTCGAAACTGGGTTTGACCGAATATTCGAATATTCGATACTCGCCGATCAAGTTTTTCAGTGCATGCCACACCGGAAAAAAAACATTGCACATAAAAGCACGCCGGTGTTTTACGTATGGCGATTGATATTATGGACCGTTCAAACGGCATTTTGTTTGCATGCCCCTGTTGTATCAAGGGTTTTTACCAACAGGAACAATAAACTTCCGTCCACAAAAAATTGCGATTGACAAAAATGCGGCATTTGACACTGCTAAGCGCCGTAACTTTCTTTTAAAATAGCATCAGAGTCGTATCTGTACGTGCATATATATCTTTTCGAATATTCGGGACAGCCCTAATCCGAATTGCCGGGCATTGGCTCGATTAACTCTAGCCGAAATGTACATGAATGGCTGGCAGAATAGGGTAATAGGCGAATGTTACAATGCAACAACAACAATTGATGATGTAATGAAATTCGCTTCTCTTTCACATTCGCGTGAAGTACGAACTGGCCTTAACGCTGCGCAGCATCGCATTTGATTTTTGTTTCACGTACAAAACAACCAGCTCTGTGAATAAAGCTGAGATATCTCAAGTACCTTGAGCACCTTCTTGGCCAGGATGCGGTCGAGTTGCTGCATCTTCCTCATGGCCTCACGGATCTTCGGGTCAGGGATGCTGTCCAGAGGATCCGGCGTAGATGGTGATTTCTCATCTGCAATGTTGCCACGTTTTCCATCGCTCTTGGAGCTATTGCTGTTGTGACCATTTGTGTTTGGTTGCTGCCGGTGCTCACTGCCTTCTGATTAAAAAAGGAAAGAGAAAGCGTCCTTAATTCTTTTGAGAAATACATGATTTTCAATGTTATCACCCTTCGCAAAAGCTTGTCAAAATGTGTACATTCAAAGAGAGATAAATTTCTCTACAATTAGAACACATTACAAGAATGAAAACATCATCAAACTGCCAGACATAACTCTTAATTGCATTTTAGATCAACAACAGTTTATGACGGTGAATTCTGGGTCATTCCATAAAGTTGGGGTCCAAAAGTATGACATTTTTTGTTGTGTCCCTGTATGTTACACCTGACCGATGTAATTTCCCATCAAGCATCATTAAAATTGACTTCATACTATTTTTTACTTGTTTGGCAGGTACTTTGCTTTACATAATCACTCTTGGAGATAAAAGGCATTAAACAATGTGTCCTGAATTGCAAAATATGTATGTCGGATGTAACCCGGACACCAAAATTGGACCCCAAATTTATGGACCCTTCTAAAGATTTTTTTGATTTTAAAGTGCCTCCACGTAACATGATTTTGTACCTTTACTATCATCTGATTGGCCGTCTACATCGCATTCACTCTCAGTGTCAGACGAAAACAATTCAACGACCTCAAGATCAAATTCCTATGACAAACAGAAGAACAGCCGACAGATTCTTTGTTACACCATGGCAATATTTTGTGGGAATGAGATTGTGGAAATTTGCAAATTAAGCAGTTAGACTACACAATTTGGGGAATGACACAATAAGCCAGTTCGGTATTTCAACTGCGCATACATGTGCACAATGACATTTTATCCCGAATGACCTGCGTGAACGCAAAGGTAGTCGCACAACGCGCACGAGTTAAATACAATCAGAATGGGCGTTCGCGTAACATGGCGTGGCATTACGTTAGCAATTTTATCCCGAATAACCTTTGACCTTTCAGTTACGGAACTGGCTTAGTGTTACAGTTTTGTGTGTGCTGATCACATGTAGTCTACGTGAAGTCAAGGTTTAAAGGTAGTATTTACAACATTTATGTTTTTTCCCGAAAACCAAAAAAAAAATGGGTCGGGGCCATTAAAATAAGGTAGGTAGGGTAACTGGAAGCAGAAATTTTTTTTTGTTGCCTCTAAGTATGTAGGTCAACACATTATAGACCCTTTTACGGATGAGGGTACATGTATGCGTTCCACTGCACTGTGGGGAACTTTATGCAACACAAAACCCCCATTAGAACCCCTTCGCGTTTTCCAGGAACCCTGCTGAATCCAACAGAATTCAATGACAGAAAAGTGTGAAGCCTGTTGAATCCAACAAAATCCAAAAGATCACTGGTTCACTGCCAACATTAACAAAATCCAACATACAGTACACCCACTGTTTGATATTTAACAATTGTTGACTGCATGTGAGGTGGGATATGACGTTTTTAACACCCGAGGGACGCATAGCACCCGAGGCGAAGCCGAGGGTGCTATGCGTCCCCAAAGGTTTTAAAAATGTCATATCCCACATCACAGCAGTCAACAATTGTTTTGTTATATCACCAAACCCATTTTTTTAAAGTTCAACTTAAACAAATCACTCAAACAAATCACGCGATCAAAACAGCTGATCATCTGCTAGTCCGCTGTTCCCACTATAGTTTACTGTCATCAACAGTGTAGCGTGGGTACCAATGATACAGCTCAATAGCTAGCTGGCTGCGCTGATGTGTGATATCATGCTTGGAGTGTGCCATGCGTTTTATAGACCGGGCACGTGATCGTTCTAAGCCAATCAAAATACAGTATCCAAGACGGGGATATAACAATGTTGTATTTAGCATGGTCCGGGTTCATAGAACAAACTGCCCCACAGAAATGTGCAGCATATTGTGGGAAAGTTTTTACTTTGTTACCCCGCCAACATGGGCCGAGAATCTAACCATCCATTTGTTCGTAACAAGTAATGCGAAATAAAATTGCCAAGGTAAAATCTTTTCCATGCAACCTTTACTCCACACTTCCGATCTATAGGTCTGTAAAAGGGCCTATCTCTACTCCATAACATTATTTTCATATACCTGTTGATTCAGAACAGGGGACTCCGGAGGTAGTATCTCGAGTGAGTTGGTTGTATCAAGCCCTTGCCTTGCGCTCCCAGCAGATGACGGGGTTCCTAGCGAGAAACGGCTCCCTGGCCGGTAGTGGTTCCGATGGTTGCTAGCCGGTCGTGATATCTCATCCAGGTTACCTTTTGTGATGTCCATTGCTCTGTAAGCATTTCAAAGATAACAGGGATTAACATTTCCGGGCCGGACTATCTCCATTCCCCATACACTAGTGTACACATTAGGTCACAATGGTCAAAAGGGATTGTGGGAAGAAAACAAAAGCAAACATCGCTCCCTTTTCCTTCCCACAATCCCTTTTGACCATTGTGACAAAAAATGCAAAACCGCATTGATTCGCATGGCAAGTGCGGCGATTGTGTAGTGTAGGGCCCTGTTTCCTATAACTTATAAAGGAACAAAAATCCACTTTTAGGTTATTGGAATTGCCAAACTAGTTAGCGACATTACAAACCAACAGGTATGCCGTAGATAAAGGGCAGGGTTTTAGTTTTTGAGGAAAATTTTGGGGTAAAGCGGCGATGGGGACGACAAAATGCAACGCAAAAACAAAGATGGCGATCACCGCGATGTACAGTAAACACGCAAAACCGGGTTCATTCGCATTGCAACAGGTGTGGGTGAAAGTCAGACCTAGTCGGACCCTCCTGGATCCTCCAAAGTAAATGTTATTTTTTCAATTTAATGGATGGAATGAATGGTATTCCAATTAATACTAACTCTTAAGATAATTCTCAAACAATCCACAAGATAATCGATGGTTTCAAAAATACCTTCACGAACAATGAGACAGTACAGGATCCAGGAAGGTCCGTTTGTCCGAGTAACGGTAGCATTAGATCCGAAGGATCCGGGTTTTACCAATCGCCCATGGCAACTGCCGTAAAGCGCGTAAGAAAAATGCATTTTCTACCGCAATAAACTGTTTAAAATTACAAAAAAAGATGTCAATAGAATTAAGAGAAGTCTGCTTTAGGTTAAAAAAATAATTTTGGAATGAGAAAAAATACCCTTGACCCAGGTTGGACGATGTCTTCATTGCACTACGACTAACGTCCTGGATACGAGATGTCGCATTAATTGAAATCAAAACTTTAACAGGATTTTGTTCACGTTTTACCTCGTTGTAGAAGCTAATTTCATGCCCACACATACTCTTTGTGTCCTTATCTATCTGTCCTTTAGGTTCAGGAATTCCATATGATACGCTGGCCGACGTTTTCCCGGAAAATAAACTCAAACGCAACGTTAAACTTGTAGACTCTTTTCATCAGTTTCATACCGAGTTACATGACGTACACGGGGCACGTGTGTGCGTGCACACATACACGCGCGACCTCCGAAATTCTGCCAGTGCGACATGCTGCTGCGTGCAGCGCAGGCGCAATGTGCACGCGCGATTTGCCTGGCAACCACTCGCATGCGCACTACCGTTTGGGCTGGCTGCGCGGTACGAACGGTCTTGAAAAGTGTTTTCTGTGTAGTCTACAGATACTTTTAAAGTTCCAAATCTGTTTTGGGCTATAGAAGATTACAAGAACGAATTTGGGAGGTTATTATGGACGACGTAATCGATGTTGTTTTGAAGGAATATGGCATATCGCAAAGCAAGATCCTCAGTACGAACACGAACGTCACGCAAGTTATTGTGCCTGCGCGTACCGCATAAGGGGGGACAGTTACTAGGCAAACCGCGCATGCGTATTGTGCATGCACGCGCGCGCGGCCTAGTGCTTGCGTGCACGCGTAATTATACGCACACATACGTTTTATGTACGTATACTTGGTCTGAAACTGATGAAAAGAGTCTACAAGTTTAACGTTGCTTTTGAGTTTATTTTCCTGAAGAACGTCGGCCAGCGAAGCATAAGGAATTCGTGAACCTCACGGACGGATAGATAAAGACACAAAGAGTATAATGGGCATGAAATTAGTGTCTACAGTGAGGTAAAAATATTGTAATTTTGTTTCTAATTTTTTTCAACTACTTCCAGCAGCTTCATATTCTGGACTCCCTCGCAACGCGAAGGGAGTCCATACTGGGCTACCCTTGACTCTAATTTCATCAAAACTAAAGAGGGGCCCTACACTACACAATCGGCGCAAGTGCCATAAAGCGTGTCAAAAAATAGCATTTTCTACCACAATAAACTGTTCAAAATTACAAAAAAAGATGTCAATTAACATGATTAAGAAAAAGAGAAGTCTGCCTCAGGTTGAAAAAGACATTTTGGAATGAGAAAAAAATGTCCTTGATGACTCTAATTTGATCAAAACTAAAGAGGGCCCTCACGTTACACTACACAATCTAAAGGCACCCCCTTAAAATATCCGTTTTATTGGTCTATATTCATGGTAAAAACAGGTAAAAACAGCCTTTGTTTAGGACAACTTAGAATTATAGAAATGATGATCCAGATTGCAAAAGAGATTTTTTTACATTCTGAAATCCCGTCAAAAAAATCCTGAAATCAGGAAAAATCCTGACAAATCTCACCCCTATCAATGTTAGATTTGGTCAGAACGCAGGGGAAAGGTAATGCCGCGCTTGTACCCCCATTTTCAACTTACTCATGAAGTCGATACAATTTACAAAATAATGATAAATGTGCGGCTCAAAATCTTCTTCCACTCCACCAAAATGTAATACGCGCTCCTCCATATGTCATGTATGTCCTCATAGCAACCAACACAAAATCAGACTGAAAAAGCGCCACCTGGTGACGCTCAGGAGTAAGGTAGCAATGTATCGCGGCCTTGAAAGGACATCACAGTTTCTGCACAGCGATGTCGCACACTGGATCCGCCTCTGTAAATGTCGCCGCCAACGTCAGAAGAGGTCTAGCAAGACCCACCCCCCCCCACCCCACCCCACCCCCACCCCAGGATATTGCCCTTGACAATAATATTTATACTGAATGCTCAAGAAAAGAAAAGAAAAGAACATAGAAATGTACAATTGCGGACACAGACATGGGTGCATATTTTAAGAAGACGATGCTTGCAAATTTCCTAAGCATATAAATAAAAATTAGAGAAAAGCCCGAATGACGAGACAGACAAAACATTCCTTGATTTTTTCGTATACCTTTAGAGTTTATGAATCAAAAGGTATGCATTATGTGGTTATGCCTGTTATAAAAAAGTTATGTGATGTTGACCAAGCTTTCAGGTGTCGGTGTAAAAGGTCATTATGCCCCCCCCCCCCCCCCCCCCCCCGAATAAATCTGTCCCCCCGGACAGATTTATCAGGTTGCGACCCGTTGTGTCCGGGGCACAGAATTATCTAGATAAATCTGTCCCCTCCAGGTTTTTCTGTCCCCCTGCCCAACGGTAAATGTGTCCGCCTGGTAAATTTGGCCACGTGCAACGTAACACGTATCATGCATGCAAGTACACAGGTTGAGAATTATTACGCGTGAAAGAAGTCTGCAGAATTCGGAGTGCTGCCATGTCTATGCAAGAAAATTACAGGTCGATTGAATTATAAAGAGACAAAGTTTATTTTTATTTTGATAGCTTCATAAAGGGCAGAAAAGTACAAAATGTATCCTCTGTGAAATCAATATATCAAAACAATATATGGAACGGGCCTTTCGTGGCAAAAAAGGGGACAAAATATCCTGGATGAGGGGGACAGAATGAACGGGCCAAGGGACCCGGGACACTTTTACCTAGGCAAGTCTGTCCGGGGGGACAGATTTGAGGGGGGGGGGGGGGGGGGGGGGGGGACAGAATTACCGTCTACATCGGATTCACCGCGGGGCCACACAGCCCGGCTAACCGGCTCCCATAGAACTCTTCAGGGCTCGGATTCCGGTCCATCACAGATCAGATCCCAGTCCATCACACCTCCTTCCCCACTCATCCATATAACCCGAAGGTCTAGCACCATAAAAGGGAGGAACATTTATTTATCAGACAATTCGGAGTTTTCACGATACATACAGCCAAGCAATGAACACTGTGATCGAAGCCTTAAATCAGCAAAAGGCATTAAATTAATATGCTCTATATGTTCGATCGTTTCTTCCTAAGTTGGAAGAAATACGATTGTTAGCGGTCGAGACAAAGCCCCATTTCATTGGCCTTGTTGAAACATGGCTTAATGATTCAATAGATACCCAGGAACTTGAAATACCCAATTATAAACTTTACAGGAAAGATCGGAATCGCTCTGGAGGCGGAGTTGCAGTGTTTGTCAGCGATACAGTTGACCACAAGATACTCCTTACTGACAGTATGAACAAAGTTGAATCGATATGGTTGGAGATCCAGCTGCCATCAACAAGACCATTGATTATCAGCTGTGTTTATCGACCACCAGACAATGAGGGATTCTTCGAGGACTTTCCAGCTATTCTTGATGATGTTACGAGTATGTATAACTCCGCTGGAAATAACATGCATGGGCGATTTTAATGCTGATTATTTGACTCCAAGTTCAAGCCATTGGACAAAATTTAAACAACTTTTTAATAATTATGAACTGAATCAATTAATTACCTGTACTACAAGAATAACTCGGCATAGTTCTACCTGTATAGATCATGTCTGGACCAATCAACTATCTATGTATACTAATTCAGGAACAATGGAGTTTAATCTTAGAGACCATTTATTGATTTATGCTGTTCGAAAGTCTGTGAAAATTCCCGAAGGTCATAAATATATTCATGCTCGTTCATTTCGAAATGTTGATGAGGAAGCTTTTAATCATGATCTTAAATATCAACCATGGCCGATATACTGGAACGATTTATAGATCCAAGTACAGCATGGAATATTTTTAAGGATATGCCAATGAGTGTTTGTGATATTCACAGCCCAGTTAAAAGTCTGAGAGTTTGCACAAAGAAAGCAGAATGGATCAACGATGAATATTTGGAACTCCGACGAAAATCTATGCTAACATAACCAGAAATGATGAACTTCATGGAACAGCAAAGGTTCTTCGAAATAGATTGAATAATCTGGGTATTAAATTTAAAAAACAGTACTTCAATAAAATTCTTTATGACAATAAAGGGAATACTACAAAATTGTGGACTACTCTTAAAAGCTTGCTTCCGAGTAATAAATCAACTTGTACTTACACTCATACCGGAGACAAACAAAAGAATCATGACGTTGCAAATCGTTTTAATGAACATTTTGCTAGTTTGGGCCAAATTCAAGACAACCAGTTTGATACTATTTTCGAAGTTGATACAGAATTGAATGAGAACAATTGTCTAATGAATGATCAACACAATTTTCAGTTTTGCCTATTTTTTACTGGCGAAGTATTGAAGCTTCTTAGGAAAATACCTACTGGGAAAGCCTTTGGTATGGATGGGATTAACGGCCGTTTTCTAAAAACTGGTGCTAATGTTCTTGCCAAACCGCTTGCTTTAATTTTTCAATTAAGTTTGCAGACTGGTATTGTTCCCGATGAATGGAGATTTGGCGAAGGTTACTCCAATCCACAAAGGTGGTGTAATTCATGATCCTAATCAATACAGACCTATATCAGTTATATCGATTGTTATGAAAAATGTTGAGCGTATTATTCATAATAAGTTTTCTCATTTTCTTACAGTGAATAACTGCTTAGCACAGGAGCAGTCGGGCTTCAGACCTCTTCATTCCACACAAACAGCACTTCTTGATGTCTCAGACTTTTTACTGAAACAGATGGACAGTGGTAAACTTATTGGAACAGTTTTTTTAGATCTTCGGAAAGCTTTTGACACTGTCAATCATACAATCTTGCTTAACAAATTACACATTATAGGCTTAAGAGGTCTGGAGCTCGACTGGTTTCGGTCTTACCTTTGTAGAAGGACACTAAGTAACTAAAATTGGAAATGTTTTGTCGAACAAATCTGATATTAATTTTGGAGTCCCACAAGGAACTATCTTGGGCTCATTATTATTCTCTATATTTATTAACGATATCACGTCTGTGACTGAGCATACTAAAATTGTTTTATATGCTGATAACACTGCTATGTTTTATTCAAGTAAAGATATTAATCAGATTAACTTGTATCTTAACTATGATCTGCAGAAAATATCAAACTGGCTTAATTGAATATTACCAAGTCAAAAAGCATGTTGATTGGTTCAGCCCAAAAACTTGCTAGATGTGAACGTCCCAATATTGATATCTTTGTAAATAACAATTGCCTGGAACAAATCACCACTTATAAATATCTAGGTGTTCATATTGATTGTAAAATGAAATGGATAGAACATATATAGACCATGTAGCATCTTCTGTCTCTAAAAGAATAGGTATTTTTAATAGACTTTAAAATGTCTTGCCTACACAAACCCTTAACCTTATTGTGAAAATTTTCCCTCAGTTTGATTATTGTGATCTTATAATATAAGATGGAGTAGTGCTTTCAAAACCCTGTTATTTTTTTACAACGGCTTGATGTACTTTTGAATAGAGCAGGACGGACTATTCTTAAGGTCCTATACAGAACATCAGCATCAGCTGTACGTAATGAATTAGGTTGGAAACTCTACAGGCAAGAATTAAGAGGCATTGCCCCCCCCCCCCCCCACTTTTTCCACTTTCGGCAGTTCCGCATAAAGAAAAACATAGCACCGGCACTGCTTTGCCCCCCCCCCCCCCACTTTCAAGAATCACACCATGTGTCCCCCTCCTATAATTTTCCCCTTGTCATACATTTTATGGATCAATGGCTTTTACATGCACCTTAAAACACAAAGATAGACACCGAGTACACATTTTCCGATAACGTTTATCTAATAATAGTTGAATTGATAGTGCCTTCTTCGGAGGGAGCATTGTCAAGGGATGGGTATGTAATCTGCAACATTCATTGTTTTCTTTATTGATGAATGACCGGCATAGGAAGCGATCCTGGGAACAGGGGATTATGGTGGACATCACTAAGCGGGATTATGATTGTGATTGTCTTCTTTAACCCTAAAATTACGGTTCTAATTAACAAGGTTGTGGGGGTTGCACCCCCCCCCCCCCCCCCTTGGGCTTTTGAGCAAAGTTGTGATAAGCAATGCTAAACCACATCCTTGTTACCAGTGAGTATACCGCTGGTCCATACACTGTAGGCCTACACTGTGCATACCGGTATAGGCGGGTACAACCCCTCCCTAAATGAAAGGCTAGATCCGCCTCTGCATATAGCAACAAACACAAAATCAAACAGAAAAAGCGCCACCTGGTGTCGCTCAGGAGTAAGGTGGCAATGTTTTTTTCCTACTGGAAATTAAAGATTAAGACCCGTAGGACAATTTTCTTTTCAATTTTACTAGGGTTTGCCAGATGAATTTTCCTCCCCATACAAGCAACCCCTAAAATGGTCGCCCAATGGGGGAGAGGGTTGATGGGCTAGGAATAGGCGTGTTTTCAGGGAGTGGCATTTGGGGGGGGGGGGGGGGGGAGAAGCACCCTCCAACCGGCCTTTAACGAAATTAAAGACAGAGAAGCAAATAAGATTAAACAGAACAAAATTCATCCAGACAAAATTTTGTTAAGTGTGGTCAAGTTCGAAAATGAAACCGAGAATCTAAACAACATTCAATGTTAACATTTTAATCTGCAGTCTACATTTAAATTAAACCAAATTATCAAAGTACTACAATGCGTAACAATGTATATACATGTTTATGTACATTACACTAGATTCTATTTACATGAGAATACAACATTCATTCCCTCGCATTAAACGAAATACATAATTACGGGTCGACATAAACTCCGTGTGCTCTTTAAAAATTCAGAATTTGAGCTGAATGCATAGCAAATTTGGTTTAGAAGGCAAGAGTTTACTTGGACGAAAGGCGAGTATAATTAACATTAATATTCATAAATGACCATTGGCATTCCAAAATCACTGTTCACTTAAATAAGCAAATACATGTACAATGTCCACTTTTCAAAGCACAGACGATGGGGAAAGGGGGGGGGGGGGGGGGGTTATTAAAATGTCAAATCCCCCCCCCCAAAAAAAAAACAAATCACAACGTTCCACAACATTTAAACCGACTTTAATATGCACGGGGTAGACAATTTCCACTGGATTGAAGTGTGTAAACCCTTTTCATGAACTATCATTTTGTTTTGAACAAAACCGAACCTCTGTACTGAAGAATTAACCCAGTCAGTAGGATCTATATCCCCCATATCTATGTCAAATTGCCCATTTCAGCCATAAACAGTGAGCCCTCACTGGAAACTACAGCGACTGCTGGTACTATCACATCTATGCCTATCAATTAATGAATTTGGGGGTTCTTGAAATGTCCAGACGGGAATTACAAATAAAGACTGGTACCAGTAATGCGGGTCTGCTTCACTGTGACCTTGGATATGTACGTTGGGGACATGTCCAAGATGGCTGTTAAAGATCCCGAGTAGAAAACAAATTGAAACAGTAATATGTACTTTACACAGACATATAGCTTATCAACAACATACAAGGCACATTAAATTCTGTATTCATTACGACTCCGGACGGATCAAGAATAGTTGCAAATCATTTAACAATTTTGGTCAATCACTAATTATTTTTCCTTTCAAAAATTTAGCTGGCCTAACATTTCAAACTTAAGCAAGTTCTTTCTCAAAAGCAAATGGTCATTTGCCTTTGAGAAAGAACTTGCTTAAGTTCGAAACGTTAGGCTAGCTAATTTTTTTATTTGTATATTTCGGGTCCATTCAGTCAGTAAGCAGTTTGCAGCAGTTTAATTCATTTTCATATTTTTCCTTTCAATTAAACATTAAAAATATTAAATATAATTCATTACAAAATCCAAACAAAATGTACTGTGACAATACTTTTCAAATGGACGGAATATATTCATTTCGACATTTTTTTTTTAAAACTTAATTTTACTTCAAGTTATAAGAGGCACTAAAATCACTTCAGGCAATTGAATAATAAGGCACCAAATACACAATGATAAAAAAAATAAAAAATCAAGGATCACACGAATTAAGATTGTGCTGAACCACTCAGCAAAACTAACAATGACATATGCAGATATTAAATCTAGAGTTTAACTTGTCAGTCTAAGACATCAAAACAAACAACTTAAAAACAGAAATGTACAGGTTTCTATCTGAAACAAAAATTTAAAAATTACATAGAACACAGCATTACATTCTAATATACTGCTCTTTGGTTAACAAGAGGAAGTCTGAGCTTTCAGCCCAACCAGACTGAAAAAAACCAAGTTTCGAAGAACTCAGGTTACTGCTGAAGCTTACACGGAGAGTAGTGACGTTTATCTATTAAAAAAAAACCAACAATACTATGCTACAGGGAAACAGGGTACATGGTATGGTTAGGCTCACCTTTTGAACCAAACTATTTGCAACATGATAAAATCTAAATAAAATATAAACAGTTACCAAATTCCTCAACGATTTTAAAATCATATTTCAGCCTATCACTCATAGATTCCCATCTTCAGACGATTCAGAAAAATCTACTCGTGTATTTTCCCAGATCTTCGTTATAGCCATTTTAAGACTTTTAACGATAAGTACTAGCTTTGAACTAAGTATGAAATTGATTAATTTTGTGTAGGAATCATTCCCTTGCCTATAATGTTTTGTAACCCTTAAATTATGGTCAGTTTTCAATGCTGAATTTGGCCAGTTTTGTTAACATTTGGTTTAAGCACAAAATCACTGGCTTATCTGTTGACTGGAAAAAAAATAGTGCTTTTTCCAATTAATGGAAGTACATTCGCAACATAGGCATTTTTCCTTCCATGAAAAACATCCTAAATCGTTTTGTTCAAAGTATTTGGTCAGATTTTCTGAAGTGGGACAGCTGCTTCAAGAAACTTCTTCTTGCTGAGCTCCTGAAGTACACAAAGGTATATCTTATGTAATACAAAAAAGAATACTGATGCAATGTTATTAAACTGAGGATCAAGACTGGTATTAAACTGTCACCATACTATCCTGATTGGGATACTTTGACCCCGATTGGGAATTTGGGATTACTCTTTTATCCTGATTGGGATACTCTTTTTATCCCGATTGGGATACCATATTATCCTGATTCGAACCCTATCTTCCGATGGGGATACCAGTGGGTCCCAATCTGGAAACTCTTCTGGCGACAATGAAACCTGAATATTATAGGCAATTGAACATTCAATTAACCATGTCAACATGCAGCATTGGTGTAGGAACCGGTATTTTGCAACTTGAATGATTAACAGGGGAGCCACCTATGCCAAATTTCACAACGATGTTTAGAAGAAAACACTGCTTGGAAAATTCACTCGCTTAGCAAAAATCAACTGAGAACCAGTCACAAGAAAGCTATATCACATGCTGTTTAGGCTGGTAACTCACTGCTACTAAGCACAAATTTTCTGTGCTAAGCAAATTTGCATGTTTGACACCATGAAATTGGCCCGGTATGGAAGCTTTCAATATGCTCTCATTTGTAACTAACCGCATTTACATACGAGCATAAAGGGTCTTTACGATTATAATAGTAAGTAATACTAAAACCTTCTTTGAAATTCTTTGGACTTTTTTAATTTTAATTTTTATTATTATTATTATTTTTTTTGGGGGGGGGGGGCATTGAATTGTGGCAGGGGGCAGGAGGTACAAACATTCGTGGCAATCTTCCCTATTTATATGCACTTCAGCAATTCCACTCTCTGCAACAAAAGGGAATGCTCCGAAGAAAAAAAACCAACTATTGCAAAGGGAGTCTGGTCCTTATTGCCACAAGTATTAACAGGATAAGCAAACTTGTGTGGGGGAAAAAAATTTGAACCAATTTTGACAAGAATTCAAACTGAATTCTATATGACGATGTAGATGTATAAAATGAAAGATGCTCCTGTATACTACCAACCTTTTTGTTCACGTGCCCCTATTTAATTATTTCAAGGTGTAATTGGAGGAAGAAAAAAAATGTAATATCTTAGAAACTCTGTCATTACAATGGGAGAGGTATGGTTTTGGTAAATCAAGCATTTGATTTACAATATAAAAAAAAGATTACACTGTTAGGCCTCGAAACCTTTTCCTCTTAGGACCTACCTGAACTCACATTTTTTTTTTTCATTTTTAAAAACTGAGAAATTACCTTGCCACTTTCCCTTGAGGTTTGTTTGAGGATATGATACGAAAAGTCATATCCTCGTTGAGTGATCCCAACAATGCCGGTAAAGTTAGAGTGTGATCCCTCGCTATACAGAATTAAGGGTTTATACGTCTAAACTACTCCCATGATAAAAGACATTGACAAATTAGGAGACCGCCGATATAGAGTACCGAAGTGATGACGTCAATCAATGCAATGTTTGGAACCAGAATACATTCTAAAACTGCATGTGTTTGGAACCATTGCCGCGGCAATTGACGTCAGACTTCGGTACTCTATAGGGCAGGACATATCCTCAATTGTGCCGGTGTGGTAACCTGGAGGTCGCAAGTTCAAATCCTACTCATGCCAATGTTTCTTCGTTCATACTCAAAATTAAACACAAACTAAGACGCAAACTCAAGCTGACTAAGTATTACCCCTGAAAACCCAACGTCAAGGCAATTTCAAAGTTCCCCCCGACACAAAATTGGGGCATATGGTAGATGAAAAAAAAAAAAACCTGAGCTCAGCACCCATCCTCCATGGTCCCTGATTCAAGTATTGGTCATGGTGCAACCTTCTATCCCTCATCCTCACCATGAGGGCTACCCTGGGTGATGGCATCTCCTTTCTGCCCCTTGATCTTCTCTAGCTCCTCGATGTGAGAGACGATCTCTTGGTGCTCTTCAAGAAGCCTCTGGAACTCTGCTTGCTTTTTCTCTGAAGCCTCCTGCATATCACAAACAGAAGGTTTGATGCAATTCTCTTATCTCTATTTAATTTATTTCTAAATAGTCGGATCCACCTGCCCCTTAATGTATCGACAAATCACAAAAGGGGGCTCCAAGTGCAAAGAATAGGACCACTCTAGAAAGTGTGGTGCCTTTTGTTTACGTTTATGCTTGGCTGCACAGCCGTTCTTGGCATACCAGCTCCCCCCCCCCCCCCCCCCCCCCTGAATAACAGCCAGTCACAAGGAATAACTTACCTGCCACTCTTGCATAAGCTGACCGGAGTCGGCATAGTCTTGACTAATATCACCTGTAGGTAGTCCACGGCAATGGTGCAGCAGGAACGACGCAACACAGGTTGAAGTAACAAAAAAAAGGAAAAAATAAATGCCGATTTTACAAACTAAGTTACACTATTGGTGAGACCAACTCGCTTTCCCCTTATTCAACATTTCCCTGCATTCTGAGAGTGAGTTGTGACTAATACCACACCTACCAATCACAAGACCCTGCAAGACCCTGCAAGACCATCACAAGACCTTCAGACTCAAGCTATTCAAATGAACTGCAATAAAAACATTCCTTTTTCATGGTTTATGCCCGTTACTTGTGCCTGTACCAAGCTGGTCTTGTGAATGGTCTTGTGATGGTCTCGACTACATTACTGACACCTACCTTCTTCATATTCCGTCTCTGGGTTTTCCTTTTCCAGATCTACCACATGACTCTCCCCACTGTCGTTTTCCACCGAGACCATGATGGTCACTGCCGGCAGGGGAATCTGTTCCCCCTCAGGGTCGCTGACCGACTCACTGATGGAGCCACCGTTGGTCTGGCCCGTGGGAATACTATGGGAGTTGTTCTCGTTTGTGGACGGGTCGAGGTTGCGGGTGCTCACCGGGCTGACTGGGGGTGTGGTAGGTTGGGGTTTGGAGCTTGTGGGATGCCTGGAGTCTTTTGGTAATGCAGCTTTGTGTCCTTTGAAAATAAACAGGAAAGTAACTTTTTTACGTCTCTGAGAAGTCACCAAAAGGGTAGTAGAGGTGTGGAAAATAAACTTAAAGAGACCATGCAAAGGGATTTCTATATGAATACATGTAGGACATGGTTATTTCCATTTTACTTTAAATTGATTATTATTACTGGTGCATTATACATGTACAGTATTTAATAAATAATAATAATAAATGTATTTATAAAGCGCTTATATTACAGGGTAGACCATTTGTTTTGAGAAAACGAAGCTCAAAGTCAGCGAAAAAGTCTACTCTTAGTCTTTAAGTGCAATTATTAAATCAAAACCAAATTAAACCCAAAACAATATTTTGAGACTGAATTCATTTCTAACACTTTGGCCCGGGGATGTGATGGAAAAGGTTTTTCGGATGTAAAAATGTTAAAATCCCCAAATCGACTTCCCAGTGGGAAAAGAAATTGGTGTTTATGACTAACTAAAAATGAAATTAAAAAATTAGCTGGCCTGACGTTTCGAACTTAAGCAAGTTCTTTCTCAAAGGCAAATGACAGAGTACAAGAAACAAACATGTAGGGAACACACATGCATGAGGGGGTGGGTGGAGAAACACAAAAGAGGGATGCAAGGGAGCATGGCAGTGGGTAAACATCAAAGAGAGAGGTTTGGGTAAGGATGAATGAGGGGAGGAATTAGGATGAAGGTTGAAGCTGGGGAATTGGACAAAGGAATGTGGTTAGTGGCAAAGATAAACAGGAAATGGTAAGACAACCCCATTTGGCCAAGAGACCCCAAGAGGGTTTGCCAGGAGGATAATCTGTAAACAAATGACAATGGGGGAAAAATTAAAAGTTAATCATTCCCTTCCTGGATGTTTAGACCATGTGGTTGAATAGTCCGAAGACGTTTCATCCAAACTTTCTCTCGGCTGAGGCGAACTGAGTCCTTGCGGTGGAAAAGTGATTCTATGCCCTGTAGAATCATATCAGAAATGGAATGGTTAGGCAAGTTGAAGTGATGACCAACAGGGGTGTCAATTTTCTTGGTGTTTACAGTCGATCGATGGCCATAGAAACGCTTCTTGAGCGTGTTCTTGGTCTCCCCGACATACTGGATACCACAAACCCTGCAAGAAATGAGATATATGACATTAGAGGTGTTGCAAGTAATGTTGCCATTGGTTCTGTGAGTAGTTCCAGATGAATGGCCAGAAAAGGAGTCAGACTCCTGCATGTGAGTCTGGCAAACAACACACCTGGAATCGCACTTAAAAGTACCATGCTGTATGGGAGGGGATGCAGCCAAGGTGGGGACCTCGGCTCGAACAATCAGGTCTCGTAGATTGCGGGGGCGCCTATAAGCCAATATTGGGTTGTCAGGGGCGGCACGGGCAAGGCGATCTGAAGTATGAAGGATATGATGGTTGTCATTAGTTATTTTACGAAGGGGAGGGAGACTAGGATGAAAGGTGGTGACCAAGGGAATCTTGGGGTCGGCATTAGTGCTAGGTGTCTTTTTCTTGAGCGCAAAATCTCTGGTGATAGATTTGGCTCTGGCGATAGCACGTTGAACTTGGCGGGAGCTGTGGCCCCTGGCAACCAAGTAACTTGGTTGCCAGGGGCCACAGCTCCCGCCAAGTTCAACGTGCTATCGCCAGAGCCAAATCTATCACCAGAGATTTTGCGCTCAAGAAAAAGACACCTAGCACTAATGCCGACCCCAAGATTCCCTTGGTCACCACCTTTCATCCTAGTCTCCCTCCCCTTCGTAAAATAACTAATGACAACCATCATATCCTTCATACTTCAGATCGCCTTGCCCGTGCCGCCCCTGACAACCCAATATTGGCTTATAGGCGCCCCCGCAATCTACGAGACCTGATTGTTCGAGCCGAGGTCCCCACCTTGGCTGCATCCCCTCCCATACAGCATGGTACTTTTAAGTGCGATTCCAGGTGTGTTGTTTGCCAGACTCACATGCAGGAGTCTGACTCCTTTTCTGGCCATTCATCTGGAACTACTCACAGAACCAATGGCAACATTACTTGCAACACCTCTAATGTCATATATCTCATTTCTTGCAGGGTTTGTGGTATCCAGTATGTCGGGGAGACCAAGAACACGCTCAAGAAGCGTTTCTATGGCCATCGATCGACTGTAAACACCAAGAAAATTGACACCCCTGTTGGTCATCACTTCAACTTGCCTAACCATTCCATTTCTGATATGATTCTACAGGGCATAGAATCACTTTTCCACCGCAAGGACTCAGTTCGCCTCAGCCGAGAGAAAGTTTGGATGAAACGTCTTCGGACTATTCAACCACATGGTCTAAACATCCAGGAAGGGAATGATTAACTTTTAATTTTCCCCCCATTGTCATTTGTTTACAGATTATCCTCCTGGCAAACCCTCTTGGGGTCTCTTGGCCAAATGGGGTTGTCTTACCATTTCCTGTTTATCTTTGCCACTAACCACATTCCTTTGTCCAATTCCCCAGCTTCAACCTTCATCCTAATTCCTCCCCTCATTCATCCTTACCCAAACCTCTCTCTTTGATGTTTACCCACTGCCATGCTCCCTTGCATCCCTCTTTTGTGTTTCTCCACCCACCCCCTCATGCATGTGTGTTCCCTACATGTTTGTTTCTTGTACTCTGTCATTTGCCTTTGAGAAAGAACTTGCTTAAGTTCGAAACGTCAGGCCAGCTAATTTTTTGATTTGTATATTTCAGGTCCATTCAGTCAGTCAGCAGTTTGCAGCAGTTTTATTCATTTTCATAAAAATGAAATTGTGCAACTTTCTGCTGGAAGGCATTGAGCTATGTAACAAACAGGCATCCACACGAAAAAAACAAAAACCAACTTACCACCAGTTTGGGGTTCGCCGATACTTGAGGAGCTCCCAATCTTGTGTAGGTCTGTTGTGGAGACGGCAGGGGTACCACTCGGTATGCTGAAGCCATCCTGTGGACATGGTCAAGATTGAAAAGGCAATCAGTCCTTATTCACTAGATCAGTTCTGTGCACATCGCAGCCCTCATCAAGTGGTGAACCGGTGTACAGTCTCTGTCGAAGGTGACACTTCCCTGGAGCCCATCACTTCTTGCATATCAAAGATAGACTGAATGGCAGCTTGAGTGAGTACCAGTGAAAAACATGACTTTCACTTTTCTTGCAATGAGGTGTATGAATATAGCACCTTCAGTAGTCTGTACACCAAGGGCAAATGTCATGGAGCTACTATAAGCTTAAATTTTGCTTAGCACAACAAACTTTTCCTTATTTATTTATTTTGATATCCAACTGCGGAGACGCGCCATTTACAGGTGTCATAAATATATATATTATATAAAAAAATAAAAAAAAAATAAAAAAATAACAATAAAAAAGAAAAAGAAAAAAAAAGGTTACTACATGTAGCCAAACCTCAATGTGATTTTCATGCTAAGCAAAACACTGCTGAAAACTAGTCACAAGCAATATGCATCACATGAAAATCTGGAGTGTAATCCCGTTTTTGTCACGGAAGAATTTTCATGCTAAGCAATTTTTTTGTGCTTAGCAGCTCTATGAAATTAGCCCATGGTAAGTAATTGGGGAATCCCAGTCGCAACAGCATTAATTGCAATTGTGTCCTTGAGGAAGGAACTTTATCACAATTGCTTCTATTCAACCCAGGAGTAGAAGAAATTGTAACTGCAAGACAGGGGAATATAAATATTCTCAATTGTTTTTAAAAAAAATGATGGTATTGCCCAACACAAGGCCAAAAGGCCACTCAATGTGTGGGTTACAAAAGACAAGACAGAAATCACAGGGATAGAAGGTATTCATTCACATTTGGTTTGAATTGTGAAAGATTAAATGTGGAAGGGAAGCAGGTTACAGGTTAAGGAGTTCCAAAGGGAGGCAGGACGAGGGAACAAACTTGAAGAGTATCTCACAGTACTAGCCTTTGGAACAACAAGAGTGAAAGGATGTGATGAGACAGCCAGGCGAGTAGAGTGCCTGAAAGTTTGGACGGGGGAACAAGTAATGAAAGGCCACTGGAACAACTTCATGATAGTATCGATAAATGCCACACAGACTAGGTATAACACTGAAATAATGAGTCATCTGGCTCGGGCCAGACTTATTTTTGTATACTACTGATGTGATTCAATCGCAATATGCCACTCAGTGTGCGAACAACTGAAATTCATACTGGTGGATGACCAGACCTACCCTCTGTGCATAGTGGTCCTCTGAGTCGACAAACTTGGTGTTACTGCTCAGACTCGGCGGGGGGATTCCCTCTATCCCCTGGGGTGGGTCCGAAGGAAGGCTGTTTGCCCGTCGGCTCAATGCAGACTGACTGATTGCTCCGACCCCTGGCGCAGCTAAGATCCTCTCTGTGCTTCGGCCCGAGGCTACAAAACAGACACAAAACAGAACTAGGACTCTATGTCTCTTCGCTGAACAGAACATAGGGCTTTTCCGCATTATTTTTGTATGATGTCACTGCGATTTTTGCTTGCTTGTGACAAGTCTGCCTGCCCACCAGGCTTCATGACAATTGGACCTACCAATTTACATGTCTTACGAGAAATTATGCCTTTGATGACGTTATTATGATGGTGCACATATTTTGCATTTTAATATTACTGTAAAATCGTATGATGACGTCATCATGACGTCACCTCAATTTTCATCTATAACACGAGCTACACTACCAACATACCAGGTTTGAAGGCAATCGGACGTACCGTTCTCTAGATATGGGCCCTTGAATAATGCACCTTTAAGATGACGTCACATGACACGTGATGACGTCATCATGACGTCACGTTTCGGCATACATTTTCAGCTTAGGGTCTCTGTTTGTGTTAAGCCTGATTAAGATCTGATGTTGTTTAGTGACCAAAGTGGCTCTTACAAAATTCGTGTACAAAGTCTATGGGATTTGGGATAAAACTAAACAAATCATAGAAAATCAGCCGATGACGTCATCATGATGTCACCTCGGATTTAACATGGTAGTAGCACTATCTACCTGCACACTAATTTTTATGACGATCGGACCTACCCTTACATGTGTTTTATAAAAGCATATTTTTGATGACGTCATGATGACGTCACACATTTTTTACATTGATGTGAAAGAATATAGAAGCTAACAAAGCTATTACAAAAAGAATTTTGAATTTAGCATGTTCTGTTGATGAGATATGGCTTTAAGAAACTTTGAAGTTCAAAAACTTTAATATTACTGTAAAATCGTATGATGACGTCATCATGACGTCACCTCAATTTTCATCTATAACACGAGCTACACTACCAACATACCTGGTTTGAAGGCAATCGGACCTACGGTTCTCTAGATATGGGCCCTTGAAAAATGCACCTTTAAGATGACGTCACATGCCAAGTGATGACGTCATCATGACGTCACTCTTCGGCATACATTTTCAGCTTAGGGTCTCTGTTTGTGTTAAGCCTGATTAAGATCTGAGGTTGTTTAGTGACCAAAGTGGCTCTTACAAAATTCGTGTACAAAGTCTATGGGATTTGGGATAGAACTAAAAAAATCATAGAAAATCAGCCGATGACGTCATCATGACGTCACCTCGGATTTAACATGCTAGTAGCACTATCTACCTGCCCACTAATTTTTATGACGATCGGACTTACCCTTATATGTGTTTAAAAAAAGTACATTTTTGATGACGTCATGATGACGTCACACATTTTTAACATTTATGTGAAAGAATATAGGAGCTAACAAAGCTATTACAAAAAGAATTTTGAATTTAGCATGTTCTGTTGGTCAGATATGGCTTTAAGAAACTTTGAAGTTTAAAAACTTAAAAATTACTATAAAATCGTATGATGACGTCATCTTGACGTCACCTCAATTTTCATCTATAACACGAGCTAGCCTACCAACATACCAGGTTTAAAGGAAATCAGACCTACCGTTCTCCAGATATGGGCCCTTGAAAAACGCACCTTTAAGATGACGTCACGTGCCACGTGATGACGTCATCATGACGTCACTCTTCGACATACAATTTCAGCTTAGGGTCTATGTTTGAGGTAAGTTTGGTTAAGATCTTAGGTTTTTTAAGACCTAAAGTGCCGAGGAAAAAATTTGTGTACAAAGTCTATGGGCTTTTGGTCAGAACTAAAAGAAGAAGAAGAAAAAAAAAAAAAATCAGAACAAAAACAAGGCCTTTTCCGACTGGCAGTGTCGGAAAAGCCAAAAATCAAATTAAATTATGCAGTTGGTATTTTGCTGCAACAAACGCCACTACACCTTTATTTTGTTATAATTACTTCCAGGTCCAAAAGCTGGATAATGTACTGTGTAAATTTGTTTTAATATCATAAACAAAAAACCCACAAGGCTACATGCACTTCTCACTTGCACCCCTGAACAAAGATACTGACAAATTGGGAGACTGCCAACATAGCGTGACATCATTTGGCACTGTTCTGCTTCATGCACTGGTTCGCACATAATTGTGGGTGTTCAACAAGAAATATGTGCTACACTTTGATAATTCAATATAGCAAGATTGTTCAGTTGGTAGAGCACCGGTATGGTAATCAGAAGGTGGGCAGGTTCAAATCCTGCCCCTCACAGAATCTCAGCCCACGTCCAAACAAAATTTTCTAAAGAAATCCTCGGACTTTCACCATGGACTTAATTTCACGCAGACAAAGTAAAGGAAGCAGAAACCTGCAGAATTCTCACAAACACATGGCATTCAGGGTGCACGTTTAATGCAACAGGTTGGCAATACGTGCGCTGGGGAATTACAAACAGTGTGTGAAAACAGGTGGAACAGTATGTGTACCACAAAAAAAGATGTACAATGTGTAAACATGTACACATAGGAATGAAAACTCACATCAATACCTGTGTGCCAGTATTTTGATAAATAATCTTACCCACTGTCTTACGTTCAGAGACGGAGACCGACAGATAGCCGACTTCAGTTTGAAGCGAAAAAATGAAACGTTCGAATAGATTTGAACTTATTTGATCTGTCAAAATGCTATTCTAATTGAGCACTGCGCGACAAACTTAGGAGATTTTTACATTTGGTGGATGTATGGCCTTTTTAAATTTTTAAAAGTTTGAAATTTTCTGTCAATGCCTAATGATTACTTTTATTTGAGAGGCATTTGAATGCTTCTCACAGACTGCTTATTCAGAGAAATCCAGAAAAATACTATATTGTAGTATGGATTTAGCAATGCCATTCTCCAACTATCCACAGAGAGGGGCAAACATTTAACTCAAAATGTCACTCAGTAGTCCAGTAAGAATTGACACGAAAAATGCCCAACCCTGACATTTTAGTTAACAATTTTTTTACGCAGAAACCTTTATATGGTTGCCATGAACACACACACAAAATTCAACCAATTTTTTCCTTGGAGAAATGTGATTTTTAAGCTCTTACAAGTGCCGGTTTCTGTACGCGATTGTGCTATTACCCGATTACTGATGCCCAAGTTGGTACAATAATTAACCAATACAGGCTCATCATAAGTTGGTCAGATTCCAATATGGGCAATAGCGTATGTCACCTAAAATTCATGTAGCTAAGTTGTTACTTTTATTTTACTCGATCACAAACTCATTTCTTGCCATATTTTAATCGAACTGATGTTAGTAACCGGATTGATATTATTTTGCAGCCAGATAAAATAACTTTTCTAAAACATTTGTCATTAGTTGATATCTGATTTTAAGGTTTTATGCTATTTTGGTGGGGAAAGTTTACATTTCTGTAAAAAAAGTTACCCTTTTACGGCTAATTCCATAAAGTTCTTACCCCGATTTGTTGTTGCTGTGGAAGCAATTATTGAGTTTTAACAATACAAAATGTATTTCTTTCTCCCGAATGTCTAAGGGGGGATGGGGGTAGGATGGAGGAGCACACTGGTGGAGGGGGAGGCCTGGGGGAGGCCTTGGGGAGGGGGCATGACACAATGCCCCCGCACCCATTAAGCCACTCTATTGAAATAAATTGAAATAAATCTTTCAGTATCTATTAGGGTCATCTCTTCCCGAAAATCTTGAAGAGTTTTGAGGGCCAAAGTCGTTTTTTAAGGTATTTTAATGATAATGACAATGATTATACAATGACGATGATGACAATGACGTCCTTAAAATACTCTTTTTTGTCATGGTAATTTTGGTCATAATCTTCATTAAGTTTTCGCCTTTGCTATTTTGTATTATTTTAAGGTGAAAATTTGCGAGGACCCTTTGCCAATTTTTCAAAGGGTATGATTTCGCTTAGGTGTCGGAAATACATGCCTTTCAATATAGATTGTGCATCCTTTTTGTTTTTCAATTAATTAACATATTTCCCCAATGTTGATTATGGTTGAATTTTTATGGGAGGTAGCTAGAGTTCCAATAAATACAAAAATGTCAGGGTCCTCATCAATTCTTACTGGACTACAGTGCGATTACAATTTTGGTGACTTTCATAACTTATCATCAACTCACCAAGCATGCGGGTAAGCCTGACTTTACTGCCTCCGTCGTCAGTGGTATTTAGCAAGCCTTTACTGCTGTAGTAGTAAGGGGCGGGGACTGGGGGCTTGGCTGTGCCCATACTCTTGGGCTTGTTCCTCAGGTCGCTGTACTGTACCACTGGGTGCGGGCTCCGGGGATTCCGGAAACTCCTGGGTGAAAATTCATTTCAGATTTTTGAAAATGGAAATCAAGTACCAAGGAGGAATACAGGCACGAGTTTGGCCGAAAATGATGAAAAACAAATCCATGAAATCTGCAGTGTTTGGGGGTCGCCGAGGACCCCAGAGCAATGTAGGGTCTATGGTTTGTATTTACCTAAAGCCACTCCTTAAAATACTCGTTTCTGTCGGTCTATATCCACTTTTACAGGTAAAAACATCTTTACAGTAAAACACATCAGGAATTCCAGAGATTCTTTAAAATGTAAAAAATAAAAAAAAATCCTAAAATCAGGAAAAATCCCAACAAATCTCAAAAGAAATACCATGCTAAAATATGAAGGGACTTCTGTCTTTTAGTCAGTTTAACCAAAACTGAAACAAAGCAATGCCTAATTTGTGTTGGTCATTGTGTTCCCGGAATCTCAGTAGATCCTTTCAGATATCTGGGGGGGGGGGGGATGTGTTAGGTAACAATAGTCTGGAGTGTTTACAGGGTATAGGGTCCCAACAAAAATATAAAGGACTACAAATAATTAACCGCTTCTGCCCGGCTGTTATTAACCCTAACGTCACCGAATACTACAAAATACTACTCGAGTAAACTGTAGTATGCAGTACTTTTACTACACTGGCCAATGAGAATTGAGTAGTATTTTGTAATCCAGTGTATGTACTGTACCCCAAGTGAATGCCTAGGACGTTAGGGTTAATGGGTTGCCCGTATGCCAATATGAACTTGTGCAGCCAAGCGTAATGCACACAATAGGCAAACAATGGATTGAATATGTGGAAGAATGCAGGTATCCTACGTCAACCAGCCAGGTGGTCTTTTTCAAACCGGGGCTATAGCCATCATCTGTATTCAATGGGTTAACACTTGTTCAAGTGGCTCTAGTTGAAATATGGAACACGATCGACAGACCTACCTGATGGTCAACGGTGTTGCCACTGTCCTTGTTCTGTAGCCTATGGTTGCTCCCGCAGCTTTTCTTGCAGGGAGAAGACTCTGTAAACTTGAGAGATTGCCCTGGACAGCAAACAACATTGAAAAAGTGCACTATACCACTGAATTAGACCACAGACAAACTCAACTAAAACCTCCCGGGATTTATGTAAAACCTTCAAGTACCGTACACTTTACACACAGCGTCCGCCAATGCTAGGCACAACAATTTGCTCAGCATGAAAAGTCTGCCTTCGTAAATACAGGATTACCAACCAGATTTTGATGTGAAGTGTATCGCTTGTGGCTGGCATTCAGCTGTTGCCTGCTTAGCATGGAAATCCCATGGCCTTTTGGCTGGTAGACCTGTTTTAACTTGTTGGTGCTAAGCAATTTTTTGTGCTTATCAGCTCCCTGAAATTGGCCGTATCAATTGTTAACATCAAAGAGTGGGGCTTAAGCAGTCCACTTGATAAAGCTGTTAAGAAGAACAATACTGCTTTGCAAAATTTCATGTTAAGTGGAAACTGGCTGAGAATCACTCGCAAGCAATCTACATGACACAACACGTTATTCTGGCTTGTAATTTTTATTTTGCTAATTTTGTAATTGTGTGCTACCTTGTGGTGGTAAAAATTACAAAAAATGTACTGGTTGTGGAGACTCTTCAAACAACTTGGTGGCGCGCTGTATTCTGAATGGCCCTAATTGAGCATTCTTTTGCCAGAGCAATGGTTTCTGCCTTATTAAAAAATGTTGCATGTGGGCACTGAAGAAGACTCTTTACGTTTTCTGGTTACCTCATATATATTATACTTCTGTGCTTTCTACTTACCAAAAGAATGACTACTTTTGTATTTGAAATGTTTCATTCATCCTAGATTTCACCGATTTAAAGGTATAATATCAGTGAATATTATTAACAGGTAACCAATTTGTAAGGCTGGAAACATTGTATATAAACCTACCTCCGGTAAGCTCCGGCTACCTCCGAATTTTACCAACTGTGCCCACTTTTATTGAAAAAATACGGTGCCCGGCCGCACCAAACACATTTGTTTGTGTACACTTTTCACAGCGCATGTGATGACAAAGTTTGACCGAGTTTGACCGAGCTAATGGCGGACCACGCCTGTAGCAACTGTTGCTAATTTACCCGACCGAAAGTCGTAATCCTATTGGTCAATGCGCGCTGTTTGATTGACAGGCCGGATCGGTCCATTAACTCTGCGGTGCACCATGGTGCTGTTTTGTCAAGTAGGTCACCATGGTGTAACAGTGCATGTATATTGTCATGGCACACTGCAGGGTTAAACTGTTTTCCAAATCCCAAAAGTAATTTGTAATACTTCCCTTGTATCGTAAACTTCATTGATTGTTTTCTTTTCTTTGTAAAAGCGCTTTGATCTTGCTAAAAGCGCTATATAAACTTTGTACCAGTACAATTATTATTAGTAGGCCAATCAACTACATGTATATGCACATGCATGTCAGACTTCGCGTTCACGATGGGTTACTATATCAAGTGCAGTGGCTTACTATTAGAAGTTCCATGCACCCCCAGCAAAGCCACAAGATTGATGTGGACCTAGTATTCCATATATACCTTGCAAATTCTATTGTAGCATTCCTCCAGCCCCATTATTTTCTTGTTGGTGCTCTGGATATCCTCGATGATGGAAGGGGGGATGCTGGACTCTCTACCCGTGCTGACGGAGCGCAGGCTCAGCTCCTCCAGACCAAGATCTTCCAGGTGGGTTACGCCGCTGTTGGCCGCGGCCACAAAATTCCTGGCCGACTTCCTGTGAAATACAAAACAATGAAATACATTAGAGGTACATGTAGTGTATACCATTTGCTTTTGTTGTAATTTCCAGAAATAAATGGATTTGGGGGTTAGTATTTTATAGGGTGCTAGCAAATACTGTAACACTGACCCGTTTAGAGTTTTGTGTGCATAGATGCTGGGAAAACCGTAGTCTGCAAAGAGAGACAAAAATTCTGTTCTAGTAGTCTGGTTCCCTGACCATACTTTAGACAAAACGGAGCAACTTACAGATGTCAGGGAATTATCAGGTCGGGGAACTAGACCATTTCCAATGATTGTCGGCCGGCAATCGTTGGGAAAATGATATAAATTTCTACTTTTCTTGAAAAAACGAAAGCACACCAGGTGCCATGATATCACAGGATGCTTGAGACTGCTATTTTTACTAAGAGGCTAGTAAGGTATATCGTAATAATTCAGTAAAAAAACAAATTGGAGGATTACCAATCGTGTACACTACCTATAATGAATAATTTGTACTTTAGTCATTGCCTTTTCAAGCTTGACTGAATCAAACAATTCTGTTTCAATACCATTCTGTTCCACCCCTGTTTTTTGTTTGGCTGGTTTTCTTTTTTTTGCTTGTTTACTTTTAAAATATAAAAAAAAAAACAAAGAGAAGAAATTTCTCCCACTTTTCATCAGATGGAATTTGCGTCGGGTATGATGTAAATTCAATATTGGGTTTTGCCAAAACCCATTCTTGAAAACTCCTCCCAGTTGATTTACTGTATGTTTTGAATCAATTTGGTTGGCTTACCAATCTTAACTAATCCTACATTTTTCACATCTCCTTTTGCACAACAAGCACTTAGAGCCGATGCTTGCTCATTAAAATGTGGGCCTGCCTTTGGTGCCTACAAGAAATATTGCATTCTAGCTACTCTCTGGCCACAACTTTTAATAAGGAAAATATTTGGACATGCTCATCAGTGGAATTTTACGTTTAATTTGAAATATCTTTTCAATAAGCACTAGGTCGAGTTGCATTATTTTGCCAAATGAAGTTTCCCTCTTGATCTTATCCCAACCAAATACGATGACAGCCATAGCCACGGTTTGGAAAAGACCACCTGGCCGATTGTCGTCATGTGACCCGCTCCAGAAAAAGGTGATATAAGTCGCACTATGCATTTACGTGTAATGGCCCTTTCAAGTTGAAAGGGTAACATTTTTCGTCAAAATTCATTTTTTTGTTTTTTGTCGTTAATGACATCTTAACCATCTAAAGTTTCAGGTTTGGTGCACAACAATGTTGATTTCAGTGAATAAAGTGAAAAAATAACCTTTTTAGAGTGCATTGTTCCATTGCATTGTATTAGAACTAGCTATTTCAAAGCCTGTTTTCTCTGTTGTGCAAATTGAACTGCATAGAACTAATTATTATGCAAAAAAGCGATATCTCCAGAAAGGAAAGGGCATTGGAGCTCTATCGTGTACCAAATGAAAGCTTACATTGCGGGCTTTCCAAACGTACATAAAACTCATTTTTCATATTTTGCGACATAATATATCTTTTTCCAGAGCGGGTCACATATATGCGCATTCCTGCGCGTATTTTTTGCATTACGCTTGGCTGCACAAGCACGTATTGGCATACCAGCACCCCGTTAATAACAGTCGGACTGAAGGGGTTCATCAATCATAAGTTTACACTTGTCATGACATAGACTGAAACAACATCCGGGGTGGTGGGGTGGGAGCTTTAACCCCTTGCGTACGGTTGACACAAATATGTGCAGATTGAAAATTGCCACCTGGCCGGTTGACTTCTATACACGCCAATTTCTGCATTTTCAATCCATTATTAGGGTATTGTTTACGTTATGCTTGGCTGCACAAGCCTCTTGTTTCCGTTTCACTTGGCTGCATAACCCGACCTGGAAACCCCGGCACCCCCATGAAATACCCGGTATGCCCGGGTTCAAGGGGTTAACCCTAACCCTCCTCAATCCTCCAAAATCCTCATGGTGGTTTTGGAGAATTTTGGAGGATTGAGGAGGAATGGTGATTGAAGCACCGGAGGATTTTGGAGGATTGAGGAGGAATGGTGATTGAAGCACCGGAGGATTTTGGAGGATTGAGGAGGAATGGTGATTGAAGCACAGGAGGATTTTGGAGGATTGAGGATGGTTCCTAGCAATAAGGGCCTAGGGGGTTAGGGTTAAAGAGGCAAAAATTTATTCCCTGTTGGAAATATTATGTGCGAAGAGGGAAAGGCTTTTTTCATCAATAGTAGCCATGCCAACAGAGGTTGTGATAGATACATGTACGTGCACAAGAACCAATGACACTAAATTATTAAATTTCAAACTGATTTATCAACATATGACCTGCATTTGTACACTGTACCTTAAAACTGGTGCCTGGTCGCTGGCACTGTTACTGGGCAGTGACTGGGTGTCATCTGGCTTGACTTTCGGTTTGGCTTTCTGAATTTCATGATAAAAAAAATGAGAAATTAAGATTTTACACGGCTGAGACTCTAGCAAATTGACAGTTTTATTTAATCTTCACAAGTTTAATCAGTTCGCGTCGGAGGATTGTGTTCACACGATCTGGCTGTTTTTATACACGGGCAAGGCCGACAGGTAAAAACGTCAAGCTTGCCTCGACTCACCTCCGGGTGACGTCTCAACACGCTAATCCCTCATTTTTTTGGTACACACACACAAAGTCCGAGAAGTCCGTGGAGGCGGACCGTGTGTTGAACTTGAACTTGGCCCCCGGTTGTTCTACAATTTAAGCTCCAGTGGGCGCACCCAGAGTATTAACCCTAACCCACCTCAATCCTCCAAAATCCTCCTTGCAGTTTTGGAGGATTTTGGAGGATTGAGGATGAATGGTATTTAAAATAAAAAGAGGATTTTTGAGGATTGAGGATGAATGGTGTTTCAAGCAGAGGATTTTGGAGGATTGAGGATGGTTCCTAGCAAAAAGGGTCTAGGGGGTTAGGGTTAAAATATATGAGGTTTCGGCAAGAAATATTGTACAAATACTGTTGAAATGACTCTTGCAAATCAGTATTTGTGGCATTTGGCTGTATATCAGAAGTTGGCTGCTATATTTTGCCTTTTTTAAATAGAAATTTTCGGCAAAAATAATCCCGGCGCGAACTGGTTAAAGGTAACACAAAATGAAAGTCGTTCTCAAAGAGGTTTTGTGCACATGTATCCATGCTTCTGAACTGTAAAAGCATAACGGAATTCCCTTTTCCGACATGAATTAAGGATTACATTAAGTGTTCCTTTTCATGATTCAAAACGTTCAAGAAGATTCCGACAGGTGAGGGTGCTGTTGCAATGATGTCAATCAAAGTACTTAGATGCACTATACAGTTCAAGCACACAGTACCGACAAAAAAGGAAGCTGAAATTTGACTTATTGTAGTAATTTGTGTGTTAAATTTGTTTCCTGACTGGCTACAAAGCACTCACATCAAGCAAAAACACACATAAAACACTGATCCGAGGAAGAGAAACAAAATCCTGTGAAAGGAATCTTTTCCCTTTTGTGACATCACTCCCATGCTCATAAATATGTAAATTCATGCTAAAAGGGACATAAATGCTGTCAGAATGTCAAACCAAAGGTTGTACCCATTATGGAAAACAACAATTCCCAATAAGCAATATTGCGTATATATGAAAGCCAACAAATAATGATAAATGAATTTTAAATTTTTTTCCCCCCAAATTTGTTGGACCCACCGATCTTAAAATATTGATTTGCCATTCAGTGACGGCATGGTGCAGTTGTGGGTCTCCCCCGCTTGAACATGTGCCCTGATGACTTCTTATGTTTCATTAGTTGATAGGATGTGGGGAATGATTGCTTGCAGTTATTTATTTTTCTTTTATTTTGTCCTTTTTTTAAATTGAAAAATGAATTTCGATTTTCAACCATTTTCCTTGACCCACTCACATTTTCGAAAAAAATTGAAATCTAAAAACATTTAACATTTTGAATGGCCCCTTCCATTTAAATAATAGGTAAGTCAATGTTCACATGGTATGCAAGATTGAAATTGTTTGCAACCAACTATACATGTAAGTACAACATGGATGCCAGTCAGACTTCTCTTCAGGGCCTGAAATTACAGCCAAGATGAAGGGATTTACAGTCAAATTTTGAAAATGTACAGGATTTCAAATTTTGTAAAAGCCTAAAATCATGCAATTGCCTGAAGACTGACATCCCTGGTAGAAGTATTTGCTTAATTAATTAAAGCCATTTACATATTTTGTTTTATGCAAATCGCCCATCACAAGGCCAAAAAGGCCACTCGAATTGTGGGCTACAGATAGAGGACATTTTTGAAGAACCAGCCCCTCACACTGAAACAAGACAAGATAATCTGATCTCTTCACAGTATGAATAGGGTCGGGATAGGTAACTAGTCCACTGCAAGGCATTAATAATGACTGTACCCATATTATAAGCGTAGAAGTGCTATAGCCCAGGACTGGGCTCGAACCCACAACTTGCAGAATTACCCGCAGACCACGAATTCAATGCTCCAAACCACTAGGCACTTCCACATGAACTTCAAGTTTATTAACCCTCCTACTACATGTACATGTACTATAACTGTAACAACTTATCAAAAAACCACCCCCCTTCCTCTCTCATACATGTAGCTTGTGTGTTACAACCTATCACTCGATAGGTTTTGATAGATAGGGTAACTGACTCATTTTGGCACCGAGAGAGGAAGGGTTTAATAGAAGTCATCAAATATTGAGTGAAGACTGCAGGGTGTTTAATTTGTAAGTGCTTGATGAATGCTGAAAACTTTCCCACAAACATTGGACAATGGCAAGAAAATGTCAACCACGGGAGGTTTCTTGGCAGTGGCATTTTCTGCAATTGAAGTGTCTAACGAGATTCCCCGCACATTCACGAAAATGGAATGGCGCCTGAGAATTTGTTTAATCTAACGGTCAAATACCTTCCTCCCCATTAAGATCCGCAGTTTCTGGTTAATACGCCTGTCACTTCAGAGCCTAGTAATTGTTTTCTGTTATCTTTTTATTTTCAAATGGACTTTTGAAACAGAATTCAGCAATGGAATCAAACCAATGACAAGATACAAAATATTACTTAGTAAAACCTGATTCATAGTCAATAACAATTCTTTGAGAAAAAACTTGCTTAACCCCTTGAGTACGGTATTTTACGGGAGACGTCGGGGAGACGTCGGGGTGCCGCGGCGGTTATGGCAGCCAAACGAACTGCTACAATGAGTTTGTGCAGTCAAGCGTAACCTATACACAATAATCCAACAATGGATTGAAACTGCACAAACAGCGGCCAATAGTGTCATCCGGCCTGGTGGCACTGTTTAATCCAACAATGGATTGAAACTGCACAAACGGCGGAAAATTGCGTCATCTGGCCTGGTGGCACTGTTTTTTTTGCGCATATTTGCGGCATCCGTACGCAAGGGGTTAACCAGTTCGCGCCGGGATTATTTTTGCTGAAAATTTATATTAAAATAAAGGCAAAGTATAGCAGCCAACTTCTGATATACAGCCAAACGCCACAAATACTGATTTGCAAGAGTCATTTCAACAGTATTTGTACAATATTTCTTGCCGAAACCTCATATATTTCAATACTCCGGGTGCGCCCACCGGAGCATAAATTATAGAACAGGTCATACACAGCGGCCAAGTTCAAGTTCAACACACAGTCCGCCTCCACATACTTCTTGGCCTTTGTGTGTGTGTGTGTGTGTACAAAACAAATGAGGGATTAGCGTGTTGAGACGTCACCCGCAGGTGAGTCGAGGCAAGTTGACGTTTTAACCCGTCAGCCGTGCCCGTGTATAAAAACAGCCAGATCGTGTCAACACGTCCTCCGACGTGAACTGGTTAAGTTCGAAACCTTACGCCAGCTAATTTTGTTGATTTGTATAATTCAGGTCAATCCAGTCAGTTAGCAGTTTGCAGCAACTGAATTCATTTTCATGAAGTGAAATGAATTTCTTAGGGCAACAGTGAATGCCATAATAAATCAACCATCATGAAATTTGCTTCCCTTTCACATTCACATGAAATATGAACCAGCCTTGATTAGACATTTCTTTACAAAATGGATCTATTCCAATCATAATTTAAAGTTTCTGACAGCCTTGTATTGAAAAATCCTGTGGCAAAGTTGATTGACAAAACCATTAGTTATTGTACACAGCCACGATTAATTGTACACTTTTTGTTACAAAGACATCATTAAGAGCAACAGGGCAATGTTGAATAACTTTTTTCAAATTTAGGATTTGTCAAACTTTTATACATGTAGTATTTTAATCTCAAATAATGGTTTACATCACTGTTTTTCAAAATGTTGTTCCCAACCTGGAAACCAAAAACGGGTGTACCAATGCTTGTGGCTATAATACACAAAAAAATATTACATGTATTAAGGTAAAATGGATTGTTCCGACTGGTCTAACGGAAACAGATTTCAGGATTTTTCAGAAACGAGTTTTGAAATGGAAAATGACTGACCCAAGACATTTCACTGCTTCATACAGCTGGGAACATTGGAATCCTGCTGTGTGTGCTGCATAGTTTATTTTGGGGGACATGGGGCATGTGTGGAAACGGAACCCTAAACATGGCCGTTATGAAATTGCTGTGGATGCATCATTTTGTCAGATGTGCAATTCCTCTGTATGGTGACAGTGAAAATCCGTTTCAAAATTTTCCATTCTGCAATTGAGTGCATTCATGCTTCACCCGGGAATTTGAAGTCTATTTACAGCATCACCTATGTCAGTGTAAACATTTTTTTCTCCTAATAATCATGGATAATCTGCTGTTTGTAAACCTTGTGTAATTCTATTAAACCAATGAGTATGTATCTATAGCTAGAGCTAGCATACATTGTAATTGGAATCCCACTCGGAAAAAAGCAAGCAATCGTAGCCAAAAAAGCAAACCTCAAAATAATTATGCAGGTTGCACAGCTGAGCACAAACCAGAAATCTCAGAATGTTTAATTAGTTACTGCAGTTACCAACCACATTCAAGTACGACCTAAATACACCGATCATTAAGCCCCGCCGCTTGACGTATTGACAGCAGCGACCGTAGTCCGCCAAACTGAAGAACATGTGCCGCATGCCTGGGATTGGCCGATACATGTACATCAAGGGGCAGGGCTTATTGGATCCGTCAAATGACTCACCCTGACCGGCTGGGGATGAAATCCTCGCGGCTCCTCTCGAATCCTGAGCGCCTCTACTCGCTGCTGCTGCTGTTTGGGGCGGAGGATGGGCAGGTGGAGGATGAGGGGCGGGGTATAAGGCAGGGCCATGGGGGCAGGGCAGGGGCGTTTGTAGATGTAAAGGAGGGAGGTGGAGAGACAATCAAGATCGTCAGTCAACAGCACTTGCTTGGTGCTCACTTGAGGTAAATTGTGCGGGGCTCCCTGCTTTAGATCTGTCTGTCCTGGTACTGTATAAGCCTGTTGTTAATCACACAGCTACACTAATTACATACATACAAATGGGTACCTAAAAGCGATCAGATCTTTGTGCCTAATTTAAATCTAATTAACTATAAAGTATTAAAGGTTAGTGACTTTTAGTAATTGCATCTCATACAGAACAAGAAGACGTTCACCAGCATGTGTATGGCTGCCTTTAAAATGTCAGCACTGACGTAGGCATTCATTTCTATGTGGAACTTCTGAAAAGCTACATGTACAATGTATACTAGTCCTTCGGGTGGATAAGAAAAAAGTTTGGCCGAAAGCAAATTTGAATCAAAACAGAATATTATCCTCTTTCTTTTGTACAGATTTGCCTTACCTTGAGAACTTGGTCAAATACATGTATAACTTTCCTGCCATGGAAGTTTCAAAAGAGAATTAAACAAAGACAGCCTGCATGTGTACATTATGTACTCGGTCTTTTCTTGTGTCCAAGGTGAACATGTACAAAACGACTACATCTATTACTCTGAATTTTGGTTGAAGCTACAGCCTATTGTTACTGGCTAATTGCTACCCAGTATACAGAAAAAATAAACAAAACTGAACCCAGCAGGGTTGTTTGATTTAAATCACTGGAAATTTTTGTTTATAAATCACCAATAAAAATCACATTTTTATTTGTTTTTATTTCTGTTTTTTTTTAATGTAAAAACAATTTCTGTTATTCAAACCCGACTGTCATTTACTTTAAATCGCTTATACTCACTCTAAAGGGATGTATAAGGCCAGTTTCCTGAAAGAGTGTACATTTATCTTGTGTACAATGCATATGATTCTGAAGTACATTTGTGTGTGTAATGTACTACCTGCATGTGTGATACTGTATTCCTCTCTTACATGTACATAGGTTTAAATAACTCATGCATGTAATAATGCGCCTATCAATTGATACCCCCGACCTGACCTGACCCCCGACCTGACCTGACCCCTGACCCGACCTGACCTGACCTTTTTTTACTTATTTGGTGCATTACTGAGCCAAACGGAAATGTACTGTTTGAAGAAATTGGTACATAATTTGTACATTGAGGTGAGTGTGACTTGGGAAAACAAATAACAAGACCATTGGACTTGCAATTATTGGCCCTGGAAACCACTAGACCAGCACTCAAATTTCTAGACTCAGTCCAGTGAGAATGTCAAGCCCTGAGCTATCTACATGTAGCCACAGCTACATGTACATGTACCTGTAAAGGAACAGGTAAAATAAAGCCTGTTTCACACAAGCGCTGGAAACACACATTTGTGATGATTGGTGCCGGGTGTCTGACACCCCAAGTATGCTTCAATTCTATCCCAGGCTTTCACACGATACAACACAGTCCGGTAGCGAACGTGCCTCCTTTTTGCAATGTTTGCACGTGTATCGCTGGTGTTACGATAGTCCACGAACGATGAAATTGATAGGGTACCAGTGATTTTCCTGCACAGTTTAAAATTCCGTAAAATATAAGTTTTTCCCTTTTTAAAACACCCACCGTATTTTAGTATTTGTATCACCGTATTTGGAGGTAAAATTACGGTACTGTGACCTTAAAAATATCAGGTGTCCGTTGTTTTCGTGTTTTAACGTCAATTATACAAAGAGGATGTGAATGTACAAGACCACTTTGTCAAAATGTGCTGTTAATACATGTACCGGGTATACAGCAACACTAACGGAGTGTTGTTTTTAACCCTTTGCCACCGGTTGACACAATATGTGCGGATTGAAAATTTTCACCTGGCTGGTTGACGTCTTACAAAATGTATGTGCCAATTTCTGCATTTTCAATCCATTATTGGGGTATTGTGTACGTTATGCTTGGCTGCACAAGCCTCTTGTTTCCGTTTCACTTGGCTGCATAACCCGGCCTGGCGGCCCCATGAAATACCCGGTATGCCCGGGTTCAAGGGGCTAAACAGAGAATCTACTGCTCTCCTACATGTACACAAATCTCATTATCCAACAACATGACCAATCAGAACTGAAGAAATTTGTGTTTACAAAAGCTAAACAGCAAACTGCGCATGCGTAAAGGCAAATCCACTGCAGAGTATCCTTGCGAAAATCGCATTGATACACTCACACGACCAATCTCAGTGATCGTCGCGCGGATGTCGCATCGATGCGAAATTTTGTAGGAGGTCTCGATCCCTGTCACGAACCGCACAGGACCCATGTGATTTGGTGACAGAGATACACTTTAACACAGCATGGAATCCGTGCGTTTGTGACATCGGGACCCGTGTTTCCAACTGTCGTGTGAAACAGGCTTTATTTTCAACATGCAGTTTTTGCTTGTAGAAAATGTACACACTACCCGTTTTCTACATTGACTACCACTGGTTAATAAAAATCGCAATATCTCCTCCCAAAAAAGTGGGTAAAATGGTAACAAAGGGTCAGATTGCAGCAAGGGCCATCAGTATGCAAATTTCGGCTACAGCTGGACTGGTAGTTTTTCAATCTTCAAATAAATAGATATTTAATCCTTAAACCCTGCATGGGAGATGAACTACTTGTGTAAAGTACATTGTACATTGTAAATGCTACATAAAAAAATTGCTAGTTGTGTTTAACGAGCAAAATTTATAAAACTGGAACATAAGCCGGTGAGATACTGTTGAACAGATAATTTCAAGATGTTGAATTTTGGCTGATTGGGGAAGGTTCCTAGAAAAAACAGCCGGGGGGGGGGGGGGGGGGGGGGTAACCCTAACCCCCCCGGCTGTTATTTCTAGGAACCTTCTCCAATCAGCCAAAATTCAACACTGTGTAGTAAACCAATGGCACATTCTTTGTACTTTGACAAAATCAGGGCATCAAGTCCCATGCAAAGTGATGGTGCCAAGGCTCTACAGTACTCAATCACACAAAATTCAACACAATGGGGTGTTTGATTTTGGCAGGTTAGGGATGGTTAGGGCTTAATTAGTCTCTTCAAAGAAGTTTCCCTCTCATATCCCAGACTAATTCACTCAATATTGTTTTTTCCTAAAGAGGGTTTGATTGAGGCATGCGTGCAATAAATGATATTGAGTTTTCAGTTAATGTCATTAAAAAAAATTTGGGGGGCTAAACCATTCTTTTTGGGTGATAAACCAGTTTTCGCCTACCACAATTTAAACAAAAAATTAATTTCTGAATTTGTTTCAAATCTTTTATTATTCTTCGCTCTCATTTTATTATTTAATCAAAAGTCCATGAAAAAATTTATTGACAAAAAAGGCAAAAATTGTGGCTGGATGAACTTTTATGGCTTTTACCCCCATCCCATAGAATCTCCATTTTAAGTACAGAACATGAGATGTACGTGCAAATGTTCTTAGAATATTTGATAGTATGCACTTACCCTTCTCCGTTTCTCAGTGGGTGTGCGAGGCCTAAATAATGTACCACGTGGCCTGGCCAAAGGGGGGACAGAGTGGTATGTACGTGGTGAATTCGGCGGTACATCCTAAACAAAATCATAAAAACAACAGAAAACCACTGTTTTGTTTTGAATTCTACAAGAATTACCCAAATAATTATTCTGTGCATCGGAGTGGAATAAACCTGTTAAAGATAATTCCACATTTCTTCGCTCTAGTGCACTTGGTTCTCAGGTATGTGGGTTTTGTGCATACGGGTCATTCTATAAATGTGGGGTCTAAAGGTGTGACCTGTTTTGGTGTCCGTTACACCTGACCAGTGTATTTCCCATCAAGTCCTTTTTTACTTCTTTGGCAGGTACTTTGCTTTACATAATCACCCTTGGAGAACCCTCCTACTATTATAACTATCACAACCTATCGAAAAACCAAATCCTCTCCTCTCCCACAGCTTGTGTGTCTCAACCTGTCACTCGATAGGTTTTGATAGATAGGGTACGTAGTTGGCTCCATTTTGGCACTGAGAGAGGGAAGGTTAAAGAATGTGTCCCGAATTGCACATATGCAAGAGGGACATAAAAATTGGACTCCCAAGTTATAGAATGACCCATAAATCCTACACAAATAGTTTGTCAGTTCAATATGATGTCATTTGAACCACGAACAAATATATATTTCAGAAATAACCTACCCTTTCAATAGCAAACACTTCTTAATATTTGGTTTTAGATCTCAAAGAGGAGATAACGTCCGATTTGAAATAGAAGGCCGGACATCGCACTTGCCAAATAATGTCCACAAATAAATTTTGCTTGCTTACATATATGTGACCGGCTCTGGCAAAACCCGACGCTTCTCGGCACTTCTCATTACGCGGTATGGGCCCGCATAACGTAAAAAAAACAGCATTAGTAAAACCCCAATATTGAAATGTCACCCCAAGTGTTTGGTTTGGCTAGAGCTGGTTACAAATTTCAATATTGGGGTTTTGGTATCACTGATGCCATTTGTTTACGTTGCGGGGCCCATACCGCATAATGGGAAATGCAGAAAAGCATCAGGTTTTGCCAGAGCCGGTCATATATATATAAAAAGTCTACTTACATTTCCCAAATAAATTCCTGTTTTGTTTCTAGGCATGGATCGGTGCGGCCTGACTGGTAGACTGTTGTAGGTCAACATAATGTGCGAGTTGGCCGGCGGCAGGTCAGCATTGGGCTGTACACTCTTCATCGCAGGCACCGTCCAGCCACGACTGTTGCTCATTGGCTACTGATCAGATCGTCTGTTCAGGCATCTCTCCCCATCTCAATGCAGATCACGCTAAACCGAAACATGGGTTCGGGAAAGTCGACGATGAGCGCTAAAAATAGATCCTAGCCCATAATTGTTGACGTCATATTCCCTGTACTCTGCTGTTTCATCACAACCATGACATCTCCCTTGAGTTCTGCTAATGACGCTCTCGCTTTCCTTTGCACACTGCCACTTGATGTACACCCGACGCTAAACAAGAACAACTTCCTCTACTTGGAGTGCGTTAGCCAACACATCCTGTTACTGCATCATCATCTTTCTCCATTCCTGCGTTAGATCAAAGCAGAAGAAAAAAAAGCAGTTTGCAGAAAACCAATTAGAGCAGTCTCATTTCATCCGGACTTGCAAAAGGCAAACGGGAAACCGTGTTCTCCCCGGTGAATTTCAATGAGTAGCATCAATGCACACGGAAAGCAACCAATCCATCATTTGGCATCCTGTTGAAATCGGAGTTGGCGGCGCACTTTACGTGATTTCCACTGACTCTGCTCCTCAATACATGATTGCTAAGCAATCGATGAGAGCACGAGAACAAAGTACAGGATGTTAATAATCTGGGCACTATAATGTCCTTAATGAAAAACGCACTTAAATCTCACTGAAAAAAAAGGGCAAAGTTGTATGCCATAGCCATGTTAACCCTCCTCTAGTATACAAATATTTACTGCTTCAAGTGGTGTAGTAAAACTAGCCTCCCGAGGTAATCCATGGAGCAGTCTTTTTTCCCAAGGCGAAGCCGAGGGAAAATAGAATGCTCCATGGATTACCGAGGGAGGCTAGTTTTACCACACCACGAGATAAAGCAGTAAATATTTGTTTTATAACACCTCACCCACAGATTCTGCTTGATTTTAAAATGTTAACATTATTTTAATCTAAATACAGTTAAAATGGACTTCTATTTCAATACAAAATTAGTGGAAACTTTATCTGCTCTTTTCAAAACCACCCCTTAACGAAATGTTTGAACCCAGCTCTGCAGCTGGGAACAATACACGTTACGTGCAACGCTCAATGCGCACACCCGCATGCATCTGCACACAAATACCGCGCCATGGGTATAGAACTTTGGTTGCTAATGGTATAGTACTTTGGTTGCTACGGGTATAGTACTTTTGGCCGTGCACAGGAAGATAGCAAAAATAGAAAATGCCATGTGACTCGCTCTAGGCCAATCAAGACACAGAATCTGTGGATTATAACTATCACAGCCTATCAAAAAAATCTACCCACCAACTCTCACAGCTTGTGTGTGTTTCAACCTGTCACTTGATAGGTTTTGATATATAGGCAAGACTGTGTTTACCAGTCAATGTCAACATACATGTATGTTGTCACTGGTGTTGACTGAATAGCAACATGCCTAACGATAATGTCATGGATACTGCATCCAGAGTTTCAAAGTCCATTGGAATGAATACTGGCGACTCAAACATATCACTAATGGAACCACATGAGACCACATGAGACAAAATGAGACAAAAATATCAAAAACTAGATATTACTTTTCAACTTAATCGGACTTATACTTTTGTTTATATATGGCTTCATAAACAGCCCCTTTAAGATGACATCACGTGACATGTGATGACGTCATCATCATGTCATGTCAATTGTCATCTATAAACCTACTGGGCAACCTAGATATTACTTTTAAACTTAATCGGACATGTACTTCTGTAGATATGCGCCTTCAAAAACTGCCCCTTTAAGATGACTTGACATGTGATGACGTCATCATAACGTCATGTCAATTTTCATTTATAAAACTACTGGGATACCTAGATATTACATTTTAACTTAATCGAACTTGTACTTTTGTAGATATATGGCCTCGAAAAATGCCCATTTAAGATGACGTCACGTGACATGTGATGACGTCATTATGACGTAAACGTTCGGCACACATTGTGAGCAGTTGGGGTAAGTGTCTGCCAAGTTTAAAATTAGCCAAAGTGGCCGGTAAGAAAGAAAACGTTTACAAATGCTATGGGCAATATTCTAGCGACTTGAAAAAAAGAATTTTTTGATGACGTCATCATGACGTCACACAATTTTCGCTTTTTGGGGCATATCTTTGAGACATAGCAAAGCTATAACAAAAAGAATTTTGAAAATTTCTTGTTTTGTTCGCTAGATATATTGAAAAGAATGTTACGATTTCAACAATTTTAAAATTCAGCGACTTGAACAAAGACTACAAATCAACCTTTTTATAAACAGCATGCACATTTAAGCCATGGTTATCTGCCCTTCCCAGAATTCCTTTGTGTTATATTGAATTTGGTCTAAATTTTCAAATGGCTGTTATTTCTTACTTAAGTGAGCCACGATCATGAAATTTTGGAATAAGGGAGAGGAAAATTCAATATATACATTTTTGTAATCGGATTGACCCTTACATGCGTTTAAAAAAACAATTTGATGACGTCATCATGACGTCACACATTTTCTCCCTTTTGGGGGATATCTTTGAGACATACCAAAGCTATAACAAAAAGAATTTTGAAAATATATTGTTTTGTTCGCTAGATATATTGAAAAGAATGTTACGATTTACACAATTTTAATATTCAGCGACTTGAACAAAGACTACAAATCAACCTTTTTATAAACAGCATGCACATTTAAGCCATGGTTATCTGCCCTTCCCAGAATTCCTTTGTGTTATATTGAATTTGGTCCAAATTTTGAAATGGCTGTTATTTCTTACTGGAGTGAGCCACGATCATGAAATTTTGGAATTACATACAGAAAAATTAAATGTATACATTTTTGTAATCGGATTGACCCTTACATGCCCTTAAAAAAACCCACATTTTTGATGACGTCATCATGACGTCACACAATTTTCGCTTTTTAGGGCATATCTTTGAGACATACCAAAGCTATAACAAAAAGAATTTCGAAAATATCTTGTTTTGTTCGCTAGATATATTGAAAAGAATGTTACGATTTTGAAATTTCAAAAATTCATAAAAAATCACGTGATGACGTCATCATAACGTAAATGTTCGGCATAAATTCTGAGCAGTTAGTCTAAGTGTCTGCCAAGTTTAAAGCCAATCGGCATCATAAAAGTAGCCAAAGTGCCGGTAAGAAAGAAAACGTGTACAAATGCTATGGGCATTTGGCTGAAAAAGAAAAAAAAAAAGAAAAAAAAAAAAAAACTAGAGCCAATAGTGTTTGTGGACAAACACAGGGCTGTTTCGGTTTTTGTGTGTGAAATTTGGTGATTAAAATGAAATTTCAAATTTTTTAATAAAATTACAAAAATTAAAAAAATTATAGAAAATTAGCCGATGAGGTCATCATGACGTCACTTCGGCTTCTGCATGCGGGTGGCACTATCTACATACCCACCAATTTTTATGACGATCGGACCTACCCTTATATGTGTTTCAAAAAAGCATATGTTTGATGACGTCATGATGACGTCACACATTTTCCCATTTATGTGAAAGAATATAGGAGCTAACAAAGCTATTACAAAAAGAATTTTGAATTTAGCATGTTCTGTTAAAGAGATATGGGTTTAAGAAACTTTAAGGTTAAAAAACTTTACAATTACTATAAAATCGTATGATGAGGTCATCATGACGTCACCTCAATTTTCATCTATAACACGTACTTGTCTACCACCATAGCAGGTTTGAATGCAATCGGACCTACGGTTCTCTAGATATGTGCCCTTGAAAAATGCACCTTTAAGATGACGTCACATGACAAGTGATGACGTCATCATGACGTCACTCTTCGGCATACATTTTCAGCTTAGGGTCTCTGTTTGAGTTAAACCTGATTAAGATCTGAGGTTGTTTAGTGACCAAAGTGGCTCTTACAAAATTCGTGTACAAAGTCTATGGGATTTGGGATAGAACTAAAAATTCATAGAAAATCAGCCGATGACGTCATCATGACGTCACTTTGGATTTTACATGCTAGTGGCACTATCTACCTACCCACCAATTTTCATGACGATCGGACCTATCCTTATATGTGTTTTAAAAAAGCACATTTTTGATGACGTCATCATGACGTCACACATTTTCTCGCTTTTAGGGGATATCTTTGAGACATACCAAAGCTATACCAAAAAGAATTTTGAAAATATCTTGTTTTGTTCGCCAGATATATTGAAAAGAATGTTACGATTTTAAAATTTCAAAAATTCATAAAAAATCAAGTGATGACGTCATCATGACGTAAATGTTCGGCATACATTCTGAGTAGTTAGTCTAAGTGTCTGCCAAGTTTAAAGCCAATCGGCTGCATAAAAGTAGCCAAAGTGCCGGTAAGAAAGAAAACGTGTACAAATGCTATGGGCATTTGGCTGAAAAAGAAAAAAAAAAAAAAGAAAAAAAAAAAAAGAAAAAAAAAAAAATCTTAACGAAAACAAGGGCTGTTTCGGAAAAGTTTCCGAAACAGCCAAAAAGAAAAAAAAAAAAATCTTAACGAAAACAAGGGCTGTTTCGGAAAAGTTCCGAAACAGCCAATAAGTCCATGTGGCCCATTTCTGAGCAGTCGGCTTATAGTTCTAAATAGGCCTACCATTCAATTTGATAAAGAAGGCTTTGAACTTACTTTTGAATGCAGTATTACAATTGCATCTGAGCTACAGTGTATACATGTACAATGTATATAAGTACACAGTTTAACATGTTTAAAACCCTTTTTGTAAAAGAATACCGATATTTCCCCTGTGTATGTGTTCATAGTTGCAGCAGTCAGTTTATTCAATTGTCATCATAGCGTGGGTTCAATTGCACTGACTGTTTACATTATTGGTGGGAAGAGGAAAATACAAATGGATTGTTGCTTTTGTTCTGTTCTGAATGCATGTTATCAACGGTCTTTGTTAGATTTTTCTATTATGGTAGTACACCACTTGACCTGCATTTGCTATATGGAGCTCACTATGTACAGGTAGCCATGACTAGTGGTGGATTTTATGTCATTTATAGAACTTCTGTATTTCAGTATTTGTGTCCAGAGTTTCCTCCCCATTTTTCTTTGGAGTTGGGAATTAGATTTGGGTCTGGGATTTGGAATGGGTTGGAGTGGGTTATCAAGGCGAGAACAAAATTTGCCTAATATATTTAAAGACCAAGTAGTACATTTTGCATCAATCAATAGATCTGCTGATGTCAGTATTAACCCTAACCTTCCCAAATCCTCCAAAATCCTCTTTGCAAAATGGAGGAATTTGGAGGATTGAGGGCACTTGGAAGTTGATGCATCGGAGGATTTTGCAGGATTGAGGTTACTAGGGGTTTTTGCCCCTGCAGGAATATGGAGGATCCAGGTTATCAGGCTCAATGTGATACATGAGGATTTTGGAGGATTGAGGTTACTTGGGGTATGCAAAAAAAACCTGGAGGATTTTGGAGGATTCATGCTATGGTCCCCATAAGAGGATTTTGGAGGATTCAGGTTATATGGAGTTTTAACAATTTGAAATCAGAGGATGTTGGAGGATTCAGGTTACATGGGGGGGGGGGGGAAATGATGTAGGGAGTTAGGGTTAAGGGCAGAAATACACCAACAACAATTTGTTTACAGTCCTCTTTATATTAACAAAAAAATGCAGTCAATTGTCCAACTTTTGGGTCATCAGTGATAGTTCTATTGTCAAAAAGGCATTTACGTCATGTCCCTCTTTTGCATGACATGCATATGCATTCTTGTGTGACGTCAGTGTGCAGTGTGAAATTTAATTTTGTATGCTTTTTCAATCGCATGTAAACATACAGCATGTAAGCATGGAAACACATGTGGTTCATTCCACCAGGTTGGGACACAGTGTGTTTTTTGACCATATCATTAAAACCATCATTACATTTAATTCAGTTATTTCATGTGACATCCGTCTTTGGGTGTGAGATTATTTGAGAAAGTTTTCAATCATGTAAGTTATATTTTAACAAAAATATGATAAAAAGTGTGTTATTTTGATGGAAAATAGACGTAACATGGACACCGCGTCCAACATTTAAATTTTTGTGTTTTTTCAACACTTTAATAAATAAATATGGGAAATGTATTACTTACAATAATTAAAAGACACACTATGCAAAAATGAAATACCTTTTTACGGCAGTCAGTGTCCAAACATAGCAGAAATAGCAAGAATTTGAAGAATCGGTGCAGACGTAACATGGACACCATGACCATACATATATTTCTGCTGTTGTGCTGCATTTGGATATTGAATAAATAACAAATGTTTTTTGTGTTGCAGTTTGTGTTTTGTAATTAGTATACAGAGTGAGTTTGCATAATTATTTATATAAATGTTGAAAATGTTACAAAAAGGAAATGTGCATTTTCATGTCACACCATGTCAGTACTAAATGTTACGTCCAGACTGCCCTAATTTTTCGTCATTAAATAAATAATTATGCAACTAACTATATGTACTAACTAAAAGACACTCAATGCTACCAGAAAACACTTTTTGTTATGGTTGCCAGTGTCCAATTATAGCTCGAAAACAGCAAGAACAAAAAAAACATGCATGTGTGGACGTAACAGTGGACACAGTGTCCACACTCACGTCTGTTCTTGCTGTATCTGCTATATTTGGACACTGACTACCATAAAAAAGTGTTCTTGTGTTGCATAGTACATCTTTTAATTAGTACACATGGTGTATTTCCCATATTTATATTTAAAGTGTTGAAAAAACACAAAAATGGAAATATGGACGTGTCCATGTTACGTCAAACTGGTTACGTCAAACTGACACATTTTGTTATCATATTTTTGGTAAAATATAATTTACATGATTTAAAACTTTCTAAAATATTGCCCACCCAAAGACTGATGTTACATGAAATAACTGAATCAAATGTAATAGTACTTTTAAAGATATGGATAAATGTCACACACTGTGTCCCAACCTGGTGGAATGACCCATGTACAATAGACAGCATACAATGACTGCATGCCATTACGTCATGGCTATGCGAAGCACCCTTAACCCTCTTGAATATGGAAGACGGCCATAGCCGCGGATTGAAAAAAGTCCACCTGGCCGGTTGCCATATATATGCGCATTCCTGTGCATACTTAATCCATTCATGTGTCAACTATATTGTTTTTGAATGGGAGGGTAATGAACAGATGGAGTTTTTTCAAACAAAGCTTTCATTCACACGAAGGGAGGGGGAGGGGGGTGTGGCGCCTCCAAGTGCAACAAATAGTAGAGCTGTTCATTTCCGAATAATTTAGTATTCGAATATTCGAGACTGGGCTTAACCGAATATTCGATTCTCGCCGATCAAGTCTTTCAGGCGTCTGCTGCAACTGCATGCCGCACCGGTAAAAAAGTTGCATGCAAAGCACGCCGGTGTTTTACATGCGGCGATCGATATTATAGACCACCCGATGGACATTTTTGCACTGTATCAAGATCATTAAGAGTACGTATAACATTCTGATAACAAGAAACCTAACTCCAGCCGGAGATTTTGCAATAATTATATTAGAAGTGTCAAGGGTTTTACGGTTGGGAACAATAAACCTCTGTCCACAAAAAAAGGCGGCATTTGACACTGCTAAGCACCGTAACTTTTCTATTAAAATAGCATCAGTCGTATCTGTACGTGCATATTTTGTGTGTGCGAATATTCGAACCGGCAAAAAGCAATTTGAATATTCGGTCGACGATCGAAGATTTGAATATTCGGTATATTCGGAACAGCCCTAACAAATAGGACCACTCTATTCAGTGTAGTGCCTATTTGCATTTACAGTTTGCACTTGGTTGGACAGCCCGTTTTTGGCATACCGTTTTTGTTCTTACCCATAGGCAAAATAAGAGCTGAAGGGCTTCTGCTTTTCTGGTTTGCAACTTTAGGTGTAGGCCCCTACAAAAACAACACCCCAAAAACCCCAAATTGGCAATAAGCAGGGGGGTTCGGGGGGGGGGGGGGTGGTGTTTTTACCCCCCCCCCCCCTCTGGATCCGCACCTGCTTTGCCATGTTTTCCCTTTCTTCTTGTGAACCTGGCTAACTAACTTGAATTTGATATAATTTGATTTATTTTGTTTCTTTTAACCCTAACCTTCCCAAATCCTCCAAAATCCTCTTTGCAAAATGGAGGAATATGGAGGATTGAGGGCACTTGGAAGTTGATGCATCGGAGGATTTTGCAGGATTGAGGTTACTAGGGGTTTTTCCCCTGCAGGAATATGGAGGATCCAGGTTATCAGGCTCAATGTGATACATGAGGATTTTGGAGGATTGAGGTTACTAGGGGTATGCAAAAAAACCTGGAGGATTTTGGAGGATTCATGCTATGGTCCCCATAAGAGGATTTTGGAGGATTCAGGTTATATGGAGTTTTAACATTTTGAAATCAGAGGATGTTGGAGGATTCAGGTTACATGGGGGGAAAATGATGTAGGGAGTTAGGGTTAAAGGATCAAAACTTCTACATTAATCAACCAATCATCTCTCATAATTATTGTGGTGGCGTGGCATCCATTCAGTAATATTCGATTGGAAGTTCAGTGAGATCATAATAATTAAGTCATATTCACGACTTTGACAAAACAATGGTGCGCCATATAGGGCTGTTCATTTTCGAATAATTTAGTATTCGAATAATTTAGTATTTGAATATTAGAAACTGGATTTGACCGAATATTCGATACTCGCCGATCAGTCTTGATTTACATGTTTTTTAATGTGTAACCTTTAAAATTCAAATTATTATTATTCTTTTTTTTGGGGGGGGGGGGGGGGGGGGCGGGGGGACTTGGCCTACAATTTTATATGGTAAGCCAAACAACCTTTTTTTTGGGGGGGGGGTAACTTTACATGGAATTCTAACGTTAGGACTTTCTCGCTAAACTCAAAACAGTTTCCAATTGTAAAATTAGTTTTGGGACTTTTTATATTAAAATAAAAATATTTGATTAATAAAATGGCTTGTTCAATCATGGAGTAAGGGTTCAATTTATTTTTCCCCGAGTTAATTCCTTTGTGAAGCTTGCCCCACTCCAGGGGCTCCTTCAGTCATCTTGTGCGAGTGTGAAATTCAGTCAGAACCCCTAAAAAGTTATAGATGCATTTCTCATGTTTTTCTCAGTATAATGGAGGGGGGGGGGGCTATAGGCCTATCCAGGTTTTTTTTTATATGCAGGGCTTTCTCGGCTTTCTTTGAAATATTTTAGGGTCCATTTTTTTAAGGTTTAAGTAAACATTAATGAAAGCCTTGCACCTTTTTGCAGCAAATTTTTATGTCGGAATTTGTCACCACATCAAACATTTGTTGGTAAAGGTGCATTTGTTGGTAAAGGTGCATTTGAGTTTTTCGTGTATCAAGTTGCTCCAGTAGTCCTCCTGAACAAGATGATTTGATAAGATCTTGTTGGCAAGTACAAATTTAATATTAAATCCTTGTAGTTTCACAAGATTTTTATGCGAAAGACGGCCCAACAAGTTCCCTGGCTCTAAAAAAGAGATGCACATTGTCTGAAACCTAACCTAAGTTAACCCCCCCTCTCGCAAAACCAGTTGCCATGATTCATAGCTGGCGCGGTGAGGCCAAATTAATGGAACCACGGCAGCAACTTTTACACGCGATCATTTCTTTCGTCGGCAACCCTTAACAAAAGCAAAACTCGTGACCATTGTCTTCGTCGGTGTCGTCGTCAGTCGACGGCTACCACTGATTCCGTTTCGTTTTCAGAAACGTCAGAAAAATTGCTAAAATCTTTGAAATTTAAATCGCTCAACGCGAAATCTTTGGGACCGTAGGCAGCCATTTTGCATAGTACTAGTAGGCTAACGCTTGTTGTGCGCATGCGTGAAGAGACCAAATCCTTCCCACCGTGCCAAGCGACTGAAGCTGGCTTTGCTGACCGCACGCGCGCGGTGTTTACATAGGGGCTTAATCCATTTGTTATCAGTGCGACCGCCGCTGCGTTTACGACCGCGGCGACCATCATTGGACCTTTGAAGTCGATGTGTGCTCTCTCCTTTTCAGTCCGGGAAACCTACAAATTTGACAATGTTGTTAAAGACGACAATAGTTGTCAAATTTGACAACTTCAAATTCAAGCGCGAAAGATGCAAAATTGGCACAGTTACGCACTCTATTTAGTCCATCATATTGTTAAACATTACCTTAACTAACTTTCTATCTGCTTAAATTCAAAAGTCGCCTGTGCATTTTGTCGTGATTCTTCTTTACTTTTCACCGACCACTCGGTCGAACCGTTCGTGACTGTAACGACGCCATTTTAGATTTCGTGTCATGTGACTTTGTATCCTGGTCTAATAAGTTAATTTACCGCGGCATAAAAATAATTTAGAAGATGCCCATTACATTGGCAGAAAAAAAGTGTAATTTATTGTTGTTGAAATAATTTCACTTTAACAATGAATCTGTCACGTGCCAATTTTTGCATTTTGCATCGTGTTGTCCTATAGTGTCGGGGCTGTCAGTGGAGCTCGATCGCCCGAGTCGTATGGTGGTTCCGTGAAAGATAGGAGGGGCCCCAAGCGGTGATACTATATACCGGAAAACACCGGGAAAACTACCGGAAAACACACTACATAGGCCTACCGGAAAACACTCTAAACATCGGAAAACACACACAAAAAACACTAAATACCGGAAAACACCCCCAAAACACACACCTCACACCGAAAAACTCGCAAATACACGCATTTGTACAGGAAAACACCCCAAAAAATACACTTCATAACGAAAAACTCGGAAATACACACATACTTCACGCGAATGCGAAGTGAGTTTGACGTCATAAAACATTCGCATTTCGCAGCAAAGATTTGCACCAAGTTGAAAGTGAACTTTGCGAATTCGCAGTGCGAACTTTAATATTTGGCGCTGACGTCATAAATTCGCTTCGCATTCGCATGAAGTAAAAACCGGTCTTAACACCCAAAAAAAATACACTTTACACCGAAAAACTCGGAAATAAACACACACCGTCTAACAGTAACACCCCATGTATTCACACCGAAAAACAACACACACTTTGAATACACACAAACATCAAGTAAAAACACACAGTTTTCACCGAAAAAAAGTTAAGCAATTAAACAGTGAAAAATCCTGGCAACCCCCCCCCCCCCCCTCCTAAACAAATAGATATAAAAAGGAAATAAACAACAGGCCCAGAATCAAAATTTGGGGTTCAAAGACATTTTTGGAAGCGAGAAAAAATGAGTATTTACTCAACGTAACTTTTATTAACTACATGAAGACAATTTACAAAGGAATGTCCACAGTGCGTGAGTTTTTCGGTGTCAAGTGTGTTTTTTAAGGGTGTTTTCTGGTAGACCTATTTATAGTGAATTTTTGGGTGTTTTCGGTATTTAGTAGGGCTGACGATATTGATTTTTTTCGTAGTCGATTTTTTTTCCCCGCGATATCGCCGATATGGCGATAAAATCGTCAACAAATTTCAGCATAATTAAAATGTCGCAAAAGTTTGTTCGTAACTACATAATCGCCGGGCCCCATTGTCGCCAGGCATTGTTTGACTTTTAAGCCGTTCTAAAGGCTGTTTGATATGACGATATTTCCCGATATCTCGGTATTTTTTTCATATCGAAAATCATATCGGCCTCTTAAAAAACACCGGAATATCGGGGAATTTGATATACCGAAGAATATCGTGATATTGCTTTTCGCAGCGTTCACTTGAAGTTGTCCTATTGTGTGGATTAGTCAAGATTACCTTGCTTGAAATTCCAGTTATTTCTAATAAATTTGACGATAGAATAGCACATCCATGTACATGTAACGTGTGATGAACCATGGAGGAATAAAAACAAATACCTTGTGTACTAAATGTGTTGTTTCTTGGATCGTTTTCTAAACCCCCGACAAAACTTCTTGGCACCGTTCATTATACAGCGCACATTGTGTGCGTGCATTCCATGTAGTCTTGGTCAAGTGCAAACAACCGCACTGAAAGCTCAACCGTATTATTCCCAATGTACAATGCATGTGCACGCGCAACGCGAAGCGAAATTCGCCTTGTGGAAAGGCTACTAAGACCTGGGGGGTTAGAGCAATTGCTTCAATAACTCCAACCCCTAAAGCGCATCTGCGCGTTGCTTTGTTGCTAGCCTTGGTCAAGTGCAAGCAACCGCACTGAATGCCACCGTCTTAAAATTCCCAGTGTACAATGCACGTGCAAGTGCAACGCAAAGCGAAATGCGCTTGAGAAAAGGCAAACAAGTGCGGCGCATGCGTTGTACAATGCACATGTACAATGTCCGTCGTGATCAATGATTTTTATCTTGTGTGATTGAGTACGTACACAAGAAGCTCGAAGACACGTACGTCTGGTCAAACCACGCTGCTATTAAAATCGGAACTAAATCCGTAATTTCGCACGGAACAGCGCGAACACAGGTACGTAAAACAAATAATGAAAACTAAATGAAATAAATTTTAGCGAATCTGCTGGTAAAGAGAAAGTATCGCCGATTTTTTAAGGGAAAATGGGGGTTCCGAAAAAAATCGTCAATTTTAAAAACGATATCGGCGATATCTCGATTTTTCGATTTTAAAAATCATGTAGCCGATTTCGATTTTTGGGCGGCGAATATTGCATCATCGCGATTTCATCGCCGTATCGCCCAGCCCTAGTATTTAGTTGTTTTTTTGTGTGTGTTTTCCTGTATTTTTTTTTTGTTTTGTGTTTTGAGGTATTTAGTGTGTTATTGGTGTTTTGCGGTATTTAGTTTTTTTTCTTTTTTCGGTACTTAGTGTTTTTTTGTGGCGTTTTCTGATGTTTAGTGTGTTTTTCGGTATGTAGTGTGTTTTCCGGTGTTTTGCTGTTGTTTTCCGGTAGGTATAGTGTCACCTGCCCCAAGTTATGTGCCATCATCTTGAAGTGGTGCGTCAGCATGTTTGTGGAGGACTAGGGCATGATCTGGATGAACTATTGATCGATCAAGACAAACCCCCTTCCTAGGCCTGGCGCACACATAATACACAAAAGTGCGCACCCAGTCGTACTTCCCCAATACGTGTGAGGACAATAGACTAAGCACGTACTTCTACGTGCGAGGACCGATTTCAACAAAAGACTTGACGTGCGAGGACTGAAAGCTAGGTTTCTTTGTATTTTTTTCTTTCTCCTCTTGTCTTCGGAGATATATACAGTGCACGTACACAAGTTCAGTAGTGTCAGTAGTTTTGAAAGTTTGTTTCATGTTTACTGAAAATGTATGATTTCACAAACGATTTAATTTCTGACTTGTTTAGTGATTCTTGTATAGTGATTCTTAGCTTTGAAAGATGGAGTAGGGAGGGTAACTCGGAACAACTTTTATTGAAATAGCAAAGGGGAACTGGTTTTCTGTTCTCATTTTATTTATTAATCTCTAGACCATGAGCAAAACTCTACTTTTCAAAGCTACAATGTATATATAGGCTACACAAAAAGAACACCACTCATCATCAAGATTGTCAATATATACAGCTTCATAAATTTACATATAATGCCAGGTTTTATTTCTACATGCATACAGTTGAATGTTGCTGAATTGCCAGACAAGAAATCTTAGAAATTACAACATAGTGGCCGGCAGTATGGTAATCCGCAACATATTGCTTTTGAAATATAGTCTGTAATTGAAATAATTTATATATAATTTTATTAATAAGCAATCAGAGATAATCGATACATAACACATTTATAGTAGTTTCTAGTAGTACAATTATATCCTGCAAATTTTTTTGTAAAAGGTATTTAACAAAAAGTAAAAGCAAAAATTACAAAGATAGTTTGATATGATGTGGAGAGATTATATTAAGTACGCCTATTTATAATTGCTGTTGTTAATTTATGCAAGAATTAACATGTGGACTTCTTGACAAATGAGCAAGATGGATGGTTTTTCAATAAAAATGATTGCAATTACAAAAAAATGTTTCAAAATAATCTGTTCCAACTGTGTACAAACGTTTTTAAACCGGTATATACAGTTTATTATGAGCGCTGCATATAGCATTCCGGAAGATGTCAAAGTTGACAACGGTTGTCCTATTTGACAACGTTGTCAAATTTGTAGGTTTCCCGGACTGTTTTATATTCCTTCCTCCATGGTTTAAACTACTCCTAGAACTATGACTATGAGGTTCCTGACATGAACCTCATAGGAAGACGCCGATTTTTCCCATAGGCTAGTACAGCAAGAATAAGAACGTCATTTCCATGCAACACGTTTCTACATTTTTCGCCGTGAATTACTTCATGGCTGCCCTCCCAAAAAATAACATGCCGCATTTACATCCTCACCTTGGTTGCGCCAAGTCAATTTTCGCCTGAAACGGGTCCAATTTGCGGGAAAAAAAAATAAAAAATGCAGTCGTTCCGAAGCGATCACACACGCACACCATCGATTAAGCCGCACACACGAAGCTCCTGTAAGATATCCCAGCATGCATCCAGCCGGGTAATGTGCGGGGGGGCCGTGGGTCGGTCAAGTCATGATTATTCATCAGAAATTCGAAGCGCGGTACAACTGCCGTACCGCGCTTCGAATTTCCGATGAATAATCATGACTTGACCGACCCACGGCCCCCCCACACATTACCCGGCTGGATGCATGCTGGGATATCTTACAGGAGCTTCGTGTGTGCGGCTTAATCGATGGTGTGCGTGTGTGATCGCTTCGGAACGACTGCATTTTTTTTTTTTTTTTTCCCGCAAATTGGACCCGTTTCAGGCGAAAATTGACTTGGCGCAACCAAGGTGAGGATGTAAATGCGGCATATTATTTTGTTGGGGGGCAGCCATGAAGTAATTCACGGCGAAAAATGTAGAAACGTGTTGCATGGAAATGACGTTCTTATTCTTGCTGTACTAGCCTATGGGAAAAATCGGCGTCTTCCTATGACTGAGGTTCATGTCAGGAACCTCATAGTTCTAGGAGTAGGTTTAAACTAGCGTGCGCAAATTTAAACTTGCCCGCGCAAGTTTACTTTAAACTCGCGCGCGGGACTCAAATTGCGCTCAACATTAATACTGAACTTCATGACCTTAATACTGTTTATGGAGTAAAGACAGAAAAAAGACACTTAGCACATTGCCCGCGGAAAGAGTTCCATATCCGGCCATCACTTTAGACCTTGTGCACAAAGTCAATGGGCCAAAAGTATTTTCAAAGTCAAAGAATAAGTTGAAATTTGTTCCCTCCTAAATTTGTGTTTCTTCATCAGATTTACACTTTTTGGTAGTTTTTAAGTCATATTTAGGGAAATAAGTGATGGCCGGATATGGAACTCTTTCCGTAAGAATTAAAGGAAGACATAAACTGATAAAGTTCAAGGAATGTCAGAAAAGTCGCACTTACTTTTTACAGCATTCATGCAATCGAAGCACTTGCAGTTCTAGTTGCACTCAGTTGCACGGCCCGGTGGTGTGCGCTGTTAGTTATACGTGACGTCATAGCAACAAGAAGGGCCAAACTACTTCATAACACACATGGTGATTGGCGAAATCTGCAACACGTGACTTGACCCATGGAGGAATAATCCCCGATCCACCATGCTTGACCACATGCAGCATCCGTGTCTGCGAGTTGGATGGGGTGGCGAGTGGGGCGATGGGCCGGGAGGGGAAGGGGAGGGGGAGGGGGGTGACCAAAATCCCGGTCGACCAAAGAAATTCGAAAAGGGGGTGGGGGGGGGGGGGGGGGGGACTGGAGACAATATAACACGAGGAGGCGCTGTTCATACCCTGTGCACATCTAATGCAAATATGCACACTTTTGCCCCTATGCCTGACAATACAATTATACAGTACTTTTTTTGTAGTTTGTTTTCCATTTTTTATACATTTTTGACTGTTGGAAAGTTACAAGAAAGTTTGGGTGTATAAAGCCCTGCTGCTTAGTGGCGTGCCCCAATGTTTGGGGATTGTGATTAGTTGGAATTGGGGGCGCTGTTCAAAACAATTATACAATGTTCACATGTACTGTAGCTTAAGGGTGCACTACACTAATTCAAGCTCCATTGACAACAGTGTTTTTTTTGTTTTGGGGGGGGGGGGGGGGGTAGCTAATTACATTTTTAATTATTCACACCAAACAAACTCACCTCCCAAAAAGTCCTGTTTCCCAAGCCGACCAACAGCCATTTTAAAACTGGCATCCCTCCACTTTCTCGGGCAAATAGGACCTATTTTTCAACACTAATTTTATCAAGTCTGCACACAGATGGAAGCCCAGAAACTAGGGAGTTGATGCTGGGCTATGTTTACACAATCCCACAATTTCTGGAGGCACAAACTCTCCTTTTTCAAAAAAGTTGTGGGTGTACATTTTATGTTGATAAGCTGGCGCATAAATTCGGACATGAATTTGTGTAGTGCACCCTAAAGATGTAGGCACAGGCTGAACTTATTGTACATGTATCTTTATCCCATTCCTGTAATTGGAGATTCTTCTGCTGTTGGATGTGGTTAATAAATGATTAAAAAAACATGTTGGCGTTTCTTTCGTAAAAAATGGATTTACCGGACGAAAACATTGTGGGATCCTATACGTACCCTATCCTCCCCGGAATTATGTCTAGCTGGCTAACTATCAACTAGTTGCAGGTGACCCAGACATAGACGAGAAGAGAACCTTTTTTTTGGGGGGGGGAGTAAAATAATGTTAAATTAATTTGCCCGTCAAGACCAGATTTTCTAAAAATCTTCAAATATTAGAATAATTGAAAAAAGTCTAAAAGGTTCCTAACAATACTCGAAGATTTTCAAACAATTGGAAAGGGATGAAAAAATAAAAAAAATAATCCATCAGTCGTTTGTAAAGTACTACGGTAGTTGTTGAAAACCTCCAAAATGAAATGGCGTCCTCAACGGCAGAGAACCTTTTTCAGAACAAAAATATTTTCCAATGTTTTCTCAGTGTTTTTCCTCTCAACTAGTCGGCGGTTCTTGCGATTAAACCCTGCCCTCATTAAAAAAATGGTCCAGCGACGCTTTTTGATCTATAATTTCACAAAATTTGCTAAATACGTGTATACGCTTTCGAAGTGGGTCCTTGGAACCGACCGTATGAATAGTTGTAGTCGATGATCGATGACTTGGAAAGTCGACGTGAGCGTTTGCCTTTCATCAGACGCTAAGATACAAGATCTCTTGTTGACTTTAAGATACAGTCGTTTTGGGGATCGAAATAGAATGGATGAGAAGAAAACATCTGCCCTGAGATCATGGCCGCAACTTTAATATCGGTGACATGGTTGTTAATGGTCGTTCAATGACTTGAATAATTATTAACCAACTTCGATGTTTTTTTTTACGATACAAAAGTGGTTCGAGATCTGCCTTGCGGGGCCACAACTATCCGAAGTGACGATGGATTCCCTTGTGATTCCGGGGCTATGGGTGCTTTTCACAGCCGGCCATCTGAGCCAAGTGATCTGTTCAGGTAAATGTAGGAAGTTATTATGCCCTATTGTAAAATAGGATGACAACATCCTGAAAGAACTCATCATATGGTGCACTGACGCCATCAGGTGGACGTATACATTGTCTCAGGATGTCGTCATCCTGAGATAAAATTGTCAGGATCTTCACAAGTCGGATGGCACTTAAGCTGCAAATGAGAAAATCGCCTCATTTGTTTATCATCTCCAGCAGGCCCGTAGGCTCGGGGTGGGGTCTGGGGATTCGAACGAACACCCCCCCCCCCCCCCTCCCCGCTCGGTGACGAGTTCCGCTCAGAAAAAAAATCGGTAAAGTCACTTCCTTGCTCTATGCTATAATAACTCAGACTATAGCCTCTGCTACAAATTCTGCCTTAAAAGTACGTGTATCACTAAATGTTCCACTCTAATACAAATGCAACTTATACGACGCCTGGGTATTTCGTGGTACGTGTTATTTATGCATGACTGTGTTCACTATGTTGCGCATATACCAAAAGTTCCACTTTGGGGTTTGACGAACCCCCTAGTCTCAGGGCAGGCTATACGGCCCTGTTTAGCGTCGCAAATGTCAACTTTTGTTCTGCACACATGCAATCAGACAATTTCTTACAGAGCAGTTTCTGATTATTGTTTCTCCTCCATGCATGAAGCCAATGACTACAGGAATTGTGACGAACTGCACGCAGCGGGATTCTTCTTAGAGGAAGGAGAGTATGGCATTGATCCCGATGGGCCTGGGGGCGAGGTTGCATTCACCGTCTGGTGCAGAATGGGAGCCGGTAAGTTGCAACATTGGCTACGTCTGAAATGGGGGTTTTGTCTATGGATATGGCTTATCACCACAGCCTACCAGTGGGAAAAACCGAAGCCGTAGCAGCAAAATATCGCATATGAACATGGCCACACAGGTCGGAGCAAAGTATGATTGGTGGTGGTGGTGGTGGTGGTGGTGGTGGTGGTGGTGGTGGTGGTGGTGGTGGTGGTGGGGGGGGGGGGGGGGGGGGGGGGGGGGGTCTTCAATTTTTCTTACCGACTCTACGATGTAAAATCCAACCATTTGTTACGATTTTTTCTTTATTTGGCGCTTTGGGATAGAAAAAAAGGCAGTTGTAAGAATGTGGATGCAAATAATTTTTAAAGAGTAATGATACTGCATTTGATAATCATATTATTGTTTCTAAATAAATACCGGGGGTGTCCTAAAATCCTCGAAAATTGGTTAAAAAACATAATTCCTTATCCCTTGTCCGTGTTTTTTGTGAAATATCTGTAAAACAACTTAGCCGAGTAAATAATACATAATAGGCCTAATGAAAATCATGATGAACCACCAGAGGGCAGCACACGACAATACAATTGTATAACGCATGTGTACCGTAAGCAGTGGCGCCATCTAGTCGCCCTGCACTGAAAATTGTGCAAACGCAGAAAATAATAGTATTTTAAAGAAAAAACACTGTGAGCGCCCCCCACTGTAACATCCATCCCCCACCCCCCCCCCCCCCCCTATGGAGACGCTGCTGACGTTAGGCCATTTTTGAATAAACGCAGTGGGGAATCTGTTGACCAAATTTAAACTTTCACATTTTCACGCAATTTTCCCCGAAATAAAGCAAAATAACTTTACAGATTTGTAAAGGTGGTCCGGCCAACCCCCATCTCAATTTGAGACAAAAATATTTTTCAAATTAATGTTACTGGTAGGGCCTACGGTCAAAGTTTAAGTCCGAAAGACTTGGGTATATATTTTCCATTGAATTTTGATTTGAACCCCGCACCAGGTACGGTGCTTACTTCTGTAAGTCACGACGGTTCTAATCTAAGCCGTGTAACTGGCAGCAATGGCGGATCAAACGAGTACAGCCAAACCCTGACGTACGGGTCTAACCCAGCACTGTCGAAGGCACAGATCGAGTCCCTCATTGCCGTCTCCAAATCTTGCTGGCAGACCTTCAGTTTGAGATGTTTTGGTTCTGATATCTGGGAAGATGGTGCAACGAGTTCGTTGTCGTGGCAATCACGGCAGGGTGAGAAGTTGACGCCAGCTGATTGGGGAGTCCCTCGAAAAGGCAACGGATGCGAATGCAGTACCGACGGTGAGCATAGGCCCTACATCAATAACTTAGGAACTATAGGTGTTCAAGTGACCCAACGTTTTTATATATGTTTAAAAGGTATTAGTCATCCTTGCAAATTAAAAAAACAAAACTACCGAATAAGCCAGTTCGGTATTTCAACTGCGCATGTGCACAATGACATTTTATCCCGAATGACCCGCGTGACCTAAAGCGTGCGTGTGAACAAGGTGAATAAGGTGAATAAGGTGGTCTTACAACGCGCACGTGTTAAATAAGCCAGTTCGGTATCTTAAAGGTCAAAGGTTATTCGGGATAAAATAGCTGACATAATGTCACGCCATGTTACGCGAACGCCCATTCTGATTGAATTTAACACGTGCGCGTTGTGCGACCACCTTTTGCGTTTACACGCGCGTTAGATCAAGTGAGTCATTCTGGATAAAATGTCATTGTGCACATGCGCAGTTGAAATACCGAACTGGGTTATTCGGTAGTTTTTGTTTTTTATATTTGCAAATGTTGTATATTACCTTTAAACATATATAAAACTTGAACACCTAGTTTCAGAATGGATTAGAATGGACATTACGTCAGCATTTTTATCCCGAATAACTTTTGACCTTTGAGATACCGAACTGGCTTATTAGTCTATTAGGGATATTATTATTATTATTATTATTATTATTATGAAATACCTTACTTGACTGTATAATATTATTAATAGTCTCAAGGCCAATTTACACATGCGCGACATTGTCGTGCGATATTGTCGCGCGTTTTTATTAATACGCACAAATCAATGAGCGTCTCGTCGCACGACTAAAGCTGCTATCCGCGGTCAGATTGAAAATTTCATTTTTTAGTTTTCAATCTCACCACAGATGGCAGCTTTAAGATGATTGAAATGAGCAAATCAGGGGCGGCGATTCCGGGAGGACGGGGGAGGAGGGGACGGATATGGCAGTATCCCCCCCCCGCCCCCCCCCCCCCCCCCCCCATTTTTTTCCCATGGTCATATACATTTTATGGGTCATTGGCTTTTACATGTACCAGTATGCACCAGAATACACAAAGATCAGCACACATTTTCAGAAATTGATGTTGGTTGTGTTTCCCCCCCCCCCCAACCTTGACGATAAATCGCCGCCGCTGGTGCAAATATTCCCATTCTCAAGTGCCTCAAGCAACCAGATTTTCACCTTGCGAAGGAAATTTGACATATTTTGAACGGCTTTTTGAATAAATGGTTGATTTCTTGCCCTTTCCAGACGACCGATGCACAACGAAGGAGAAACGGTGTTTTTGCGAAGGATATCTACCAGACAAGGAGAGGTTACCCGTAAAGGAGATCGTAATTGCCCATGCGGATGGTGTCAATCGGGAGTCCCGGTTTCTAATAAGACCGCTTAATTGCCACGGAACAGGTATTAAATATTACTGGAATTCATGACAGATTTAGGGCCTAAATTACCATGTTTGTTTAATTATTCAGTTACATTGTTCGATTGTTGTCTTCGTTACATTGTTTTTGTTCACTATGGTGTGTCGATTGCTGTCAATATAGCGCAGCCATGCAAGCGATTTATGTAACAATACCAAAGTTTGGCTGTGAGATTTCAGAAAGATTTAAACGGGACACGGACAGGGAATTGGGTGGCGGAAAGGATTGCTATATAGTTCTCTGGCTGTTGATCATAGTATAGACTGGTTCCTGCCCCCCTAACATACGGAGACCAGTGGCTAGTCACGAACGTATATAAATAACCTGGACTCGCAATGCGTCTATAACGCACGACTACCGACGCCAGCCAGCCGCCATATTACAATGCCCATTTCGTGTGGGTTCGTTTTCATATCAATATAGCGACTAAATTGAGAACGAGGATGTAAGTATAGGCCTACCCTGGGGCCAAGGTTGTCAAACGTATTGTTTTTGGCATGGTAAGATGGAGGATGCCGGCTTCAACTTCTCGGACGTATTGCAAGTCCAGGGCAGTGGTGTAAATCCGTGTCGGCGTGTGGGGGGATGGGGGATGACCAAAATCTCGGCCGACCAAAGAAATTTGACATGACACTAGGATGTGCCTTTCATGATACAGAGGTTTGGTGACCTATGTAGGCTGTGCACATAATAATGCAAATATGCACACTTGTGTTCCTAAGCCTGACAACACAACGGTACAAAGCTTTTGTACTGTTTGTGTTCCGTTTTAAAAAAATACATTTTGACTGTTGGAAAGTTACAAAATAACCTCGAAATCAGCATTTCTTTGTTTCTCACTACACGAATCTGGGGGGGGGGGGGGGGGGGGGATCCAATGGCCCACCGCCGTGGTCAAAAAGTGTGGGGGAAATACCCAATCCCACGGGATTTACGTCTATGGTCCAGGGTAGGCCTACACGTCCGTGGTAAGGATAAGGCGCTTTTTCTATTAGCCCTCGTTTGTCGGCAAGCGCTTGCCTTAGTTTGATGCCCTTTTCCTTTGCCATTCATGAATTTGAATCGTGGAGAAATATATTTTTCTAATGCACGCGTGTTTTGGGAAGAGAATAATGATTTAAAGATACAAAAGTATAAAAATGCAAAAAATTAACCCTTAATGTCCGGCGGAATTCTTCAAGGCTTATATGCTAATTAGTAATTCCCCGCTACCGGTCTCCATTTTCGATAACAGAACTATTACGCAGGACCGAGAACCAGTATAAACACTAATTAAACGCGAAGCAGTTTTTGTACTTTAAGCAGTTATACGCGGTAAATCTCCCGCCAACTGGCGTCGCAGTATAGGCCCCGACTTTTAAGCATCTCCTACACTAATCTTCCCTGCATATCGTGCTATTCTTGTACATTTTTGGAAACCCCGGAGATCATAAAAAAAAGTACTGTCCTTGGTAAAGCTTGATGAAGTCTTGCAGCCTTGGGTACTAAATAAAGTCGAGCCGTGCAGTTTTGCAGCGACCGCAGCTCATCAGTGGCATTTTTATGAAGAGCAGCTAGCTAAAATGCATGCGTGATGCGGCAAGGCGCAGGCCCATCTTCCCACAGGCTGAGGCAAAAATGCATCATTGTGATTCGACACCCGGCTGGAACTGCGCCAAAGAACTGAGGAATGATCGGCGGAGGGCGGAAGATGAGGGGAGCCTGCTGATTGGGTGGCTATTCTGCAAGGGACAAGATGGATTGATCCATTCCCGGCTTCCACTCTGTAAGTTAACAGGGATTAGCCAGTAATGTTACGATCTAATGACGTTATCCCCTGTTTACCTCGTTGAATTTGTGTATAGGTAGTGACGGAACAGCGCACTGTGGTATCATGCCATGCAGTTATTTTCAGTACCGGGGTTCTGCATGCATTTATGTTCAGTACAAGTTTGGATCCTGGCAATTTGTATGTAGACTTACTTGTTTTTGCAACAAGTTTTTCAAACTCATATGCGGAAACAACAATGGTTTCCTTAAGGTCCCTCTTTCGAAGTAAAGCAATCTTCAAGTATAAGCATCTACGTACGAAGTACATTTTGTCGGAGAAACCGTATATTACGACGTGGAAATATTTCCGCATTTCCCCACTTGGCAAACATAGTAAGCACGATCTGACGTCATTACTTCGTAGATCTACTGTATATAAGTGTATTCTAGTCAAGTCCAGTTATACAATGTAATCTCCTTGTTGTTTATTTTTCAAGCTGAGAAAAAGTGGAACACTAAAGGGACACAATGATTTGGAGGCTGCCAATTGGGCTCAGAAAACATTCATCCTAAAAGCGCTATGGTTGAAAGACGACAAGATTGACAAGAAGGACAAGAAGAATATAATAATGTAGGCCCTACACGACCGTCCCTTGAAAATGCGCCGTTTTTTGTCTGAAAATCATTGACGAAAATCATTTTGGAAATGCTAGTTTGGTTGAGAAAAGTTGGACCGTTGGAATTCAGAGTGGTGCCTTCACGCTTTGGTTGCGTACAGGCTGCATTATATGTGCGGCGCCGATCTCAGTGGCGCAGCTGGGGGGGGGGGGGGGGGCGTGGGGGCGCACGCCCCCCCGTAAAAAAATTGTGGCACCCCCCCCCCCCGTCCCCCCCAGTCCCCCCCCCCGCTGAATATTTCGCAAACGCAGAAAATAATAATATTATAAAGATTTTTTTTTTGAGCGATAGAGATTAAATGGGGGGGGGGGGGGGGGGGGGGGCGGTTCAGGGCAGTGCGTGCCTTTAAGCGTGCGAAATGTCACAAGAAGTCAAAGTTCGCATGGGGGGGGGGGGGGCAGGATTTTAGGCAAACATGCTTCAAGTTAAGAATATTGCACTGGACAACTGAAAAAAGGGAGAAAATCAGCATTTCACGTTGACTGTATACCTTTCGGTTTGTTTGCTTTTCTGGAAATGTTTGTTTCTCGGGAAGTAAAAACATTGGGGCAGACACGTTTTGCTGTGAGATCAGCAAACAACATGTGAATGCTGTGTTCGATCTGCCCAAGTTTGATTAGTGTTCGGGGCGTTGGTGGTGCGCTTTCGGAGTGAGGGAGTATCCACACAGTCGATAGCGGCACGTGAGACGTGAAATTTTACAAAGGAAAATAATATTTGGACATGAGAGGCAGACCGGAAATTAAAATCGGGGTCTCGGGCCTGCGACCAAAATAAAAGTCATTACTTGACGCGGGAGACTGTCATTACAAGAGCGAGTTTTGTCCGGGTAGACTCGGTTCATGGTTCGTCTTGTTGGTGAGCGTTGCACGCGTAGTGATTGAATCATGTACACGGGATGATGGATCGAAATTGTGGCTGGCTGTTTCTATACCTTTCCCTTGGAATATGGATTCGAGTTTCTGGTAAAAACACATTATGCACCCAGATGATATCATGGGTCTTTCAAATCAGATATTACTTTAGCTGTAAAAGATCTTATATTTTTATTCCGTGGCAAGGAAGAGTGTTTGAAGCCTTATCAGTGTAAAGTGTCAAATGGTTAAATGGCATTTTTGGTGTTGTTTGAGAACCTCTGTATGTGCATAACACATTATGGCCGCATATGAATGGTTGTTTGTTTATTTTATTTTAATTTAATTTAATTTAATTTAATTTAATTTAATTTAATTTAATTCTTGCTGGTAATGAAACCACGGATTCCTCAAAAAGTGCATATCGCACTGTATAGGAAGAAGACGACGAAGAGTTGGGAGTTTTAGAGGTGGGAGGAAAACCCCAGAATGATATACGAGGGAAGACCCACGGAATCAGACAGGGACTGAAAATCCAATCCACCTGTCGGCCCTGGTGGGATTTGAACCCGGGGGTACGGTCAAAGCGGTGGAAGGCGAGGAATTTAAAGTACAGCTAGGCCAACCTGACTCCCCTGATTGCTATAATATGTTTTGTTTATAAACAATGATTTCAGTCCAAAATTGGACTTCCAATGATATTTTAGAGCCTTTTCGGTACGGGCTCATTTCCCCATAATTTCCCTTTTCCTGTGTATATGATTATTGATCTGGGATACAAAGTCTAAAGCATGGGCGTGTTGTGTGGAACTTCCATTTACGAAGGCATGTTCAATTCCATGGGCCCACAACAACAGTAGAATCCAGTGTGCAATGCGGACCATAAACGACAAATTTTCGCTCCGGATCCGTAAGCATCGTTTTTTTTTACACACTTCTCAGCTCTGACACTGAATTGTTACCCCTTGCCGCCCTTGCAGGTTACAAGACCTGCGATGAGTTGCGACTCGCTGGGTACGAGGGTGATAGAACGTACGAGGTTGATCCAGACGGACCAGGGGGACTGGACAGTTTTGAAGTGGACTGTGAAATGGAGACAGGTAGGCTAGCGGCGTATAGCCAGCGTTGTCTCCAGGGGGGGGGGGGGGGGGGGGGGAGGACGCTCATAGTGTTTTTTCTTTATAATACTATTATTTTCTGCGTTTGCGAAATTTTCAGTGGGGGGGGGGGAGACTGGGGGGGGGGGGGGGCAGAAATTGATGGGAGCAAAAATTTGCGATAGGGAATCCTAATTTGGATGCAAAAAATGTGAAACTGTTTTCTTGAAATAGAAACATAGAAGGCTGTATAACTTAAAGGTAGTATTTGATTTTGTTGTAATTTTCAGAAATGAATGGATTTGGGGGTTAGTACTTTATAGCAAATACTGTAACACTGACCTGTTTAAAGTTTCGTGTGCATAGATGCTGGGAAAATAAAGAGAAAAAACCCGTTCCCTGGCCCTACTTCAGACAAAACGGAGCAATTTATAGACGTCAGGAAATTATTATGCCGGGGAACTAGATTATTTCAAACGATGGTCGGCCGACAATTCCTGGAAATTGATTTTAAAATTTCACTTTTCTTGAAAATAACAGTACAGCAGGTGCCATAATTCACAGGATGCTTAAAACATTTATTTACTTACAGTCAAGTAAGGTTTTTCATAATAATTCAGTAGTTTAGTTTTTTGATGTTTGCAAATGTTGTATATCTTGAATTTACCATTACGTTATATACGAATGTGAGCGCGTGGTCAAATATACGCGTTGCCGCTGCAGTTTCGGTTGTGACAAAGCAGCCATAATTTTAGACTGTACAAAGACTCAGCGGTGTAGCCGGGGGGGGGGGGGGGCTGTAAATATATTTAGCAAACGGAGAAATAGTATTATTAAGAAAAATACAGCACTGTCACTGGACACTTTTAACTACTGCATTACTATGAAACACGTGTTAGTCCTATATTAAGTGATCATGGTTAACTGGTTTAATATAAATTTGGCGGCCCCCCCTCCCCCACTGTAACATTTAGCCCTCCCACTCTCCCCCTATAGCCCTGGCTATGCCGCTGCAAAGACTGCGTTGATGTTGGGTGCATGAATTATGACGGCTCGCATTATCGTGTATAATAGCCTCACGTCGATGTGTCTCGGATCACACTTTATTTCAATCCTTGTAACTGAAATAAGCCACCGCGCGGGTTGGAGATTTTAGATTGAAGATGACGGCTTTTCAGAAGGACACATTTCTCAGGGGGATTGTAACTGGTACGTCTTTATAAACAGTAAGCTCTCAGATTGAAACTAATCATAATGCATTTTGCTCAGTTGGTAGAGCGCCGGTACGGTAACCCGGAGGTCGCAGGTTCGGAATCACGCTCCTGCCAGTTTCTTTGTTCACTTTGAAAATGTATTCAACTTTACCTATAGTTTCCCTTGTGGATTGTTTGACGAATTATAAGTTTAAAAATCGTATCCTCATTGAGTGATCTCCACAATGTCGCTTCCCAGGTTGTATCGTAAAATTGGGTGTGATCCCTGGCTATACGGCATTATGGGTTGATGACTTCTGACTAGCACCCACCCAACATAGGGCAAGATAGCTCAGTTGGTAGAGCGCCGGTACGGTAACCCGGAGGTCGCAGGTTCGAATCCCGCTCTTGCCAGTTTCTTTGTTCACTTTGAAAAAACATTTTGCATTTTAATCATTACCAAAGCTTATATATATCATACGTTTAAGATTTGGCAGGCGGTTGACTGAGAAAAGTATAAACATTGCCTATATGATCACAGTCTAGCATAAAGAAAAGCGCCCTCGGTATTCAGCAGTATAACTTGAAAAGCTTGTTTATGTGTTTGTCTGTTTGTTATCCATCCATAATTTATACCAGTCCCACACTATGCTGTTTACATACATGTACATGTACTTCCAAGACGTGTTTTGTACGTTTGCGAATTTTTACAGCCGTATATTTAAATGGTCATTCATCGTGCCTGTACCCACGATCGTCATGTATCATTGAAATCTGAATGACTTTGACTACAAATTTCGAATCCCAAACGGAATAATGATTAAGATGTCCCATATCATCACATAATTTACAATAAGATTTGTTCATGAACTCTAGCTGCCAGTACCACTCTTCGGGTTTCTTTATCCCATAACTTCTTATCCCGTCCCGTTGGCGTTTCGTTAAAACCCCTTGAGTACGGTTTTTACGGGAGACGTCGGGGGTGTCGCGGCGGTTCTGGCAGCCAAGCGAACCGCTACAATGTGTTTGTGCAGTCAAGCGTAACATAAACAATATTCCAACAGTGGATTGAAACTGCACAAACGTCGGCAAATGGCATCATCTGGCCTGGTGGCACTTTTTTTGACGCCATATGGCGTCATCCGTACGCAAGGGGTTTTAAAGCGTCATGATAACATGAATGTCGTTAAATTTACAGCGACATTTTTGGGTTTTTGTGTGTTTGTTTGTTTGTTAATTTGTTGGGGGTGTTGGGGGGTTTTTGTTTTGTTTTTTTGGTAGGTGTTCGGCTTCAGCTAATCACCTCTTGTTTTTTGTGTGTGTGTGTGAGTTTGTATATGCCGGCAATCGTGGACCTAGGACAAAAGAATTCGGGCGTAGACAAAGGGGTCCACGTTTGACCTAACGTCCACGATTGAAAATCGTGTACAAAACCAATGGGAGGCCTTCCGAAAAAGTTAGAGTATAAACAAAAGAGGAACAATGGGAGGTCCACGATTGCACCCGTTTACATGACTGTGTGTGTGTGTGTGTTTTTTTTTCCTCTCTTTTTTTTTGGGGGGGGGGGGGGTATATCTGTCGTCTTCCATTTATTGATTACCCTGTATTATGTCTTTGTGTGCAGCGAGTTGAACTCGCCATTTCAAGGCGCGTCGTGTTCATCTGCCGACCATAGCTCCAATATTCCTACATGAGAAATCTTCATTCAACCACATAGAAGGCGCATGAATTTCTCTTTCTTGTCATGTAAAAGCCTGGCGCTATTGGTCAAAAATGTTCCCGTCAGTTTGCCGAAATGTAAGAAACACTCGTGTGGCAATCTTCGCTTGAATGGTCTGACCATGGTCTGATCTGACGAAGCTGCGTTGGCCCGGCGTAGCCTGTTTTATACAGGTTTCTTATTTGACAATTTGTACATGCTTGAGTTCATGTTAATGTAATTTCCAACTGACCTCTATTCTTATCAGGTTCTTCGATAATCAAACACGACATGAACCTCACGGGTGTGAGAGTGACATGGGCCAACGACGAGAATTTCGAGTCTCCGGGTTCTTACCGAATAATCCTCAACTACACCGCCGCCTCCGTGCGCCAAATCGCGGCACTGGTGGACGCGTCTGCTCGGTGCTCCCAGGCCGTGTCATTCCAGTGCAGGCAAGCTGAGATCTGGCACGAAAATGGGATTCAGATGACGTGGTGGGTGTCACGTGACAAGGAGAAGATGCCCAACTGGGGCGGGGCCCCGAGCGGCTTCAGTGGGTGTGGCTGCAGTGTGAACGGCAGTAAGTACTTCACTAATAGCGCATCAATGAAAATAATGACGGGACAAACTGTAACAATTTTCTTGTTTATTTCCATAATAACTATTGACTTTGAATACGTCAGCACTTGGATTTTTAAAGGTTTGGTACAGCATCGGTAGAGCTGACAAAACAGTTAAGGCAGTGATTTTGTATGTGTGAAGACACCTGTCCATACTTCATGCGAATGCGAATGCGAAGCGAATTAATATGATGTCAACGCCAAATATTCGCGCTGCGAATTCGCAAAAGTTGAACACATTTCAACTTGTGCGAATCTTCGCTGCGAATGTTCCATTACGTCAAATTCGCTTCGCATTCGCATAAAGTATGAACCGTGCTTTAGTCAGCATTTACATGAAATACCGGTGACAAACCTGTGAAAGTTTTTGGGCTCATAGGCGGCGATCCGGCGGGGGGGGGGACATGTCCCCCCAATATTTTAGGCGGAGGGGGAGGTTATGGCAGTGTCCCCCACAATAATTTCCCCCTTGTCATATACATTTTATGGGTCATTACTTTTGGTCATTCCAAAAATTCCCAGGATACAGAAGAGACTCCGAGTACAAAACGCTTAAGCCTAACAATTGTTGATGCTGCCGCCGCTGTTTTGGCTTAACCCCATCTGAGCTAAGAGAAAAAATAATAGTGAAAACCCGTTGTTTAACCGTTTTCACAGTGATTAGGCTATGTTCTTATTTCCTGAAATTGAAATAAGCATTGGGGTAGAAAATTGGGGTATTTAGAAAATAGAAAAGTATCATATTTATCAGTGGCGTTTTCAGTCTATTGGTCTTGGCGGGGGCGGGGTCGTAAATTTGTCGGGAAACAAAATTCGCTCTTAATTTTTTTTTTTTTAACGTGGGCCGTCAATGTACCGAACCGAACCGAACCGAACCGAACCGAACCGAACCGAACCGAACCGAACCAGCAAAATACCTCAAACCAGCAACCCCCCCCCCCATACACCACTGATCTTTATTAACATTAAGCTTTCAGATTTAAACTAATAATACATGTTTTGATCATTACCAAAGCTATTCTCGGATTTGTGCATAACAAAACTTCAAACAACCCAACTTGTCAGGTCTTCTTCAAAGGCTGTTACAGATGCATTGTGTTTCTTTGCTTCTTTCCGAGGTTGTGAGAATGATCTGAGATGCAACTGTGACAACGACCATAGCAGCGACCATAAGTGGCGGTTGGACATGGGACCACTGACTGACAAGTCCAAGTTACCGGTGACGGAGGTCCGAGTGGGGGATGTCGGCTATCCGAAAGAAGTGGCGGTGGTCTGGGTCGGGCCACTCCGGTGTCAAGGCGCGGCAGGTACGGTATGACGGTACACGTATCTTCATCGTTGTTCGTTAGTGTAACGATACATATTAACAACCATAAAAACGATGAATGACGGTCCATTACAAAACACTTTGTGCAGTCTGGCTGGAACCGCGCACAAGACCCAATAAAACAAAATCAATTCGTCGCTTTTTCTGCATTCTGCATTACATAGGCCCCCCTATAGGGGCCTATATAGCTACATCAACCATGGAGGTAGGAAACCTACCTCCATGCATCAACCATGCGGTGATTCGAATGCTGTTATGAGAGATGTTTTTGACGATTTTCATGTAAATTGCAATTACTCAAAAATAGCTCATGCGACTTATGTCCGATTTCCCTTGCGGACGCCACAAGTACTTACAAAATTGACTCGTGGTAAAGGTATAAAAATCGCTCAAAAGTGAAGTTTTAATTAATTGCCTAATGACTGTGATTTGATTGTTTCCATCTCACCGCACGCTGAGATTGGACTGGAATGGATATCTGGAGGACAATAGACTTATTAGAAGGGGCGATCTTCAAGTTTTATTATTCAAATTCTGCAACAATGTAAGCACAAAAGGTTTACCCATGGCCGGCTGTGAGTAGGCCTCACGAGACAATTAAGTCCAAGATAGGCATACGGTCTAGCCGCGCCGGTTGATACGATTTGAAGCTTTGCATGGTGGGTGCGATATGAGAGAGACTGGGTCTGCGGGTCACATTATGTGAAATAAATCTCTTCTAGGAAGAAGTGTGGTTCTGAAAAGAACCGGGGTGAGTGTGTAACTCGACGTTTCGGACAGTGTGCTCTGTCCGTCCGGTTATCTATTTATGCTGTTTTTCTTCCAGTAACCTCAAGGCCTTTCATTGATCTTTAATGGATAAAAATAATCGATTTGTTTGATGGAACCAATTCACGAAAAGGAGGTCAAATCTATTGTACTGGACTTAAGAACTCGTCCATGCTGCCGCTTCGAGTGTGCTTGATTGAAAATATCTACATTTCTTAACATGCCTGCAGGGTGTCTCGCAATCAACGTGTAGACCTACACATACACAGCGATGGGTTTTAAATGATGGAATTGTCCAAATTTGGTCGCAGATATAAATGCGTGACCGTGTCGGTAGAGCAGTAATTTGTTCGAGTTTATTTTAATCGTCAGTCCATGGCATGGGCTACTTTAATACTATCTTCTAAGTCAATGTTGAAATGACTCATGGGCAGATAATCTTCAGGATTTATCTTTGCTTGTCCCTACTCACCGCATTTAAGGCGTTTGGTAAGTTTCGGGTTGTCATAATAATATTTTGAGGTTTTGCATGGAGGAAGATAGATGACTAGTGCACAATGTGGACAAACTTAACCAAGTCTCTTCAAATATCTCTCATCGGGGTTTGTTTGACATTGTGTTGGCTGAAGCAACCATTTCTGACAATATCTTATGTGAAATAATTTACGGGATTTAGTTTCAAAGATTACTGAACTTTTTTATCGCAAAACTGTGAGCTTCTATTTATTTTGCTCAAATCTTGCCCAAATTTCACTCGGGGCATTTTCCTGCATTAATTGAGGGAACACGGCAGGTTTTTTTTTATTCATGCCGAGGAGCACCGGGGAAGTTACCAAGAAAGGAAAAGAATGTTGTGATATTAGACTGGAAAACTGTTAACAAATGGGAGTTTGGTATTCTCACCCCGCTCTTTTTTCCTGTTCCCTTTTTGTTTGGTCGGGGGGGGGGGGGTGGTGGTGGTGTTGGATGCCCTCTACGCCACTGAATTGCGTCAGTTTGTCTATGACATTTTGTGAAATGGATCTCCAAAGCTTCATTCAGAAACTGCGAGGAGCTACGTCTGAGCGGACGGCGTGGTGAGGGTTACTACAACATCGACCCCGATGGAGACGGACCACTAGAGAGCTTCAGAGTGTTGTGTGTTAAAGGTGAGATGGTTTGTAGACCATACACGCGTGGTTGGACTATATACATTTTTTATGCCAACACTAGTATTCAGCTTCGTCAGAAGGAAAACACATACGAGTTAATTAAATTTGTTTATTGGGAAATAAAATGATGTTAAATGGACAAAACTCATTGAACCACAGTAGACCATAGACGGTTGCTTGAACGGGATCGCTTTCGGACGCACATTTTTTACAAGGAAAAGGTAACGATGAGATCGAATTAAAATGCAGGATAATAAGTCCTTTGGACTTATGTTAAAAAGGTTATTTTTGTGTCGTTGTGTGCGCCTGTTTGCAAAAATTCAGTCCGTCCAGACCAATACTGCATGCAAAAAAATCAGTCTAAACATTATCGGCATCGATGAGAATTAAATATTGTTAACCATTAGCACCAGAGGATCGAATCACTTTCTATAGTTAGATTAGATTAGATTAGATTAGAAATTTATTGTCCGCATCATAAAAATACAGAAATTTTGTTTTCATTGGCACTTTTAAAAATATAAAAATACATTTAGATAAAACAATAATTTACCCACAAAAGAGAAAACCTACAGGAAACATGAAATTTAAAACCCTATTTACGTACAGCTAATGTGTTAAATAAATGAATAGAATTGGGAACAAAGGATTCCCTGTATCGAGTAAGGTTTGTACGAGGAACACAAAGTCTGAAACCAGATCTATTAAAAACCAAACAATCAAAAAGTGGATGAGTTGGATCGGATAAAATGAAATGCACTTTGATATTGCACGTTCCAAAAAGATTTTGTCATATGTTGGCAAGGTGAGACCTACGGAGCGCGCGCTGGGCAATTTTACGGACGCGCTCAAACCTGTCCCTGTTTTTTGGGGAAAGTGAACCATACACATTGACTATGTTAAAAGTAACAATGCTCTGTATTATAGATTGATAAAATAAACGTAAAATCGTCTTATCGACATTGAACTGTTTAAGCTTACGAAGGAAAAACATCCGTTGCATGGCCTTGCCAAAATCCTTGATCGACAGGCTATTTTCTTGACCCATCTCAACTGCAAAGCCTAACCAACGATTAAGCCCGACGCGCGTCGCTCACGGACCGTGTGACAATTAAAAACCCCCCAAAAAGAGACCCCATTCGATCAATTATCTTCATACCTTTCTGACACATACTATATACAGGTGTTACTATCATAGATAACGACATGCGGGAGAATGACATCATTGTGACTGCGCGGGCTGCAGACTATGACTCTCCGGGTTCGTACAAGAAGACGCTGCAATACGATGCCCCATCTCTCCAGGTAGGGCAATTTACATAAATGTAAAGAAATAACAGGTCCATTTATACATGTCAGGCCGGGAACTGAAAGGACGTATTTAAAACCCTGTTTAGACTTGAAATCAAGTCCATAATTAGACGATTTTATTATATTAGTTCAGGATAGGCCTATAGCGCATACCGCTTTATAACTCGACAAATTTGAAATTATCGAATTATTTGGGTGGACCAAGCAACCCCCAATGATACTGATAACTTGCAGATTTTTTTAAACAATATTTGTCAGCTCTATAGGGCCTACCAACCACGGCCTGGTGCATCACGCGTCCGTCACTTTCATCGAACTACAGTCTTGGCTGTGATTGGAAGGTCGCGGTGCTTAATGTGTCAATATATTGTCTCTCTTTCTATTCCCTAGCATATGATTGCTCTGATTGACACATCCGAATCCTGCAGCCAGTATATCAGGTACAAATGCCGGCTGGCCGCCATTTGGAAAGGAGACGAACAAGTCACGTGGCTGGTGTCACGTGGGCAAGAGAAGATGCCCAATTGGGGCGGAGCACCGAGTGACTGGAAAGGTTGTAGGTGCAGCAGAAATAACAGTAAGTATGCCGAGGACTAAATTCAACGCACCTTTACATACCTATACACTTCACTACAAGCCATAACATCCTTTTCGTGTGACGTCACCAGCCCATATATTGTCTGGAACCGCCGCTTCCATGAGATCGTCCTCAAAAGAGGGCGGTCTGTATCATTAATGATGTGTGATTTGATTGTGCTGGAGCGGTAGGCCCTATTATATACAAATAATGAATGTTTGTGAGTGCAAAACTGCAATGGTAAGAATAATTTCATTCGGTGACAGATGGAATGTCCCATTCCATCTGTCACCGAATGAAATTATTGTGAAACATTCATTATTTGGTTTATACAACGCCTGAATAAATCCTCGTCGGATTGCATGCATGGATTTCTTTGTGCACAACATGCCGTTTTCCCTTCTCTGTCCCGCATAAAACCGCGACAAAAAGTTATCCAGTTCCAAATCGAAAACCATTTAAAGCTGCGTATCTTGCAAATTGACTGCGTATTTAATTAGTTTCTTCGTGTTAACACATCAACTACGATCTCCTATATTTCATCGTCTGTTAGGAGAAAAAACGGTGATTCGCGAACATCGTCCGCCATTTTGTGTGAATGACAGCCGCAGAGCCACCAATAGTGTGACCGTGGAATTATGGACTTGAAAATAGAAGTTCCGAACGTTGAATAGAACTTCTCTGTTTGCGGTGCCGCGCGTTGGTACGAATAATTAAATGCGCGTGATCGACAATCCACCAATCAGATGGCGGGGATTTATCCAGGGGCCAATTTCACTGAGCTGCTAAGCACAAACATTTGTTTAGCATGAAAACACTTCCTTGATAAAAACGAGATTACCAACCGTGGCAGATTTCCATGTGTTGTGTATTGCTTGTGACTGGCATTCAGCTGGTGTTTGCTTAGCATGAAAATCCCATGGCCTTTTGGCTAGTAACCTGTTTTACCTAAGCAAAACTTTTGTGTGCTTAGCAGCTCCGTGAAATTGGCCCCAGGTGTTGCATAGGCCCTATTGGAGGCATCCGCGAGCTAGCAGGAAAGTCACAGGTCCCATGTGTATAGAACACACTTTTCAGTAACTCGCATAGGCCTAGATGTTTTTTAAGATGATGAAAATAGGAATTATTGTTTTGCAAGACTGTGACGGCGGTGGCAGGTGCAACTGTGACCGGAACGTGGAGGACATAAGGCGATTGGATGAAGGCGATCTGACGGACAAGGACAAACTACCCGTGACGGAGATACGGATAGGCGACATCGGAGATAACACGGAGAGGGCGCGCTTTCTGGTCGGCGCCTTGGAGTGTCAAGGGATCCGCTCTAAAGATACAGGTCTTGTGTTGTTATTTTTGTTGTGACACAGTTGTTGTTGTTGTTGTTGTTGTTGTTGCTGTTGCTGTTATTGTTGTTGCAAAGACTGTTCCGCAAGGTCCGCGAGCGCTAATAAGCTACCAGCCTCAACAAGGGGAATGAGTTTCCGAGAAAGAGTATCCGTGCTCAAGCAAAAACTACTCACTTCGTTCGATTGGCGTTTTCTGTCCGTTTTGAGTCCGTTCTAAAACACAGTCCTCGTGTTGATTCACAGCTTTTAGTAATGGAAAGCCATCTCGGAATTAGGCCTACTCGTAATGACTGCTAGTACAAAATTAATGAGAAAAAAACCGTGCCCGGCACGGATACAGGAAACTCATTTCTTGGCCAACTGAGCTGGTTCACTCCAGAAAGCAGACGCCCAAATACGAATCTGAGCAAAAAAAAACTAGAGCAAAACTTGCCGCGAAAAGGCTTGCAGCCGCCTTGCGCAAGCACGCATCCCTGTTCTGTTCTCTTCCAAGTTTATGACAGGACCAGACCAGACCGCCGAGGAGCAACCATCACCATCAGCACCGTCCCCGGCAGGGCAAGTTCCAAGATTTAGCAAGAGAAGACACGGATGGCTTGGGAGAAAGTTCCTGTGGATAGTTCATCAGATACAGTTCATCAGATAGAGTGGCAAGCATGGTGAGCAATGCTTGTTGGTCTTTGTACAACTCCCTTAGACGAAGGAACCATTTCCCATCCACCAATAACTTCACCCTTGCTACCCCTCTCCCAGGAAACCCCTAATTCCAGAAAAGAAAAACTGAGTTTACATGTAGGTATATCAATGATGCCTAATTCTATTCAGAAGACAAATCCCCACCTCTTCTTAAAAGGGGAAAAAAACAAAATTACATTTTTGCTTTTAATAATGGCCTTTCTCCGAAAGAAAAAAAGAAGAAGATGTACCAAGTTAAACCTTCAACGTCAACACACCTCCCCCACCAAAACAAAAAGGGAAATGCACCAAGGGCATAAATTATATTTAAAGTGCCATGTGTCTTACAGAAATAAACAAGTGGGGAAAAACAAAAACTTTTGTTGTTACAAACTTGATTTCCCATTTCTTCTTGATTCTTGGATTTCATTAAGCACCAATGTCCGTGCTCTGGTTTGAACTTCAATGGATTTCCTTCTACGAACAAGTAATGCAGGAAACTATTTTTGAACGAAAAAAACACGTTTAACTTCACGCGCGATGGTTGCCCTATACATTAACACTGTAAGAAGAGGGTCATCCCGCTCCTGATGCAAAAATGTAAACGTAGCCCATTAACTGTGTTATTTGTCTTCAATCGATTTTTTTCGTGGAATAGTCCAGTAAAACAAATCGTAACTTATCTATGCTAACAAATTAGCAACTCAATGTGAATATTTGTTTTTAACCCCTTGAGTACGGTATTTTACGGGAGACGTCGGGGTCCCGCGGCGGCTCTGGCAGCCAAGCGAACCGCTACAATGTGTTTGTGCAGTCAAGCGTAACCTATACACAATAATCCAACAATGGATTGAAACTGCACAAACAGCGGCCAATGGCGTCATCCGGCCTGGTGGCACTGTTTTTTTGCACATATTTGCGTCATCCATACGCAAGGGGTCAACAGGTGACACGCCCAAAAAGCACCGACACTGCATCTTTAAAAACAAATTGCTCAAAATGGCACATCCGGTAGATTCTGGTGTAAATCATGTTACAGCAGACTTTGAAATAAGATTCCAAGATGTGAAACTAATTAAAATAGTTATTAAAAGTCCGGCATGAATTCAACTAAGATTAGTACGCCCACGTACGAACTGCGAAATGACAGGTCAAACGACATTTAAGTATTGTTTTGTTTATTTAATGAATGCTTGTAACACTGACCAAATAACGGTTGTAAAATGACTCATACATGGTTGTACATGCTTTGAATTCGTTAGCATTTATTTTAAACATTTTTCTAATTTTCCTTTATTTCAGACGAAATCCACTTAATGGCAAGTCCCGGTACCCCACTGAGGAGAAAGCTATGGAGATTATGCCTACAAACGTTCTAAGAAAATACAAAACTGAAATTTGTAGTAACCCACCATCTCACCCTCAATTCAAGGAGGCTAGTGATTGTCATTCAAGCTTCTGGCAACTTTTTTTCCCGACTGAGTCTTTCACTAATTATGATATTCAGACTCCATTCACATTTCACTGGGGCCTCACTGGCGTCCTCAAAAGCCACTTTTAATATAAATGTAGACTCTGGTTAACGAAAAAAAAATGGTCAAAGGTAATATACAACATTTGAAAACATCACAAAATAAAACTACCCAATTACATGGTATTATGAAACCCCTTACTTGACAGTAAGTAAATAATAGTCTCAAGCATCCTGTGAAATCATGGCACCTGGTCTGCTGTCATTTTGGATTTTGTATCAATTTCCAATGATGGTAGGCCGACCATCTTTGAAAAAAAACACCGACTTTTTCAAATACATTGTACTGCCCCTAAATTTATCAAATTTTGTTGACAATCAGTTATAAATCCGCACACAGGTGCAAGCCAACTAGTCTGGGTCCCTGACAATTCCCTAAAGTCTGTAAATTGCTCCATTTTGTTTGAAGTAGGGTCAGGGAGCCATACTACAAGAACAAATTTTTGCTCTTTGTTTTTTCAGCATATATGAACATAAAACAGCTCATTGCAATAATATTTGCTGTAAAATACTAACCAACCCCCCCCCCCCACATCCATCTATTTCTGAAAATTACAGCAAAAGCAAATGTTGTATACTACATTTGAAATAGATTTAAATGTACAAAAAATTAGATCTTGGCTTGAAGCATATAATTTATGTGACCCGCTATGGAAAAAGGTATATTATGTCGCAAAATATGAAAAATGAGTTTTATGTATGTTTGGAAAGCCCGCAATGTAAGCTTTCATTTGGTACATGATAGAGCTCCAATGCCCTTTTCGTTCTGGAGATATGGCATTTTTGCATATTAATTAGTTCTATGGAGTTAAATTGCACAACAGAGAAAACAGGCTTTCAAATAGCTAGTTCTAATACAATGCAATGGAACAATGCACTCTAAAAAGGTTATTTTGTTCACCTCATTCACTGAAATCAACATTGTTGTGCATCAAACCTGAAACTTTAGATATTTTAAGAATAAGATGTCATTAAAGACAAAAACAAAAAATGAATTTTGACGAAAAATTTCACCCTCTCAACATTGAAAGGGCCATTACACGTAAATGCATAGCGCGACATATCCCTTTTTCCCGGAGCAGGTCACTATATGCATTCAGTCAACAGCCAATAAATTCTTACCACTGAGCTTTTTGACAAAAATGGCACAGTGTGTCTGTGCATTACATTCCACTGCGGTGGGACACTTTTAAGCATGTATAGACCCTTTTGGTGTAGCCTGCCAGACTAGTGAAGGTTAATGATGCACAACACTGTGGGACAATTTGAGCTAACTGCTGAACATCAAATCCTGATCTTTCAGTGAAAGGTCACTTGATCAGTGGCTCACACAGAAAGTCCCATGATTACATTGTTAGTTTAACAATGCACAGACCGTCCGCACTGGACTTTCAGCAATGTTACTAGGAGGATTCCTCAACCTGTCAAAATCCAACACTGTGCAGTATACCTATGGCACATTGGGGCATCATAGCCATGTAAAGTAATGGTGCCAAGGCCCTATAGAACCCATCAAGAACCCATCAAAATTAGACAAAACCTGCTGTTGGGGTAGTTAGGGTTAAGCTAAAATGAATATCCGTTTGTTTAACCAAAATAGTCTAATGCGGATACGGCTAATGTCTCGCAATGCAGTGCAACCCATACCTTCAATGCACGCATTATATTCATCTATAAAGGGCCCCATCCATGATTCTACAAAGGGAGAGAAAAAAAATACTTTCTCTTTACACATGTATGTATCCTGAATAAACAATGAAAAAATGCTTTGTCGTGCACATTGATCCTTTTTTGTATTGTAAATATTTTACTTTTACATGATTCAATATACATGTACATATAGTGACAAATAAATCACAGGAATGCTATAAATGCTGACGTCCTCTTGTTTGGTCTTTCTCCAAGGAGTCAATACAACGTCTTAGCACCGGTTCCTAAATATACAGATGCTAGAAACCAGACTTTGGTCTGGTGGACTCGTAACATTTTTTCTAATGCAAGTTCGCCTCAAACAAGGAAAAAGCCACTTGCAGTATGGAGCTACACAAAATCAATAAAAAAATCAAAGATTCAAGAGGAAGGAATTAAGATTTCCTTTTAAGCAGGAAATATCATAAGATGAAGGGAAACATGCACCAGGCAAAGAATTCCATAGAGATACAGAACGAGGGAAAAAGCTATTGGCTTTTCGTTCTACATCTAGGTACAGCTAGAGTATATTGGTGGGAACAGGCGGAAAGCCGAGTTTCACACGGAAACACCCTAACAGGAGGAACCAAGCTGGACAAGCCGGTGGAACATTTACCATGAAAATATCTGTGAAATAGTCCAAGAGTAGCAACAGATCTCCGTTGAGAGAGTGATTGTAAAGATGAGCCCAAATCTTCTCCAACCAAATTAACTTCAAAAAGATGACTTCAGCATGGATGCACAATAAAGGTCTAGTTGAATCAATCAATGACAATAAATTTACATTTTATACATATTTACAAGGACTTGGTGTGAGTTACCATATATTTACTTAGAAACCTCTACTCCTCACTTGGACCCTTTTCCTGTGTTGCCACAAGTTTGTATTGCACTGGCTAGTTTTCAAATAAACCAAACAAGTGTACTGCATGCGTTCAACTGCCTTTACTCTACACATTTATACAATACTATTCGAGATCCCTTCAAGTCAATCTACGGGCATATTCGAAACCTCGTCCTAGTGTTGAATGAACACACGCACAGAGTTTCGAATGACGCGAACGGTGTTTGCAAACAGGATTTTCACTCCCCACTTATTGGGGAGTAGATGAAGAACGTCAAGAACAAAAAGATGGCGGACTTATTGCTGTTCCAGGATTTCAATTATTTTCATAAGATCGTGAATTTTCCTTTCTTTTCATTAGGAATATTAGTACCGCGGCTACCATCTTGAATCTCTCGAAAATGCATTCTACATGGCACTTTGGCATTTGTAATCGGCAAACAGGGAACACTGTTCGCGGGTTACCCGAGAAAGGGGTTTCGAAATGTGGCAGCACTGTTTACACCTACATGTAGCACTATCTGGTCACGTGGGTGAAAAGGGTCTATAGGTTACGTTGCCATTCCTAATCTTACTTGAAATATATCTGTCTTTGTAAAGTCTTAATATTAAAGTTTGTAGCAATTTTCTCAAGGTGATTGGCTACTCAATATTAAAACTTTTCTCGAATTAGAAAATAGAAACTGACACCAGATCGCAGTTTCAAATCCCACTCCTGCCAGTTTTCCTTGTTCACTTTGAAAATTTAATTCAAATTACCTATTCAGTTTGCCTTTTGGTTTGTTGACGATTTTAAAATTAAACCAACTTAGATCGCTGGTATCAGTGTTGTAGTCAAGACCAGGACAAGACCCTGCAAGACCAGCACATGACCAGCAGTCTTAATCCAAGTCTTAAGCTATTCAAATGACCTGTAACAAAAGCATTCCTTTGTCATGGTTTATGCCTGTTACTTGTGAATGGTCTTGTGCCTGGTCTTGAAATGGTCTTGACTACAACACTGGCTGGTATCTTGAAATGCGATTTTACCAACACGTGGACAGATGATCAGTCACTTTGTAAAAATTGCAATGAAATATGTGTAGTCCTGAGCACACCAAGCTCCAATATGTCAAAAAGAGCCACAAATCATTTCCTTTCAAGGTAATTAGGCTGTCCCGAATATTCGAATACCTTTTTGCAAGTACAGATACGACTCTGATATTATTTTAATAGAAAAGGTACGGGCCTTAGGAGTGTCAAATGCCGCCTTTTTGTCAACAGTATTTTTTTGTGGACGGAGGTTTACTGTTCCTGTCTGTAAAACCTCTAATGCTTATAAATAATTTGCTGCAAAAAAAACAGTAATTGTGCACATAAAACACCGGCGTGCTTTGCGTGCAACGTTTTTACCGGCGCGGCATTCAATTGCAGCTGACCCGTGAAAAACTTGATCGGAGCCGTACCGGTTATCGAATATTCGATCAAACCCAGTTTCGAATAATCGAATATTAACATTATTCAAAAATGAACAGCCCTAAAAGATAAAACCTCTGGAAATGATTTGTGGGGGAAAAAAAGGGACTTCTGCACATAATCAACATCACCCTCTGTTTACAAACATTTAAGACTCATGTGAGATCTTTCTAATGTAAACTCCCAAACCTGGTCTGCACTCATCTGGACTTGAATACCATTTCTTGTTGTGGAGCAGCGACTTGGAGGTTACTATGGCAACACAGAAGAGCTGTCGTCATAAAGGCTATGATCTCTGGATCATGATTTGAAATTTGCCTGGAAAGAGAGATAGAGCACTGAAGTTAAAGAGAGGATGTTAACAGAGAGACTAATTTGCGTCATTTTGTCGTTTCATGTACATTAACCCCTTGCCACAGGGTGTTACATGGGGGGGGGGGGGGGGGCGCTGGGGTGCCAGGCCGGGTTATGCAGCCAAGCAAAATGGAAACAAGAGGCTTGTGCAGCCTAGCATAACGTACACAATACCCCAATAATGGATTGAAAATGCAGAGACTGGCACACAGAGGTCAACCGGCCAGGTGGCAATTTTCAATCCGCACATATTTTGTGTCAACCCGCACATATTTTGTGTCAACCCGCACATATTTTGTGTCAACCCGCACATATTTTGTGTCAACCGGTGGCAAGGGGTTTTAAGATATATTGCAACAAAATGGGCAATTGTTTCTGCCATGAAACAATACAAAAGTTACTGTCAAAAAGTCATCGCTGAGGACAGCAAACAAAACGTAAAAATATGACGTCATAAACACAGAGTCCCCTTTTTGTTAGCTGATTATTTCCAATTTATGACAAAGCTGGCCATGATTTGATTTTAAAGGATAGAAAAGTAAAACGCAGTCAGAGGCATCAAATAGAGTTCACATAGCTAATATTGCAGGGATGAACCAGGATGTTGGCCCTGGGAACCAACGACCTTCAAGGTCAGAGGTCATAATAAAAAAAACTCACATGCTGGCATAGTACTGACTTCTGCAGTGACGATGCAATTCAGTCCCAAGTTGGCAAGAGCTCCTCGGACAAGACCACACGTGTAAGCTAAATACTGTGAATGAACAAGAATGAATATTTAAAAGCCGACAATACGAATGAAGCACACTCAATGATGTTAGGCCATCAGCCTGGGGGGTCGGTCGGTATAAAATGTGGGGAATAATGCTCATGGTGATTTTTGGCAAGGTATGCACCCCTGTAGTTGGAAAATATGTGATAGCATTGCAGCGGTGGCAGCTTTTTGGGTGCTATCACCCTTTAAAAAGAAAAATGGCCGCCAAAATGCTTGTTACCACATATAATTAATCCGGTAACAAGCATATTGGCGGCCATTTTGAAAAAAATATTAAAAAGTGATAACACCCAAAAAGCTGCCACTGCTCACGCTGCAATGCTATCACACATTTTCCAACTCTAGGTGTGCATACCTTGCCAAAATGCATTGCTCTACTTTAATGCTTTTCTGCTAACAGAAAAGCTGCATTTCTGGTGCATTCCCATCAGGAACTGCACAGGCCACTGCTCTCATTCGTATGTTCTCGGTGGAAATTCTAGGTGTTTTAACTTTCGAGACGCTTCATGAGGCTAGGAATCCATGTGTCCATATTGCATTATGCGTAATGCGTAATGCTAGATGATGAGTCAATATAGAATGACACAAAAAGCAATGGACCACTCAAAATGGATAACGTAATACGCATTGGGAATAAATGGAAGTACGCCTATCGCATTTTGTGTCGTTTTATATTAACGCATTACGCATAATGCAATATCGACACATGGATTCCCAGCCTAACTAATATTTATGGCAGTCTAAGATGTCTTGCAGGTACATCTCCTTGCTGAAATGCGTTCTCTTCAACAAAAACAACACTTAAAATTATTGTATTCACACTACCGAGGGGATAAAAGTATGATGACCCCGATCCTTATCATGTCAATAATGGCCGAGGGAGGGGTGTGGCCTCTGCTAATAGATGGGCTGATGGCAGGGTCCATTATCAGAAGTCACCAAGCTCCAAGGTCATTATTGATAGGTTAAGATCAGGGGCCAATTTCATAAAGCTGTTTAAGCACAAAAATTTGCTTAGCATAAAAATGTCTCGCTTAGTAAAAACAGGTTACCAGCCAAAAGTCCATGTAATTTTCAAGCTATTAAAGCAAACAACAGCTGAATACCAGTCAAAAGCAATATTCAATACATGGAAATCTGGTTGGTAATCCAGTTTTTATCAAGGAAGCATTTGCATGCTAAGCAAATTTTTGTGCTTAACAGCTTTATGGTCATCACATTTTAAAGTAAGCAGGACCTTTAACCCTTTCCTTACCACATTGTTTTATATTGGCTTATCTTCCACCAGTACCACATTCTTTGTTCAGTCAAGCATGAAACCACTTACGCAGAAAAAGCAGCCGACTGCTTGTTGAATGGTTGTATTTTCAACCAAAGATTTCACCCTCAAGAATCGATTGAAAAGTAACATTTTGTGTGTAAAGTTTGTTCCATGAAAATTTCTTTTTCATATGGGGTAAAAATGAAAGTCATAACTGCTATTAAAATAGCCAAGTTACAGCTGTTTTCTCTTCTGGCTCACTTCATCAAACAGGAAAGCTGTTTGTCACATGAACCAATGGCACTCCACACACATAACTCTCTACAGGGAAACTTCGGATACAGTTTTCTCAAAATATTGTAATGGTGACACATGAATTTGATAGCACCATTGGACAGATCCGAACAAGCTCTTTCCGTTGGTATATATGTAGATCATGTATGGACAGCGAAAAACACAAGCACTACAGTTCGTTGAAACATGGTGAATATATTTGTTGTTTGGATACTCTGGTGTGTGGTTTCCTTGTGGAGTAAACTCGACATTGGTAAGGAAGCAGGGGTGCTGTGGGTTGTCCAGTAAACTCGACATTGGTAAGGAAGCAGGGGTGCTGTGGGTTGTCCAGTAAACTCGACATTGGTAAGGAAGCAGGGGTGCTGTGGGTTGTCCAGTAAACTCGACATTGGTAAGGAAGCAGGGGTGCTGTGGGTTGTCCAGTAAACTCGACATTGGTAAGGAAGCAGGGGTGCTGTGGGTTGTCCAGTAAACTCGACATTGGTAAGGAAGCAGGGGTGCTGTGGGTTGTCCAGTAAACTCGACATTGGTAAGGAAGCAGGGGTGCTGTGGGTTGTCCAGTAAACTCGACATTGGTAAGGAAGCAGGGGTGCTGTGGGTTGTCCAGTAAACTCGACATTGGTAAGGAAGCAGGGGTGCTGTGGGTTGTCCAGTAAACTTGACATTGGTAAGGAAGCAGGGGTGCTGTGGGTTGTCCAGTAAACTCGACATTGGTAAGGAAGCAGGGGTGCTGTGGGTTGTCCAGTAAACTGGACATTGGTAAGGAAGCAGGGGTGCTGTGGGTTGTCCAGTAAACTTGACATTGGTAAGGAAGCAGGGGTGCTGTGGGTTGTCCAGTAAACTGGACATTGGTAAGGAAGCAGGGGTGCTGTGGGTTGTCCAGTAAACTTGACATTGGTAAGGAAGCAGGGGTGCTGTGGGTTGTCCAGTAAACTTGACATTGGTAAGGAAGCAGGGGTGCTGTGGGTTGTCCAGTAAACTTGACATTGGTAAGGAAGCAGGGGTGCTGTGGGTTGTCCAGTAAACTTGACATTGGTAAGGAAGCAGGGGTGCTGTGGGTTGTCCAGTAAACTTGACATTGGTAAGGAAGCAGGGGTGCTGTGGGTTGTCCAGTAAACTCGACATTGGTAAGGAAGCAGGGGTGCTGTGGGTTGTCCAGTAAACTCGACATTGGTAAGGAAGCAGGGGTGCTGTGGGTTGTCCAGTAAACTCGACATTGGTAAGGAAGCAGGGGTGCTGTGGGTTGTCCAGTAAACTCGACATTGGTAAGGAAGCAGGGGTGCTGTGGGTTGTCCAGTAAACTCGACATTGGTAAGGAAGCAGGGGTGCTGTGGGTTGTCCAGTAAACTCGACATTGGTAAGGAAGCAGGGGTGCTGTGGGTTGTCCAGTAAACTCGACATTGGTAAGGAAGCAGGGGTGCTGTGGGTTGTCCAGTAAACTCGACATTGGTAAGGAAGCAGGGGTGCTGTGGGTTGTCCAGTAAACTTGACATTGGTAAGGAAGCAGGGGTGCTGTGGGTTGTCCAGTAAACTCGACATTGGTAAGGAAGCAGGGGTGCTGTGGGTTGTCCAGTAAACTTGACATTGGTAAGGAAGCAGGGGTGCTGTGGGTTGTCCAGTAAACTCGACATTGGTAAGGAAGCAGGGGTGCTGTGGGTTGTCCAGTAAACTCGACATTGGTAAGGAAGCAGGGGTGCTGTGGGTTGTCCAGTAAACTCGACATTGGTAAGGAAGCAGGGGTGCTGTGGGTTGTCCAGTAAACTCGACATTGGTAAGGAAGCAGGGGTGCTGTGGGTTGTCCAGTAAACTTGACATTGGTAAGGAAGCAGGGGTGCTGTGGGTTGTCCAGTAAACTCGACATTGGTAAGGAAGCAGGGGTGCTGTGGGTTGTCCAGTAAACTTGACATTGGTAAGGAAGCAGGGGTGCTGTGGGTTGTCCAGTAAACTCGACATTGGTAAGGAAGCAGGGGTGCTGTGGGTTGTCCAGTAAACTCGACATTGGTAAGGAAGCAGGGGTGCTGTGGGTTGTCCAGTAAACTCGACATTGGTAAGGAAGCAGGGGTGCTGTGGGTTGTCCAGTAAACTCGACATTGGTAAGGAAGCAGGGGTGCTGTGGGTTGTCCAGTAAACTCGACATTGGTAAGGAAGCAGGGGTGCTGTGGGTTGTCCAGTAAACTTGACATTGGTAAGGAAGCAGGGGTGCTGTGGGTTGTCCAGTAAACTCGACATTGGTAAGGAAGCAGGGGTGCTGTGGGTTGTCCAGTAAACTGGACATTGGTAAGGAAGCAGGGGTGCTGTGGGTTGTCCAGTAAACTTGACATTGGTAAGGAAGCAGGGGTGCTGTGGGTTGTCCAGTAAACTTGACATTGGTAAGGAAGCAGGGGTGCTGTGGGTTGTCCAGTAAACTTGACATTGGTAAGGAAGCAGGGGTGCTGTGGGTTGTCCAGTAAACTTGACATTGGTAAGGAAGCAGGGGTGCTGTGGGTTGTCCAGTAAACTTGACATTGGTAAGGAAGCAGGGGTGCTGTGGGTTGTCCAGTAAACTTGACATTGGTAAGGAAGCAGGGGTGCTGTGGGTTGTCCAGTAAACTTGACATTGGTAAGGAAGCAGGGGTGCTGTGGGTTGTCCAGTAAACTCGACATTGGTAAGGAAGCAGGGGTGCTGTGGGTTGTCCAGTAAACTCGACATTGGTAAGGAAGCAGGGGTGCTGTGGGTTGTCCAGTAAACTCGACATTGGTAAGGAAGCAGGGGTGCTGTGGGTTGTCCAGTAAACTTGACATTGGTAAGGAAGCAGGGGTGCTGTGGGTTGTCCAGTAAACTCGACATTGGTAAGGAAGCAGGGGTGCTGTGGGTTGTCCAGTAAACTCGACATTGGTAAGGAAGCAGGGGTGCTGTGGGTTGTCCAGTAAACTCGACATTGGTAAGGAAGCAGGGGTGCTGTGGGTTGTCCAGTAAACTCGACATTGGTAAGGAAGCAGGGGTGCTGTGGGTTGTCCAGTAAACTCGACATTGGTAAGGAAGCAGGGGTGCTGTGGGTTGTCCAGTAAACTTGACATTGGTAAGGAAGCAGGGGTGCTGTGGGTTGTCCAGTAAACTTGACATTGGTAAGGAAGCAGGGGTGCTGTGGGTTGTCCAGTAAACTTGACATTGGTAAGGAAGCAGGGGTGCTGTGGGTTGTCCAGTAAACTTGACATTGGTAAGGAAGCAGGGGTGCTGTGGGTTGTCCAGTAAACTTGACATTGGTAAGGAAGCAGGGGTGCTGTGGGTTGTCCAGTAAACTTGACATTGGTAAGGAAGCAGGGGTGCTGTGGGTTGTCCAGTAAACTTGACATTGGTAAGGAAGCAGGGGTGCTGTGGGTTGTCCAGTAAACTCGACATTGGTAAGGAAGCAGGGGTGCTGTGGGTTGTCCAGTAAACTTGACATTGGTAAGGAAGCAGGGGTGCTGTGGGTTGTCCAGTAAACTTGACATTGGTAAGGAAGCAGGGGTGCTGTGGGTTGTCCAGTAAACTTGACATTGGTAAGGAAGCAGGGGTGCTGTGGGTTGTCCAGTAAACTCGACATTGGTAAGGAAGCAGGGGTGCTGTGGGTTGTCCAGTAAACTTGACATTGGTAAGGAAGCAGGGGTGCTGTGGGTTGTCCAGTAAACTTGACATTGGTAAGGAAGCAGGGGTGCTGTGGGTTGTCCAGTAAACTTGACATTGGTAAGGAAGCAGGGGTGCTGTGGGTTGTCCAGTAAACTCGACATTGGTAAGGAAGCAGGGGTGCTGTGGGTTGTCCAGTAAACTCGACATTGGTAAGGAAGCAGGGGTGCTGTGGGTTGTCCAGTAAACTTGACATTGGTAAGGAAGCAGGGGTGCTGTGGGTTGTCCAGTAAACTTGACATTGGTAAGGAAGCAGGGGTGCTGTGGGTTGTCCAGTAAACTCGACATTGGTAAGGAAGCAGGGGTGCTGTGGGTTGTCCAGTAAACTCGACATTGGTAAGGAAGCAGGGGTGCTGTGGGTTGTCCAGTAAACTTGACATTGGTAAGGAAGCAGGGGTGCTGTGGGTTGTCCAGTAAACTCGACATTGGTAAGGAAGCAGGGGTGCTGTGGGTTGTCCAGTAAACTTGACATTGGTAAGGAAGCAGGGGTGCTGTGGGTTGTCCAGTAAACTCGACATTGGTAAGGAAGCAGGGGTGCTGTGGGTTGTCCAGTAAACTCGACATTGGTAAGGAAGCAGGGGTGCTGTGGGTTGTCCAGTAAACTCGACATTGGTAAGGAAGCAGGGGTGCTGTGGGTTGTCCAGTAAACTTGACATTGGTAAGGAAGCAGGGGTGCTGTGGGTTGTCCAGTAAACTCGACATTGGTAAGGAAGCAGGGGTGCTGTGGGTTGTCCAGTAAACTCGACATTGGTAAGGAAGCAGGGGTGCTGTGGGTTGTCCAGTAAACTCGACATTGGTAAGGAAGCAGGGGTGCTGTGGGTTGTCCAGTAAACTCGACATTGGTAAGGAAGCAGGGGTGCTGTGGGTTGTCCAGTAAACTCGACATTGGTAAGGAAGCAGGGGTGCTGTGGGTTGTCCAGTAAACTCGACATTGGTAAGGAAGCAGGGGTGCTGTGGGTTGTCCAGTAAACTCGACATTGGTAAGGAAGCAGGGGTGCTGTGGGTTGTCCAGTAAACTCGACATTGGTAAGGAAGCAGGGGTGCTGTGGGTTGTCCAGTAAACTTGACATTGGTAAGGAAGCAGGGGTGCTGTGGGTTGTCCAGTAAACTTGACATTGGTAAGGAAGCAGGGGTGCTGTGGGTTGTCCAGTAAACTTGACATTGGTAAGGAAGCAGGGGTGCTGTGGGTTGTCCAGTAAACTTGACATTGGTAAGGAAGCAGGGGTGCTGTGGGTTGTCCAGTAAACTTGACATTGGTAAGGAAGCAGGGGTGCTGTGGGTTGTCCAGTAAACTTGACATTGGTAAGGAAGCAGGGGTGCTGTGGGTTGTCCAGTAAACTTGACATTGGTAAGGAAGCAGGGGTGCTGTGGGTTGTCCAGTAAACTTGACATTGGTAAGGAAGCAGGGGTGCTGTGGGTTGTCCAGTAAACTCGACATTGGTAAGGAAGCAGGGGTGCTGTGGGTTGTCCAGTAAACTTGACATTGGTAAGGAAGCAGGGGTGCTGTGGGTTGTCCAGTAAACTTGACATTGGTAAGGAAGCAGGGGTGCTGTGGGTTGTCCAGTAAACTTGACATTGGTAAGGAAGCAGGGGTGCTGTGGGTTGTCCAGTAAACTCGACATTGGTAAGGAAGCAGGGGTGCTGTGGGTTGTCCAGTAAACTTGACATTGGTAAGGAAGCAGGGGTGCTGTGGGTTGTCCAGTAAACTTGACATTGGTAAGGAAGCAGGGGTGCTGTGGGTTGTCCAGTAAACTTGACATTGGTAAGGAAGCAGGGGTGCTGTGGGTTGTCCAGTAAACTCGACATTGGTAAGGAAGCAGGGGTGCTGTGGGTTGTCCAGTAAACTCGACATTGGTAAGGAAGCAGGGGTGCTGTGGGTTGTCCAGTAAACTTGACATTGGTAAGGAAGCAGGGGTGCTGTGGGTTGTCCAGTAAACTTGACATTGGTAAGGAAGCAGGGGTGCTGTGGGTTGTCCAGTAAACTCGACATTGGTAAGGAAGCAGGGGTGCTGTGGGTTGTCCAGTAAACTCGACATTGGTAAGGAAGCAGGGGTGCTGTGGGTTGTCCAGTAAACTTGACATTGGTAAGGAAGCAGGGGTGCTGTGGGTTGTCCAGTAAACTTGACATTGGTAAGGAAGCAGGGGTGCTGTGGGTTGTCCAGTAAACTTGACATTGGTAAGGAAGCAGGGGTGCTGTGGGTTGTCCAGTAAACTTGACATTGGTAAGGAAGCAGGGGTGCTGTGGGTTGTCCAGTAAACTTGACATTGGTAAGGAAGCAGGGGTGCTGTGGGTTGTCCAGTAAACTTGACATTGGTAAGGAAGCAGGGGTGCTGTGGGTTGTCCAGTAAACTCGACATTGGTAAGGAAGCAGGGGTGCTGTGGGTTGTCCAGTAAACTCGACATTGGTAAGGAAGCAGGGGTGCTGTGGGTTGTCCAGTAAACTTGACATTGGTAAGGAAGCAGGGGTGCTGTGGGTTGTCCAGTAAACTTGACATTGGTAAGGAAGCAGGGGTGCTGTGGGTTGTCCAGTAAACTTGACATTGGTAAGGAAGCAGGGGTGCTGTGGGTTGTCCAGTAAACTTGACATTGGTAAGGAAGCAGGGGTGCTGTGGGTTGTCCAGTAAACTTGACATTGGTAAGGAAGCAGGGGTGCTGTGGGTTGTCCAGTAAACTTGACATTGGTAAGGAAGCAGGGGTGCTGTGGGTTGTCCAGTAAACTCGACATTGGTAAGGAAGCAGGGGTGCTGTGGGTTGTCCAGTAAACTTGACATTGGTAAGGAAGCAGGGGTGCTGTGGGTTGTCCAGTAAACTCGACATTGGTAAGGAAGCAGGGGTGCTGTGGGTTGTCCAGTAAACTTGACATTGGTAAGGAAGCAGGGGTGCTGTGGGTTGTCCAGTAAACTTGACATTGGTAAGGAAGCAGGGGTGCTGTGGGTTGTCCAGTAAACTTGACATTGGTAAGGAAGCAGGGGTGCTGTGGGTTGTCCAGTAAACTCGACATTGGTAAGGAAGCAGGGGTGCTGTGGGTTGTCCAGTAAACTTGACATTGGTAAGGAAGCAGGGGTGCTGTGGGTTGTCCAGTAAACTCGACATTGGTAAGGAAGCAGGGGTGCTGTGGGTTGTCCAGTAAACTTGACATTGGTAAGGAAGCAGGGGTGCTGTGGGTTGTCCAGTAAACTTGACATTGGTAAGGAAGCAGGGGTGCTGTGGGTTGTCCAGTAAACTCGACATTGGTAAGGAAGCAGGGGTGCTGTGGGTTGTCCAGTAAACTTGACATTGGTAAGGAAGCAGGGGTGCTGTGGGTTGTCCAGTAAACTCGACATTGGTAAGGAAGCAGGGGTGCTGTGGGTTGTCCAGTAAACTTGACATTGGTAAGGAAGCAGGGGTGCTGTGGGTTGTCCAGTAAACTCGACATTGGTAAGGAAGCAGGGGTGCTGTGGGTTGTCCAGTAAACTTGACATTGGTAAGGAAGCAGGGGTGCTGTGGGTTGTCCAGTAAACTCGACATTGGTAAGGAAGCAGGGGTGCTGTGGGTTGTCCAGTAAACTCGACATTGGTAAGGAAGCAGGGGTGCTGTGGGTTGTCCAGTAAACTCGACATTGGTAAGGAAGCAGGGGTGCTGTGGGTTGTCCAGTAAACTCGACATTGGTAAGGAAGCAGGGGTGCTGTGGGTTGTCCAGTAAACTCGACATTGGTAAGGAAGCAGGGGTGCTGTGGGTTGTCCAGTAAACTCGACATTGGTAAGGAAGCAGGGGTGCTGTGGGTTGTCCAGTAAACTCGACATTGGTAAGGAAGCAGGGGTGCTGTGGGTTGTCCAGTAAACTTGACATTGGTAAGGAAGCAGGGGTGCTGTGGGTTGTCCAGTAAACTTGACATTGGTAAGGAAGCAGGGGTGCTGTGGGTTGTCCAGTAAACTTGACATTGGTAAGGAAGCAGGGGTGCTGTGGGTTGTCCAGTAAACTTGACATTGGTAAGGAAGCAGGGGTGCTGTGGGTTGTCCAGTAAACTTGACATTGGTAAGGAAGCAGGGGTGCTGTGGGTTGTCCAGTAAACTTGACATTGGTAAGGAAGCAGGGGTGCTGTGGGTTGTCCAGTAAACTTGACATTGGTAAGGAAGCAGGGGTGCTGTGGGTTGTCCAGTAAACTTGACATTGGTAAGGAAGCAGGGGTGCTGTGGGTTGTCCAGTAAACTTGACATTGGTAAGGAAGCAGGGGTGCTGTGGGTTGTCCAGTAAACTCGACATTGGTAAGGAAGCAGGGGTGCTGTGGGTTGTCCAGTAAACTCGACATTGGTAAGGAAGCAGGGGTGCTGTGGGTTGTCCAGTAAACTTGACATTGGTAAGGAAGCAGGGGTGCTGTGGGTTGTCCAGTAAACTTGACATTGGTAAGGAAGCAGGGGTGCTGTGGGTTGTCCAGTAAACTTGACATTGGTAAGGAAGCAGGGGTGCTGTGGGTTGTCCAGTAAACTTGACATTGGTAAGGAAGCAGGGGTGCTGTGGGTTGTCCAGTAAACTTGACATTGGTAAGGAAGCAGGGGTGCTGTGGGTTGTCCAGTAAACTTGACATTGGTAAGGAAGCAGGGGTGCTGTGGGTTGTCCAGTAAACTTGACATTGGTAAGGAAGCAGGGGTGCTGTGGGTTGTCCAGTAAACTTGACATTGGTAAGGAAGCAGGGGTGCTGTGGGTTGTCCAGTAAACTTGACATTGGTAAGGAAGCAGGGGTGCTGTGGGTTGTCCAGTAAACTTGACATTGGTAAGGAAGCAGGGGTGCTGTGGGTTGTCCAGTAAACTTGACATTGGTAAGGAAGCAGGGGTGCTGTGGGTTGTCCAGTAAACTTGACATTGGTAAGGAAGCAGGGGTGCTGTGGGTTGTCCAGTAAACTTGACATTGGTAAGGAAGCAGGGGTGCTGTGGGTTGTCCAGTAAACTTGACATTGGTAAGGAAGCAGGGGTGCTGTGGGTTGTCCAGTAAACTTGACATTGGTAAGGAAGCAGGGGTGCTGTGGGTTGTCCAGTAAACTTGACATTGGTAAGGAAGCAGGGGTGCTGTGGGTTGTCCAGTAAACTTGACATTGGTAAGGAAGCAGGGGTGCTGTGGGTTGTCCAGTAAACTTGACATTGGTAAGGAAGCAGGGGTGCTGTGGGTTGTCCAGTAAACTTGACATTGGTAAGGAAGCAGGGGTGCTGTGGGTTGTCCAGTAAACTTGACATTGGTAAGGAAGCAGGGGTGCTGTGGGTTGTCCAGTAAACTTGACATTGGTAAGGAAGCAGGGGTGCTGTGGGTTGTCCAGTAAACTTGACATTGGTAAGGAAGCAGGGGTGCTGTGGGTTGTCCAGTAAACTTGACATTGGTAAGGAAGCAGGGGTGCTGTGGGTTGTCCAGTAAACTCGACATTGGTAAGGAAGCAGGGGTGCTGTGGGTTGTCCAGTAAACTTGACATTGGTAAGGAAGCAGGGGTGCTGTGGGTTGTCCAGTAAACTCGACATTGGTAAGGAAGCAGGGGTGCTGTGGGTTGTCCAGTAAACTTGACATTGGTAAGGAAGCAGGGGTGCTGTGGGTTGTCCAGTAAACTCGACATTGGTAAGGAAGCAGGGGTGCTGTGGGTTGTCCAGTAAACTTGACATTGGTAAGGAAGCAGGGGTGCTGTGGGTTGTCCAGTAAACTTGACATTGGTAAGGAAGCAGGGGTGCTGTGGGTTGTCCAGTAAACTTGACATTGGTAAGGAAGCAGGGGTGCTGTGGGTTGTCCAGTAAACTTGACATTGGTAAGGAAGCAGGGGTGCTGTGGGTTGTCCAGTAAACTTGACATTGGTAAGGAAGCAGGGGTGCTGTGGGTTGTCCAGTAAACTTGACATTGGTAAGGAAGCAGGGGTGCTGTGGGTTGTCCAGTAAACTTGACATTGGTAAGGAAGCAGGGGTGCTGTGGGTTGTCCAGTAAACTTGACATTGGTAAGGAAGCAGGGGTGCTGTGGGTTGTCCAGTAAACTTGACATTGGTAAGGAAGCAGGGGTGCTGTGGGTTGTCCAGTAAACTTGACATTGGTAAGGAAGCAGGGGTGCTGTGGGTTGTCCAGTAAACTCGACATTGGTAAGGAAGCAGGGGTGCTGTGGGTTGTCCAGTAAACTTGACATTGGTAAGGAAGCAGGGGTGCTGTGGGTTGTCCAGTAAACTTGACATTGGTAAGGAAGCAGGGGTGCTGTGGGTTGTCCAGTAAACTCGACATTGGTAAGGAAGCAGGGGTGCTGTGGGTTGTCCAGTAAACTTGACATTGGTAAGGAAGCAGGGGTGCTGTGGGTTGTCCAGTAAACTTGACATTGGTAAGGAAGCAGGGGTGCTGTGGGTTGTCCAGTAAACTCGACATTGGTAAGGAAGCAGGGGTGCTGTGGGTTGTCCAGTAAACTTGACATTGGTAAGGAAGCAGGGGTGCTGTGGGTTGTCCAGTAAACTTGACATTGGTAAGGAAGCAGGGGTGCTGTGGGTTGTCCAGTAAACTTGACATTGGTAAGGAAGCAGGGGTGCTGTGGGTTGTCCAGTAAACTTGACATTGGTAAGGAAGCAGGGGTGCTGTGGGTTGTCCAGTAAACTTGACATTGGTAAGGAAGCAGGGGTGCTGTGGGTTGTCCAGTAAACTTGACATTGGTAAGGAAGCAGGGGTGCTGTGGGTTGTCCAGTAAACTTGACATTGGTAAGGAAGCAGGGGTGCTGTGGGTTGTCCAGTAAACTCGACATTGGTAAGGAAGCAGGGGTGCTGTGGGTTGTCCAGTAAACTCGACATTGGTAAGGAAGCAGGGGTGCTGTGGGTTGTCCAGTAAACTTGACATTGGTAAGGGAAGGGTTAAAGAGTACATTGAACCAAAAGTATCAAAAATAGATGGTAACGGAACAGAACATGGTCAGTATTCACCTTTGGTGCTGCTTCTAAATACTGCTTGCTTGCCGATAGCTGGACTAGAAATCTAAATTTGTTGTCTTGAAGAACGTACACACCCTGCAAAATGATAATAATAATAACAAACAAGTGAAATAAAAAAAAATAAAAATGTCCAAAAAAGTAATACTATTTTTGTTACTTAGTAGCTGTACAATTTTTTTATGTATGGAATTTGTGTCCATGGAAAACAAGCATTCCTGCAAAAGCAGTGCAATTAATGCTGGGGTATGAACGGAACCAGACCGGACTGAACCAATTCTTTCATACACAAAAACTTGTTCTCAGATTTAGTATGCATTTCTTAATTTCTATCTTCACTCGCACTGAAAAAAAATATTTAAAATGCAGAGAAGTTGGAAATAGGTCTTTATTCACCTGGTGATTCGTCCTCAGGTTGTCAATCTGCTTCTTGAGGACATTGGACCAAAAGTCTTTGCAGATGAACTTGATGATGTCTAATTCACTGGAGAATCTGGGGGTGTCCCTTGTGAAACGCTCCGCTACACTCTGGCCAACTCTGTACCCCATCTGCTCCAGCTTGGCTACTGTCCGATCCTAAAGAGTGAATGGGTGGAAAGGAAAGTAACTTTGTGGTTGTATCAATGTGTTCATGTCAGGGCTGTAGTCGAGTCCATCACAAGTCCATCACAAGTCCCTGCAAGTCCATCACAAGTGCTCCAGTCCAAACTCCAATCACAAGCTATTCAAATGAGCTTTGACAAAGGCATTCCTTTCTTATTGTTCATCCAGTTACTTGTGACCAGCTTTATGAAAGGACTTCGGACTGGACTTGCGAAAGGACTTGTGAAAGGACTTGTGAAAGGACTTGCAGGGACTCGACTACAGCTCTGGTTCATGTCACACACAGTCAGTGCCTTGTGACAGGAACTGATCTAACTAATTTAGAGTCATCTCAAATCTTGGAAGGTTGTAATGTTCTGCAGACCGATCTCTACCCCTTGGTGTATTTACCAATCACAACCGTACATGCCATGTGTATGCACACGGCACGTGCAGGTCAGATTTTTTTCAAGTGTCTTGTTAGACTTGTTAACTCATGCAGTAGTCATTGCAGTGATTGGTCAGTAGGTCAGGGGGCGTGGCTAAATGGATTGGCCTATTGTGAACAGCACATGTTGTTCCAGTGTGAACACTGCCCCTTGTTTTTCCACTGTAATAGTTTGACTGCCTATGACTATCCAAAATCTTAGCACATTGTTGAATGCACTGATCATACTAAACACCATCACATCAGCAACTACATGTATACCAAAATCAGTCAGGAACAGCAAATCTTGGAAAATAACTATCCTGTGTTCTATCCTGTGTACTATTCTGTGTTCAGAATTGTATAAACACTTGGCACGCTTTCGAGTCAACTCGTACCTTCGCCAACTCGTACCTTCGCCAACTCGTACCTTCGCCAACTCGTACCTTCGCCAACTCGTACCTTCGCCAACTCGTACCTTCGCCAACTCGTACCTTCGCCAACTCGTACCTTCGCCAACTCGTACCTTCGCCAACTCGTACCTTCGCCAACTCGTACCTTCGCCAACTCGTACCTCTAATTAAGACAACTCGTACCGCATAAAAAAATATGCCAAATTGCGTTGGATATACCATGGAGGAAGGATATAGAGGATATACGAACTCTTTATTTTTGTTTTTGAGAAATCCAGATGCATTTTTGGGACCGATCCTCAAAAACTCTTTGCTGATTCGAACAATTGGTCCATGATTTTTTGTTTGCATTCCATTTTATTGGGAAAATTGGGAGTTGTGAAAAATGCTTAATTTCTTTTCCCATGTTTTTCCTTTCTTCTTGTGAGCTTGTATAATTAACTGGAATTTGATATTTATTTATTTCTTTTCTGTTATTTAGGTTTCGGAAATGGCAAACAGGACATCTGAGCAAGACGTAGGTGTGTGGAAGACACCGACAGATGATCTTCAAAAACTTATGCCCGATCTTAGAAATGGGGACCCTTTTTTTTGCTTTTTGTGTGTGTAGCTTGGTTATTTCTTTGGACGTTGCATAATTTCCATTTTTCGCAACTAGTTTACTTAATTATATTTTGATATCTTGGTGCCCAGTCTTTTTTTTTTAGCGGAACTTTAATTGTTTTGCTTCATTTATTTGGCTTTTCTTAAATCCGTTTTAGGAATTGATTTAAAAATAATAGATTTGTTTAAAAGAAATGTGGGTGTTTGGGGGGAATGGATTAATTTTATTTATTTATTTATTGTTACCTGGTATCTATTCTTATTATCATATATTATTTTCATGTTTCTTTTTTCTCCCTTTTTTTTTTTTTTTGGGGGGGGGTTCTCGTTTTTATTTCAAACAACGGATGATTCAATCTCTTTTTTGAACATGTGTGGCTCTGAAAAGAGCCGTTTGTGTCCCATAACTTAAAGGCTCTCCCTTGGATGCGCATGTACTGCTTTCGCTGGAAGTACGGTGAGATCATAGTAAATTAATTCCTATTCACAAATTTGACAAAACAAGGGTGCGCCACGCTAAGCGTCAGGCCTATATTAATACTAATGCGCGCATCACCGGTACCAAGGCGGCACGTTCAAACGTGGCCACTCAACTTGAATGCTAATTACGCCATTTAGTTAATTAAAGAAGGTGACAGAAGTAGGCGGCCGAGCTATAGAATATGACAATTGGGTTTCAGGGTTTGTCATTTAATATCTTTCAGTTTCAGACGAAAAGCATCAATTGGGTTTGTCATTTAATAACAGTGTGACGCACGGTCAACTTAAAAAAAAATACATGTCCGCAGTTCCCTATTAGTAAACAAAGTACAAGTATAGAAAAGAATACGTGCATCATGCATGTAGTTTTAAGTGTCCAAAGTTCACTTTTTCTATATAAATTATAAGCCGTTAAATTAGAAACCGGCAAATTGTTTTACAGAAATAAAATCCACAAATACATTTCACTTTACATTCCTTTTCCAGCAACGTCTAATATATACAATAATTAACCAGGCCTACAATCAAAGCAATAATTTCAGAACCATTTCAGAACATCATTGACGGTACGACTTGACTTCCGCGTGAAGGTACGAGTTGGCGAAGGTACGAGTTGGCGAAGGTACGAGTTGGCGAAGGTACGAGTTGGCGAAGGTACGAGTTGGCGAAGGTACGAGTTGGCGAAGGTACGAGTTGGTACGAGTTGGTATGATGTTGTCGAGTTGAAGGTACGAGTTGGCCAAGGTACGAGTTGGCGAAGGTACGAGTTGACCTGTTACCCTTGGCACAACCTTTAAATTTGAGAATTTTGTTGGGAAATTTTCGTGAAATATAGGGGAAGATAGTTTTTGTTTTCTGGGTTAGATGTTCTTGGCACAAACTAGTAGAATTACAACACAGTGACATAAATCTTGAAATAACAGGTTGTGCCATGTTTAGACAGTTGTTTTCATGGAGGGTTGGTTATTTACTAAGATTTTGCTGTTCTTGATCCATTTTGGTGGGGTATTAAACTGTGTAAACTAAATCGTTCCATGAAATGTGGAAGAAAATTTCGTGACGAGAGAGTTATCAGGTATAAAAAAATGGGTAAAAATCTTCTACAGCAGTTTAAATGTGTCTCTCTGTAAGGTTTGTGAAAACCTTACACTACAGTTCTGGAAGTAACTAGATGACGCCTCAAATGATGAGTGACAAATACAATTTTGTAACGAAATGGATGCAGTTGGAAATGTGATGAAGATTTTCTCAGACAGTCTCAGCCTCGGCCCTTTTGCCTTTTGTCATAAAAGAGAGACCCTTGTTACCTTTTCGTCCTTCCTTGCCGAGTTTTCCACATAAGAAACAATCTCCATATGCAGAAATTCAAATAATACATCGTCTGCCATTTTTATTTAATATTTTAACTGAGAAAATAATAATCTCCAGGTTCCCTCCGTTCCCGATCCCTCCAGCATCCGATATCGAGCTTGTCTTTCCAATTTTTAAGTAGTATGGAACGCCGACAGCAAATAATAACTATGAAAGTCAAAAACATTAAACATGTTAAAGGTGGGATAAATGAAAAATCGCAAAAAAATGACATTATGGGACTCGGCTCAAATTGATCGTCGAAGAAATTTCAACCTTTTTTGGCACAATGAGATGTATTTACGCAATAAAGCTAGTTAAAATATATGTTTTCGGCCTGCTGTTTGTTGTGTCACTTGTGTATTTTGCCTGTTGGCTATTGTTCCCCAGATCCTTTTTATATGACATCACGCACTAGGGTTAGGCCAAGTAAAAAAAAAAACATGTTTCTCGTCCGGGTTTTCAAAAAAAAGGAAAAAGAGGGGCTTTTTATTTTTTATTTTTTATTTTTCAAGATGGCCGCCATTAGAGATTTCTGACAATCCCTGATGTGTTCGCTATAAATGAAATGTTACAAATAAAAGGGACAATTGTTAGCCACACAAGAACTGAACATATTTACATTGTTTTAATAGTGTTAGCACCATGTTTTACAAGAACTGAACATATTTACATTGTTTTAATAGTGTTAGCACCATGTTTTACAAGAACAGAACATATTTACATTGTTTTAATAGTGTTAGCACCATGTTTTACACTTCTATTAGACTAAGTATTTAGTTTTCCCGATGAATTTGTTGCAGTTTTTAATATTTTTTTCTCATTTTTTGGAAATAAAAAATAAAAAATAAATCCAGGCGGCCTCAAAAAAGGAAGCGGGCGGGGACGAGAAACATGTTTTTTTTTTTATTTCGCCTTAGATGACGTCAGAATGATTTTTTTTGCAATATTAGCCCCCACCCCAACTACTACAGTCAGATTTAACCTCATCCCCACCCTAGCAAACAACACAAATGCGTGCGCGTACCGCGCGCGCTGCAGATGATTTTTGCCGTGACGTTTCAATTATAACTATCATGACGCGCTTAAGTTGTTTGCGTATGTTGTACTTCTGCATTGCATTTAGAGTACACTTTTAAAATTCACTCCATCTTCTACAACACGCACATGAATTAAAAATGTCTGCGCGCAGATAGGAATTTAAAGTATCTCCGCGCCTAATAAGATGAGGAGTTAGCGCTCTAGCTCTATGGGTGCAACTGACTAGATTCGTTTTTGAGAGCTCTCACAAAAGGAGAATTTTATAGATCACGCGCCCCATACATTATTAGGTCAGATCCCCCAACGTAAATACATTACAGTGCGATGTTTTACCCATTGATCTCTATTATAAGGCGCCATACACTCGGGGCAGGTGCACTGACTATTTATTAAGCAAGAAAATAATCATGGCGGACGTGGCTGCGTTACTGCAAGAGAGGTTGGAAAAAGCCAAAGAAAATCTTCATAGCGTCGATGAAAACATTCGTAAACTGACTGGAAGGGAGCCCGGAGAGAGGAGGTATTACTTGTAGTATCTAAGTAAAAACATTGTTCTATATTATTGAAACTGTAGTATATTGTTCCATTGAACGGGCGTCGCGTTGGTCAGCATGCGCTGCATTTCATGATTTGAGTGAGTGCATCGCATTCTAATTAACTGACCAATGAGGGCGCTGTATATTTTAGGGAGTAGCTGAGAAAAGCCTGCAAGTTGACCTCAAATTCTAGGGAGATTTTGTGAGAATATGTAGTTCTGGGCAAACTGTGCCGCCTTGTACGAACCAGTTTAGGAATGATTTTACTTAAATATCCCCACAAAAATCGGTCAGGAACAGCAAATCTTGGAAATTTGTCACGTTTGTGTTCAGAATAAGCGAGTTTGATTAATAATAATAATAGTCTAGACTTTTACCAAAACAGCGTGCAGGGCCTATACGACGAGGCAGAATTTGGTACAGCTGACCTTTGACCTGAGAATTATCGAACTCGCTTATTGTATAAACACTTCTCAGAACCTTTAATTTTGAGAATTTAGTCGGGGAAATATAGGGGAAGAAAGTTTGTGTTTTCTGTGTAAGATGTTCTTGGCAAAGTGTATGGTCACTCAGTGTTCACATACATGATGGTGATTTCTGCTTCATTTTTTTACGGATTTTGGTGTTGGGTATTTAGAGTAAAATCTTTCCATTTCCCCTCATGTCTCTGATTGGCTAAATATAAAAGATGTGTGACTTGGCAGCACAAAAAGAATAGAAAGTCGCGCCGTGACTTTCTGAGTTTAATACAAGTAGAAATGTCGAGCGCAATATGGAGTTTTGCGCAAGTTTATTGTACTCCCTCCTGAGCTAATTTCCCTTTGAATGAAATCCATTCATAGGGATATAAACTCAGGAGGGAGTACAATAAACGTGCGCAAAATTCCAGATTGCGCTCGACAGAAACAACAATTTTTCACTGGAAAGTTAATTTGGAAAGAGTTCCATATCCGGCCATCACTTATTTTCCCTAAATATGACTTAAAACTACTAAAAAGTGTAAATCTGATGAAGAAACACAAATTTAGGAGGGAAAAAATTTCAACTTATTCTTTGAAAAAACTTTGACTTTTTCTGTCATGGCCCATAGACTTTGTGCACGAGGTCTAAAGTGATGGCCGGATATGGAACTCTTTCCGTAAATTTTACGATTTAATATTTAAGATTTCACATGCCTTCACTTGATATGGCCATGTACACATAGGTTAGGTTCAATTCCTTGAAATTTAACCCAAAAGTGAAATTTTACAGAAATTTCGCTTACCAAGACCACATCCATCGCCAATCCGCAGTTTTGCATCCGTTTTTGTCGACTAAGGGTGCCTCAATGCTCTTGACCAACCACAGCGCGGCTTTCATATCAACACATGAGGCAAAAAACAAACCAAATTTACAGATTTTTTTCGCAGGAAACAGTCTGAATATTTGTTTCAGGTTCGTACGGCATACTAGCAGCAGCGTTACCGCATGCGGCGCGGCGCGGTATAACTGCGTGGCCGCATGCGGTAACACGGCTGCAGAAAATTTCGTTACAAGAGAGTTATTGATGGTCCAAACTATGGAAGAAAATCGTCCACAGCAGGTTCAATGTGTCTCTCTGTAAGGTTTGTGAAAACCTTACAGTTCTGGAAGTAGATTTCACCAATGCTAAGATCAATCTTAGGAAGAGTAACTCGTCCTAACTTGCAAATACATGTACATGTGTAGATCCAATGAAAGTTAAAATGGGTTACTCTTCCTACGATTGATCTTAGCATTGGTGAAATCAGCCCCAGAGCCCAGGAATGAGCTACAGTACATCAACACACAATGCATGATCAGATTAAAGCTTGTTGCATTTATTTTCAGAATATACCATACCATTTTCAACTTTTGCTTCTTTCCACCTGTTTTGCAGTGCTAGGTCACATATTCACTTAGCGGATTCAGACAATTGTGACATTACAAAATATCGTTTTTGTCGAGCTGTCTTATCCTGCATACAATTTAGCTTAGCAGATAGAGGGTACGATGCCAAAGTGGAGGGTTGTGAGTTAACTTTTTTCTCCCTTGTCCTTAACCCTAACCATCCCTAACCTGCCAAAATCAAACACCCCATTTGTGTTGAATTTTGTTTGATTGGGTACTGCAGAGCCTTGGCATCATCACTTTGCATGGGACTTGATGCCCTGATTTTGTCAAAGTACAAAGAATGTGCCATTGGTTTACTACACAGTGTTGGAGTTTGTGTGGTTAGGGAAGGATTATAGTAAAAAGCCTTGGGCTGTTAGGGTTAATATGACTTAAAAACTACCAACAAGTGTAAATCTGATGAAGAAACACGAATTTAGGAGGGAAAAAATTTCAACTTATTCTTTGAAAATACTTTGACTTTATCTGTCACAGCCCATAGACTTTGTGCACGAGGTCTAAGTGATGGCCGGATATGGAACTCTCTTTATCTTCTTTTTAGATTGCCTGGTGCTGGAGATCGTGACAGGGATCAACGCAGAGTGTCGCTAGGAATCCAGGGACCGCGGGGAAGGGGTAGAGGCAGGGGAGGTGGAGTGCAAAGGTATAGTAAGCTCCACCCCCATGTAGGGCTGAGTCATTGTGTTCACGTTTTCAAATTTCCATTTGATTAAACATTCGGTCATTCCTTAATTCCTTAACCCCTTAGCCTCCAGGGTATTTTGGCTAGAAACCCTGCCAGACGCATCAGATTGCATAGTTTGTCAAAGTGACTTGGCTGCAGAGTGTAGCTGTGCATTTTGCTGCGTGTGACAGTCAAGGGCAAATTTAGTGTTTATCAGTGGTAGTGCAAATTGCATCAATATGCACCAGAGCTAGGCATAACATATTTATCAATTTTTATTAAAAATTATTACTAACCTAAATGCAAAATACTTACCTTTGAAATAATCCATTTGCCCATACATGTACAATGCATCAGTCCAGACTGCACTATGAAAGTACAGTGAAACTGGAGACATGTACCCTGACCTTAACCCCTCAGCACTCAGCTGGTTTGACCTCAATTTCCATCAGTATTGCTACAAACTTCACAACAGTTACTGGCTGCATTTTGCATCAAAGTGCACCAGACTTTTTCGCCCGATGCACTGTGCTGCGTCTGGCAGGGTTAGGGTTAATTAGGGTTTCAGCACACACAAATTATGAGAAGTACCATTAGTCTTGATGAGGACCATTTGTTTCCCTTTATATGGGACTACATTTTATTTCAAATATTTGATTAAAAGGTATTCTAATATTTGACTATTCATCAAATATTTAGATACATGTCTATGGAATAGCCCTTCCCCAAGTCAAAGTACATGTTTATATCCAGACCTCGTCCCAATTTCTAAACCTTGAGGGCTGTAGCGAAGCAAAAGTTGATGACTTTCATATTTCAGAAAAAAAGCTCTGTTTTTCTCCGAAAGTCCTGAACTGATTAATGTCCATTTCATCCATCAAAACTGTGTTGAAAAATCTGTTTCACCCCCTCAAATAGGTTTGGGTAACTCCCAAATAGGTGTTTCGTCCCTAAAAGTATTTCGTCATTATCTTCAGGGGAAAGTTTGTGTACATCATTATAGCCTACTTTTTAATGGTCTTTCCAACCGTAGCAATTTTAGGATGAATGCTGTTTGTAGCCAAATTGAAAGCCTCTAGGGCAATGCGTTCCTTTAACCCTAACCCCTTGGGTAACTTGACTAGAAAGTATCCTGAATCTGCCAAAATCCACCTATTTTGTCATGCACAAAAAGTTGGTTTTGGTGACTGCTCAATATGGAGGTATCCTGAATCCATCAAAATCATGCAGTACCGCTAGGCTTACAATCCTCAATCCATCAAAATCCCCCCGTTTTCAATATGGAGGTATCCTGAATCCGCCGAAATCCCCCAAAACATGGGTATGTATTTTGATGGATTCAGGTAGGTCAGGGTTAATAATGTGTTGTTGGTCAAGTCATAAAAAATAGTTTGCTTGGAAAGAACCTTCACCATAAACCGGATGTGACTGGTAGTTCTTCCAAATGGTACAACTTGCTGTTATGGGTAACCGATTCTCATTTTGATTCTTCAATCTTGTTCTTTCAGGGCAGATGCATTTCAGCGCTTGGGCGTACCACTTGCTAGGAGACAAAGCACTGGTAGCGCATTCAGCAGGTCAGTACTTAGTTTTTTCCTAAAAAAGTTTTATTTGTAGAGAGAAGAAAGGAAAATGAACAGCCAGAATACCAGCTGAGCTATATTGCTATTGTTGCAGTCTCCCACAATAAGCCAGTTCGGTATCTCAAAGGTCAAAGGTTATTCGAGATAAAATTGCTGACGTAATTTTGGGCGAACGCCCATTCTGATTGAATTTAACACGTGCGCGTTGTGCGACCACCTTTTGCGTTCACACATGCACGCTAGGTCACGCGGCTCATTCGGGATAAAATATTGTGCACATGCGCAGTTGGAATACCGTACTGGTTTATTTGTCAGTATCTTACAAAAACGTAGTTCATTCAAATTCCAATGGCACCTGTCTGTAAAGACATATCAAACGATATAAAATACACACATAAATCACAAAGTTGATTAGGTAATTCAGTCAAATTGTAGAGTGAACAAAAAAACTTAATACAATTAAATTGACAAGAGCGGGACTTGAACCCGAGACCTGCAGAATACTGTACCTGTGCTCTACCAACTGAGCTATCTTGCGCGCTCTTCTTTTTAGTCGGTCTCCCACGATGGCAGACTTTTGTTATGCTATTGGCAGCAGACATACCAACCTTTTTTTCTGAGCATACAAGCGTAGTTTTAAAAATGTGCAGGACTGGTGAGAACAATGAAAAAGGTCTGTCTTCTGCCTCCAGCATCTCAAAAGGCTCCCATTGTCATTATCTTAGGAAATTAAAATCCCATCAAAGCATGTCTCTAAAGTATTCAAGTATTCCAGTAATGGTGGGTTGAAATTGTTTCTGGCTTTATATTGCAGTTTCTAGATTGTTATTGTACATTTTGAAAAACTGCTACTTATTCTTGGAGTTGCCACAATCTTAGTTTTCTGAACTGTTTTTTGGTTGTAGGTTTGTGCATGCTTTTGTGTACTTGTGGTGTTGTGAGATGTATTTTTGTAACATGTTTGTCAGTGATTTTGTGGTATAATAATAATTTGGGACTTGGTATCTTGTGTATATGGTCTTATTCTGGTTTTTCTTAGCTTTTAACTTTAATTAAGCGCCTGATTGACCCTAACAGTCCTGAATCCTCCAATTTTAACATAATTGTCCACACACCCAAGGGAGTCTAATAGGGTTAAGGAGCATGATTTATTTTTATGGACAGGTGCTATAAATCTTAACCCCTTGAAGCTGGCTGACGTCTATAGACGTCTATAGACGTCTATAGACGTCTATAGACGTCTATAGACGTCTATAGAAAATTACCACCTGGCCGGATGACGACTATACACGCATTATCTGCATTTTCAATGCATTGTTGGGTTATTGTGTGTGTGTTACGCTTGGCTGCACAAGCCTTTTGTGTCCGTTTCGCTTGGCTGCACAAGCTGGCATGGCACCCCAGCGCCCCATTATAACACCTGTACTCAAGGGGTTAACTTGGTAGTATTATTTTTAATCTTATGTTTCCAAGACTTTGGGAACAAGACATAACCACTTGGATATCTGTGTTTACTTTAGGCTTGGAGGCCGTGTTGATGGACCGCTGCCCAAGCGCCCACGGAGGAAGACCAATGATGATGATGATCTGCCCAAGGTACATGTCATGAGAACAATCTGAAATTGATTTTAGACCTAACCTTCCAAGAGCCTTCAAAATCCTTCAAAGTCCGGCATGAAGTTTGGGAGGATATTCATGTTAACAATCTACCCACAATGGTCTTGAGCTTTAACCTTCCAAGATCTTTCCGAATACAATGCCATGTTTGGAAGGACTTTCATTTATACAATCTGATATCTCTAGCTTTCCAAGAATCTTCAAAATCCAACATGATTGTGGGGATGATTTTCATTTAAACAATCTGTCTGAAATGGTCTTTGGCCCTAACCTTCCAAGATCCTTGAAAATCCTTTGAAATCTAACATGATGTTTGGGAGGATTTTCATGTAAACATTCTGTCTGAAATGGTCTTTGTTTCCTAAACCTTCCAAAATCCTTCAAAATCCAAGGTGAGGTTTTGGGAGGATTTTTCAGGATTGAGGATGGTAGAGTCCATCTGCTAGTACTTTACATGGGGCGTGATGTCCCCTTATCTTCAGTACAAAGAATGTGCCATTACTGTTCGGTGTTGGCTTTTGGAGGATTCAGGAAGGTTCCTAGCAAAAATACGAATAGGGTTAGAGGGTGTGCATCCGAACCGGGTACCCGAATACCCGACAGGAACCGGTTGCAGAATATGGAATCGAGTACCCGTAACCATATTACTTAGTAATTTCGCAGACAATGAAAAAGAAATTGTCAAAGGGAATTGTCAAAATGAAAACCAGGGTACATGGAAAGACTAACGTTGATGACGCTTGCGAAAATGCAGTGTACACCGTGAGTCTATAGAGCTCATTGTACGCACTTGCATCTTGCTGCACTGATGTGGTAGTATTAACCCTCCTATGCAAACATACATTCTGAGCCATGTTGTTGTATGGGTCAAAATCAGTCAAGGTGATTGTTTTTGACCCTCCTGCCATAGTACAAAACCGCATGTAATCTGATCATGTCTGTGTAAAAGTATAGCATATATACTATTTAAAATAGTAGGAGGGTTTTAATTAACGTGTGGACCTTTACGAACAATATGAACAGCAATTTCCGAGATTTAATTTTTAGGATTAGCTTTATTTTTTTTTTAACGGGCACCCGATTCCTGTACTACCTATAAATGCACACCCCTAAATAGGGTTAGAGGTTATGACAAGTTGTCTGTATAGCAGATAGATCACAGATTCTGACATGTCATTGCGATATCAGATGAAACGGGGCATAGATTGTGGCCATGAAGATTGCATTATTAATTTAATCCATTTCCTATAACTCCCAGAGATGAACATTTCTAATTTTGCGATAGAGCATCCGATTACAATGAAACAAATGGCATTACAAAGAGAATGTTCTCTTTCAGAATCGACCCATACCTATAATATATGCGTAACTCATATCGACTCTCCGCTCAGTTCTGTCTGATTTCCCAAGAACACATCACAGAATTGCACTTTTTCGTAACTACCAAAGATTATTGCAAGGTCGTAGTTTTTATTTTAGGAGGGGAATGTTGTTACTATTTGAATGTCTCTTCTGTTTCAGCACACCATCCAATCCTCTGTTGTAGCTACCCCTAAGGTCATCAAAACACGCCAAGAATCCATTCAGGAGCAGAACAAAGATGAACAGGAAAAAAAAAGGTATGCCACGATTGTTCCTCTGTGTTGATCAGATACTACCCCAGGGCTCATCCTTAACTTCTTTTTTTCACTCGCCGGCAGGACGACTCAACCAGACTTTTGGGTAGTCTGCAAGCTTTTTCACTCGCCCGCATGTTTAACACTGGTTTTTCAATCAAACTTAAAAATCATTATAATGCATCATAGATACCGTGGTGGTTTTGAAAATATTGTCAAGAGCAGCTGAGCGCTGATGCAATAATGATCGGCGAGGAGCGCGAATGGATCGACGAATTCCCCGTCATGAAAGCGTATGAAAATTCCGCACAGCTTTAATTTTGGCTTCTTGTGATCTGCAAAGAGCACAATGAAGGATGATCTCCTTCGACTGATCCTCCTGTTTCAACCGTGGCGTATCTTTCTGCCATTTTCTAACGGTGAAATTCGACACTACTTTCGACATTTCAAACAATCAAATGCATCGCCAGTATGCACATTGCACACTTGTGTGTCAAACGTGATCGTGTCACCATGGAGGGTATAGTTCATGTCGGCATAAACATCAACTGTACCGAACACGGTACAGTGCACCGTAATGTTTATTTGGGTATGGGAATGTCTACGCCCGCATGGTACTCTACCAAACTACACGTGTTAATCACCACACAAAGCTGCAGCAACCTCGTTTCCCAAACTAGTCCTTGCCGCTCAAAACCATTGAAAGAAACCGAAGACCTCCTGGGGGTGAGATTACGCCAGTGTGTTTGCCAAGCAATCGAACGGATCGGATAAAAACGATCTGCATGTTATGCAGTGGTATGGTCGAATCCGACTTATTATTTTACATCCAAAGTTTCTGTCATCACCGCGCAGGTATGGTAGGGATATTGTGCGTCGGCCGTCGTTCTGCATGATCTTATCAGAAATTTTCGATCACAAAAAAATGCTCATCATTTCAAGTTTGTCTCGCTTTTCGTGCAAAATGTATCGCATTTTGCGATGCGAATCCAGCTATTTCCATTTTTGTTACCACACTTTATTTAAACAAAATTTGACTCGCCCGGTGGACTACAAAGGGTAGGGTTTTGACTCGCCCACCGCTGTTTTCACTCGCATTTAGCGACCGGGCGACCGCTAAGGTCAAGCTCTGTATTAAAGGAAACATGCTTCTCAAATTGACCGGATCACATTTTATTTCATAAATAAATTCATTTATATGTATTAAATGAGAATTAAAAGCCAAACTGGTTCAAGTGAAGTTTTAGTGTGATTATTTGCCGCTCAAAAATTGACCCCCCCCTTTTTGAAATTTGTTGAGACTCAAATTGAGGGCGCTGTTCGTGACGTAGACCGAGGCACCGAAATTCATGGATCGACTCGATAGTCTGGACCCGGCCCGTATACACACTAGGTCTACACGTGCAATTTCGTAAGTTGCAACAACAACTAACATCAAACTTACCCTGATTTTCTCCCTTTTAGCGAAGGCTCATTGGGGAATGGGCCGTTTAACTGCTTTCGCCTATATCTTACTCACATCTGGGAACTTTGTTGGGATGGCAGTGGACTTGAGCATATTGTTAATGGTCATCCCAAAGGATTTGAAAATACCAGTATCGAAACACGACGGCTCAAAGTGGTCGCTACATAACGCTGAAAAGCTGCTGGGGCCGGACCACTTTGCTCTTGTCACCTTCACTTTCGCCGTCCAAATTCTCCGATATTTCGCATCAGTTGGAAATAAATGAAGGCTTACTCCATCCGTCGTTGTTTTGCTGCACCCAGCAGCCACACACCTTGTCGGCATGGCCGAAAAACCACTATATTTACTTAGATTTTGGACGAAGAATTTTCGCCGTACAATGTACACACAATGCATACCCGTGATGAATGGGTAATGTGCCTCGATCTACGTCACACACTTATGTTAATGAGGGTCCCACTCAGGGGGCGGAGTAGCTTGGACAAACATTTTCAAAATTTTTTTTCTCATATTTAATCTGGGAAATAATTGTCTCTGGACACAAAATATCATTGTCAAGATAATACTTTATTGTTTTAAGCAGGAATAATGCAATATAAATCCTAAATCATGTTTCCTATAATTGAAATGATGCTGACTGGCAGTCTGTCGGTCTTACTCCAATGAGGTCTAGTAATCTGTGTGTACTTTTTGTCCAGGAATCGGCGTATGTTTGGTCACCTGCTTGGCACTCTGCAGAAGTTTAAACAGGAATCGACGGACATGGAAAGCAAGGTATTTTGAAAGCTCATGCACCTTTCAATTAGGGACCACTAGATGATGTACAGGCTTCTTTATATAAAAGTGACATTATACTTTAACGCAATACATGCTAAGTCACATTGCAACTTGTCAAGCGTATACTGTTAGTATGTTAATGGTCCCTCGTGATGTCACCTTAGTCCCCCTGGTTGCCTTGGGTCCCGACCTTGAGTCCCGAACTGGGGTACCCGAACTGGGGTACCCGACTTTGGGGTCCGACTTTGGGGTCCCGACTTTGGGTCCCTGACTTTGGGGTCCGACTTTGTTGTCCGTCTTTGGGGTCCGACTTTGGTGTCCGTCTTTGGGGTCCGACACGGGGTCCGACATGGGGTCCGACACGGGGTCCGACACGGGGTCCGACACGGGGTCCGACACGGGGTCCGACACGGGGTCCGACACGGGGTCCGACACGGGGTCCGACACGGGGTCTGACCTGGTGTCAAGACTCATGCTTAAGTATCAATCTTTTTTTTTTCTTCTTTTTTTTTCTTTGTAAAGCGCTTTGATCTTGCTAAAAGCGCTATATAAGTACCTGTTATTATTATTGTATAGATATCTTGATCACTTTGAAAATCCTGACCCCTTAGCTTTAGGAAAAGGTCACCAACCCCAGACATATAAGCTCTTGTGCAGCACAGCAGGAGAGCGATGTGAAACAACAGTTAATACTAACGAAAGTAATACTTATTACTTATTATTATTGCTTACCACGATGAATAACTTGTTTCATTTTATTAACAGTTAATACTCCCAACAGTGCTCATTATATTTACAGGAATGCTTAGATATTATAGATTTTTAAGATCTCATCCATAGAGTTCTCTTTCTTGATTGGCTTAGAGCGTATTTTCTGGTTTTCCTATACATGTATCGTCGCCCAAACCCAAAAAGTACTATCCCATGGCTAAAAAATATATACATTTTTATACAACACCTGAATAAATCCCAGTCATCTGATTGGTGGATCGTTGATCACGTGCATTGAATTATTCGTCCCAATGCACGGCACGGCCGCACCCCCCAAAAAAGTTCTCTTCAACGGTGAATAGAATTTCCAGTCCATTTATTCAGGTGTTATATAAAATAAATAATGAATGTTTCACATTCGTGCAATGGAAAGAATAATTTCATTCGGTGACAGATTCGGAACATTTCATCTGTCACCTCATGAAATTATTCTTACCATTGCACTCATGAATATATTCACGAGTAGGAGCGGAAGCGATCTGAAATTGAGAAGAAATTGGAGGAACAAGCCATGGAGGAGAAGAAAGCCGTGGCCGCCCAGAGATCAAAGTTGTTCACGGATCGACAGACCCAGCAGGTGGAGCTACAGAAACTGGAGAGATTAGTGGATATGGCTAAAGAGGTAAAAGCAGCGAGACAGCCAAGGAGAACTAAGGGCAAGGGGAGGGGGGTGAGCGGTGTAGAGGGAGGGAGCTCTTAACACGTTGACTGCCGACTACGAGTATATTCTTAGTGACGGGTGTACCGGATTCTGCCACTACGAGTATACTCGTAGTGAACCAAACGCTATTGTTATGGTAATTGAATACTCTGGCATCACCGAAGACGCATCAAATACACTGCTGGCAGTATGAGTACATCAATGTATGGAATGGTTGTGATCGATAGAGACAGCTTGAAAGCACCTCATCAGTATGGACGTATGCGCTGTATGTCCAGATTGCACAATGGCAGTGTGGTGGCGTCCTATAAATTATGGCTGGCAGTCAACGTGTTAAACAGGGGTGAGATTTGTCAGGATTTTTCCTGATTTCCTGATTTTGTGTGTGTGAGGATTTCAAAATTGTTAAAGAATCTCTCTTGCAATCTGGAATTCCTGAGGTGGTCTCCTAAAGGTGTTTTTACATGTAAAAGTGGATATAGACCAATAAAAACCAGTGATGTAGTCGAGACCATCACAAGACCCTGCAAGACCGACACAAGACCATCACAAGACCTTCAGTCTTAATTCAAGTCTTAAGCTATTCAAATGAACTGTAATAAAAGCATTCCTTTGTCATGGTTTATGCCTGTTACTTGTGCCTGTAACAAGCTGGTCTTGTGAATGGTCTTGTGCCTGGTCTTGTGCATGGTCTTGTGATGGTCTCGACTACATCACTGATAAAAACAGATATTTTAAGGGTTTGCCTTTAGGCAAATACAGACTATAGACGTTGATCTGGGGTCCTCATCGATTTTTTGTGTGGATTTTGTGGATTTTTCATTTTTGGCCAATCTCACCCCTGCTTAGGGAGACATCCCCATTAAACAAGCAGTGTTATTAGTAATGGTGAGAGAAATCAGAGATTTCAAAATGTGGTTATCCTAATTGTTATTCAAACTGAATAAGGGTTATCTGATTTCACTGGAAATTCCCATCTAGCTCATAGTCATGGCAACAAAAAAGTGACGAGTGAGGTGCTCGATATATACTACTCAAAAAATGTAAGGATCAAACTTAATTATTAATTTTTTGTTTAACCCCTCCAGTCAATTTGACTTTGAAACACCTGACTGAGCAATTGCATCATCTCACATTCTGTGGTGCTTAACTAAGCATGGACAATGCTGCAGTGTACAATGAGTAAAATCAACTTCAGTACACACCTGACTGAAATTTTCAAAGGCAAATGTCTGATCCTTTAATTTTGTTGAGTAGTATAGTTTGCAGGAATTCATTGACCACTGGGCCCTTTACAAAAAACACTCCAGAGCTGTAATGTCAACGAAAATGGATGAACAGGCTATTCATATTAAAACCACTAGCAAGTGACGATCGGAGACCGTGGAGCAAATTGGAGCATGTTCCACATGTTTTCTTTAGCCTGTGTCACAACAAAAATGGATGGCTAAATTTTTGTTAAGGTTGCTTTTGAATATCCGGTTTCCAAAATGGAAAGCGAATGGTGGAATTCAAACCGAATGTTAAACAATTTGGATTGTTATCCCACCACTAGTTATTAGTTATGCCACTGTCAATTGCCACATGATTTGTTCCTGCTAGTTCTGACTGGTGCAAATATTTCTCAACTGGTGCATGCAATTCCCGACCGGCATGTGTAATTTCTGATTGGCACGTTTTAAACTTTTCGATACTATCAAATCCCGAGTTCAAATATCTGAATACTGATATATTTGGAAACCCACAGCCCTACTCTAAGGACCCTTAGCACTAAACCAACAAATTGTTCAGGGCTTTGATAAGATATCCGCAATGCCAATCCACCTACCCCAGTCATGACCACTGATGAATGCCATGGATGGCTTCTTATCTTTACAGCAAGATGTATGGGATGCTCACACTAAGAAACTGAGTAACTTCATCTGCACCAAAGCTAAGCCCCCGATCTTCTACCGGCCGGCCAAACCCTCACTGGTGACCGAGAAGAAGCTTATGGACTCCAAGGAACTACTGAATGGTAAGTTGTCATTTTTGTAACCACCGATGACGCCACAGCCAAATGTGAACAGATTTTCTTTCTGTCCTAAGTCTTGATAGATTACTAATTTACAAAAATACATCAAAATCTGTATTTGTTCATCTGTGTTTTTGAGACATTAAATTGTTCCTGTGTTGATGTGAGTGAACACTTTATGCAACCTGAAAGGGGGGGGGGGGGATAGGTCCCCTTGTAAGCAGTGTATTTATTATGTCACCTTTTTGGTCCCAACACTTATGTTTCAACTTTTTGGTCCCAACACGTTCGTTTCAATTTTCGGTTTCCATTTTGTCGGATTGCAGAGATGATGAAGAAGCGTCGGACCGAGATTGAAGAGGAGATAGGAGAGCTGCAACAGGAGCATGATGGGAAGGCGACCGAGCCCGACGGGCAGGAGACGATGACGATGACGACGACGACGTCAGAGGTAAAGGGTAAGACCAAAGATAAAAAGAAGAAGCACGGTAAGGGTAAGCAGGAGGAGCGGAGAAACGGCAAGCACCGGGAGCGGACCGAGGCAGCCGCCCTGCCATCCGAAACACGGGACAGCGACAAGGACGAATCGGCCGCCAATGGAAACCTAGTGGCAGACCGCGCCAAGGAGGAGTGGGTCGTCAGGGGAGGGGAGCCAGGTAAGGATGGGGGAGGGAAACGGGTGAAGGAGTCTTCAGAGGAAGAGGAGGAGGGGGAATTGCAGGAGAGGACTGGCTTGGAGGAGCGGGCAGCAGGTCAGGTGGACAGGGCACCTGATGGGGCTGCCGATGAGAACCAAGAAGGAGAGAAGGAGAATGTGGGAGATGAGGCGGGCAAGGAGGACTTCCGGAGTGCCTTGTACCGAGACGACGATCATAGGCAAGAGCTTTCATGGGAGGAAGATCCTATGGAGCAGTAGTTTATCACTCGGCTTCTGCCCGCTGTTTTCTCTAAAATTTTGTTTTTCATTTTTTTTTTTTTTATAGATTCTTTTTGGGGGTGGGGGGGTTACCACAGAGCTGTATAGAAAGTGATTGAGAAAGATTCAGTATAAATATACAAGTTCTGGTCTATTTGCATCGCATGCTCAGTGTTTTTGTTGTTTTTTGAATCACTTGCTGAGTAAACATCTTCAGTCTTAACATTGCGCAGCATAAACCGTCGAGCATGCAGCAATCACATGCTCTGATTGTGTATGCGCTTCGATTTATTTGCATACAAGATTGAGAGTTTTATGTCTTTGCTACATCTTTTCTTTCTGCAAATAACTACAAGCAACAAACTGAAACCCACGTTATGAAGCACGTTGCTTTTGCAATTACATGTACTAACCTTTCAAATTAAGTTTTTCTGTTTGTTTGCTTGCCGCATTGACTACTGCTGAAATTCAATACTGCTGTCTTCTGTAGCATGTTTTGGTTTTTATACTAAATCATTTTTTGCAGGCAATGCACTTGCTCTAAATTCTGTTTTTTTTCTTTTGCATGAGACAAAGAAAATCCTATGCATGAATAAGTATTCATTTCAGCCTGTTTTCTACATATTGTCGGAGTTTAGTCTCAAATAAATGCATGGAAAGTAGACATTAACCCTAACTCCCTAAGCTTTTGCACTAGGCAGCAGAGTTGTATTCGAGTCCCTGCAAGTCCTTTCACAAGTCCTTTCGCAAGTTCAGTCAGAAGTCCTTTCATAAAGCCGGTCACAAGTAACTCGATAAACAATGACAAAGGAATGCCTTTGTCAAAGCTCATTTGAATAGCCTGCGATTGGAATTAGGACTGGAGGGCTTGTGATGGACTTGTAGGGACTTGCGGGGACTTGTGATGGACTCGACTACAGCCCTGCTAGGCAGAGACTTGAACCTAACAAAGTCCAACAGGTAGAGTCACATGCAGTGGCCTACTGGACTAAACCTGCCAAACTCCAACATACCTTGTACAACGTACTTAAACCAGCCAAACTTGCAGGCCAAACCTGTTGAATTTTCGCAGGTTTAGTACCAATGGCTCCATGCAAAGTTTGCCTACTGGCCCACAGTTCCAAACCTAACATAATCCAACAATGTGTTGCAATGAAAAGTCATCGCAGTGGGCATGTGTATGTACATGTATGTACAATGTACATACAATGAGAGGGCAAAGTATTCCCTTCGTCCCCCCAACCCCCAACCCCCTCCCCAACCCCCTAACCTTTAGGGTCAAATATACCAACAGCTGCTATGCATTGGCTTGTCAAGGATAACCTTGTATGATCAGAAGAGCTTGAGAAAAACTTACCCACCTGAACTGCCCCAGCAACAACGAACAGTAGATGTACATACATACATACATACATGCATGCATGCATGCATGCATGCATGCACATAGTGTTGTGTTTTCCTATACTACTGAGGACAATGCTTTGTGTTTCCTATTGTTCCTTTAATATAACTCGACCCCATAGACTAAGCACGTATTTTTTACGTCCGAGGACCGATTTTAAAAAAAGACCGACTCACGAGGACAAGAAAGATTCCTTTGTATTTTCTTTCTCTTGTCCTCGAACGTATACATGTACAGGTGTACTGTACAGTACAGTATATCAAGGCTTACCGCACTGACCAGAAACACTGCCAGTGCCTGGCCATGAATTCACCCACCAAACGTCCTGCCCATGTACTCCAACAAAGTCCAACATGGTCACCCTGTGAATTTTCACTAAACCTAACAAAACTCAACACCATATTGAACCCCTACGGTACTAAATCAAACAAAATTCAACACAATTTGCTGTTGGATCTTGTAAGGTTTGGGGTAGTTAGGGTTAAATTCCAACGATAACAATTATTTATATTCCGATCAGAACAGACACGTCCTACTCAGATAGAGCCCCAAAACAAGTGACAATGATCAGTCATCATTTGATAACATTCTATAATAAACAATATTTACAAAAAGAATTCTAGCACCTGTGTGTGGCAATACAATATTCACACCTCGAACCAACCAACCAACCAACCAACCAACCAACCAACCAACCAACCAACCAACCAACCAACCAACCAACCAACCAACCAACCAACCAACCAACCAACCAACCAACCAACCAACCAACCAACCAACCAACCAACCAACCAACCAACCAACCAACCAACCAACCAACCAACCAACCAACCAACCAAGTAAGTGAGGGTGCTAGCGTAGCTAAAACAGGCATGCGATTTATACACAGCATTCTAATGTCGCACACAGCATTTACTTTGTCAATGCAGATTTTCAGTGCACATGCAACACGTATGTAATGTAAATAATTCTTGAGAGCAAACAAGATCATGTTCTCTCGGAACTTGGTATTAATTATTCAAATTAACAAGAAGAGAATGAATGATAGAGACACACTTTTCTGTTCTGTTTTTTGTTTTTCTTGTGAGGGATTTTATTTCACGCTTGATCAGAAATGCAAAAACGGCATGAAATTGGCTCAACTACCTGAGAGTACCGCAATTTTAAAAGTATACAAAAAGACCTGTATAAGAGCATTGCTATCATCGCAAATAGATAGGAGCTTGTGTGATACTGGACTTTCTGGATATGCCAACATAATAAGTGTGTTATATCATTGTGTTCTTGGGATGGTAAGTATGATGTTTCTCTTTTCAATTGAGGTACGACACGGATAAGTTCAGAACTTTCAGATTTACAGCGATCAAAACACTACAAATTCTATGAAGGGCTTTTAAGTAATGAGAAATATTTTGATAAACTTGTGTACACTGTGAGTTTTGTACACTGCCCCTACGGCAAGCTAGGTTTTATTCTGCCGATGACATCATGGCTAGAAGTGGGTGTTTTTGTGGTCCGAGGAATGCAGAATGATTTCTTCTATCCTAAGTCTCGATAATTTACTGGAAACAATAATTCATCCAAAACTTTGATTCATGTGTGGGCATTTCCACACTAATGGGGGTACAATTGACTGCAAATTTGGGTACAACAAAGCAAGATATTTTATTTTGTTCAGTTGTTTCCTGTACATTTCTGAGGCAGCAATCATCATGTGTATACAAAATATAGAGTACTTTCTCTATACTTTCTGGTACTTTCTCTAAATTACAGGGTTCGTCGTAAATAATTACGTAGGTAACATGGACAGAATTGTTGCTATAAATTGATAGGACACTAATTATCATGTGCATGAATTTGCCCAAATGTCATCTCGTTTATATCCATAACCCATGCAAGATTGCTAACAGCCAAAATAAACAATTTTCTTGGTCTTTAAGACATTTATATGTAACGTACGTAAAATTTTGTGACAAAGTTCTGTCCATGTTACGTACGTAATATTCTGAACATAATACCCTGTGACGTCTGAAATATAAAGTAGATTGTTGTGGTTTTAACAGGTAACAATGCTGTAGGGATAAGAATGAAAAAGCACAATATTTGCTAAATAGATTTATTGTAATTATTACTTTATCAGTATTAACAAACTTTCTGTCCATGTTACATACGTAGCATTCTGAGCATACATATCTTGTAAAATTTGCCCGGAAAATCTTAAATTCTTGGTGAAAAGAGGAAAAAGGGGAAAAGAGGACAAACAACTGGATATTATGATCCTGCTTCATTTTCCAATCCCATGTCACACTTTTGTACCCCTTTACTGTGGAAAGACCCATGTGTTCATCGCCATTTTTTCAAAGCCATGTAGTATTTTACCCTGTTTTGATCAGTCGGCAGTTTCGCTGTTCATCCACACAAGGCCTCTTCAAAAGCCGGAGTCATGTGGATGTACAGTGAAACTATCAGTTGGAAGTTTCTCTCTCTTAAAAGGCCTTTTCACACTACGAAAAATCTCTGTGTTGTACCCAAGTCCGACACGTGTTGACTTTTCACACTACAACATTTTCAACACGGCACTGACCCGTGTAGAGCGCTCAACCCGGTTTGAAACTAACCCTGCTCGGGAGGTTGGTTTAGAGCTCTCGACCCGTGTAGAGAAGTTCGACTCATGTTGAAAACACCTCTGGGTTGAGTTCGACCCGTGTAACCGCGTTGAGTAGTGTGAAAAGGTAGCGTAATTGACCTGTGTTGGAATTTTTAAAAAGTCTACACGGGTTGGACCCGTGTAAATTTCGACACGGGTCGAACGTACATAGTGTGAAAACGCCTTTAGTGTCTCGAAACTCGAAACATTCTCATTCAATTAAGATTGGTCATTATCAGGGAAACCAGTTAGAGAGAAGTGCAGAATTATAGAAGGGGTAACTCAAGATTACTCTCGAGGTTTTATAGGGTTGGAGTGCCATGTACCGAGAGCTACCCTTATAAACCCTGCAGTACCATTGGGTTACCACTAATTTATTTCTGCATTTCCCCCTTAATGTTTCGTAGTCCGACGATTCACCAGATTTTCCTTACTATCTGAATGTATAATTGACATGATCGGGTGTCCCAAAAGCCATTATACCTAAAGCCATTATACACGGCTGGTTTTTACCTGCGCATGAAATAAACAATATTGGAAACTTAACTTGTGGATTACAAACGACATTATGGTATCAAATCTCTATGGAAAATAATTGACAGTAGGAGCTCACAAAAAATAAAAATTGATGTGAATTTTTTAATTGACATTTATGCACTGCCTTGATTTGGGGGACATAATGTAGCCCGAATACCCGAGGCCTTTATACTTGCTTCACTTCTTTAAGTGTTAAAGTACAGTGCGCATGGAGGCCAGCCTGGCTTGAGTTAGGTGTACGGTGCAAGTTGGATCTTAAACAGAATGACCGTTCAGTGTTTTCTCTCCAAAACATTACCATAAACTGGGTTTAACTATCAAATGGGTAGTTGTGATCTACATGAACAAATTTAGGTTGAAACTGTGGCATAAGCTGTATGTTGCCCACAGCCAGTAATGTGTAGGGTCTTTTGAGCTTTGCTGTATATCAAAATGTATTTACCTCCAAGTTAACAGTCTTGGGCTACGTGTATGTATTTTTTACTTTTAAGAGTGACGATTATTTACGTGTATTTTCTTCTTTGTTGTATCCGTGGCACTTGAGGAAATCTGAATGAATGATTTGTTTTTCCATGAAGGAAGCGTTACACGTGTAAATGGCGCTTTGTGTAGTTTGTTTTACTTTGTTCCTTGTTATTAGAACAAATTTTAACAAATTGTCACTTATTCCTGTATTTTTTTCCCTCCATTTTTCTTGGCAAGCTCCTGTTGTTCCCCTATGGTACAACAGACATTAGCCTCTGTTATAGCTAAAGACAACCTAAAGATGAGAGCAGGCTCGGCAGAAAATTGTCATTATGGCGGGCTTGTACAACAGAGATCGGGGTCTGTCTTCATCATGTAAACCCGCCATAGTGGAAATTTTCTGCAAAGCACTCCCTCATCTGGGCCCAATTTCATGGCTCTGCTAACCACAGCTTCCCGCGCTTAAAAAAGTCTGCGCTAACCCTGTAAGCACAGAATCCTAAGTAGTTACGGGATGTACGCATGCTCAGGAGCCAAAATTCCCTGCTAACGCGTGAAATACGCTTGCCGTAAGCACATAATTTTCTGCTACAGTAAGCGGGGATTTTTCGTTGACGGGTAAGCAGAGCCATGAAATTAGGCCCTGTATATTTTTGATCCACGACAGAGGTTAATGTAGCTTGCTGTGGGCCAGCTAGGGCTGTCCCAAATATACCGAATATTTTAATATTTGATCGTCAACCGAATGCTTGAATATTCGATCGTCAACCGAATATTCGAATACCTTTTTGCCGGTTCGAATATTCAAAAAACATATACATTGTATGCATGTACAGATACGACTCTGATGCTATTTTAATAGAAAAGTTACAGCATTTTTGTCAATGCTAACTTTTTGTGGACGGAGGTTATTGTTCCCGTCTGTAAAAATCCCAACAGAAACGCAGGCTGGAGTTTGGTTTCTTGTTATACGTCCCGTAATTATCTTGATACAACAGGCCCGTGCAAAAAATGTCGGATCGGGCAGTTTATAATATCGATCGCCGCACGTAAAAAACTTTTTACTAGCGCGGCATGCAGTTGCAGCTGACGCATGGAAAACGTGATCGGCGAGTATCAAATATTCAAATATTCGGTCAAACCTAGTTTCGAATAATCGAATACTTAATTATTCGAAAATGAACAGCCCTGGGGCCAGCATGCAAGTGAACACAGCTATATTTCACTTATATAAACTATGTTGTTCCTCTTGAGATATGGTGGACACAATAGGTGGGGGCTATTTGATTATTTTTTTATTTTTTTAATGAAGTCGCCCAATACAGGGCTAAATGCCAATCTAGGTAAAGGGCAATGACAGAAGTGGTGGGGTTGGCCACATATATCAGGTTATCGGCCCTACCACCCTTACGTTTTTCCATATCTAAATAGTGAATAAATCTTCAATAGATACCAAAGAAATTATCCCAATTTACAGAGCAATTTTCAGGCATTGCCCCCCCCCCCCACTTTTTCCATTTGGGGGAAATGCCTCCCCCCTCCCCACTTTTGGCAGTTCTGCACAAAGAAAAACAGAAAAGGGCAGCAGGCCCCCCCCCCCCCCCCTTTAAAGGTGTTCCGCCACACCTGACATGTACTTCTGCACCATCCCACAATAAAAGGCTATTACCTTCAAGCAAAGTTGAATCATTTATTCTGATTGAATACCGATTACTGTACACATTGCGCTTACTTATGTCCAGTTAAAAAAGTCATGTAGTACAGTCTATATTTTCCAGGTGTATTTTCGTCTTTTAATGCATTGGTAGAGCATCATTTTTAATTCATTACAACTGATGAATTGTACATGTATTTGTTTCATTCTAAATATTTTTTTTTTTTAAAGCTGTGTGCATTATAAAGGGAGTCTTTGAGTATTAGATTTTGAACGGAAAGAGTTCTGTGTCTGGCCACCCCTATTTTGGGGTTTTTGCGAATGATGTGTGTATCCAAAATATTGCCTACAAACCAGTTTTGCAAGGCTGAAAGGATTTGTCTTCAATTTAACCCTTTGAAGCCGGATGACGGAAATAGACGAAAAAAAAAAATTGCCACCAGGCCGGATGACGTCTATACATGCTATTTTCTGCAGTTTTAATTCATTGTTGGATTATTCAGGCATGCAACTTTTCCTCGGATCAGCTGATTTCCTTGTTTTTCACTTTATACGTATGCAATTGAAAATTGAAAAACCACTGTACAAAGTTTTGTAAAGATTGGAATTTCCTCGTATTTTTGTTTATTCCCAGTTGCATGCCTGATTATTGTGTCCGTTACGCTTGGCTGCACAAGCACATTGTGTCCATTTCGCTTAACTGCAAAAGCCGGCCCGACATTCCGATGCCTCAGTGTAAATATTAAACCGTACTTAATGGGTTAAACATCAGGTGCGGTGAAATTTGTAATGTTTGGTGGCGAATATGTGGTGGACGGATACGGAACTCTTTCCTTTTTAACATTGACAGTTTGGCTATGCTTTCTGTTTCTCCTTCTGATATGCAGGACGCAGAAGCGCTGTGTTTTTCATTGCACCACTTGTGCACATTAGCCTCTGTCCGAAAACCTAAATATAAAGGCCTGCTTCCCTGAAAATGGTCAATAAATGTACTGTGGATTAACACAATAGAGATTAGTGGCTGTCTATTTTAATGGAAGTCTTCCAGTACAAGGCTAAAAGCCACTCTAGGTAAAGGGCTACAACAGAGGTGGTGGGGTTGGCCACATTTTCAGTTGCCAGCCCTACCACCCTTACCATTTTCCTGGGTCCAGATCTAAATAAAGGTGAAATCTTCAGCAGATACCAAAGAAATTATCCCAATTTTCAGACCTACATGTACATAGACCCAGTGGTTTATTATTTTGTCAGTCCGTCATATTGACCATTTTTCACCAAGCACGCTGTCATCTTTAGGATTTCTGGATCCATGACAAATATCAAGAGGATGACTTTTAGTAATCGTAGCAAATATTCCCTGGTACGTGTATAAGAACACACGCTGACAAAGATGTTTTCTATTGAAATATATATTGTGCCGATTTCCGTGTATTAAATTTGTCTAAAAATTGTATTAAAGTCTGCAGGTTTTAAAGGAACATTTTTTGTTCTTGAAGTTGGTGATATTGATAATGTGATTGTCCAGGAATACACCTTTGATGGTTGTTTTTCACCTTGGGTAAATGACGTGCTGAATGGGAAAAGATGGCAAGGTGTCATTTTAAAGCAAGAAATGGATGGATAGGCAAGTTGGACTTTGAACACACGGGAACATACTTTTTGGGTGCATGTACTACTGTGTGTGTCTTCCTGTGGAATTTGTTGTAGCTTGTGTGTACATGCAGTCTGTGAAGAGCGAGACAATATTGTAGGTTTTGTTGTCGGGTTTAGGGTTTCCTGAATAAGACCCTTTGGTATCCCTATCAGGAGATGAGTTTTAATCAGGATAACGTGTGATGCGATCAAACAAAATCAGTCTGAAGTAGGCCCTGGTCAATTTTGGGATTTTTACATATTCATTTGTAGCGTACTTCAAGCTCCATATTAGTGAAAAACCTAATGTGAATACGATCTTTGGTTAAAAAGTTACAAATATTTGAACACCGGCACATTAAAAAGAAAGAAACTGAGAAAATCATTTTTAGCACATTTATAAAACGTGTCATATTTTCATGTGAAAGAAGAATGTTTTTCCCTTCTGTTTTTGTAAAAAAGTCAATTTTGATTTTTCCACTACGAACATATTTTGGCCCATATCTCAAAACAAAGATTGCCGGGTTCCGACTGATTTTGCTTCATCGCATCACATATATCCTAGTTGGGGTAGTTACGGATAGATGACCGCCCCCCTTTTAGGCCATATTTTTAGCCATCTTTTATGCCCGGGTCTTGATAATAACCGAAAAGAAATCATCTGCCCTTGGAAGGTGGAAGTACCGATTGCATAAACGACTTTTTTGGCGGGAAAAGACTGCTGTCTGTATTTTGTAATCTCTTCAAACACACGTGATATCAATGTTTCTAGGTATGACATCATTGGGTCAAATATAAGCAAATGACAAATGAAATAAAATGAAGATGGATCTCAACAGGCAAGGAGCCAGATATAAAGTTGATTTGTTTTGTTGATACATGTATTATCATCTCTGTTCATTAACCACTTGGGCACGGTATTTTACGGGAGACGTCGGGGTGTCGCGGCGGTTCTGGCAGCCAAATCGAACCGCTACAATGTGTTTGTGCAGTCAAGCGTATCATACACAATAGATTGAAACTGCACAAACAGCAGCCAGTGGCGTCATCCGTACTCAAGGGGTTAAGGCATGTTGATTCACAAGAAACATTGTTTTAAATCACAAGAGAAGTTCTTTAATAGGCCAAAAACAAAAATTGTGTTGCCCTCGGACAGGTCAAATTGGAGGGTCCATCGTTTTTGTTTTTTTGGCTCATCTAATACTATTGGAAACGAGGTTGAAAATAAAGTAAGCCCCGTGGACGAGGTTAAGCCATGCCGTCATGTGACCGATTCGAAGAAGCAAGTTGGTTACTTTTCTCTCTCGGTTGTTGTAAACATAAAAATATACGACAAAGTTTTTGCCGAATCGATTTTACTCTTCCACTACAATATATTTATACAATTGTATAAATTGGTTGTACGTATACGGCATTTTCAAAAGCCGACCCCAAATCTGTCTATTTTTACGGTTGGTCGGTCGGACGGCAACACATCAATTTTTGTTTTGCCTTATTTTAAAGCTGCAAAAAGTACAAAACCAGGCTGAATCCAACATATCCAACAGGAAATTATTAAACTAAAGCGTGAATGCTGCTCAATCCATCAAGGTCCAAAACATTTTTGCTGCCCAGTTTGGAAAACATTGGCATTTGTACACAAAGCATTGTACAGCATACATGTACCTGGGCAGAGGGGTACCCCCCTTTTGTCCCTATACACTCTTCAGACTATTGTTACCTAACACACCCCCCCTAGACATCTGAAAAGAATTCCTGAGATTCCGGGAACACAATGACCAACACAAAAGAGGGGGGGTTCCCTCTGTCCTATATCGCGCATCATATGCTTTTTCCAACCTTGATTCTACTTTAACTGCTTAGTTTGTTTGTCCCAAAACTCCGAAAAATGACATCTCATTTTTTCATAAGTGTTACACACCGTCATATGAAAATCACACAATGAAGGGATTGGGTGCAGCAGTACACTATATATGCGCTATAGGCTCGGTGTTTTTTCAACTGATACAATGTACGTGTATACGCCCAAAAGTTTGTGTTTACCCTGACCTACCTAAATCCAAACCCTGTTTTAGAGGATTTCGGTGGATTCAGGATACCTCCATATTGCAAACTGATGGATTTTGATGGATTGAGGATTGTAAGCCTAGCGGTACTGGATTCAGGATACCTCCATGTTGAGCTGTCACCAAAACCAACTTTTTGTGCATGACAAAATAGGTGGATTTTGGCGGATTCAAGATACTTTCTAGTAAAGTTACCCAAGGGGTTAGGGTCAATGTCAAGAAGTCAAATTTATACAAGACTGGAATGGAGTCACTTTTTGACTTGTTTAACTTAGAAATCAAATTATATCTTTATTTCATAAAACTCAAAACATAAAAAAACATGTCTTTTCCCATAGTTACTGATGTAATATTTCAATATTAATACTGTGCTAGACACCACCTAAAGTTTTCATTTTTGCATCATTAAATTTCAACTACCGTGTTCTTACAATCCGAGTTCTATAGTTTGGACAAACAATATTTAATCTACCGAAATATGAACGATTATATTTAGAAGCTAAAAAATTAAGAAGAAATATTGTTCCCCGTCTGCAACTTCAAAGACTAGACAACTTGTGACGTATTTTCACATTGTGCGGCGTGAAAATTCTTTTTCCGTAGGTGGGTGTATACATTTTTATGAATAATTCAGTGGTTGCATTGATCACAGCTAGCACTTAGGTTCTCGGTCTCTTTTTCCCCTTAAATTAAAACATATCCCAAAGATATCACAGTAAAGAAAAATGGGTACAGGTGGATTCGAACTAGGGACCTTTTGATCCATAGCCCATCCCACTATCCACTAGACTAGTCTGTAGCAGCTCGACAACAGCCGTTCTTTAACATGATTGAATGTAACTAGTTGACTAAACATTAACAATGCTGTGACGTTCTGTTCTATTATAATGAATAAACATGCATTTCTCATAAAAACTAATTAATTATTCATGAAAATTGATACACCCACCTACGAAAAAGAACAACGTGTGCAGCGGTATGCACAACATGTCTGAAGATTGCTACGTCTCGGCAAGAGGGGGATAGGGGAACTTGTCTCATGGACACGACCTATTGCAAACAGCCCAGACGTTAACCCTAACTCCCTAGGAGGTGTGAAAAATCGTATTGAAATTGGAGGATTCAGGACTGTTAGGGTTAAGGTACTTTCCTGCAATTAGGGTCATTTAAAAAAATAAATTCATATTTTTACTGTTTATCACTTGCAAAACACTTTTTCCTTAATATTTGGATATACAGCTAATTAGACAGCTCGTAATGAAAAATATTGTTTTTAAAGTGTAGCTCGGCAACCATAGCCAGTGGTATATCAAAATTAAAGCTTGTTAATGCAGCAATCCAATGACATTCTGTGATTGTTATTATCACCAACTGTTATAGTTGTTTTTAAAAAACATGAAAAATTTATCGTGACTTTTGACTAATTAAGTGGATATTAAGGGTATTGCTCCTAAAAATTGTATTTTTGTTAGGAATGTCAGTGGATTACAACAATATTTCTGCTTGCAATAACACAAAAATGAAGGAAATATATTTAAAAATAGTGAAAATATATTGTTTTCAAATATTGTTTATTCAAAATAACGATGCGAGAAAAACACATTTGAAAATGGTATTTTTCGATGGTATTTTTTTGTTGTCCTTATTCCCCTTTTCTCACAAATATGAGTTTAAAATAACAATTGAAGAACTAGGGAAAATTTGGATTTTTTTTATTGTGAGTGTAAGAAAGTACATTAGAGACATAATCAAGGTCTAATTAAAACGAACTGACCACGTAACCCTGCTTGTATCCCACCCTCTGGAATCACAAACATGCTAATGTCATCTTCGATGGTGCTCCCCAGCTCCAACAAGTCCAAGTTGCTGTCCGACAGGGCAGCGTAGCTCCACGGACAGATACGTTGGGTCTTCCCCTGCCTAGCTAAAACATAGGTATCGGCGGCAGGAACTCCTTCTAGAATTGTCCGGACCGTTTGGACCGTGCTCTCGGAGAGCCCGCACTCGGCACAGTCACCGATGTAGTACAGGTTGGTTATTGCAGAGTCCTGCTGCAGTGACGTCGAGTTGAGATCTGGTAAATGCCGCCTTTTGCACTGGAGGAGAAACCCTGCAGGGGGATTTGACCAACGGTTGAATGACATTTAAATCTTGTATCTATCATTTGTTGGGAATTATGAGATGTTGAGTTCAGTGAATGAGACCACACGGGGTGAGGATTCCCACATGCATGAGCAGGAAAATAGAAGTTTGAGTTTTCCATATTTGTATGAAGATTTTTTGACAAATTAAAAACTAGAATGGCAAAGCCGCCACGGCTCGATGCTAAAGGCACCACACCACCCTCTCTACAACCAATATTAATCCCACCCCGCATTTCCCACTGACTAAAAACTTCAAACCAAATGCATGTCCTCTCCCCGAATTACAATCATGTACATGTATGTATACTGGGATGTAACAATTAGAAACGTTTTATTAAAAATTCCTCAGTTAAAATTATAAAATTTACTGAGTCTAATAGCTGTAGACTGATTAAACTGCATGTTTGGACTGAACTAGCTAGAAGCAACAATTTAAACATTTTAATCTGAATGAATACGGACGGACGGTAATTGGTATTACATAGGCTCCAACCAGGAGCAGTTTGAAATCAGCCTGTACCAGCCCCCCCCCCCCCCTGGTTTGTTGGTGTTGGGTAAGAATGACCGGTCTGTGTTTGGTATTTCAGTTGAAGGAACTGCCTTATAATTACCTGTAATGACTGCCCAATGTGCGTGGTGGCCTCTCCTGCAACACGGCTCACAGTTGCCGTCCTTGTCATAACTTTGCAAGTCAAGGGAGAAAAAAAAATAGCCAGACCCTTCAGGTATAAAGGGCCGGTCACGATAACGACGACGATAACGAAAACGGTGATAATAAACGCCATTGATTGGTGGAATTTTCGCGCGTGTAATACGTGCGCGTTCAACCTACCAATAGAAAGCGTTTATTCGCATCGTTATCGTGGCCAGTGTGACCAGCCCTTAAGCCTATTCAGTCTAGAAACTACATGTGCAATTTGACATAATTCCAGAATGACCTATAGCCTCAGTGAAATAGACCAATAGTCCTGTTCATCGTTAATTCTAAAAAAAAAAAAAAGAGTAAAAAAATACTTATTAAACCCCCAATAAAAAATATGTTCAAACAGTTTTTTTTCTATTAAACTTGAATACTTCCAAGTGCTGTGCTTCTAGGTTGAAAACTTTCACTAGCTGAGGACACTGCCTGGCCAAGCAATGGCAATTAACTCATTGAATACGGATGAGGGCTACAGCCGCAGTTTGAAATAGACCACCTGGCTGGGTCGACATCTATACCCGCTCCCCCCCCCCCCCCCCCCCCGCGTATTCAATCCTTTGTTTGCCTAATGTGTGCATTACGCTTGGTTGCACAAGCCCGTAATGACATCGAAAAACCAAATCCTCTCCTCTCCCACAGCTTGTGTCTCTCAACCTGTCACTCGATAGGTTTTGATAGATAGGGTAGTTGGCTCCAATTTGGCACGTGAAGAGGGAGGGTTAATATTAAACAGCCAGACAGAAGGGGCTAAGGGTTGCCAGCAATGACTCATGCGATACAAGCCTTGTGCATCAGAATCAAGCCTTGTGCATCAGAATCAAGCCTTGTGCATCAGAATCAAGCCTTGTGCATCAGAATCAAGCCTTGTGCATCAGAATCAAGCCTTGTGCATCAGAATCAAGCCTTGTGCATCAGAATCAAGCCTTGTGCATCAGAATCAAGCCTTGTGCATCAGAATCAAGCCTTGTGCATCAAAATCAAGCCTTGTGCGCAAGTGGTGCACATTGTACGTGACAAATCCCAAACTGAATGTGCAAAAAAAACAAATAGACTGGGAGCTGGTCCCATGTACCTAGAGTGGGCAAACGATGGGAAATTGTGTCGTATAAGTGTCCACATCATACATCATCATTATACTGATTGCATTACAGAGCAAAGATTTGCACCGAGGCCATATAGCTCTGTAATCTGTGTAGAGATTAGCGGAAGTATGGGAGGAGTTTGAAGGGAAAGGGGGGATATACAAAAGACTGCTCGTTAGTCGTAGCCTTGTGATTGGCTAAGTGAGAGATTCTGTGTACTTTGCTTTGGGAGCTGCAAGACTGGTTCTCAGACTTTTCCCCTAAAAAAATCCTCCAAATCCACGAATTAGAAAAAGATGAATCTTTTTAGTCTACCCTAACCTGTTTTTAACAAAATTTGTCAACAAAGAAAGAAAGAATATCCTCAGTTTGAGAATCGAATTTGGTGCACATGATCCAAAATCAGACTTTACGACTAAGCCACCCGAGCAGCTCAGCCAACTTAGCTTATTTTGTTTTATTAAATGCTTACACTGCACACTGAAGGAACTTTTTATATAATCACGAGATGGCAACAAGGCTAGGACTATTGGGCGGTTACATGTACAAAAGAACAGTGTCTGTCAATCATTGTTCATAATTTGCAGCCATTTTGGGTTAAGGATACGGCACCAGGACGGGCCAACCATTGGCCAAGTGCTTGATGATTGCTTCTCTGTTGTCCACCATGTTTCCCACGACCGCCTCGCCACGGACGCCGCAGACACAGGCAGCCAGCTCCAACATATTCTTGGCTGTAAATAAAAATGTAAATAATAGCATTTTTGGTGAAAGTGTTATAGTGGAGTACTTTTTAACCCCTTGCCTACGGATGACCTCTATAGAGGCGGATTGAAAATTGCCACCTGACGTCTACACATGCCAATCTCTGCATTTTCAATCCATTATTGGGGTATTGTGTATGTTATGCTTGGCTGCACAAGCCTCTTGTTTCTGTTTCACTTGGCTGGACAAGCCCGCATGGCGCCCCCATATAATACCTGGGCTCAAGGGGTTAATCAGTGAGAGTATGGGTACGAGTACAAGCAATGACAAATATACTTGTGTATACTGGGTGACTAAAAAAGTATATCATTGAGCCCCAAATATATCCCATATTAATCAAACTGATGTCACCAAATTCATATAATTATGTAGACCACGGATGACGGCCATGGCCACGATTTTTAAAAAAAGAAGAAAAAAGACCACATGACCGGTTGTCTATACACGCATTCTTGCACGCACTCAATTGTTTGCCTATTGTGTGTGTTACGCTTGGCTGTACAAGCCCGTATTGGCATACCAGCACCTCATTTACAGCGGGTCAGATGGGGTTAAAATGATAGGACACTAACCTATATCAGGTCACTCATTAATGAGCACGATGAGGGGTACCTACACAAAAGAAGCAACAATTCCCTGTCCATGGAATTGCACATCATGGTGAAATGACTTTTATGCGTTTAGATTCTGGGAAGAACCAGTGGTTGTAACGTAGTGTACAAGGGCACCAGTGTGAGTTTGTTTTCGCATTCAACAGGGGACCTTTAACAAAAGAGAACAATAGGGGACCTTTACCAAAAGAGAACAATTGGGTCCCCGATTGAGAAAGGTCCCCGTTTGAAAATCGTGTACAAAACCAATGGGAGGCCTTCCGAAAAAGTTAGATAGGAGGTCCCCGATTGCACCCGTTTACACACTTGTGTGTGTTGGTTTGTCTCTTTCCTAAGTCTTGACGTTTCTCTCTTGGGTCTCCTGTCATACCTGAGAAGATTTCCCCTTGTATGGTGTAGCCTTTCTCCCTGGCCGTTTTCAGGATCTGACCCTTGTCTGCGGAGACCGATGTCTGGAGTTCCACCATGTTGAGGGCCATGCACAGGGCCACTATGCCACACCTAAAGAGGCAGGGAGTTTGGACGAGTTACAGGGAGGTGAGTTAGTCTCAACGATGGTGGAAGTTACCCCGCCTCGGTCTACAGGTCTGAAAATTGGGATAATTTCTTTGGTATCTATTGGAGATTTATCCTCTATTTAGATTTGGACCCAGGAAAACCGTAAGGGTGGTGGGGCTGGCAACCTAAAATGTGGCCAACCCCACCACCTCTGTTGTAGCCCTTTACCTAGAGTGGCTTTAAGCCTTGTATTGGGTGACTTCCATGAAAAAAATATTCAAGGTAATTTTCCAGGATATCTTTGTCCTTCACCTCTCTAGTGTAATAAGAAATATAACTGGACGTTACAGAAGTCCCACTCCTGTCAATTTTGTTTACTCAAAAATTTGACTAACCTTAATTGGCAGAACTGACAACATAGTTGCAGGCAGTTTTCATACTTGGTGGGTATCAAGATAACAAACATGAAAGTTTGAGCTCAATCCGTCAACTTAGAAAAGCACCCCATATCTGATTTTCACTGTTTTTGAAATTAGTACGTACAGTGATGTAGTCAAGGCCATCACAAGGCCAGGCACAAGACCAGTTTGCAACAGGCACAAGTAACGGGCATAAACCATGACAAAGGAATGCTTTTGTTACAGTTAATTTGAATAGCTTAAGACTTGGATTAAGACTGAAGGCCTTGTGCTGGCCTTGTGCTGGCCTTGTGCTGGCCTTGTGCTGGCCTTGTGCTGGCCTTGTGCTGGCCTTGTGCTGGCCTTGTGCTGGCCTTGTGCTGGCCTTGTGCTGGCCTTGTGCTGGCCTTGTGCTGGCCTTGTGCTGGCCTTGTGCTGGCCTTGCAGGGTCTTGTGCCTCGACTACATCACTGGTACGTACACAGTTTCATTATTTAAGTCTGAGAACTGAGATGCTATACAACAAAACAAAAATTGACTTGATGTCCACCTCTTCAAATGACCAATATGTTGAATCTGTAGTCAGTTTTCAACATTTGCAGTGTGGGTCACAACCCGGTTGCTCTGCAGACATTTCAGATTTAAGACATCTCTGGTTTCCTTTTTAGCCTCTTGAATATGGACGACGGCCATAGCCAAGGTTTGAAAAAGAGCACCTGGCCGGTTGACGTCTGTAGGGTGCATTCCTGTTCGTACTCAATCCATTCATGCTTCAACTATATTGTTCTCGAATGGGAGTATAATGAACAGACGTAGCTTTTTCAAACAAAATTTCACTCGCAGGAAACGGGGCTCCAAGTGTGATGAATAGGACACTCTATTCAATGTGGTGCCTATTGTTTGCGTTTATGCTTGGCTGCACAGCCTGTTCTTGGCATACCAGATCCTATCAATAACAGCTGCACAGAAGAGGTTAAGAAGGTGATGGTATAGATCGCTGGCTCAGAAGAAAAAGGACTCATAAGCCACATTCAATATACGAGTCAATAAGATACTTACTCAGGGCCCTGTTGTAGAATGGGTGCTGTGTGGCGGTTGCAGGCTACCCAGGTAGTATCGTCTTCATGATTACACATTCCCCTGACAAGCAACAGAAGACGACAGCTTTTTCACTGATGAGCTAAATGAATATCTATTTGTGTAAATATTCATGTATCTGTGTAAATATACATGTATTTGTATTAATGTTCGTAACTTGTCTCACAGATTTCTACTTATGACTTTCACTTTACCAAACTTTAATTAAAAATGTATGCTGGCATGGGCCCCAGTGGAAACTGTCTGGGCACACCCTGGGTAAAGAAATGTAATAAATAAATTAAAAAAAAAAAAAAAATAAATAAATAAATAAATAAATAAATAAACAAATAAATAAGTACAAATGTTGTGCTTTTAAAGACGGTTGTTTCTTGTGGGCTTTGGTAACCCTTCAGGAGCTGATGGGTTTTGTACTTTTTGGAAGTTTGCAGGTTTTTTCTTTATTATCCCTGTAATTTTTATAGCTCCCACATGGCTTGAATTTTGTACAAATATCAACTAGACAACAATAGACCACAAGATTTCAAGATTTTTACCTTGGTAAACTCCCCTACCACCCATGAAAAATTGCTGCGCTATTGATTGCATGTTCCAAGTTACGAGTCCAATGAATTAGCGGGCACCAGTACATACCATGTCCACAATTTCTGAATTCCCGTAGCAATCTCGTCCTTCCAGGCATTGACATTAAGCTGACTTCTCTCTCCTGACAAACTGCTACTCTGTGTGCTGTCATCAGTGTCCGTATTAAGCCCTGACGTCAAATTGCTTACTGTAGGTGGACACAGGAACGGGGATGGGGGAAGAGGAGGAGGCGGAAGAGGAGGAGGGGGAGGACCCGCAGTATAAGATGAATCCATGACTCTAGAATCACGCATCTGAGAAGCAGAGTTTGTCGGCTCCTCTGTTATTTCCATGATTAGGCGTTGAAGAAGGATGAAACTGTACAACTTTTCCGCTGTGTAGATGAGGTGGTGCGGTGACTACTGTTCGAGTGTCACGATGGCTTGTGAGTTGTGACCGACAGCCATTGCGTGATATTCACTGGAAGCGCCATCCGCAAACTGTGAAGGAAAAGATAACTAAGTTGGGAGAAACAAAAACAGAAGCATAAATATTAACCCTAACCTCACTTAAAACTACAAAATACTACTAGTAGTAAACTGTAGTATGCAGTACTCTTTCGACACTGTTCAGTAGTAGTATTATTTAGTATTGTATACTGCATACAAATACATTTTGTAGTAGTTTGTAGTATATTGTGCTTTACCCCAAATGAATGCTTAGGACGTTATGAGGTTTGGTCACTGCTCGGCGCAGAAATCAGAAATGCAAATGTTTATTACATATGGTAGTAAATGTTTCAATGAATGATCCCTGCAAGAAAAAAAAAGGTTTTTGATGCTGAGAATTGGTCACACAAAAAATATAGGTTGTGGGTTTTGCCATTATATGATGTGAAACATGATATGTCACCAAACATCCCCCTAGGTTGGACCTACGTGTAACCCCTTGAGTCTGGCCTGGACACTCACTGTGCTATATCCTTAGCAACACATCCAACCTCGGGTAGAGCCTGTGCATGGCAATTTTCAGGTAAAACAATACGAAACAGTTTTGGCAAGTTTTTGCCTGTTGAATGTGGGCTGTGGTACAGGCTCAACTAGCCTTGTGCACATTCACTTGTGATGTCACGTGGGTGTGTTTAAACGGTTGTTTAAATACGGCTGGAAGTTGTTTAAACACAGCGCGTCATAACCAGCTGTTCTCGGCCGATACGCAACAGGGAGAGCGTAGTAGGTGCGCGCACAAGATGTACTGAACTTCATAATGTAAGACAACGCTAATGCACGCGTATAAAATGCTGCATCTCGTGCTGTTTAATAATGGACCTCGCCTTCGGCTCGGTCCATTAACAGCGGTCAAACCCCTCCTAGGTTATTATTGACATGGTAAAGACCGGGTCATCACACTTTTATCCCCTTATTAATAGACCTTTAATTAATAAATAGAACTTATCGGAGATAGCGCCTGGTTGAGTCCGCACAATGGTCACAAGGGATTGTGGGAAGGAAAAAGGAGTAATATTTGGTCCTTTTTCCTTCCCACAATCCCTTTTGACCATTGTGCGGACTCAACCAGGCGGTATCTCCGATAAGGTCTATTCATTATTATTAATAATTAACTAATTGAATTACACTGTCTACATGTACATGAAGGCCTAGGCCTACTAAAGGTTTCATTGATAGATTCTGTGCAAGATGCTTCATCCTGGCCTGGTCTTGGTAAACATGTCATTTCAATTTACTTCAATAATAAATGAAACAACAATTTTTTTTCAGTACAGTTGTATTTCGGGTCAGAGTTTTTTATTTATGCATAAGGCGAAATTAAAAACAAAACATGTTTCACGTCTCAGCCCGCTTCCTTTTTGGAGGCCTCGTGGATTTAAAAAAAAAAATTACCAAAGAAAATTATGTATAAAAAAACAAAAATGTCAACCAGTCAATCGGAAAATAAATACTTGCGAGTCGGAATTTGTTGTTGTTGTTGTTGCTGATATGGTGCTACAAACATACCAAAAAACACTTTAAATATGTTCAGTTCTCTTGTCCAACATGTCTCTTTCATTTTAATGCGTCTTTGAACAGGGAAACACCAACGGTTGCCAGAAACTTTTAAATGACGGCCGTCTTGAAAATAAAAAATAGAAAATAGAAAGCCCCTCTTCCTCCTTTTTTTTTTGAAAACCCGGACGTGAAACATGTTATTTTTTTTACTCGGCCTAACAGTAAAGCAACTAAGTTTAGAAAGAAAACATTATTTTTTGGGCAGGTTAATTGCTCATTGCTTTATTATTGTTGAAGCTACAGACATGATTTTGGTATCAAATTAAAGCTTATATCATGCTATATCTGAATCTTCTTGTAAAAGGGATCATTGGTGACTTTGAATTTCCTTTTCACAGCCCTACATGAATCAGAGAAGATCGTTTTGCCGTCAATGGCTTAATAAACCTTTTCAACATTCTCAAAGCATCATGGGAACTGCATCAGCCCTAACTGGCATTAGAAGAGCAAGCACATTAGAACGGCCGTGATTGGTCGCATTGGTCACAGTGTTCGTTGTCATACTTACAAAAATTATCTTCTGATTGGCTAATAATGTGACGTTATTAGCTGTTCTAATTCCAGAAATTTGCATTCATCAGTAACTGGTACCCTGAGTGAGAGGGAATCCCCAATTATTTCCTTTATTTTTATTGCCATTTAAAATGGATTTTTCTGGTTATTATTTTCTTTATGTTCCATGCAAAGATATGTAAAAAGGGTATCGCTCAACTCATGACAGATATTTAGCATAAAATCAATTAATATTTGGACTGGTTCACAGTGCCATAGGTTTGTGTATAAATTACATGGTTTGTTTGGCCTCCAAACCCACAGTCAATAAGCCGTTTCGCGGATACCGCCATCTTGGATTGAAAATGTGGTCACGTGATTTCTTAGGGGGCCGATCAGAAAATGACGTCACAAGCGCAACGTAAAAGGCATGGGGAGGTAAGAGCTGCTCTGAAAAATCTCTTTTTTTTCGTTGAAAGCGAACAAATATTCCATGCAAAGTTGGACAAATTGAAAAGGGGATTACTGAGCTACCGTTGGGTGTAGAATTGATGAAAAAAAAGCCCCACATGCAAGTGCTGCAACCCCCAAAAGAAACAAAATTGCTGTGCATCGATTGATTGTGCGGCACTCCCCGCTGGGGCTGCCGGGCCGGCCACGATTTCATATTGAGTTTTGGAACATTTTCTGGTCATATATGAGTTAATGTTAGTTCTTATAATTTATTTTATGTGTTTTATCTGATAATTGCGCCCTGTTTAATTGGTTGTGACAAAGACCTTTGGCCTATTTATTAATTTCAACCACAACTTATGTATTTTTATTTACAATTACATGTATTTATTTATTTATTTATTTATTACAATTCCTTAATGCCCAGGCCCCAGAGTGTGCAAAAGCAGTTTCAAACTATTTTACACAAATAAAATAATCTTTATACATACATATACGTGTACAAATTTATAATAAATCTATATCCCTTTTCCCACGAGTAATTTCTTATTTTTACTTTATTATAGACATGATAGAAAAGGAAATATGGAAACCAAACAGCCTGCACCCGAGTTTGAAAAATGGACGGCCAAGAAACTGCAAGACTTTATTGTAGCAAGGGAAGTACCCATATTTGGCAAATGATATTTAAAGATATTTGTGTACACAATTACAATGCTGCCTAAGTTTTATGTTGGGTAGGAGCCCCATAAGACAACAGATGAGATAAAACAGAGCATTGCTGCTATACAGTGGAGGCTAATGCTGGATGGAGGTGTAATCCAACTACCAGACCCTGAAACCTTTCAGTTTCCACACCCGGGTCACAGAGGTGGGTAAGAAGTGATTGAACTGGGTCACATGGGTAAGGCAAGGAAAATGCCACTAGGCCAACCTAGTGAAACTAAAAGTTTGGCTTCAAATTTTAAAGCTGCTACTCTATACAGACACTACATATATGTAACTGATAAAAAGCACTTCAGGTTGACACGCAGACTCCAGGAAATAATTCCAAGTAGTCTTGTTGTGGGTGGTTCAATTCCACTAGTGCTTCAGGTTCTACATGTACGTGACTGTGTCTAGAACAGTAGCTGGTCACTTTGCATACACAGATCATATGCGTCTTTTCTCTGAAGCCCACATAAAAAAGTTCACTGTTTTAAATGTTCTCAGATCAATAAATTTGTCTGTTTCAGATATAGCTATGAGAGTAATTTGCATTTTTCAAAATTAATTCCTTGTCATCTACAGTATCGTATCCTCGCACACATAAAATGCTGTCGATGCTCTCTGTCTGGTACAGTCTGCAATGTGTGAAATGGTTGCTGCAGATTCAAGTGCTGCTTGTGACTCGTCCACCAGTTTCAATACTTTGAAGCTTTTGCACATGACCTTTGACAATCAGCCTGTAAATAAAAGAAGGAAAAATTGAACATTAAGTTCTATTTACATAACATACTTTGTGAAAGCTTATAAGAATAGCTATGTTTTAGTGATGTACATGCAAGTGCACATCACTATCCCCGACGACCAAATGACCATCAGGGTCCCATCATAATCCGATCGGCATCATAACCATAAAAAAACAATAAAATCACATGTTTACATAATCCCCGTGCATAATAATCATTAACCCTAACTTCCTAGAGTGTGTGGAAAATCAGGACTAAAGTGTTGACCATTTCTGCAATTTTATTTGGGCTGCTACATGTACTATGTGTGCTTACTTGTTAAGATGCCTTCTGTCATTCCTGTATCCGAAAATGGCACAATGATCTCCTTTGCATGTTTTGAGACATCTCCATTAAATTTTGTTTCCTTTAAAACAAAACAAAAATAACATATTTTTCTGAGCCGCTATTGGAAAGATTCTTCTTAAATACCCCAAGGAACAGCATAATCTTTGAAAATAACCAAATCTCCTTGATAACAACTGTCTAAACATGTGGCACAACCTGTTATTTCAAGATTTATGTAAAATTTGTAAAAACCAAATGAGGCTGAAATCAATTACATATTTGAGTCAACATATTTTGAGTGACCATTCACTGTGCCAAGAACATCTAACACAAAACACAAACATTCTTCCCCATTGCACGAAAATTTCCTGACGATCACTCCCCGAAAATTCAATGTGGTACAAAATACATGTATTTAGACAATTCTGAACACAAACAGATGCTTATTTTCCACGATTTTGCTGTTTCTGACCGTTTTTGGGAAGGAGTTCCATATCCGGCCATCACTTAGACCTCGTGCACAAAGTCTATGAGCCATGACGGAAAAAGTAAATTTTCAAAGAATAAGTTGCAATTTTTTCCCTCCTAAATTAGTGTTTCTTCATCAGATTTACACTTTTTGGTAGTTTTAAAGTCGTATTAACGGAAAATAAGTGATGGCCGGGTATGGAACTCTTTCCAAAAAATACAACAGTCAACAATCCTGCTGTGATACGAATTCAAAACATAAACAGAGTTGAGCTACATGGCCTTGGCTGCGGCTATACGTCCCCGTACATACTGATCGAAGTTGAACACTCTTCCGTTTCTTTTGGAGGCTACTGCACTTGCATGTGGATTTTCAAAATCATTTTCACGCCCAAAGGTAGCTCAATGGTCCCCTTTTCATTTTTCTTCAACTTTGCATCGACTATTTTTTCGTTTTCAATGAATAAAGAGAGATTTTTCAGAGCAGCTCTTACCTCCCCATGCCTTTTACGTTGCGCTCGTGACGTCATTTTCTGATCGGCCCCCTAAGAAATCACGTGACCACATTTTCAATCCAAGATGGCGGTATCCGCGAAACGGCTTATGCATTGAGAATGTCGAAAAGGTTTATTTGTTGCCCTAGACATGCCAGACTTTCCTGTTCCTGACCTAAATGGTGGGACTATCAAAGTAAAACGCTTCTCAAACTTTCTTTCGAGTACACGTACTCGTACTTGTACTCACGCAGGCCACTGGTGTGTTCCAAAACTGACTAGTACAACTACAAGATTCATTAGATTTGTTCCAGAAGTGTGCAAGCTGACATGTTACAGAACGCCCTCAAGTGGCGTTGAAATTTATACTGTAGCTTAGGTCGCTTGAGGGCGTTGAGTGTTTTTTTTTTTTTGGGGGGGGGGGGGGGGGGGGGTGGGTGCGCGTGCGGACGAGGTTGCGTCCACATCACCTTGGTTTCCTAAAGGTGCACGTTTTATTTCGTGTTTCCTATTATTGTTTTTATCTTTAATTACGATGGTACCCTTTATCTCAGGCCTGTCGCCAGCTTCGGGGAGGAGGGACATTGCCAGCTGGGGGAGGTGGAGGGGGGGCACATCACTTTTGTTTTTTGACAATGTGTGTGTGTGTGTGGGGGGGGGGATTGGTTGCAAGGGGGTGCCTCCCCCCCCCCCCCCCCCCCCCCCCCCCCCCCGTCTGTTTGTGTGCACGCGCGGTTTGCGTAGGCCTACAGAAATTTGAAAAAAGTAGTCACAAAATTCGGGTCACTTTTTTATCGAAAAAAAAAACCAACGGAACAAAAGTTCGTTTTGCAAAAAGTTACCCAGAGACAAGAAGATACGTGAACACTTGTCTTTGCTTGATGATAAGGGCGCCCTCAATTTGCCTAAGATACAAAAAAACGGTAGGCCTGCACACCATTTTTGCCAAACTGTACAGTACTGACGGCAGTAGAACCGTACTCTTTCGTATGCTTCCTTTTTATTAAAGGGACACATTGCCTTCAATGTCATGACATTTTGCTGTTTGGAAATGTTCCTTATCTTTTATAAGAGTTGTTCATGCAAAAAAACACTTATAATGTGTTGTAATTAGTGAGTAGTGATTATAAAACAAAAAATTGACCTCTGACTCCTGACATCTGACCCGCGAAACATAGACTTATTTCCAGTAGTAAATCCCACCGTCTAAATAATGCGCAAAATACGCTGTAAGAGTCTTTAGGTTGGCGCCGCAGCCAGTGGCCTTTGTAAACCTATCAGATGATCGCCAGGTACCATTCTCTACCTCGCGACACATATCGCCAGCTAGCTGCGCGCCGTGCCACAGTACATCAAAATGGATCAACAGAACGTACCTTAACCAGCTGCGACTGGAAATACGACTGGTGAACATGGTCCGCCATTTTGTGGAGTCAAAAACTTGGTTCTACAAAATGGCGGACCGTTATTTGTCACGAAATTAAACAAAAAACACGCAATTTGAAGGGATAGTTATGTGAATCTTTATATTCTACTTTTTAAAAGCTTCCCAACCATATCCATTTTCAGTTTTATAGCCCAAATCGCAAAACCTAAAGCAATGTGTCCATTTAAGAGCCAGCAACTGACTTTTTTTTTAATAAACCTAATTGCCTTGGAGGGGGATACATTCGAAAAAAATCTGTCCTAGCGGGATTTCAACTTTTGGTTGTCTGAACGCGACCAGCAGTAACTTGCGCGGCATTGCATTTGTAAATATTGGATGTAGGGTAAAATCAAAAATTGTTTTGCCTCCTTACCCTTTGTGTTGCTGGTTTTGACAAGATTGTCTATGCAGAAAGAAAAGAGGGGAACATGTTGTAAACAGACACAGGTACAATACATGAAAATACAAAAAATTATGTTATAGTGCAAAGGCGTAGATTCGAGTCTATTGAAGTAGGGCCTAGGAGGCCGGGGATGATGTGAAATTCCGAAACCCGCCGACCGTATAGACATTTCGAATAGTGGGGGGAGGGGGGGGGGGTGGGGGGTGGGGGGGGGGGGGGGTGGGGGGGTGGGGGTGGGGTAGGACACTTCCTTATACTACCGGGCGTTGATTATTTCACATTGTGTATACCGCATGACAACCCTCTTTCCGACAATTCTATTGCCAATTTTACGTGAAATTTACATTCCCCTATTAGCTATTGCGTTTTTTGTGATTTTTGTTTCGTTAAGTACATGTAAGAGTAGACTTTACTTTCAAGTCCGAGATCGCGGTTATTGTTTTGTCTGCCACGCTAAACGTCATTACTCATATTGGTTATCACACACAACTCGCGATCTGTTAACTCACAAGAGGACGCAAGAGGGCGCTATTTCCGGCACTACTGTATTGGCTATCAGGCCGACAAAAACCACGATCACAGACTTGGAACCAAGTCTAATGTAAGAGGTGCCAAGTGGACCGACCCGTGGCACGATGAACGAGAGCAAGGGGGCCATTACTTTGCTTTACCCCGGCTTTTCTCGCAGACCCACCCCAGCCTGGAGTTTGAAGGGCCCACTAATTACACGGTTATATCCTTCATTCACTAATTACTCTTCAGTCCTTTGTGCACGGCGGGGATTTTCAATTCTGAGCCTGAACCCGTGGATATCGATTTATCGGCCCCAATATTCCCCGGATAGACTCTTTCAAGAACAGCGGAAACTCGCCCCCTGGAAGACAGAAGAAGATTGTTCACAGCTGATTCCCCGATAGTCCGTTAATTTGCACAGTCCATGCTCATCGCTATTCTCTCACCATGGAAAAAGGGACACGTGCCTTATGCCGGTGTAATATGAAAATTAGACTCCTATGAAAATCGGACTCCTTTTAGGCTTTTCCTTATTATGGTTAAACCCTTTCACGTGACCGGCCACTCTCCTAATTATCTTCACTAAGGCAGTGCAGTAGTCCCAATGAGCCTGTATTTCATAGTGACTGAAATTTACGCTCCGCCAGTCCACGACACCTAAACTTATGGAACTAGGGCACTCGTGAATCGATCTGTGTTTCAGGTTTGGATGGGTTTGTACCTGGCCCGGCCACTTGTAGCTAATGTCGCTAAGTGGCCTCTTTTGGCGGGCATTCACGGCGCTAATGCCCTCGTCATGGGTGTCAATCTCAAGTGCCTCGCCCCGCTGTGTGTGGCTGTAAAAAGGCTGCCCTTGTACTTTTTTTTGATGAAACTCTTTTATGGAGAGAGTTTCTCAATTTGGAGAGGACAACCTATAAACCCCCTCCCGGTATCCATCCCCGGGAAAAGCAAATAAACAAACAAACCCCAAACATAAAGACAAAATAATAAAGGACTTTTGTTTTGTCCTCGCCTTTCTTTATTTAAAGGAACACGTTGCCTTTGAGATGGAAACCAAAAATTGCTGTGGTTAGAAAGATCGTTAAAATAGGATATTAATAATAATAATAATAATAATAATAATAATAATAATAATAATAATAATAATAATAATAATAAATCTCCTGGATGCGGCAAATGGGCGACTCTTCCCGAAATAACCTTATTGGGGCGACACGAGTGTCGCCCATTTAGAGTACTTTCCCCACCCGCCTTACTAAAAACACTCCAAAGGGGCGACTTTTACAATAGGGCGACAGTTATGTGTCGCCCTATTCGACCAGGTCACCCTAACCCACTCTTTTCTAGGATTATGTGTCGCCCTATCCGGCAATTGAGGAAAATAAGTACACAATTATTATGTACTCTATACCATCCCTTGAAAATGCGCCATTTTGTCCCCGAAAGTCATTTCGTCAGTCATTTTAAGGCAAACGGTGCGTTTCAAGAGAAGGCCGTGTACGTTATCGACAACGTTTGGACAGATTTGACAACAAAATCGACAGAAGACGCCACAGCCACCCCCCCCCCCCGGAAACTAAAAAAAGGGAGAAAAATAAATAAATAAAAAACAAGACGAGGTGTCATATTACTGTTAATTTATTGCACATTTAACAACATAGGCGTCCGGGGTGTCAATGGTGGTGGGGTGGGCAAATGTCACCCCACCCACCCTAAAAAAATGATTTTGGGATTTTGCCCCTCTCTAGACAAAATCCTGGCGACGCCCATGGCAACAGAAGTCATTAAAATGCTAGCTCATCTTAAAATGCCTTTGCCGAATAGTTCCATGTGAAATTTCCGTTTTAAAGTTTAAACTTGCAGGCGATTTTTAGTTTTGTCATGAGATCTATAAAAGCTGAAGGTTTTCGGCTTGTAATTGGTGGTTAAATTTTTGCCCCAAGAAAAATGTCACTAATGCCAACTTCGGTTTGAAAGGAAGAGACACATATGAAAGGTGGCAATCATTTTGATTTTGTTCCCTTAATTAAGACAGATTGGGCCAATGCAAGGATGGTGCAAGCGATAAAAACACGCCGATTCGAAGGCGAAGCGTCCAATCAATATCCCAGCGGACCTACGGCCTGTCCGCTGCCGGCGATATGTGTGTACGGCCAGCCATCTGTTGCGACGACGGGCTGGACTAGGCTCGCCGACTTCTGGCGTCACAACGCCCCAGGGTAGCTCTGTCCAAGCCACGGTGGCCGTCATTACCCGGACAAAGGCGCTAACCCCCTGTCACCCATTACAGTAGCTGGATATAAATTCCCCATTCTTTGCTGGCCTAATCCTCATGTAATCCTTCAATTATGGCCAAATTGTTACTTGTCCATCAGGCAGGGATTAAAGGGGAATAGGTTTTCGCGAGAAAACAAACATGGCGGTGTGACAACTAATTGATGCACTAATATTATTTCTTCACACTCACGCAAAGTTATTAACACATCGCGTGGAATAGGAAAGGACAGCTAGCCTGTTTAACACATTTTTGGGCCAATGCTGTTGCCAGAGCTGTGAATTCAAAATCGTTTTCGTGCAGGCCTAATGACATTGCTACTAACACTTTAATGTAGCCCATGTTTAAACCTTTGGGAAGAATCTATAATTAAAAGTTAGGCCTACAAGGTGCTTCATTTGCCAGTAGGCCTACAGTGGACCAAAGCTTATTTTCTGGCGCAATATTGGTTACGGTATATGTCTCAATAACAGTCAAATAAAAGGTATGTTATAGCATTGGTATAACACAACTGCAGAGATTTAACACAGGCCAACATAAAATAACTGCAAGATGTCAAAGAAAAGGTAGTTCAGGCATGGGGGGGACATCGAGATGCACATCAAAGGAAATCAAAGTACAAAAAGTCTCCCTAATGGTGTACATGTATTATACCAGATCCTGTTGAATATTGCATAGCAATTGAAAGCAACGAACGTTTAACACTGACAACCTTACCCCCAAATGAATGACCATTTATCCACTAAGCACTAACCATTTAAGGACCTCCCGATGGTCTCTTGAAGACCAACTATATCCGAACAAAACCGATGAAGTGTTGTGTTCCTGAAAATGTCAGCCTTAATTGGGCTGTAGGCCTACATATATACAGGTCTTTGTAAAGTACTCTGGACCATTTCTTAAAATGGTATAGGCCAGTTGAAAGTTCAATTTCGCCCCTAATTGCACGTGTGCTATTACGCCAATTCAGAATTTACGGTTTTGAGGCCCGGTTGTCATGGAAACTTGCATCTTGATGTATTTGATAGAGCCCCTAGACTCACTGCAGCCCCCCCCCCCCCGAAAAACACATGCATTTGAGGACTGTACTTAGCAAATATCATAGTTTTCTCAATTAATCTTAATGTGACATACACGGAATGTTATGTAATTGTATAATGATAGCATTACTTCATGAATTTCGAGGCATACTCAAAACAATTTACGAAAATGTGCACTGTAGAACTGTAGGGTTAGTATACCAACATGCGTACACTGTAGGCCTATATCGGAGAAAGTATGTTTCAAGAACGACATCCAGTTTCCAGAATGGCTTACACAAGAATTATATTTCATTTTTGTAAACGAAATGATGATATATATTTTTGATGAATAAGCATGTATACGCTTATCGAAAATAATATGAAGCCCAACGAAATATTTTGTCCTAAGCTGGGATCCAGATGACAAACAATGCCGAGCAGCATCGATTTAAGCGTTGTGTATTGATTGGTCGTCGGGAGTTTCAAGCCCCTGGATTGCCCCAGTCGCACGCTCAAAGGTGAATGACCGGGAGATAAATGTTGATCTTTGTTTGTCCCTTTTAAAAATGTTTTTATTATTATTATTATTATTATTGTTGTTATTTTTATTTTGTTTACATATTTCGCAGTGAAAACAGCTGAGAACAGGGGATACAAAATGCTAAGAAAGTAGCTCAGTTATCTTCTTTTATTGGGTTCTGAGAAGAATCCATTCATGGTTGAAATCGAAGTCAACGTTTCAGCCAGAATTCCCTAATCTTCTTTTGATGGCAGAATCCAATCGCAATTTTTAAAAGAAAGCCTGACGAAAGATCAAGGGTCAAGCAAGGTATATGACTGCTTTTAACAAGTTAGTCACCGCAGAGCTGTCAAATTAGGGGGAGGGGGTATTTTCCAGTATCGCAATTATAACATGAACCTCAATCACAAGAGTCTTATCTTGTCAGAGATTTTGCCGAGGAATTTTTCGCCACGCGTTGCAAGAAGTTTGTGCCAGTCATTTTGAACGAGGGGTGCCTGGTTGAATTTCTCACCAACGAAATATAATAACGTTTGAAGTGCTGCCGCTTCATGATTAGAACCTGCATACTTTCTTTTGAATTCGCCAAACCACAAGGGAAACTGACTTGGTAAATTTGAATACATTTTCAAAGTGAACAAAGAAAACTGGGATGAGGAGCGGGATTCAAACCTGCGACCTCCGGAATATCGGACAGGTGTAGCGTGAATTTCAGTCCCCATGAAATACGGGCTCATTGGTAGTATTGCGCATGCCTGAGTGAATCAGGAGAGTGGTCAGTCACGTGAGAGAGTTTAACCAATAATAGGGACAAGGAGTCCGATTTTCATGGGAGTCGGATATTCATACGACACCGGCGCTCACTGAGAACTTGCCCTGGCGGTCTCCCAAATTGTCAGTTTTCTTTGTTCGGGGGCGCTATAGTCAGAAGTCATAAACCCAGAATGCCGTATAGCCGGGGATCATACCCAATTTTACGATACAACCTGGGAAGCGACATTGTGGGGATCACTCAATGAGGATACGACTTTTTAACTACGACTTGTACACTTTTTTGTGGCCTTGTTATGCGCGAATTCATTTGCTTGTTTTTAAAAACAATATGTTTCAATACTTTTGCGATCGAATAACTAATTGGTTATGAGCCTTGATTTTGTTTGAAGAACTTCAAAGAGCGGTGCATTACCGAACAGTTCTCCTCTCTTTTACTAATACATTTCTGAAGAACGTGGCCTAAAATGTTCCCGCCCAGAAGAACCAAAAACGTCTTCGAGACAAACTTCAAGAAGCACGGTCGGATTTTCATCACCGAACAGAAACAAACTGAAGTTTTTATGTCAATACTTGGCACGTGGCTCACTGGTTTGTTTTCAATAAATAAATATGGAGTGCCGTTGACAGAACTTTCGCCAAAGAGCAACAAGCCAGTTTCCCCATTTCCTCTGAGTGACATTTTTGAATGTTTAAAGTTCTGGTTTTGGGCCGGGCCAAGTTCCGTTTTAAAGGAACACTCACACGGACGGGTTCGGGAAGTTTCCTGATCGTGTAAAAGCAATGATACCCTGATTTGTGCTAAGTATATACCTAAGCAGAGATTGTGATTGTGGTTTGGTTTGGTTTGGTTTGGTTCGGTTCGGTTCGGTTCGGTTCGGTTCAGTTCGGTTTTAAGCTGGATCAACGGATAGTTAAAGGGACATTCTGTCAGAGTCGCTTATTACAATTGAGATAACTTTTTAAAAGTATAATATAATAATATACACGACCACCCTTTCTGAAATTCTTGACGTAAAAATTCGAGCGTCAAAATGTTGACCCTTGAAAGTCGTGGCAGGGAACGTGAATTGACTGCTGGAATCACGTCCTGGGTCTAAAAGCTGTTTTGTTTTCTCCGTGATTACAACATATTATTGTCATTTATTTGACCGAAAGCCTGAAACAATTTAAACAAATTGAAAATACCATCTCTTTGCAGGGATTCCATATAGGGCATGGGCTTGTAAGATGATTATAGTGTACAGGGTCTTCTATAAATACAAAGCCATAATTCGGTCCTCCAACAATAACTCTTGCAGCAAAATTTCCCGGATTTAAAAGACATATACCTTTTTTTTTACAAAATGACCTTTCGCAAGAAAATTTAATTAATGAAGATTTATGTGTATGCCACTATTTTGTAATTGTTTTCACAGCACGACGCCGTTCAAAATGAGATCATAATCTCCCTTTCTGCTTTAATCCAGCATAATAATTGAAGTTGCCGAACACGATTTTTCTTTAATGACCGTCAGTGGCAATGCTGATACAGGTCTTCAAAATCCTGCCACCAGCTACATTGTCCATCTTCAATCAACCACCCGGCCTCGAGTCCCCTAAGCCTTGATTCCACATCTCGCAACTTCTTGTTAGTATCCCTTGTTACGAGTCTTCCATGGTCACCGTGATCGTTTTATCCTCCTTGCAAGTTGCTCGCCATCAACAAGGGGAAGATGTTAAATTTCTCACCGGGCAAAGCCGCGGATTACATGTTACTTTACACGGCTTGCGCGGTACTTAATTATCATTCTTTCTTCACTAAGGAGGGGAGCTTGTGCTGACATACGCAGCAGGCAGAGAGAGAGAGAGAAAAAAAAGAATAATAAAAAATAAACAGAACAGACGGATTAGCCGAAATTAGCCATTTCTGCAAGCTGGTGTACCACAAGCGTAAGAGCCTTTACTAGGGGATTATCTTCTGAGACTTTGTCACGAGCTTTTAAAGTTCTCAAAGGCCAGGTAAGCAAGCCTCTCGGGATACTGAACTCTATACAGTAACTTTAAGACGATTGGACTCGGGGTCCGGCCGAATTCCCCGGCGAATTTAGCCTCGCATGCCGCTGGGCAAACGCGCTGAGAAAGAGAATCTATAGCTTTGGATTTAAGAGTCATCCGCCTTCGTCTCTAATGAGAGAAAAAATAATAGAGGAGAGAAAAATACGGAGAACTAGACATCTTTAAGAAGTCCTTTGCAACTTCTTCTCACCCGTGTGACTGTGAGGACAATTCAAGCTGTCACGTCGTCACTTCATGGTTAACAACGTTAAGGCATTGTCTGCTGAGGTAGTTTGCGGGGAAATATTCTCCCCCGATTAGTGGATCGATTGTATCCTTGCCGCTGGAGTGTATCACCACAATGTCCATGTTTGGAAAACACGCCGGCGATTTGCTCCCAAATAATGCGAAAGAAGCAACGGTCACACTGGGCATCAAGTAGGATTACGGGTCGGTGATCCGGCTTAGGTCTGCTGACCCCCTTTGTTCGATCCTACTCCTTAACTGGCACTTGCTGGAGGGCAGCGCTTAGGAAGCTCCAGAGAAGTTCTGGCTGCAATAGAAGCCAGTCATCCCATCCATCACCATGCATTTCTTTTATGACGTATGGTTGCTTGGTGGGCCTACAACTTTGGTAGTGGGCTTCACCCATTGTGGAAATGCCCAGGCTTTTTAAAAGCTTCTGCGTGCGCTTGTTGTTGTGACTCTTGATCGCTGCTTAACGAGCAAGGCCTACCGACGATCCGTTATACGGGTTAGTATCGATCACCCTTCCCTCCCTTTGTTTCTCCTGGCCCAAGTAATTGTTGGCACCTTGCAACGGATCCTTTTGAACCCCTTCTTGTGTATTGCCACGTGTTGGGGGAATGACTGTGTCTTTCCCAGTGTTAACGAGCCGATGTCATCAATAGGTCCAACAAAGTTGCTTGATCTGCCCCCTGGCGGAGATTCTCCCTGTTCAGTCCCACTCTCTGGTGCAAGCGCAGACGAGGGCATATATGTACTCCATATAAATTCGTGTCTCTCTTTGCTTTTGTGTCATTCAGTTCCAGTTTCCTACAATTTTGTTTTCCTGTTTGAGCAGCTAGGCCTGGAGCCCGGAAGAGTTTCACACATTGCATATTGAATACTGTATACTGCATTTTAATTTAAATGTTATCAAGTTTATTTGTTAAATGTATGATATAGCTTTGTTAATGATAAAAAACAACAACATTGATTATTCAATCCGAAAGCTTGTCTAGAAAGATGGTACCAGTACCAGTCTTCCTGGGAAATATTTCCGTCTGTCATTTTCGAGAAAACTGTGTTTGGAGACCTTAAAAAATGCGGTGGCTTATTTCAGTTTAAACAGTCGAAATAAGCCATGCATAACTTGCACAAAACCCCTTGCGTACGGATGACGCAAATATGCGCAAAAAAACAGTGCCACCAGGCCGGATGACGCAATTGGCCGCCGTTTGTGCAGTTTCAATCCATTGTTGGATTAAACAGCGCCACCAGGCCGGATGACGCCATTGACCGCTGTTTGTGCAGTTTCAATCCATTGTTGGATTATTGTGTATAGGTTATGCTTGACAGAGCCGCCGCGGCACCCCGACGTCTCCCGTAAAATACCGTACTCAAGGGGTTTTAAAACAGAATGGCTTTTCACTATTTTCCCGTGACTCGGATGATGGATTGAACTCAAACTGTCACAGGTTTGATATTTCATGTAGGCCCCCTATATGTTGAATCCTACAAAGTGTGAGATACCCAGCACGATATGGGGAATAGGGGTACCCACTTTTGTCCCTATACCTATATACACACTCACACATATTGTTACCTAAACACATCCCCCTTGATTTCTGAGAAGAATTCCTGAGATTTCAGGAACACATTGACCAACACAAAAAAGGGGGGGGGGGGGGGGGTCCCTTTGCCCCATATCTTGCTTCATATGGAGTGTGAACACTGCCTATACAACTATGTCGTCAGCTCTGTCAATGCTACATCACACCTTCACTATGGGTTGTATCACCCACGTTTTCCGTCCATATCGATCGCGAACGAGATGTATGTATTTAAACAAATCCAAAAATTGTGGTCACTCAAATTAATGACGTTGAGAACTTCGCTTTCCTGTTCCGTCCATAAACTTCAAATGAACTACATCCTAAATTCGTGCCTCCTTATACTCATGAAAATGAACTGAACTACTTCAAACTGCTAAGCTTATACTCATCTTATTTGTAAAAAAAACAACCTCTTCTTACATAAACTGAACTCATTGTACTTTGATACTGAAGAGCTGTTATATATATATATATGTATATACATATATATACATATATATACACATTTCCCAAAGCGCTTCGCGGGTATTTAAACCTATGGTAAGAAGTAATTGTGATACCACTTCTTGCCCAAGATAGTAAACACCATGATCCTCGGCGGGGTCTCACCAGACACCACATGTTTAGCTTTTGCGCAGTGCAAATTATGTCATCAGTTCAATTTCTGAAGTGTATTCCATAAAATTCCATCTTCACACTGATTACGCGCGGTACCCGATGCTACACTGGATTTGAATCGACCAGCCGACCCCCGGCAAGCTCAGTGGTCAAATGGTTAAGACGTCTGCACTTGTAATAAGGAGGTTGTGGGTTTGAATCCTGCCGCCAGTAAGCCTGTGAATTTTTTTCCCACAGGCTCTCGGGAAGTGTTTCATACACTACGTCGGGAAAAGGGCAAAATATCTCTTCTAATTTACATCACCCCCGACGCAAAAAATTCCACCTTCACACAGTATATTCATCACAAAGAGACGAAGCAGTGATACACGCTGAAAAATGAAACCAAGATGAAAAACCTATTCTGAAGAAACAACCTTTTGTTGATTTTCCCTGGCATCACTTAACTTTTTTAGGCCCTACCATCAACAAACCTGAGTTTGATTGCGAGTTTAAAAAGAGAATTGTATAGATATCTGAAGAGTAGGCTTATTTTCCTAATTAAGTGCCGATGACCATCCACTAACAATGAATGAAAATCCCCAACTCTTGTATACCCCCAACACACGGTCATTGCCAATTGTTAAGGACTTGTAAATCGCCTTATGGTTAAACCACCCTCGGCCGTTAGCGGTATTGTATAGGCTAACATGAGGGCTTTAATTTGCTACATGACATTATCATCTTAACTGCCCAATTACCTTTGCTCTTTGTCGACCTTGAGTGATGCTGTTTCTGTGTATAACGGGTGGATTGGCAAGTGGATGATTGCTGAGAGGAGGAGGAGCAGAGATCTTCCCACCAGTGTCTGTTCTCCTCGGTAATTGTGGAGGAGAGTGCCAAGGCTTTTCCCGATAATTGGCAAATTTTCTGTTACAATGAGTGGAATAGGCCTGCAAAGTGTCTAATGCCAACGGCACAAGACGGTGTGTCTGTGCCGTTGGCATAGAGTATTGACGTCCGTTCTTACAGGGATGCTTAAGGCCTAAAGATCCTGAACGGACGGAACAAAAATTCAAATATTGGATTAAAACGTACCACTCAACCCACTGAAAATTGGGAATACCCTGACAAACAAATATTGCCCCATACTTTAACTTTTACGGAACAGGCCTAGCCTCTGGGGCAAATTCCATGAAGCTGCTAAGCACAAAAATTTGCTTAAAGTTTTCCTCGGTAAAAACAGGATTTCAGACAAAATTTCCGTCTGATTTTCATGCTAAGCAAACAGCAGCTGAAAACCAATCACAAGCAATAAACATCACATGAAAATATGGTTGGTAATCCTGTTTTTACAGGGGGACATTTTTCACGGAGCTTCAAGAAATTGTTTCTTAATTGCATTTTTAACGTGGGTTGTTTAGTGGTATTGTGTTGTTTAGTCGTTTTGTGTTGTAAGCATATACTGCTTTGTGATGCACTGTTACCAATGCAGTCTAGGAAGATATGATCAGGCGGAAGTTCTAATGCCGAAGTGAAAAGCCAACATTGTAAATGTATTCCTCGGAGATAATTTCCGAGTCCAAACAGTCCATGAATGTACACACATTTTGCTACACTCCCTATAAAATTGCGTGTATATCAAAGTTCTCTTCAGAAATCAATTGAAGGGCATACAAAATGCTATAAGGTCGGCACGAGAAATAGACCTGTATATGCGTAAAAATGACTGACATCAGAGTGTTTACCTCGTTTGCCAAGTGTAGTATACCGGTATGGTTTCACCGATGAAATGTACAACAGTAGTACATTGTACGCAGATGCTTCTTTTGAGGATAATGTTTACGTCGTATTATATGCCTAAAGGAAACCATAGAGCAAGGAACAGAAACCATTGTAGCTTCTTTACGAGTTTGAAAAATGTAGTCGTGGTGTTTGTTGCAAAACGGGCAGAAGTTGACATGATCCCAACTTGAATGCACTGACATGCATGCCGTGATACCACAGCGTCACAGCGATGTTCTGTCTCCACCTGGTTGGCTTCACGAATGCAACCAGATAAACAGTGTGACGTCCTTACGTCATTAGGCCTATTCAGACCGCATGCTTAATGTAGTGTATATACGCGATTGGTAATCCTCCAAGATTTTTTTTACTGAATTATTACGAAATACCTTACTAGACTCTAAGTTAATAGTATAGTCTCAATCATCCTGTGAAACGATGGCACCAGGTGTGCTGTCGTTTTCAAGAAAAGTGGAAATTTATATTGTTTTCTAACGATTGTTCGGCCGAACAATCGTTGGAAAACTGCCCTCTATTGACCGAATGTAGTTAGTCCGCGTTGTGTCTAAAATGGGTTAACAATCCGAAAACGGGCGCAAGGTTGCAATTATCGTACGTGTGTACGTGTCGTACGCGTAGTGTACCGAAGCGACGCGTTGTATAACCTGTGCATGCAGTGGATCTTGGACGTTCGCCGCATGTACGTACCGCTCGGCCAAAGTACATGTTATGTGACCAATTGAAAACAATCCTATTTACAAAAATTTGGCTTATTTTACAAGAGGGCGCTATAACAAATGCCGCCCGATGGTTGAAAACGAACGCCGTTTTTCTCTAGGTCAGTTGAACGATATTTCCTATAAAATACTAACCCCAAAATCCGCCCATTTCTGAAAATTGCAACAATGACCAATCATGTACACTATCCAAAGAGTGAAAATTCACTCTATTTGAGTGAAAATTCACTCCCACAGTCTGAAACTAGGGACCAGACGTTTAAGAGTGAAATTCATTCAATCGAAAAGATCGAATTTTTACTCAAGTGCCGACTGAATTGGTTCTTTTTTTTAGAGTATTCAATCCAAAAACAGTGATTTTCACTCTAAATCGTCTAGTCCCTAATTTCCCTCTTTGGGATTTAGAGTGTGGTGGCTGTATAAATTCTGGATTTTTTTTGTATCGCTTACAAAGAATATTTTGATCTTTTGGCAAATACACATATTATTAGTCAGCACGTATACGTTCAACCGATGCTGCAGTCGATCCGAACAAAGGGAACAGTATATAACACAAGCCAAAAATGTATAATCTGTTTGCCTTTGTGTGTCTCTCTCTCTCAGGAAAAAAACTTTCTTATTTGTCCGAGTTTAAAGGCTAGAATGAGCGGGCAACAACTAGGATCGATTGGCACATTATTCGGTAAATTACACATTGTTATCCCCGAGCCCCTGAGCTCTATAAAGCCTTGTACTTTTATATGCACACATGTTCAATCCCCCAAAAAGGAACAAAAATACATTGTCAAAAGAAGAAACAAGTTATAAAACGCACGGATAATATTTGCACAATTTGGGAACTATGCATGGCCCACATACCGGTAGTTTTCAAATGTCATGGGACATGCGATCAGCAGACTGAAACAAAAACATGAAAAATTCGTCCTTTTCCGTGCATTTTCAACATTTTATTGTTCCTTTTCTACCCAAAGCTTCTGGCAGAAGAGTGCATTTCTCTATCTGACTTCACCCTACAGCGCACGGCTATATAAATAATTACTCGAACATGGTGTCAGTTGCAAAGTTCACAGAATAAGGTTTATGGGTGTTTATCGCAGTCATGTTCTTCCTAATACGCCAGTGTTTGTTTATTTCCCCACGCTGCTCCGCTGCATATTTATTCCCCATGTCTGTTTATTTAATTACATAAAGTTGCAAATAATATTTGTCGGTTTTGACATGTTTATTTCGTCAATTTCAAACATGGTCCAGACACGTTTGGGGGGTTCTGACAGTCTGACTTTCACAAAGTGCCAATGAAACACGTATGATTTAAACCAAATTTAGCGTGTCGCTCGAAGTGTGTATATACACAGGCCTATGCATACGGTCGTAATTTTTTTTTGTCTTCAGGATGTACGATCAGCTGCACTTTGGAGTTTCCGGTATGATTTGACATGATCATCTACCCCGCGATAAATAAACACACGGGGGCTTTGTATTTACATTCACAAATTGACGAAGTTCTAACTAGATTTGGGTTTATTTATCCTGCCCAAAAGGTGAAGTATGTGTTTGTGTCCGCTCGATTCATCATCGTTGCGTGCGTGCGCTGCGCGAGAATTATTATCATTTTCCATACACAGGCACAAGTTGTACCGAATACTGCTGGATGGTTCCCCCTCGCTTGCCCAAAATTTAATCACTATTACGGAAGTTGTATACATGATATCCACACACACCCAAAAGATGTGTTTAGTCGTTGTATGACAACACTATAAATCAGGCCTGTGCACCGTGACTGTAAACATATTAGCGCGTTTGGGCGCATACAGCTGGCCGGGCGGGATGAGCCCTGGCACGGTAGGGGTAATTTATGTCCGCGCTGTCTTGCTCCCGTCCCAATTAGCCTATCTTTGGCAGCCCCGATGAAATATTTACAAGAAGAGATTTACAGGGTTTGGAATATTGTAAATAAACAAGAAAAGATGAGCAGAGCGTGTCCAGATTCGGAGGTTTTAAAGAGACAAACACAGTCCCTGAAGTTCTGCACGGTGAGAGGTATTTCGCTGACAGAAAGCGGCGCAAGAAGCGTTAATAAAGGCTTGATTTGTTGTTCTAGTGAGATTTTGAAAAAGTTAGACCTATTTTGAAAACTTGAAAAAGGAGCCATATGATCGAGGGACTTTAAAGAAATCCTCTACCACAGAATACGGTATTTTCAAAATGACGCTCTGCAATGTCGGATCCGGCAATACATTTGTTCATGAGATTTATCCGATGACTCCCATAAATTGTATAGAAAGTGAAAGAAGACATGTCAAGCTTTGTTTTGGTGTAAAGTCGCAATGTGTTTTCCCGAATTTCTTAAAATGGCTTCAGATTTGGCTTCGGCTTCCCCTAATTCTAGTCCTAAGATGTGGCTAGATCTGGGGCATTTTTTCTTGAAATTGGCAATGGAGCTGGGGAATATATAGCTGGAGACGAAGCCGAAGACCGAGACGAAGCCGAAGCCCAAGCCGAAGCCAAATTTGAGAATGGAAAAGCATAGATCCCTCTTTGTATAGTCCAAACTCATCCCCTCGACCCGCTAGAGGGCCATGGCATTGCATGGGGCCAATTTCACGGACCCGCTAAACACAAAAATGTACTTAGCACAAACATTTAAAAACTGGTTACCAGGCCAATCTGCATGTGATTTTCAAGCTAAGCAGACAACAGCCGAACCAGTCACAAGCAATAGGCCTAATGCACAACATGAACATTTGGATAGTAGTTCTGTTTTTACCGAGGGATCGAGACTTTTTATGCTAAGCAAATTTCTGCGTTTAGCAGCTCCATGAAATTGGCCTATCTATGGTCGTGGTACCAGCAGCAGCGTAGCCAGGGCTGTCTCCATGGGGGAGGGGGGGGGGCTGGATGTTACAGTGGGAGGGGGGGGGGGGGGGGCGCTCACAGTGTTTTTTCTTTACTATTATTTTCTGTGTTTGCGGAATTTTTAGTGGGGGGGGGGGCGACTGGGGGCGGCGATTTTTTTTATAGGGGGGGGGGGGGCGTGCGCCACTGGGTACCAGGCATTCTTCGGGGAGCGTACCACCACCGAGGTACCATTACCGGGTGTCACTATATACCGGAAAACACCGGAAAACACAGGAAAACACCGGAAAAGACCGGAAAACTACCGGAAAACTACCGGAAAACACCGGAAAACTACCGGAAAACACCGGAAAACTACCGGAAAACTACCGGAAAACACACCGGAAAACACACTAAATACCGGAAAACACCGGAAAACCACTAAATACTGGAAAACCACTAAATACCGGAAAACACCAAAAAACACTAAATACCGGAAAACACCCCAAAAAACCCACTAAATACCTGACAACACACTGAATACAAGAAAACACCCCAAAACACAAATCTGCACACACCTGAAAAAAAAATAAAAAATACACTTTACACTTTACACCTAAAAACAACAAAACACACTAAATATCGGAAAACACACTAAATACCGGAAAACCCCCCAAAAACACTAAATACCGGAAAACACCCCAAAAAACACTAAATACCGCAAAACACCCCCCCCCAAAAAAAACCCCACAAATACCGGAAAACACCCAAAAAACACATTTAGGGGGGGGGGGGGGGGTGTTTCCGGTATGTGTCGTGTACGGTTATGTGAGTTTGTCGGTGTGAAGTGTGTTTTTTGGGGTGTTTTCCGGTATTTAGTGTTTTTGGGTGTTTTCCGGTATTTAGTGGTTTTCCGGTGTTTTCCAGTATTTAGTGTGTTTTCCGGTATTTAGTGTGTTTTCCGGTAGTTTTCCGGTAGTTTTCCGGTGTTTTCCGGTAGTTTTCCGGTGTTTTCCGGTAGTTTTCGGGTATTTTCCGGTGTTTTCCGGTGTTACCCCCTCCCGCTGGCTGGACATCAGGCAGGCTAGCATGCGGTAGGTACAGGCAACATCAGGTGCTGTTGTTACATCATTCCTGCATATGACAGAGAGAGGAAAAAGCTGACAGGTTCTTGAAATTTCAAGGAAATTAGATGACACCTACACACAAAAATCGTTCCCTTCGTGATTTGTTTTACGACATTAAACGTTAAAAAGTCGTATCCTCATTGAGTGATCCACACAATGTCGCTTTCCATGCAGGTTGTATGGTAAAGTTGGGGCGCGATCCCTGGCTATAGACTAATCCGGCGACCAAAATTAGAAGCATTTACTGCGGTGGCGAGGCGCTCGCGTGCGTGTTAGACGCACGCGCTTAACGCAGCTTCGACCAACAGGGCAGGGTGTTTACAACTTGCCAAAATGCGCGCGCGACTGAAATTAAAGAACGCGCGCAATCAGCACGCGAACGCAGCACCACTGTAAAAATGGCGTCGGCGAATTCCTGTATACGCATTATGGGTTTATGACTTCTGACTATAGCTCCCCGAACAAAGATGCTGACAATTTGGGAGAGCTTCAACATATAGCTCAGTTGGAAGAGAACCGGTACGATATTCCGGAGGTCACAGGTTCAAATCCCGCCGGTTTTCTTTGTTCACTTTGAAAATACAAACAAATTGTGTAAGAAACAAACGCACTAATTCCGAGTATACATGTATTTGGTTAGCGAGCCTTTTCCTATGCTTCGAGCTTACGTTTTATTATCATTATTATATAATTTCTGACAATGTCAAGGGTTGTGGAAAAAACTGTACAATTCATCTCGAACCACTCCCCGGATGAAAAACAAAGGCTTAAAATATGAATTATACACTATAAATTAAAATGAAATAAACTAAAAAGTAAGTTAAAACTGGAAGTGAAAAACATAAAATAACGCTAAAATTGTACAATAAAAAATAACAAATACATGTATTAAACTAGAAAATTAAAAAGTTTAAAAGAGAATTGTTAACACATTCAAAGAGTTAAAATAAAATAGATAAACATGAAGATAAACATAAGATAAACATAAGATAAACATGAAGAAAAAAAGATTAAATCGAAGTGTGATCAAACAAATTTTACGAGATAATAAAGTGATAATAAAAGTAAATTAAAACAGATAGTGAAAAACATTAAGTAACGGAAAAACTACACAATAAAAAATACATAAGAAGTTAAAACATTAAAAAGGGAACTTTTGAACACATTCAGGGACGTATTTTGGATGACATGTTCAGGCAGACTATTCCATTCATTTGCTGTACAAAGGAAGTAGGAATACTTAAAACAATCTGTTCGGGCTAAAGGAATGTTCAGTTTTAGGCTATTATCATTTCGCCCAATTCTCGAGGCTGGATGAAACTTTTTAAGGGAATAAATATTGATGAAACCCTTTAGAATTTTTAAACACAACCAAACGGCAGAATTTTCTTCTATAGTTTGGAGATCAGTCCAGCCTAAATGATTTAATCGAGTGTCGTGGTGTGAATGCCAGTCTCTGCAGATAAATCTAACACTCTGGTTTTGTAAACGTACGTTCTGACAACAATGGAGTGGTTTAGTCTATATGGATCCCAGGCTATGCAACAGTAATCTAGTCGCGATCGAATGAGAGAAATGTAAAGCCTCTTTAAAATATTATTGGCTGAACAACTACTGAAATTTCGTTCTATGAGTCCTAACGTTTCGATGGACTTGGTATAAATCTCACGGCAATGTTCGTTCCAGTTTAATTTATCATTTATCGTGACTCCTAAATATCTCTCACAGTTTGTGGTCGATAACATATTATTTCCAATAAAAATGCTGGCAAGAATTGTGCTTTCTTGACATACTCATGACCTTACACTTGTCGATGTTAAAATTCAATTTCCATTGATCTGACCATTTGCAAAGTGAATTCAAGTGAATTTTTTAATGATAAATGGACGGAGGTTACGTTAGCATAAAATCATGTGCTAAGCAGTGGCGTGCCCCCCGTTTTCCCCCCTCTAAGAAGAGCCTGGCTACGCCACTGGTGCTAAGCAAACCTAGGAAATCGAGTCCTGATCTCAAGAATCTCGTGAACTGTTTAAACTGATCTCGTGTAGGCTGTCTTTAAATCCACGAAACCAATCCATACTTGTGGCATTTTTTGATCTGGAACTGCAGTGTAAATGAATAGGCCTACACAAAAGTGGAGCACGCGTGCGTGATACTAAGCTTGCACAGAGCCCAACGTACCCGGAAGTGTAACGCTACTTATACGGAGAGGATTGAAGGATTCGTCTTTGGGCGAAGGGGTTGGTGTTTATCATTCATGTCTTGGGTCTTGGAACTTTTCTATTTTCATCTCCTCGGTGCAGCTGTAAACACGGCGAGCCAGGGGAATGCCAATTATTCCCTCTTGGAGAAACTTGCTTAGTTGGCGGGCCGTTCGTATTGTCACGATGTTGAGCTCCCGGCACCTCGCCGTGTTACTTGATGGTGACGAGCGACAAGTTAAAAAAAATATGCATCCGAGAATTGAGTGCGCAGATTCCTTACATAATTGACACTCAAAAGTTCATACACGTATACTTGGGATGCAATATATTCATAATTTCCAATAAGGATATTGACATCCCAAGTAATTAAGTTTACAAAAACACTCACAAGTTCTTATTTGGGTTAAAAACGCCCACTCGTGAGATTATTAAAATTAGTGCATTTCCTCAAGTGTCTCATGTATCACTTGGTTATATATCTGTTGCACTTTAAAAAATATTGCCTGATTTCATAATCCGGCAATATTTTTTAGAGTGAGGCCTACATATTAATTAGGTTCTATTGACTTGACTCTGATCACTATTTGAATGCAAATTAAATTCTGCATCAAACTGAAATATGGCAACAAATAATTCTTCTTTTTGACGAACTTTCTCGTTCGATACAAAGCAATGTTTTAGCGATGAAGCTAACTGGCGTCACAACATTCGCCTCGGGTGCTATGCGTCCCCCGGGTGTTAAAAACGTCATATCCCACATCACAGCAGTCAACAATTGTTTTGTTATAGCGCCAAACCCATTTTTATTTTAAATTCAACTTGACTTGCTCGGTGGAAATTAACTCAAACAAATCACGCGATCAACACAGTCATCGTCTGCTAGTCCGCTGCTCCCACTATAGTTTACTATCCTCAACAGTGTAGGTGAAAATTGCGTGGGTACCAATAGTACAGCTGATCGTCTGCTATATAGTACGCTGCTCCCATTATAGTTTACTGCCGTCAACAGTGAAAATTGTGTGGGTACCAATGAGCTAGCTGGCTGATGTGTGATATCATGCTTGGAGTGTGCCAGTCGTTTTTATAGACCGGACACGTGATCGTTCTAGGCCAATCAAAATACAGTACTGGTGTCCAAGACGGAGATATAACAATTACGGTACATTTTGAAAACGGTTAGTACAAGGCATACAAGAAAAGAAGGAAATAAAATAAAAAATAAACCAAAAACAAATTTACACGGTAAAAAAAATGATAGGCCTAGGGCTTATCGACACCGTGACGTGAGTGCGCAGATTTTATTTTGTGTATTTTTTGTATGCATAGAATATGTTTTGATTATTTTTTATTGCACATCAATTTCCTTTCAGCAGCAAGTGGGGCAAATCAGTAAAATTCGTAAAATAAGTACAAATTAGTAAAGCACTTTTTAAAAACCATAAGCATTTCTCATAAAATTTTGGATTAAATTGTTTCACGTTTGCTTCTAATTCCGAGAATTTTACATAAATGCATCCTTAGAATCGGCGCTATTTGGCTTTATAGCTAATTACTAATTAGAGATCTTTTCTCAAAATAGATGCTCAGTAGGATAGGTTTAAAGGCCGTGTACATGATTGGTCATTGTTGAAATTTTCTAAAATGGGCGGATTTGGGGGTTAGTATGTTATAGGAAATATCGTTCCACTCACCTGTTAATGTTTTGCGTTGTTGGATGGCGAAAAAACCGAGAGAAAAACGGCGCTCGTTTTTAACCGTCGGGCGGATGATAGCCTTTAGTCAAGGCGCGCGTAGCTATCAGCTGGACACGTGACGCGCCCTGAATGCCAGCATGTCCAGCGCGCCACTCGTCCGGGAAGCCACGCGCGCCTTGACTATAAAGGCTACAGGGCAGTTTTCCAACGATTTCCAGCTGGAAATCGTTGGAAGACGATATAAATTTCTACTTTTCTTGACAACGACAGCACACCTGGTGCCATAATTTCACAGGATGATTGAGACTATACTATTAACTTACAGTCTACTAAGGTATTTCGTAATAATTCAGTAAAAAAAATGGAGAATTACCAATCGTGTAGGCCAACACTACTTTAAGCACCTATTTTAGGCCTATACAGATTGTTTTCTTTGAAGGGAATATCACCCCCAAATTTATGGACGACCCCCTATCAGCTGAAAAGAAAGTGAAAGATAATAAGGTGTACAGTTTAGTCTATTTCGTTTTGAAGTTTGGGTATTAACGCTGATGTCTACGGAAGTTCATTTGGAGGTGGTGTGCACCCTTTAGCGGTGCCAGACACGTGGCCATTCACTCAGCGCACACTCCATGCTTCGTCAAAGTCAGATGGTACACATAGGCGAAGTAAATAAATCAAGCGCCCAAAAGACAAATAAATAGGATGCGCGTGTCGACGGAGAGATTTGGGCGCTGCATGAGATTTTTTCCCCTCTGTCCCTGGCCGGGAGCTGTTTATTTGAATTGTTTCAATTTGGAGAGGAATTGATGCCAGCAATGTGCGAATCACTCATTGACTGCTTGACATTCATGTGGTGGCCAGTTGTGCTGGGCTGAGGTTGCTGAAAATGACTGTCGACGGCCAACAATGAAAATCACATGTTCCTAGATTGTATTTTCGTCTTTGACGATCAGGAGTTACTTGGGCAGAACATAAACGTCCAGAACATAAACGCAGCCCAAGACTTAATGTAGCACGAGTCCTAAATGTAACCACAGCCATTTATGTATACACCGTACAATAGCTCGAGTCTTAAAATGTAGTCCAACCCCTGTACGTAGTACTAGTCCGATCCCTAAATGTAGCCCGATTCCTAAATGTAGCCCGATTTAAATGTAACCTAAGCTCTAAATGTAGCCCAACCTTTTATCTACAGTATTCCAAGCCCTAAATGCATAGGCCCAACATAAATGTATATCCCGATCTTAAATAATTACAGTCCCAATCCTGTACCGTAATCTTTTTTTTTTGCTTGTTGGGGCCTAAAGTTCCAAACCAGAAAAGCAGAAACCCGACAGGTCTTATTTTGCCTATGGATAAGAACAAAACAAAGAGGTTAAATGGCGCCACCAACGGTGAGAAAGTGTGTCAGCCCCCCCCCTCCCTTGTAAAAATGTTTTCGCAGACGAAACATTTTGGAAGTCACTTTTCTTGGCAAATTTCAGAACCCCCCCCCCCCCCCCCTGCAAAAAATCCTGGATCCGCCCCTGGTATCTATAGTCTAAGCCCTATAGACCTTTATCATGGTGCAGCCATCTCGTTTTTCTCCTATTAAAATCAATGTAACCAAACCGAGGCTGGAAGGAAAAATAGTCTGGCACCTTCATTCAATAATTGGAATCACTATTCATAATTGCTAATGCATACAGGAATCAAGACAAAGATGGTGACAGCATGATAAAGGTCTATAGCTCGAACCCTAAAATGTATTCCCAACCATGCAGGCACAGGGCTACACTCGGGTACAGGGTTGGGGCCACATTTAGGTATCGGCCTACCGTATCTAAAATCCCAAATAGGCCTATTTGAATTGAGCACGGAAGAAATTGGACGTTTGGAACAAGTGCCGGCTTAGTGCCAACATTTCGACAGGCTTTGCCGATCTCCGGCAAAAGACTACAAACATCGAACTACTGCTCAGCAGGCCTAATTAAATTCACCATGGCCTGGTGTCGAATTGTGCCGATTGGAGAAGAATGCGCCCCTTCTTCGCTAAATTAATTTCCTGGTCGGCCATCTTGAACATTAAAAATCTTGAATACAAATTCGACGTTTTCAGCGGGCATCAGGCCTACTTATTTCACTTGTAAGTCGCTAAAACAGAGTTAAAGCTTTTAAAGCTCTGTTTGTGTGTATTTCTTTTGCTATTGTCAACAGCATTCTTTCATTATCATTGCGAGTTTCCTTGCTGATTAACAAGACTGTGCCCAGTTGCGAGTTGTTGCAACATTCATATTGAATGCTGCCGAGACTGGCTTTTGTAATTTGCACGCGAGTGGACAGAAGGTGGATCATTTGTCATTTGCCAAACAAGCCAAGACATTCTGAATTCTGTGTATACAACAATAATGTTACATCCAGAGACAGGTCGAAGGAATGAATTTCCTGTCCGTATACAGGCATTTTCGGGTGCTGCACTTTCTATACAATCTTCGCTGTACTTTGATACTGTGGTTCTAACGCTCGGCCAAACAACTATCACAACACGCCGCTGTGACAGTCTAAATTACGGTCCGCTGTTTGCCACCTGAGACAATCGCAACTTTCTTGTTTCCAGGTGAGAATTCCCGAGGGCTCAAGTTGCTTGTTTTTCTCTCGATGTAGGACAATCCTGCCAAGCTTGCTCTTTGGGAGGCGGGGAGATCAGTGGCTCGCGCCCCGCGGGCCCTCCTGAGTGGCCGCGGATTATGAAATTCTTGGCCGTGAAAAATGGGTAAATTTTCTAGATTACTCGGGGAATAAATCAATACGGCGGGCATTCCGTACATTCGGCGTGTACAGCCAAATCGATAGCGCGGCCGCAAAACAAAACAGGGAGACAACGAAAACACCACCAGGAAAAATCAGCAACACGCCTTGTCCATTTCAATCGGGGGCAATTCTAGGGGTTGGTGTCAAATGAATATCCGACCATGAATATCCGACTCTCCCAATAATCGATTCATCGATCACTTAAGACATGTGCAATAGGCCTACTACAATATTTCATGGTGACATAATTTCACGCTACACCAGCCTCCTCGGGTAACGGTCTATACCCAGTGGTAAAACACGGTGAAAAACCCAATAATCCCGGCGAATTATTGGAGCTTTGCACAAAGAAGTTTGTACCCGGTGCCAATCCCCTCGTGCCGGTGTAGCATGAATTTCAGTCGCCACGAAATACGGCCTCATTGGTAGTACTGCACATGCCTAAGTGAAGATAGTGGCCGGTCATGTGAGAGGGTTTAACCAGTAATAGGGAAAAGGATTCCGATTTTCATATATGAGTCTGATTTTCATATGACACCGGCTTGTGTATGCTCCACGTCACTCCCCCCCCCCCCCCTGGCGGCATTTGAGGCGTCATAAAAAGCAAAAGGAAATAGTGTTTTTGCGACGGTTTTAAGACGGTTCAGACTTTGTTTGCCCTCCCTGGCACAAAAAGCTGGATACGCTACTGAACATGACTCATGCAAAACTTTGAAATATGCTTCCTCTATAAGGCGAACAAAAAAAACCCGTGGATCTAAGCAGACACACTTTAAGTTATGTTTTAAAACTTCTGCTTATCAGAACAAAAGGAGCATAAAAAACTCAAAACACGTGCATGAACAAAAGGGCGGAGATCTTTTAGGCTATACCTTGATTTCCCAGTGAGGTTTATAATTTAAGTATTATCAATAACTTGGAGCAAATTCTATCAAGGAAAATTGGTTAACCAGTGGCTGACTCATGACGTATACTTTACACCTGCGTAATAACAACGAATTGCGAAAGATAGCTTGTCGAACTATGAAGGGTTTTCGAAAAGTTTTGATCGTCCTCGACCGGCTTCGGCTTCGGCTTTGCCTGAGGATTTAGGAGATATTAGACCCCAACTTTAGGAACTGCAGCAAAATTTTGGTGCATGTTCTGCTTCAGGAACATTCATTCGTTGACTATGAAAGCAAAAATTAGAATATTTCTATTTGGTTTGCTTCTCGGGTTTTCGGAGACGAAGTCGAAGCCGAGAACGAAGCAAAGGTTTAGAAAAAGCCCGATGATGTCACTGCCACTCACTGGTCCCCACTTCGTGTCTTGTCACAGTTTAGGACAAGCAATGTTACTATTGATAACCAGCGTGGTCATGTCTATATCTATAGGCTGATTCCAAATGGTCACTAGTAGTAGTAGACGTGGTCGATTAGCTTGCGTTCAGGCAAATTTAGTCACAATCGTCGACTAAAGTTAGCCAAAGGATATAAAAAAATACTATTTATTAAAGAAAAAACGCCTTTCTGTTCTGCTGACATTTAAAAGTGGAAAATCACCTGTCTATTAAAGTTTTTTGGGTTGTAGGCTTGGCCCTTACAGGTTATGGAGTAATAGACAAAAGCCACAACGCGCAATTTCGCCAACGCACATAAATTTCACAAACAGCCCTCCTCGCTCATTCATCAGAAAACCCGTTAATAATCTTTGTGTAAACATTATACGGGCGCACATACATGATTAAGCGAATTATGGCTTGGTTTTTATAAACAAAAGACACGCGGAACCAAGTGACGGGGCCTGTCAGTTGAGCGGGAACACCAGGCGGGGGCTGACGGGAGGCCCGCACACGGGTTCGGGCCTTGGCGGCTGGTATGGTGGGATTGAGCGTAAGCCTGGAGACCAACCACTTAACCTGAGTGAATTTCATTTTTTATAATATTTACGCCAGCCTGAAATGGAAACGGGAGTGCCACCGGTCGGAACTGTCTCTTTGTTTTATGAAAATAATTTCTGAAGAGATCCTAAAGTAGTGTTGATGTCGGTGGCAATTACAAGGAGTACTGTCATAAATTATCTGGAAGGGTTTTGCCGAAATGCATGCGGCAACATTATTTGGATTTGCTTGGCTCGGGGCGCGCATGGCCATAGAATTGCAGTCACTTTGATCATTAGGCCTAGATATGTACACGGAGTATATAGGAGGACTAAGTTTCACTTCCCAACCCTCGCTCTCCCCAATGTCATTAGGCGCAGACACGAAGAATAAACGCCCAAATGTGTTTACGTGAAAAAATGATGGATTGTTGCTGAATAATTGGTTGATTTTTATCGTGCCACGAACTAGAATTTGGACAATACACTTAGGGGGCCTACTGAGCCGAGTGACAAATGCAAGTTGATTTCGTTTATTTATTTATTATTTATTTGAATATTTCACAGACATAAAATACATTATATAGGCCTACACACATAAAACATTAAAAGAAATTGAACAGACATAAGAATTACTCAATCCGTTGTTTATGAACCTGTATTATACAATTATTTTGCAAATATGAAACTGAAACGCTTCAAGTTCTGTGTTATTTTGGTCAAAAAGTCATGCAGAAAGTTTCCGAGCGTATCCATAAAACTTTGCTGGAAATGCAAAATGGCCTATGAAGTCTATAAACAGTGTTAACACGTTTATATTTAACTGTCGTTTTTCAAAAATACTTTTCTATTGTTAGGTTACTCGTGGTTTTGCATACATGTCTTATTTGGGGCCAAATTTGAGGCTACATTGCCTGATATCGATTTTTAGCCAAGACTTTTCATTTTTACGGAAAAGTAGCCACATTTTGATCTGATATCTTTAAAAAGGCAAAAATGAAAATCAACAGTTAAATATGAACGTGTTTGTTGTAGTCGAGTACTTTTTGATATACGAAGAGTATACAGACAAACGTACAATTAAGCCTATTAGTGCTTTTAACACTACAACATGATGATAAACCGTGGGTTATTTTCCTAATAGGCATAATGCACATGGCATAATACTAATAGTGTAGGGAAAAATTGTTGTAAAAACGTACCGGTATCTGTCAAAAAACACCGTTGCTTAAACGCTTTGGTAATTGCCAAAAATTAAATCTGTTAGTTTCCATCGGAAAGCTTACCGGTACACTGCAAAAATTGTGGTGTTAATCTAACACCAGGTGGTGTTAATCTAACACCAGGTGGTGTTAATTTAACACCAGGTGGTGTTAATCTAACACCAGGTGGTGTTAATCTAACACCAGGTGGTGTTAATTTAACACCACAGATTTTGCAGTGTACTGTTTATAAATATTGTACCGGTACCGGTACCAATCTTGAGAAATATTTCCGTCTGAAATGCTGTCAGTTTCGAGAAAATTGTATCAGAGGACTTCCCAAAGCGATGTGGCTTATTTCCATTTCAACAATCGAAATACGCACACATGGACGTGAATAAACTCGCTCTTGAAACAGAACGGTGTGTCTGTTTTGTTATATTCTCGCGACTTGGATGATGAATTGAGCTCAAATTTCTACAGGTTTGTTATTTCATGTATATGGCGAATCACACCAAATATGAACACGGCCTGTTACTGTGTCGTCAGCACTACCTAAGCTATATCATACATTGAATATGGGGGAAAATAAATCCGTTGAAGTATTTAGTGCCATAGTTTTCAATGAGATAATTGAATACCGGGCCATGCAAGGATGGCCACTTGCAATTTTCGAGGCAGATTCCGTTAGTTTCAAATATATCCGCCCTTTTGATGCGGACTCCGAAAGTACTTGGGTAATGTAGACCTCAGTATAGACCTTATGCGTAGTTGCCATCTTTGAGGCTCATATTTTTGTTACCAAAATTAGGCATGGGTTAACCTTTTTGCTTACATTGTTACAGATGGCCGCTATACGCATAAGATCTATACGTAAACTGTCCTTCATTTTCTTGGCGGTAACCGACAGAGAATGTTAACATAGCGTTGAAGTTTTGCCAACAATATTTCCACATCAAACAGTTATTCCGTGAACAATTATTGATTGGAAAATTTGACTCAGGATGAATTAAATCGTGAAGGTCAATTTTCTGTATCTGTTTCAGAATTACCATTGAGATTCTGCGACCACACAGTAATCTTCAGTATCCATTCCCGATTTGCAGGCATGCAGGCATACCCCCTCCTGTCAGACTTTCAACATCTGCCAACCAGTCCTGCGGTAGGTACACCGCCTGATTGTTTCCCACATTTTCACCAAACATTCTTCATAAAAAGGTGGCATGTTTTTGACAGCTTTGGCGTTGAAAAGATTGGCATTGACGCACGGTGACCTGACGTCTTTGTGTTACACAACAGGTACACTATCCTTATAAAACTAGACAACAAATTACGGGGCCAGACTCTAGATCGCGAAGGGGTTGGGCTTGGGTTGGACGCAATTGTGTTTAGATTGACGCGCCATGTTTTTCTTATTATTGGCTATTCGTGTTGCTACAACCTTGCTATGTGATCTGGAGGAAACTGTCTTTAAAGTGGTCCGCAAAAACGACCCGAGGTGGCGCGCTGTGGAGGCAAGCTCAGCCGTGTGATTGTTTGGCATTCCAGGTGTGCTTTCTGGAGATTGCCGGTGCAGGTGCAAGGTCAGTCAGGTGTCTTATGAAAACCCGACTCTTAACCAATGATGCATTGAATTTTGCAACAAATTTGTGCTTTTGTAATGAAGGCAAGTAGTTTTTGCAATGGCATAACCCTAAAATCATCCTAACCCAAACCTATATTCTAAGCCATAGCACTAGCCATATTTCTCACCCAAAACATGTCCTTATAACATATGTTTCTGATTGTTTTAGTGTAGGCATGCAACATTTGCTTTTGCTGTAATTTTCAAAAATGAATGGATTTGGGGGGGTTAGTATTTTATACAAATACTTGACGTCATGCATAGCCTATATACTGGGAAAACAGAGAAAACGGAGGAAGAAAAATGCTGTTCTTTTAGTCTGGTTCTCTGACCCTACTTCAGACAAACCGGAGCAATTTATAGACGTCAGTGAATTATCAGGTTGGGGAACTAGACTATTTGCAACGATTGTCGGCCGACAATCGCTGGAAATTGATACAAAAATTCCACCTTTCTTGAAAATGACACCAGGCGCCACGATTTCACTGGATGCTTGAGACTATGATTATTTACTTACAGTAAGGTATTTCATGTAATAATTCGGTAGTTTGGTTTTTTAATGTTTGCAAATGTTGTATGTACATGTAGTCTGATTTTAACGCGACCCTGGAATTTCATCTGCAATCTGGAGTTGCTCTTTATGGTCTATTATATACTCTAAACATGGATTGGTTGAAAACAACCAATATAATTGGTAGGATTGGTAGATATGTGTCCAACCAATCCCATTGGTTGAACACATCAACCAAAAATTGGTCGGTTTAATCAATAGGGTATTTTAATTCTTTCTGGTAATGAAACCAAGGATTCCTCAAAAGTGCCCTCGGCACTATAGCTCGAAAGCCTGAAGAAACCTGTAGAGAGAAGACAATGAGAAGAAGTTACAGTTTTAGAGGTGGGAGAAAAATCCCAGAAGAATATTCTGGGGGAAACCCACGGAATCAGGTAGGGACTGAAAACCCACCCAATCCACATGTGGACCAGGGCAGGAATCGAACCCGGGCCACAGCGGTGAAAGGCGGGGACAGTAACCACTGCGCCAACCTGTCTCCCCCAGTATATTGGTTATTTCAACCAATCCGTTAGGGAGGGGGCGGGGGTGCCGAGAGAAAAAGGGAGAACAATTGCAGATGCTTCAATGGATTTGTATTTAGGTCAAAGAACTTTAGATTTTAGGTTGGATTAGAGCAAGTAATATATAATTATGAGATTATGTTGAAAAAAATGCTATTTTACAAACGATGGAGCCGCTATGCCCGTTCTTCCATTATGAGTCCGGTTAAATTTGTCGGATCACATTTCGTCTGTTGTAGCTGCCTTTTGTCCTCTGTCTTTCCGAACGTCAATCCAGAGACATTTGTGAAATGAATCGTATACTTCCATTTAGTTGATTCGTTCAGTATTTGAAAAAAGTTTGTGGTCCGGGGCGGGAGGGGTAGAATTGCACATTTTGTTGAAAAAGGTGACCCCATGATATCTTGGCCTCGGAATTATTGTGACGAGGAGGTAAGTACCAGTTGTGAAGCGGTGCTGCTTTTAATTACTAAAAAAAATGGCTAAATGTCGCCAGGGAGGGGGTGGGCAATGTGCCACTCCCCCCACTAGATACGTCACTGATTTACCATTACGGATTTACCATTACTGGGAAAAATTACCCCGTGCACTTTGTTTCAAATACTGTGTTTATCGAAATGGCCAACTGGGTTCTAAACCTTTTTGAGAAATCAGTAAAACTCACTCACTTTCCCTCACGGGTATTTCTATTAAAAAGAAAAACCTGGACGATTTTGGGACTTTACTGTCTACACACACGTAAGTGTGTAAACGTCTGCAATCGGGGACTTCCTATTGTCCTCCTATTGTTCATACTTTAACTTTTTGGCAAGGACCCTCATTGGTCTTTTCAAACGGGGACCTTTTTCAATCGGGACCCTATTGTCCTCTATTGTTGAAGGGCCCATATTGAATGCAAAACTGACAAACTCACACAGTCGTACTTTCTCAATACGTGCGAGGACAATGCTTTGTGTTTCCTATTGTACAGGTTCTGTATATATCTCCGAGGACAAGAGGAGAAAGGAAATACAAAGAAACCTTTCAGTCCTCGCACGTCAAGTCTTTTGTTGAAATCGGTCCTCGCACGTAGAAGTACGTGCTTAGTCTATGGGGTTGTGTTATATTAAAAAGGAACATGCAGTCGTACTTTCCCAATTCTTCCGAGAACAATGCTTTGTGTTTCCTATTGTTCCTTTAATATAACCCGACCCCATAGACTAAGCACATATTTTTACGTCCGAGGTCCGATTTCAACAAAAGACCGACTTGCGAGGACAAGAAAAGTTCCTTTGTATTTTCATTCTCCTCTTGTCCTCAAACGTAACATGTACACGCACACACAAGTGTGTAAACGCCTGCAATCGAGGACGGCCAACTGTCCTCCTATTGTTCATACTTTAACTTTTTGGCAATGACCCTCATTGGTCTTGTACACGATTTTCAAACGGGGGCCTTTCTCAATTGGGGACCCTATTGTCCTTTATTGTTAAAGGTCCCCTAATGAATGCAAAAACAAACTCACATACATCCTGTCGTGTTTTACTATTCTACTGAGGACTTGAGTTGTTTCCTTCCATTGTTCCCTTCGTTTGTACTTTAACTTTTTCTCAACATGCCCCATAAGGTTTGTACATGACTTCTATACCGAGGACTTGGGCTCAGGTCCTAACTTGTATTGTAATCACTAATCCCCCATTGTCCCAAGTCCTGAATAACCTGCAGTACATAAAGGCTGGTTCATGCTTCACGCGAATGCGAAGCGAATTTATGACGTCATTAACGTGAAATTTCGCGCTGGCGAATTCGCAAAGATTGAACAAATTGTTGTGCGTCCCAATCTTTATCTTATTCTATCGTAGGGTGTGGCAATGCAACAGTTTATTTGTTTTTTCATTTGATAAAAGAAACCAATCAAATACTGAGACCCATCGGCCAAAATGAAAATATTCTATATTCTTTTCTCTGTGCACAACCTCGCTTGCTGCTGTGGGGTTTGTTCCGCACGTACTTCCGAAAACATTTGACAGCATGACCCAATAAAAAAGAAGCCCGTCTAAATATGATCCATTTCATTTATTTTTCTTGTCTCTTCGGTTCTCTCTTGACATGGTTGGCGGCCAATTGAAGAGGACAGACGGCCTGTTGCGATAACACTCACCACTGATCCTGCCATCCCTCCGAAAAGTCCTTTACGATCAAGAACCTCGTTATCTACGATTGTCAGTAATTTCATTTTAGCGCTGGCGGGGTGTCAAACCCGTCCCAGCAGCAATAAAAGCGGTTACACTAAACACTCAACTGTTAATATAATATACTCTTCCTTGTAGGGAAGAGCGAGGGATGTGGACTTCGGAGCTTTAACCCTCAGGGAGTGGAGGGCAGCCCGCACGGGGACTGGGCGCGAGGAGTCGTCCACCGCCTGCCCGGGCTCATCCCGGACGGTGTGGGTGTCTCCGCGGGAAGAGACCGCGGGTGGAAAACAATTTAACGAGAGGGCTGGCGGGCCATTTTAGACGGAGTGACAGCGCCGTGGAGTGGGCCCGCTGGTGAAATGGAATGATGCTAATTCGTCACTATTACCTTTTGCCACCACTAGGCCCCAGGGCTGTCCGCTACGCTTAGGAAGAAACAGCATCATTCTGTCATCTTAGGTGCACCGTCCCACTTCTCAACTGGCTGTGTAAAGAGGTTTGTTCTGGGCTGAATTAATAAACGGTGTCGTTTACCCATTGCAGCATGTCGTTTTTTTCCCCGCGCTTCTTCACTTCCAAGAATAACACAAAGCTTGGCTGTCACTTGTACTGCAGGTTGTGATGATCGATGTCATCATGATGTACAATATGGTATGACAAAACTTTTCAGCACTTCTTTTGTATGTACAATACAAATATATGAATATAGTTTGTGTTGAGTTAGATTGTTTGAAAAAAATATGCTCAGTAGTGTCCGTCCTTAAGCTTAAGTGCGCAAATGTTTGCAGTGCTTGTCCATGGTAAAACCCCTATTATGGTCAATAGGGCCTTGTGTTTTTCAGTCTGGATTTTTTCAACAAACTTTCTGTTGTAAGCGTACACTTTTGAATAATTCGTTCGTACATTTTCTCAGCTTGATCGAATATTGTAAGTTGTTCATGACTATAGGCTATAATCTTAGGAAATCTCAATCGATTGAGTAATCAAATGAGTGTTAAATAAAGCTACTGGCATGGCTTTGGAGGTATCTTTGCTCTTTTTGTCATAAGGATGTAAATACCGGCAATCGCGGATCTCCTGTTGTCCCTCTTTTGTTTGTACTTTAACTTTTTTGGAAGGCCTCCCATATGTTTTGTACACGATTTTCAATCGTGGACCTTGACACAATCGTGGACCCTGACACAATCGTGGACCCTATTGTCCTCTTTGTTAAAGGTCCACGGTTTGAATAGCTATGCAAACTCACACACACACAAGTGTGTAAATACCGGCAATCGCGGATCTCCTGTTGTCCCTCTTTTGTTTGTACTTCAACTTTTTCGGAAGGCCTCCCCTATGTTTTGTACACGAATTTTAATCGTGGTTGTTCGGTCAATCGTGAACCCTTTGTCTACGCCCTAACTCTTTTGTCCCTAGTCCACGATTGCCGGTACGGTACTCATCCTCACATATACACACACACCCATGCGTTTTCCTATAATACTGAGGGCCATGAATGGAACCCTTCTTTTGTTCCCTTTGTTTGTACCATAGGGCTAAGGTTTGTACACGAAATTCTCCCGAGGACTCGGCCCAAGTCCTCGGTGTCATTGTTATCCCTAATCCCCCATTGTCCCAAGTCCTCTCTCGTATAGCCTAACCCACTCACAAGTATACACACCCATACTTATGGGGAAGACCTTTATTTATTTATTTATTTATTTATTTATTTATTTATATATTTCTGATCTTTTATCAGGGTAGCCCGTTCACATAGATGTGGTCTTCCACTGGGCCCTGGACATAGAATTACAAAGAAGATAAGAAATAAAACAAAACTAGTAATTTAAAAGGATTAAAAGTGTATAAAAAAGTCTAAACATATAGAAAATAAGATCAAATGAAATTATAACCAAATAATCATTAAATAAAAAGAGACCTAAACGGGTATAAACAAAATAAATGTGTATATGAAAAAGACAATAGAGAAAAGTGCTGATTAAGAAGTTAAATTTAAGGATAAAATCACAAAAAGTCCTACTTGCATATACATAAACGAAGAAAAACGAAACAAAAAATGAAAATTATAAGAACAGTAAAAAAGGGTACACTTAACATGCTAAAAGGTGTAAATGATAAAGACAGTAAAAAAAGAGGTACACTTCACATGCTAAAAAGGTGTAAGTGATAAAGACAATAAAAATGAGTACACTTAACATGCTAAAATTATGCACCTTCTTTTGTTTTCCTTTGTTCCTATTGAAATCCGTAACGCTATGGAGTTTCTCCTCTGGGGAAGATGGATTTCTAAAGATTCCGCTGTGGGGCTGATTGTTCTATTGTGTTTTTTGAGGACTGATACTGAGGACCATGAATGGAACCCTTCTTTTGTTCCCTTTGTTTGTACTTTAACTTTTTCCGAACAGCTCCCATAGGGCTAAGGTTTGTACACGAAATTCTCCCGAGGACTCGGCCCAAGTCCTCGGTGTCATTGTTATCCCTAATCCCCCATTGTCCCAAGTCCTCTCTCGTATAGCCTAACCCACTCACAAGTATACACACCCATACTTATGGGGAAGACCTTTATTTATTTATTTATTTATATATTTCTGATCTTTTATCAGGGTAGCCCGTTCACATAGATGTGGTCTTCCACGGGGCCCTGGACATAGAATTACAAAGAAGATAAGAAATAAAACAAAACTAGTAATTTAAAAGGATTAAAAGTGTATACAAAAGTCTAAACATATAGAAAATAAGATCAAATGAAATTATAACCAAATAATCATTAAATAAAAAGAGACCTAAACGGGTATAAACAAAATAAATGTGTATATGAAAAAGACAATAGAGAAAAGTGCTGATTAAGAAGTTAAATTTAAGGATAAAATCACAAAAAGTCCTACTTGCATATACATAAACGAAGAAAAACGAAACAAAAAATGAAAATTATAAGAACAGTAAAAAAGGGTACACTTAACATGCTAAAAGGTGTAAATGATAAAGACAGTAAAAAAAGAGGTACACTTCACATGCTAAAAAGGTGTAAGTGATAAAGACAATAAAAATGAGTACACTTAACATGCTAAAATTTATGCACCTTCTTTTGTTTTCCTTTGTTCCTATTGAAATCCGTAACGCTATGGAGTTTCTCCTCTGGGGAAGATGGATTTCTAAAGATTCCGCTGTGGGGCTGATTGTTCTATTGTGTTTTCTGCCCCACAGGAATACGTGTACATGAACACGCAAACGTATATCCACCGTCGAACGCGGACGTCCTATATTGTTCCCTCTTTTGTTTGTACTCTATAACTTTTTCGGAAGGCTCCCGTAGGTTTTGTACACGATCTCAATCGCGGACGTTCGCTGGGAATCGCGGACGATATTGTTCTCTTTTGTTCTCAGGAATTTTTCGTCCGTGGTTTGAATACCCCAACACGTTCATGTTTTCCTATACTACTGACGACAAGGCTTTGTGTTTCCTATTGTTCCTTTACTTAAAAAAACTCCCATAGACTAAAAGCACGTATTCATACGTCCGAGGACCGATTTTAACAAAAGACTGACTCCCGAGGATAAGAAAGATTCTTTTGTATTTTCTTTCGCCTCTTGTTCTCGAACGTAATACAGTGTACCCACACGGGGTACCTCTATTGTAGACTTTACTTTCCTTCTATTATTCTCCTTTGTCCCTATTGAAATCTCAGACTCCATAGCGCTTTTTTGTGGGGTATCTAGATTTCAAAAGACTACCTCGTGTGGTATACAATTGTCCCTATTGTTACCCTTTCTTCTCGATACCCCGTAAGGAGTCTAATGTAAAAGCACAGGAAGGCACAACCTCAAGAAATTGTAGTCATCAGATTAGGCTTATCCCGTTTATCACATGTGCACATCTATTCAAACTTCAAACTGAATAACAAACTTTTTAAGACAATAATTAGAGGCTAATGAGTGCTCTATTGAAAGTGAGATTTGAGGATTTGAGAATCAACCGGTTCAACCCAAAATATTATTTGTGTTGAAGTTTGAAGCTTCCATTTTTCTTTTCTGCATGTTTTCTTTTCTTCACTGTTTGCCATCGCCGCATTTCTTTCTCTTACAATACTTTCCCCCATTCTTCGAAAGGGCGAAAGATTATTGAACAAAGAATGTAATACCGCATGTTACATTGAACAGGCAGCGATGATGGACACGGGGAAGGGGAAGCGATTCTCCAGAAATGATTCACCATCATTTACATTTTGGTCTCTTTCAATAAATTCAGGCTTAGGCCCCATCCGAACAACGAAGCTTATAGCAAAGAACACGAAGGAATACTATGTTCCCATCAACCCGCACAGATCACATCAAATCATTTGACTGGTAGAACACAGATTTACAGAACGTTACCCACACTAATGACAACTGGTGTATAATCTCTTGTCCCCCTTAAAAAAGGAAATCTGTCTGTTTCCCCCGTCGGGGACACAAAGGACACAAGGCGAGAAATATTCTCCAAAATGGTACTTCTTTAAACTTACTTGTTACAGATTTACTCGCGAACGAGGGGTTTACGGAGGTGAACAAAAAACGGAAAGCCGGGCTTATATCCCCGATGTCTTGCGGGGATGGATTTGGTTGAGTCCCGAAAGTCTCCGAATTAATATTTGCAACGGGACAGCAAAGAGGATTCAGAGATTGAAATAGCGGGCGATTATATTCTTACGGTTGGGACTATGATTTGGTGTTGTCCGGCGAGCCGAGTCACGTCTAGGCCTGCTCGTCCCAATTTAGACAGCTTTGCCCTTTTCCCGCGATTGTCTTTCTCATCACAAGTCAGTCTTCTTCAGTAAAAAAAAAATTCAAATCGGATTCCGAGGGCTCTTTCGGAGGCAATGCTACGGGTACGAGCCCCGGGGCGGCGTGGGATATGGAGCAGCTACTAGTACTATAAAGGTGTAATCCTTGACAAGACATTATAACCGGAGCACAATAGCAGGTAAAGTGACCACCAGAATAGATAGACCTTCAGACTGGTTCATCCACTAATCAACTTGCCTTCAAGTGTTTGGGTTTTGGGAGAAAACCAATAGAAGAATTTCACATTAGCCCCTTCTGCGCACTTCCGGGTTGAAAGCGAGAATGTCAGTGGCAAACCAAAACAACGCTCAGCATATTCAGTATATTTTCATGCATGAATGAGTAAAGCAAACCTATTCTTTGTATCTTGCAATGGAGACAATCATGGCCAACCAAATAAATCAAAAATTGCCCAACTAAATTTCAACTCGGCTGGGAAAACTAATCATTTGCAGCTGTATGTAATTTATGGTCTTTTGTTGCACCGATAACTCTAGCCGCCGAAGTGTCTCGATTACAAAAATCCCATATTGGAATATTCATTATTAAATGCGCAAAAAGTGGGTAGTCTATTGAAGATTTATCCTCTATTTAGATCTGGACCCAGGAAAACCGTAACGGTGGTAGGGCTGGCAACCTGTTCTATTCCATTACCTGGAGTGGCTTTTAATAGCCTTTGTATTGGGCGACTTCCCTAAAAACAAACAAAAGACAAACAAACAAACAAACAAACAAACAAAAAACCCGAACTGATATACTTCGGTTGTTTTAAATTCACTTGTCGTCGGCCAGGTGCGAAGCCAACATTTTCTTCACGGGATGATATTGTTTTGGTTTGTGTTATTGTTTTGTTGTTGTTGTATTTTTTTTTGGGGGGGGAGGGTTGGGGAATTTCTTCTTTGAATTTTTTTTTTCTTCTTTCCCAATCTTTTTGACCATAGGTGTAAATCCCGGAGGATGGAGAGGTTGTTGGCCTATCCCATTTTAAGTTGGCTGAGGATAGTCACTACAAGATACCCCTCCCGAATTTCAAATACCGTGACAAAATACAAAATCATTAATCATTTCTGTAAATTAATTACCTTTGATTACATGTCCATGCAGGCATCCCTTCCCCTCCCAGGGTCACCTTTTGTGTGCTGATTTAAACGTAGTCTATACAACGTTTGCTTTTGCGGTCTTTTTCAGAAATGAATGGATTTGGGGGTTAGTATTTTATAGCAAATACTGTAACACTGACCTGTTTAAAGTTTTGTGGGCATGACGCTGGGGAAAAAAAAGGACAAATAATGCTGTTCTTGTAGTCTGGTTCCTTGATCTTAATTCAGACAAAACAAAGTAATTTATAGACGTCAAATTATCAGGTCGGGGAACTAGACTAGCTGCCTTACACCCGTTCACGGATGTTAGGCTGTGTCCATAATGGGCGTCTAGAGCTACAGCTACTGTAATGGACGAACACCTATAGACAATAGCCCTAGACAAGCGATTCGGACGCAGTTCGGTCGATTCACAACTCGGTGCGCCGCAAGCGGCAACCGGGGAGAGGCCAAATTACGCAGTGCATCATGGGAAAAATTTGACATCGCAAAACCGGAAGTGGGTATCGCCAATGCATCGACCATACTTCTTACACCCCTTCTCCGCTAAATCTATCAACTCCTCTCTCTTCTTTCCCGCACAAGGTATTCCCCGATTAGTCAAAAAATGCTTTAACTCATCCACTCGCATTCGCGCGAAATCGATACTGCTGTACTGTCCACCATCATATCGTCACAGTTTTCACGAACAGACGAATTTTGCCTTTCCGCACTAAACTAAAGTTACAAGAAAATCGGGTTTTAAGCTGCTCACTTTTTAAATTGAAGATATTACCTGCGTTCATACCACATGTTGATTCAGTGTTGACACTATGTTAAAGTTCAGTTCTCGGTCTTTCACAAGTAATTGGCAGCTAAGCGATATAAGTCAATTAATTACAGAGTTATTAATTGATTAATAAGTTTGTCTGTTCGTGAAAACTCAGAAGCGAGAAATGGCCCGTTTTGCCCGACAGAGTGTCAATTGTCTCTTCGTGAAAACCCAAAATCCATTTTCTGGCAATTTTGCCCTTCACAGCCCCATTGTATTAACACGGAGTTCAAATTCGTCTCTTCGTGAAAACCTAAAATCCATTTTCTGGCAATTTTGCCCTTAACAGCCATACTGTATTAACACGGAGTTCAAATTCGTCTCTTCGTGAAAACCTAAAATCCATTTTCTGGCAATTTTGCCCTTCACAGCCCTATTGTATTAACACGGAGTTCCGAATTGGCTCTTCGTGAAAACCCAAAATCCATTTTCTGGCAATTTTGCCCCTCTCGGCTATATAAACGCTATGGCTGAGAAGGGCAAAATTGCCAGAAAATGGATTTTGGGTTTTCACGAAGAGCCAATTCGGAACTCCGTGTTAATACAATAGGGCTGTGAAGGGCAAAATTGCCAGAAAATGGATTTTAGGTTTTCACGAAGAGACGAATTTGAACTCCGTGTTAAAGCAGTATGGCTGTTAAGGGCAAAATTGCCAGAAAATGGATTTTGGGTTTTCACGAAGAGACGAATTTGAACTCCGTGTTAATACATTGGGGCTGTGAAGGGCAAAATTGCCAGAAAATGGATTTTGGGTTTTCACGAAGAGACAATTGACACTCTGTCGGGCAAAACGGGCCATTTCTCGCTTCTGAGTTTTCACGAACAGACAAATTTATTAATCAATTAATAACTCTGTAATTAATTGACTTATCGCTTAGCTGCCAATTACTTGTGAAAGACCGAGAACTGAACTTTAACATAGTGTCAACACTGAATCAACATGTGGTATGAACGCAGGTACTATCTTCAATTTAAAAAGTGAGCAGCTTAAAACCTGATTTTCTTGTAACTTTAGTTTAGTGCGGAGAGGCAAAATTCGTCTGTTCGTGAAAACTGTGACGATATGCAACGCGATAGAAGCGATGTCGACCCCGAAAGTGTGAAATTGGCTATTCCCGGCTTGCCGCTGGCGGCGCACTGGGTTGTGAATCGACCAAACAAAATCAGTTATTTTCCAACGATGGTCGGCCGACCATCGCTGGAAATGGATACAAAAAAATTAACTTATCTTAAAAATGACAACACACCTTGGCAGGTGCCATGATTTCACAGGATGCTTGAGACTATTATCTACTTCAAGTAAGGTATTTCATAATATTTCAGTAGTTTTTTGTTAATGTTTGCAGATGTTGTATATTAATCTTTGGATCCTCCTAACCATGGACTCGGATTCACGAAACTGTTTTTTTTTACTCTCACGACCACAAGAGGATACATCTCTCAACCCACGCCTCCCCAATACGCTTCTGTACAGCAAAGCAATAAATTTAAACTCCAGAAAAAAATGTGTTGGGGATAAAGTGCTCTGTGTTACTCTTAATGAAAATCACGGGTGGTCGGGAAAGATCACACCAATCCCGCGCGACATGACAGCTAACCACCTTCCTATCCAAATCACAAGCTTGATGCCGAGACCTACTTTTGACATTCTGACGCTTTTCGACGACTGTTTGCTGCGGTTGCTTGACACACTTGGGAGTTAAACCCGACCCCGCGTGTATTTTTTGTGAAAATAGCCGAAGGAACAAAAAATGGATACACTTGACACTGTATAGTCGTAGTAGAAAAAAGAAGGATTCAAGAACAAGCGGTTCTTTATTTTATAGGGATAATGTAGGGGGAAAAATATAAAAGGGAAGTGGTGGAATATTTTGAAAATGGTTCCTTTTCTGATTGGGTTTTAGTACAATACCTTTGGGGTTTTCCTTTGGATGGGGATACTTTATAGCAAAGGTCATTACGTTTCCAACATATCGAAAAGAGTAATAAATGATTAGGCAACGTTTATTATTTTGGGCTGATAGTTTAGGTGTAATCAACATGCACCACAACTATTCAAGGACCAACAAGCAGTAAAGTTCGATATCGGGGGTGCAGCAATTAGGGGATATTTCAGGAAGAAAATACAACGTGTTCAGAACAATTTTCGGGGGAGGGGGGTCCGGTGAGGGGGGCGTTGTCGCGTTAGTGTTTTTTCCAATTGTTGAAGTTGGGGAATAGCTTTAATGCTTTTTTTTTTAGTTGATGGGTAATAGGTTGACTCAGAGAAGGATAATACGCACGCATGGAGATCAAACAGCACTTGAAAATTGTCATGGATCAAACCGAGCACGCTACATCGATTTCCCTGCATTATCAAAATTGTATAGTTTTGCAATAATGTTATCGTCGTAAAATATAATGCAAAGCACAAATTGCACGTCTTTTAAAAATGAAATCAGTAGATGGCGCTACGTGTAACCGACGTGCCTGACTTCATCTCTTTCTCGTTTTAGGCCTACAACCCCTCCATTTGTTCATCAGTGTAAATAGCGAAAGGCGCGAAAATGAGATGCAAATAGTGCGCGATCTTGCACGACGTCAACCTGCTATCAACGTGAAGCTACGGTTGACTGGCGAGAGAAGAGAGAGACAAGAGGAGGGAGAGAACGACCTTTCACGCCCTGTATGCTGCCGCCATGATACCCCTTGTTTGCCCGGCTCCGGTTTCCCACTTGAAGTCCCCTCTCGGAACTCCAAAACCGGACGCCGTACCCACTCACTGGGGCCCTGGGGGAGTAGCACCCCGTACTGACCCCCATTTGCCCGGTTGGTTTGTCCCCAAACATAGGAAATCGTGCCAGTCTCTTGTCTGGAAACCCAATCCCGCGCCACCACTATATTCGACGGTTCGGTTCCTCCTCAAGCATGATTAAGTTTCATCGCATTGTTTGCAGACTGCTGAAAGAAGTTTGGCATTTCGCGGATTTTCTCAGAAGAATCATCGGACTTTTACAGCATCACGGAGAAATTCCACAGAAATGAAATGTCTACAATTGTTTTCTTTGTGTTCATTCCCAGTTGTTTTATAAAAGGATCCTATTCGGTTTGTGTTAAAGATAAGCATATTACAGTTGCAGCTTTTGAAAGTTGAATGGGGTAACCGTTGGTACGTGGTTGCATTGAGGGCAGCTGTCCAAATTGGGAAGTCGATCGAGTAGTCGATCGAATGTGACACCGACACCGGTACGTAATACAACAACCTGTAAAAAGTTGGAGCTCAAATCTACCATCCGAGTCACGAAAAGAGTGAAAAAATCGTTGCGTCAACAGTGATTTTATGCACACTTACAGTTTGTGCTTAATTGGATTTGTCATATCAAAATAAGCCACAGCGTTTTGAATGGTCTTCGGATATAGTTTTCCCGCAGATAACAATATTTCAGACAGAACTACGTCTCGGGAGTACTGGTATCATCTTTGTATAAGACAGTAAGCTTTCATACTGAAACTAATCATCTTTCTATAGGAAAGTTTGTCATGACGTTACATGACATGCATGTGTTATTTGGGCCCAATTGGGACTATTTTGCAGGAAATCGATTTCCGGTCAGGTGTTTTAATTAAATAGACAAAAATAAAATTAAAAGTTAAATGAGTTATGTGCGAACCAGTTACGAAAATCTGATGTGTGTGGAGCGCTGATTTAATATAATGCAGTTCCGCAAGTCTCGCAAGTTCAAAAAAGGCGCCGCCCGCGTTTTTTTCTCCGGTGACCCGCAAACCGTCACGTGATGGAATGTGGCACCCCGACACCTGTCAAGGTGGTAAGTAGATACTTTAATGGCCCGCTGTCATCTGTCAAGAGTCACTACCTAATTTACACCAAACTCCTTGGCCCTCTTCCGCGATTGCCCCACAAGAGCCCGTGCCGGCAGGTAAGAGGGTTTTAATATCCCGCTTGAGCCACCACTCCGGTGTATTGGCCACATGATGTGTGGTAGAGGCTGAGATTTTCAGACACAAGATGGTTATAGGGTTTCTTCCTTTGGTTTTTTTTTTGAAGAGCCTGCCCATCACGGGGCAGTGTGTCGACAGCTCTGTATTTTATTGGATGCTGCTAAGAACCCACTCTCCTTTTCTGTTAAAGCTTTTCCCTAAGTTGATGCTTTAATCATTGGTGCTGGCGTTGCTGCTCGAAATTGCCACAGATAGGGAACTTGAAAATAAATAAGCATAGTAGATGCCAATCATGGGGGAAATTCTGAAGGTGGTGGTGATGAAGGTGGTGATGATGGGGTTGTGATGATTACGGTGATGTGTTGATGGTGATGCTGAGGGTGTTGGTGGTGATGATGGCGGTGATGTGATTGATGATGGTGGTGATAGTGGTGAAGATGGCGATGGTGGTAATGGTGTGGATGGGATAATGATGGTGGTGGTGATAGTGGTGAAGGTAGTCATAGTGGTGATGGTGGTCATAGTGGTGATGGTGGGGATAGTATATGATGATGATGGTGGTAATGTGATGATGGTAATGGTGGTGATATAATGGTGGTGAATACGGGGATGCGACGACAATGGTGATGACGTTTGCGAAAGTTTCCCATTGGATGTTCAGAAAATGTTCGTGGAAGTTGTGGATACGTTGCATGCAATGTTCTCGTATAGGCCTATGTGAAACTCACGATTGATCTAAAGAAAAGGAAGGGAGTCTCTACAAAGCCATGCACATGTTTCCTCAGCCAGCAAACAGTCCGCAAAGAAGCAGCTAGGACGGTCTAACAACGCAGTTGCTCTTCGGTTGTTCTTTTTATCTCAAGGTTTGATAAATAATTTCTGTATCTTTTGATTTCTTAATATTGCAACTCCATCTGTGAAATTAGTCGTGTCTCTTCTGTAAAGAACTTCTCGGATGTGTCCGATAAAAGCACCGAGCCTTTACTCAGAACACCTTGTGAATAGTCTTTTATTATCTAACACCCCAATTGGGTGTGTACAGGTTATCCATTATACGTCTAAGGACTTGAGACAATAGAGGATTAGTGATAATAATACAACTGAGGACCTGAGCTCAAGTCCCCAGAGGTGTTTATGTACAAACCTTGTGGGACTTGGTGAGAAAATGTTTAAGTACAAACAATTGGAGCAAAATAAGGGAAAATAGCAGGTCCTCATAAGTATAGGTAGACACGACAGTGTGTGTGTGGGTTTGTTTGTGCATTCAATGGAGGACCTTTAACAATAGAGGACAATTTAGTTCCCGGTTGAGAAAGGTCCCCGTTTGAAAACCGTGTACAAAACCAATGGGGTGGGGTTGCTGTTGTAACAACTGTAATTAGTCTGGTTTCCTGTGCTGAAGATTCCCTGACGACTCTTGATAAATCTTAGTTCAGGTTGTCACCACGGTTTAAAATAGATCATGACGTAACCATGTCAGTCCGAGTGACGTCAGTGAAAACATTAGAAAATATACCCTTGCAAAATCCGGTCTGCAAAACACGTCAAGAACATGGCATTGATTTTTGAGCTTCCATATTAATTGAGAATTCAAAAATTAAATTTCAGGATCGACAACTGTGTTGTTAACTGCCGTGGCAAACATCAAATAGAACATCTGAATGTTGCCGAAAACGTGATCGGAAAAGAAGAAGCAATTCCTCTTTTTTGGTACGGGGACATTCGCGGCTGCCGGATACGAATCGTATAGAGAATAGTTAGATTCGTCAGGTTTTGGTAACCGACTGCAGAGTTTCAACAGGTACCAGGTATAATCTTTCTCAGGGAGTATAAAGAGGGAACATGAATGTCGAACAACTCGCAATGAATACCAACATCTGACTGTCTTCCCTTGAATCGACCAAAACAAGAAGATGGCGTAACATGCAGAAATGAAAATAGAGCCATATAAAAGCTATTTCTTTGGTCTGTGGTCTTCTTCGACATATCTAGGATTATGGCCTCTTTAAACTAAACGTTAATTGGGTGGGTTTTTGTTTTTAGGGCCTACCACCAAGCTATCCTATTCACCACCGGAGTTCACTGACCATCCACACAGCGTCCCCCGACCCTGGGGATAATGTGCCATCAGTGAGGTGACAGACAGACTGACTGAATTCGAGATCGGGAGACAAAATACTCTTGAAACATCTCAAGAAATCACCAAGGGACCCAGAGAAGTTGAAGTCCGTGGGCCAGTTTCCTGCAAATGCTACCGGGTACTCAAGGAGATCGCAAAACGCATGACAGAGACGGTATGAATGCTGGGGGAGCGGATCGGAGCGGAGGCACGTACTTCTACCCCATGTTGTTGACGGGAATGTTGGCAAATTGTGGGCCAAGCTTTGACTATAGGGTTTCACTTCTCCAAGCAAAACAAACCACTGACTTGGCCAACTCTCCTGTCAAAGTGACGGCAGTCTGGTTTCTGTAAAAGAAGTGTGGAATTTCTTTGTTGGCCCTCCCACGTCCTACAGTCCATTAACAGGTTGAATAATACCGGTACCTCTGGGGCTTAGAACAAGAAATTATTTGCAAGACCTACTGATGTAATTATAAAATGTAAAAACAAAATCAATAAAACATAGACATGTGCTGTCACTTTCATTGTTAACACCGTCAACAACTTAATGATTCTAAGCACGTGGGCTGAATTCCACACCTTTAACTTTCTAAAGAAAATCATTGTCTCGGTCAGGTGTGAGAGCTTCGTCTATAGACGAATTCAACCAAACGGAATGCAGCCATGACAGAGGGCCTCCACACCTGTAAAGCAAGCCAGGTTCTGTATGAAAGCAAACAGCATTTGCCTATAGTAAGGTTGACAAAGGGATGGCCGTGAAAGCCCCAAGTTATAAAGGCCAATAACAAAGAAGGTCGGATTCGTGTATATACCTCAAAATTCACAAAGTATTCTAATGCAGCTGGTGTTCGAAACATTTTGTCTATTTTGGGATTTATGTGGCGGTGATGTTAAAATGGCCTTTGACACACATCCCTACAACAAAGAGGCCGATACAAACAGTATTAAGTGGCGGAGCAGGACCTTTAGGGTGTACAGCCGCCGACCTGATGACATTTTTTCCCTTCTTTTTTCTAAAGAACGCTTTTGAGTGCCATGTAGTGGAGGGATTGTAAAGACACAATTTAGCACCTCAGTCATCAGGAATCGTGAGCTTCTAAATCCGGTATTTTGGATGAATCAGCTCCGAGAATCGACACTATTTGGGAAAGCAGCGAACGGATCGTAAAAATAATAAACGCTCTGCATGTTGCGTTTAAGCACTTCTTTTAGGGTTTGCCTTATTCGAGGGAAATATCACCCAAAAGAAAAAAATATCCGCAACTGATAAATTCAGCTTTATTTTGGTGTAGTCACCTGTAAGAGTTTTTTCCCATTTGTTTTAATAAACTTTTTTTTACCACTGATGTCTACGGAAGCTTATTTGGAGGTGGGTGCGTACCTACCTTTAGCTATTGAATTCGTATCAATGATGTTAAAAAGGAAAGTCCGTAAGCCCCAAAAGAGGAAAAGAAATCAGGATCAAAGACTGAGGATCGTAAAATAAATCTGGTTCTAAACATTGCAGTGACGTCATAACGGTACTCTCATGAAAAAAGTTCAAAAACTGTGTACCCGCTGTGATTTTACCATGAAGGTATAATAAGACGTTTTAACATGTTTTTTTCCCCAATCATCAGGCTACCCGACTGCCTCTTGTCTCGCCCGTACGTATTCCTGCCTATAGCCAGAAAAACAAGCGCGCACTAAGGGCAGAGGCAGTCGGGCCAGGTTTGGGAAATGCTGTTTATTGCGCAATCTTGTTTCGTCGTTTTCTCCAACATGCATGAGTACCATTCCTACCAGTTTCTTTGTTCACTTTGAAAATGTATTCAAATTTACATAGTCAGTTTCCCTTGTGGATAGTTTGACGAATTATAAGTTAAAAAGTCGTATTCTCATTGAGTGATCCCTACAATGTCGCTTTCCGGGTTGTATCGTAAAATTGGGTGTGATCCCTGGCTATACGGCATTCTGGGTTTATGACTTCTGACTAGCGCCCACCCGAACAAAGATACTGACAATTTGGGAGACCGCCAACATAGGGCAAGATAGCTCAGTTGGTAGAGCGCAGGTACAATAACCCGGAGGTCGGAGGTTCGAATCCCGCTCCTGCCGGTTTCTTTCTTCACTTTGAAAATGTATTCAAATTTACCTAGTCAGTTTCCCTTGTGGATTGTTTGACGAGTTAAAAAAACCAAATACTTTATGACAAAACTGAAAATCAACAACGTTAAAATCAATGCCCATCAACGATAAAGGATACTAAAAACAAAGGTTGAAAAGCCCCCATACTCATACTCGACTGGCAGCAAGCACCATGCATCATGACGGTCATGTACGTTGAAGCACAAGTACCAGTTGTAAAGATAGACTCTAGCCCACTGATCTCTATATAAACTGGATAGCTCATTGGCCATTGCGCGCTGTACAAGCAACTGAAGCCAGCACCCGCCATATTACCACTCCCAATTTACCACTGTTCGTTATGTAAGGAGAACGAGGATAAAAGGAAACCCTGGGGACAAGGTTGGAAAACCTGTTGCATTGGGAGTGATAACATGGCGGACGGTGGCCTCAACTCGAACAGCCAATGCGCTATCCAGTTTACATAAAGATCAGTGCTCTAGCCCTGTGATTAGACTGACCATGGAACTTTACGAACGGTTGACCATTCCATCGCATATTATCCCCTGTTGTGGCATGATATACATGTACGTCAACTCGAGAAACTCGCGGGAGGGATTTCTGTGTAAAAAAACGGGCACTTGTGGGGCATCAGTTTGTGATGGAAATAATCTTACCTTGTAGCAGACAAGGGGGTGGGCGTGGTTTGTGTCAGACATTAAACTGTGACTGATGGACCATGGGAGTTTGCAATGCCACACCTCGTGCCAACATTGTATTAAACAATGGTATTTTTTAGAAGCATTGTACAAAGCAACTGTACTAAATATCAAACTAGAAAGGTAATCACATGCTGATGTGATTACCTTTCTAGTTTGATATTTAGTACAGTTGCTTTGTACAATGCTTCTAAAAAATACCATTGTTTAATTATTCATTCATTGTCTTGTCCGTGGCTTCGAAGTCATATAATCTTGTGGCATTTGGATTAGAAGAAAGCTAAACCAAAATTTGAAAACATGAGCCTCCGAAATTGCGCATATTATTTTGACGATGTCAAACTACGAATCCATACAATTTTCAATGTTAGCCATAAGTTAACTTAACTTAAATCACTCAGGGCAAACACTCTGAATGCCTTGTACCCTTCAGTAACATGTCAATGTTTATCTGTGCCTTGTTTGCACTCATCAGTCAAAATGGCAGACAATGTTCTGTGAGAATGTTAGGAGGTGGCCGCTAATCTCTGTTTTGTCAGGCACAAAGAGGGGGCTGGATAAGAAAGTAATGCAGTGTCCCCCTCACAGTGACCACAATCATCACCTTATCGTGGCTGAGGGCATATATCTCTTTGGAAGTTTTGTCATTAGGGCCGGTTTTGTTTCTGATATAACTGTGCTGATGACAACCATTAAACCCTCTCCACAGCACAATCGCTTTAATCCGGACCCGAACACTTGTATATACAAACTCAATTCACTGGGCCCGTTGCGTTTATTGAGCGATTAGCTTGGAGAGCAGCAACAAAGACCTAAATAAGCCGCTGGCGTTGATTGGTCTGCAGCGTGTTGCCGTCGCTTGGCCGCACCGTCCGCTGTCATTGGTCGATGAAAACTAAACTTCTTGTTGGGTTGACAGGTGACACTATCACATACACAAGGCTCGCTCAGCGGTGATGTGTGCACGCAGTGATGTTGGCAGTACGTGTATCGCACAGTGTAATTCCAACTTTCACTGCGGGAACAACAAGGCATCACTGTCTCAGCACTGGCGGTCAAGCTTGAAGTTCCTGCAGGTTGCAAGTGAAAAACAAGAACCCACAAAGCTCTGATTGCCACTCTACCCCTCCGATGGTTGCAAACATCACCATTTGTTCAGCGGATGGCCTACCGGAAGGTGATACTGGGTGTTTACTAATTTGTCAGGCGAGTAGTTGACATCCTCTTGCCAGCTGGATTAAGGTTTCCAATATTTGAGTAGCAAGAGTTTACGTTTACACAGCAACTCCGAGATGGTGAAGTTGGAGTGCATGCAGATGCGAGCAGAGACGGCTGAGGAGATACGGTCGGCCAAGAAACCCTTCTCCATCGACCATATCATGCTGGGGAAGCGGGAACCCAGCGAACTCCAGGCCGTCACGCCTCCACCACCCGCGGTCAGCGGAGAGGTCAAAGAAGACAAAATGGACCGTGAAGTTGACTCGGACGCCGGCGATGACAGAGAAAACAGTTCCGAAAAGCTGAAAGATGATGAAGCCGGGGAAGACGAACAGGAAAAGGAGGGAAAGGGCGGCGAGAAAGGGAAAACCGAATCCAAGGAAGGTGAAAAGAACTCGCCACCAAAGAACAAATATGGTGAGAAACCGCCTTTCAGTTACAACGCTCTGATCATGATGGCCATCAGATCCAGCCCAGAGAAACGGCTGACGTTGAACGGTATCTACGAGTACATTATGACCAATTTCCCTTACTACAGAGAGAACAAGCAAGGTTGGCAGAACTCCATCCGTCACAACCTGAGCCTCAACAAGTGTTTCGTCAAGGTACCTCGGCACTACGACGACCCGGGCAAGGGAAACTACTGGATGCTAGACCCGTCCAGCGACGATGTTTTCATCGGAGGGACTACGGGGAAGCTACGGCGAAGGTCCACGACCGCATCCCGGAACCGGATCGCCCAGCTCAAACGGGGAGTTGGACCCCTTTCGAATGGCTTCTCGTTACCCATCCGAACTGATAAGCCGTACTCGATGTACTGGCCGCACAACCACATGCTCCCCTACCCGCACCACGCCGGCACGCCGCTGAGGTACGAGGCGAGACTGCCCATCATGCACCACCCGGAGAGCCTCCCTGTACCCGTGTCGTCCCACCACTGCGAGGCACTCATCAACGCCGGTACAACTCTGCCAAAACCCGTGCCTGCTGGACACAGTTTCTCCATGGACCGTCTCCTGCGACACGATTCGTCCCCGTATTCCGTGTCCATGCGCCCGAGCTCTCACCTGGGTCTCCCCTCCTCTCCGCCACCCACGGGACACGGCCTGATATGCGGCGGGCTCAGCTCGTGTGTCACTACCGTGAATAACGAGACAGCGCCCGCCTGTTGCATACCGCATTTACCCCACACACAGCAGGCTTTAACCGGGTCCCCGTACGACATGTACCACGGTCTCCACAGTTTACCAATCTTTCCAACTGCTCTATTTCCTCTGGCTCTCACCCACCCGAGGCCAATATCGGGTAAATAAGAGAGCTAAAAAGATACCTATGCAGCTGATGAAGAACATAACAGCGGGGGTTTGCCAGCAGCCACACTTCAGCCGAACTTCGGTGAACATTGCTTGTGTGGGAGAGTTATTAGACATATCAGGAGAACCTTGAGTTTGGCCTATTACTTTTCAGTCAAAGTGAAACTGTTTGACTGTTACTTAACGTTACGAATGCTTTCCCGACTTCAAAACTGTGAAGCCTGGCCAACCATTTTACGCGAATTGAAGTTGGCAAGTATGTGCAATATTGTTTTCTTAATTAAGCAGCAGTTTCAAGAAGTTTAATCCAACTGTGACAATCATTCATATGAAGTTGTGATTTATGATATTTTTTGTCTTTAGATAGCATGCTAAATTATAATCTAGACGGAGTAGTTGCTATTTGTGTAAATAATTTAGACTCCTAATGATATTAGGAGGCATGACGCGATATGTTAAGAAGAGAACATTCATTTTTTGTATAATATCCCTTTGAGGTATACTATTACTAATATTTTGACATGATGCTGATGCGCTGAGTATTCATATAGTGTGCGTAATGTTTTCTCAATGCAGGACTATGTTCACATCTTCAGCTGGCAGGTCTGATTTGTTCCTAATAGACATAAAAATGAAAATTATATGGAAACAATCGGACTATTCAAACAAGCGAAAGGGTCCGGCATGCAATGCACATGCTTTGCAGATTGCTCATTGCTTTCTGTCACTCATCGCTGCGTGTTTGGGCGTGCAACGAACCATTCAGCGAACCCTCTCTCTCCGGGACCAGGGGTATATTTGGGTCCATTTATAACACAAACAAATTCGGCTAGATGTAAACAGTCATTAAAATCGCAAAGATCTCTTGTTGGTGCAACTTTTCCCTCGGCATTGACCGCCGAAACTTCAAATTTTAGTGCTCCCTTGAACTGCGGATAATATCTCTTGTCGAGTGTGACAGATCCCCCGAACGAAAGCACCCTGACACAGGCGGCTTTTAAGTGCCGTGTGTCGGTCCGTCTGACACGGCAGTGTGTGCTCGGGGTCAACCGCTCTCGGCGTGTGTTACTAAGGTTCCCCTTGTCATGCTTGTAAATGCGGGCCCCGCTGTGGTTACACTGATCACAGTGAGCGATTAGCGCGGCCATTTATGATCATGTTGATAGAAATTATTCGAAAGTGGGTGAAATGCCTTGCCATGCCCATTGAAACAATACTTTAGTCTACATACGAAGGAATGGTATATACAAGTTCTTACAAGTTGGTCCGCGTCTTCGTGTTGCTTGTAATTTTAAATAAAAGAACAAAAATCTAGATTTTGGGGCTTTATTGTTTCCGAGTGTTAAATTTACAAACTTGGTCCAATTTGGGACCTAGTGTATTGGAAAATATAACTTCAAAACTTACTTGTTTTCCATACATCTAAATGTATATGCAATTACTGCCGAATTCTTCTTAAGGTAATCACAGTAGGTGTACATGTATACCGGTGCGTTTTTTTTCATTCAGAATAAAGAAAATACAACTTAACTTAAAGAAAACTAGATGTCGTTTTCAGTCCAACTAACTTTTTGCCTTTGTTATAAAAAACCGTACAAAAACTGTATGCATGACATTGTGAATGAGCAAAAACGCACTAATGCGAAGTACATTTGGCTCCAGAATGGCACATAAATACAGCACGAAGTTTACAACTGAACTCATTGATGTGTAATAATGGAGTCAAACGTATTCGGCAGCAGTGCGTCTGATAATAATAAAAATGTTGTGTGTACCTTTCTCTTTTTGCTAATTAAAGTTCGGGGAATCTTTTGCATGGATCTTGTGTTTCAACATGGAGGAAGGAACCTTCCTCCAGGGTTTCAAGGCAGAGCTATTACTCCCGTCCTCACCCCATACAGCCGCGGGGGAGATTATGGGTTGAATCTGCCCCGCGCTTCGGTGCTTGAATTGAAAATCCGCGCTGGACCATGTAATAATACTCCATGGTCCTTGTTCAATTCAAGAGTTCGAAGTATAATCAGAATGTACGCCGATAAAAGCTTAATTAAGGCCCAATTTCTTTTTCATTGCACGGGGTTTTACCCTAGGTGGTCGTGAGTAGGCCTACAAGTTTAGTATCACTATTGCAGGCATGCAACTTTCCCTCGGATCAGCTGATTTCATCGTTTTTCACTTCACACTTATGCCATTGAAAATAAAAAATAAAACACTGTACAAAGTCTTCTAAAGATGCGAATGTCCTCGTTTTTTGTTAATTCCAAGTTGCATGCCTGCTAATAAGTGCTATTGGCAAGTGAATCCAAGTTTTGAGAAATTGTCTATACGATCAGTTTCAAATATTGAAAAGCACATTAAATAATCGTACAGTTGCAATTGTATTTAAATCGAACCGCATCAGTTTCCAACTTGTGATTTTTTCTTTCCTTTGTTTAAATTTCACTTTTCTACAATCGCCAATGTCTCCAAGTTCTCTTGTGATGCTTTGCGAACTGCTGAAAAAGACAGCTGTTCAGGCCAGATATCCCTGTTTGTCACAGAGCTTTATAAGACAAATTTTATAGATAATGTTGTTAATTTAACAAAAATTCATTTCTTGTCTTGTTTTCTTTTAAAGAGAGAACAAAATGGGCAATGCTGTTTAAGTTATAGCAAAGTATGGTCCATATCTTGTAAAGCCTTATCGACAATCACTTTACTTTTCAATTATAGAATTATACTTTGAAACCACCATATACCATTAGACGAAGACCAAAAATATTCTTCAGTTTGGAGTATCATTTGTTTCGTTCCAAAATTGTGCCCACTAGGCCTATATAAAGATTTAATTCAGTTTTGTTCCTACTAATATTGCACACAGTGCTACCAAAATTGGCAGGTTTCTTAAAAAGTGTAAATGAGCCCCTCAGGATGTATTGATTTCCAAAACTGCTGTCAAGAAAAATAGTGAATAGGGGCTAATCTACAATACAATGCAAAAACAGTGTTTAGCAATTAAACACTTTTCAAAACACTCTTTGCTATCAATTTGTAAACATGTTTATATACTAAACATGTTTGTTTGGCGTATTGACGGATGTTTAGCCATTGAACATTGGTGTTTAGAAACATGTTCTAAACATGTTTACAAACTGATAGCAAGATTGTGTTTAATTGCTAAACACAGTTTTTGGAGTGTAGTGTATAGGCTAAGTGAACATTTTAAGACTTGAATTTTATGAGACAATGCTCATCGCAGTGTTTCGTATATTTCATTATTTTTGTTTTTAAAAAGTTGTTACAATTCGCTGGACATCATTTGATTGACTAATGCACATCAACAGGGTCTTTTTTTTTCCTGATAAAGAACGCCATGCGTTATGTTCTGTTACCACCCCGTCATGCCTGAGCACCACAATTCCTAAAAGTCATCCGGTCTTGAAAATATCACAAATTCGTTACAAGTATAGAATATCAGGTGACTTCTTCAAACCCTTTGTAAAATGGGCTAAAGGTGTCTGAAGCATTTGCAGTTATTAAACCACTGTTTGTCAACTTGAAACATATACGCAACTGTGTGAAATTTCATCATGTGTCTCAGTATAGCTTTACATCAAAGTATAGGCCTATTGATATCACAGATGCAAAGATATTTAGTTTTGTGTTTAATATCGACTGTCAGTTATTGATAAAGCCTACAGCCCAACGCTAAAGTCTTCAATGACCCGTTCTTTAGTGTCGGCTATGAGTGCCTCATCAGATATGAGATCTGTTTGATTACGCGTAATCGTAAATATAGGCTAAGTTGCCAATGAATAGATTTGACTGATAATGATTTGTACCCTTTTCAAGCAATGATGCTGTTTTATGACTAGAATAGCATTTAGAGGGCGGAGGGTGCAAATGTATTTAAATTTGGTGGAAGTCAGACTCGGTGCGAATATACAAATGAGAAACGAAGCTCGGTTTTGTTCAGACCTGTGGCCCCCACCTATGGCTAAAGAATGGTTTCAAATATTAATAAAGATGTACAATTATTAATCAAAAGTCACTTATAAAAAAAATGTGTGTGTGAAATAGACCGTCAAATTATAGGAACTGCACAGACGACTTTGAGTTTGCTTACCTAAATTATTGCGCTAACGTAAACCCATTGTTCAGCGATGACGTTGCCCAATTCATCGACAGGTCATTACATTTTCCTATTAGTTTCTATATGCCAAATTGTGACAAATGACACAAACAATCGTGATTTTTACACCATATTTCGCATACAAACAATGATGGACAAGTGTGACCTGGTTAGAAAGAAATGAGTCACATGTCGTCCCCTGCTTTTTCGGGATTTTGTACCGGTCAGTTTATAGAGGTGGCACTATTATTAAAGATTTATTTTACCGAAACCCCCATGTTCATCCGACTTTCCGTACACACGGATAATTACTGATAACATGGACAGGAAGTAAATTTTGAGAAAATTGCCTGTCAAGTTTGTTTGGGCAATCCATTTTTTCAAGTCTATAGGCCGAACATGTTTCGCTGAATGCGTGAGCCTATACTGAAAAACCAATTCATCCGTGTTTTTCTACCGCTAAAATGCATTTTAAAGCAGAAATTCCGGACAAAACCTTGGAATAGAAGAAATGAAGCTTTTTTCAACTGAAATTGACCATAATCCCATTAAAAAATAAATAATGACCATACATGGCGCTTCGTCCTATATCTGAAAAGGCTTTTGTGGACATGATTCATTTCTCTTGATCAGACCACAAATACACCAGGCATAATTCAAATTCACCGGGAAACGACAGAAATTTTGAAACAAATATTGAGACAGCATTATAGTCGATCATGTTTATTGCCTTGCTGGATTTTAAATGTAAATGTCATTGCGCTTTCTCTTATCATTGGAACTATTATGTCGATGCTCGATGAATTCAATTGAAAATCAACAACCGATCAAGAAACTGGTCGCTTTGCGTACGGCCTAAACAAATACTGACATTCCCTGCAACTGCGAGTGGAAGTGTTTATTCCAAGTGTTGCAATGGACAACGCGCGGGACTTTTGGCAATGATCTTATCGAACCTTGCGCTAATTACCGTAAGTGATTTAATTATGTCAGGGACAACAGGCAGTAACAGGTACGTTTGTCAATACTAATCACAGGTGATTATTGGTTAATCTCTTCCAGAGTCAACAGAGGCTCTCTTTAGCCACAACATAATTACTGCCGATACTGAAATCGCCTCTCGTGCATCGCTGGTATAGACGGAATAATTAGCGATGTGGCCCTTGCTTATTTTACGAAGACAGCCATAATTCTTTGAGGTGATAGAGTTGCTTCACGTGTTTGCATGCATGCAGATAAAACGTGCATACACCTGCCTGTGGCAAATTTCATTGAGATGCTGAGCTAAAAAAAATGCTTATCATAAAAAGTCTTTCTCGGCAAAAAAAATAGGATTACCAACCAATTTTTCACGTGATGTATATGTATATGTGACCCACTCTGCAAAAATGAGTCGGATGTTGCGCATTACACTTTCACGTACGGGGTGGTTTAATGTCGCAGACTTTAATATAACTATAAGAAATTGCACACAAATTGTTTTGTAAAAACACAATGCATTACACTACAGAGTTGTGCCATATATCAAATGAAAGACTGGTATTCTGCTGTTTTTTTGCTGAGCATAACAATTTACATTTTGGCTGGTAACCTGTTTTAAGCTTGTTGTGTTGAATGATTTCTGCTTAGCAGTTCCATCAAATTAGACCCTGGTTGTTCGGCGGCGAGCCTGTAATGTACCGGTAATTTGTTGAAATCGAATTAAGCAACAGTGTTTTGGCAGTCTTTGGATACCGTGAAATCTCCTCAAAGATGACAATATTTCAGACCGACATGGACGGCGATACCGGGGGACGGGGGGACACGTCCCCCAATATTTTGTTGGGGGAGGGGACGGCTATGGCTGTTCCCCTTGTCATGGGTCATTGGCTTTTACATGCACCAGAATACACAAAGATCAGCATTAATTTTCAAACATTTCCCAGGATACACAAGAGACACCGAGTACAAAACGCTTAACAAATATTGTTGGTTGTGTGGTTTTTTCCTCCGTCCCCCAACCTTGACGAGAAATCGCCGCCGCTGCAGACGGAAATATTTGTCAGGAGAATTGGTACTGGTACCGGTAGCCAACCTTCCTTATAAACAGATTCAAACTAATCAATTTGGTTTTGATCATTAACGAGAGATTTAAGAGATTTAAATACTGTGCATTCGAAAACAGTAGTCCAAGGAGGATGACAACGTTATATCAATACCAGTTCGATGCCGTTGCTTGGCTTGCCTCAGGCAGTTCAACGATTGAACGATCGAAAATGCAGCAGATTTGGCTGTGGAGTGCAACTCCGCAGCTTGCGTTTTGTGTGCGGTGCGCATGTTTCGAACGATCAAGACGGAGAGAAAAAAAACCCCGTTATTTAGTGATTTTTTTGTACGGAAACTTAAAAAAACGGGAAAAAGGAAGACTTATTACTGCAGCTCTGGCAGTACACACAAAACTCGTGTAAGCAACACGCGCAGTAATTCCGAGTGTTTTTGACTCGCCGAATTTACACATCAAAGCGTAAAGTTGTAAGCTTGGCGGTTTATGTCCCATTCCAAAGTGGTATTAGAGCCTTTGTTGCTCAATCACACACATTTAATGTTTGTGTTTTATGGGAGGGGACGTGGGGGGGGGGGGGGGGGGTACGTTTGTTAATGCAGATTCATAAGGAAGGATTTTTGACTCTCCTTGCTCACTAAAGAGTTTCTTGCAGTAAATGCTGGGCTAGGTGACGTCGATTGCCAAGATAAACTTACTAACACTGTGTTCAGTAAGTTATTGCAATCTTGTAAATGTTTTTTTCTGATTTAACCCCTTGCGTACGGTTGAAACAAATACGTGCAGATTGAAAATTGCCACCTGGCCGGTTGACGTCTATGCACGCCAATTTCTGCATTTTCAATCCATTATTGGGGTATTGTGTACGTTATGCTTGGCTGCACAAGCCTCTTGTTTAAGTTTTGCTTGGCTGCGCCGGCATGGCGCCCCTGCGCCCCCATATGAAATCCGGGGTCAAGGGGTTAATATATAGAAAAGACCAGCTCGTATCCCCCTGGCCCCCCAAAATGTATTATACGGCAACAGCAACAAACAACAACAACCAATAAACAGACAAATACATAAAACAAAAACGTATCCTACTGTCGTCCCTAACTTTATTACGACTCTTTAAAAGGTAATTTTAGTTTTAGAAGTTTTTTTCTGAATCATTGCCGGTAACAATGAAATTACGTTGGGGTAGGCCTAGTATCCTTTGTAAAAACTTCGAATTTATTTGTCTGAAAGCCAAATAAACTTAGGTCCGTTCAACTAGTGTATTTCAGTTAAAGCCCAAGTTTTTACCAATAGGCCTAACTATCACGATTTTCAGTATACTGACGGTGTGCTCTTTTCGAGATCTGAACAAATAATTTGTCTTTTAAAATGTCTATTTTTCTAGCCGGGCAAAAGTTATTCACTTACATCGAACAAAAAAAGAACCCGCTCACATTTAGTTATCGATTACCGGTGCTTACTTTACACATATCAATTTTTTTGCGACCCGACAATAATTCGGATGTGAGGTAGATGCGCGATGTAATTTAGATGCGCGAAGGCAACCAAGAATAAAAGCTTTATTGGAGGGTTACAGACACCCAAATAGAATAAAGTGGCTTTTCGTTAGCATAAAATATTCAGAGGAAAATATTTAGAAGGAGAACTTTTTTAAAGCACGGAGAGTATATCTTTAAACTTAAAGTCGAAAGGTTTAGATTTCTCGCACCCACAAAAGGTAACAACTAACAAGATTTATAAAACAAATAAACAAATAAAAGACTTAAATCACAAAACCACACAATAAACAACTTTCAAGAGTGATAAATATTTGGTAATTTCACCATAACATTTACATGTATTTCTGCATCTCAACTGCACAATGCATGTCCAGAATTTAAGCAAAGTTCGCGTTCTTGAATTCTTCCATGGAATCTGCAAGGTGTGCCAGTGTGTGTGCGCCGTGCCAGCGCGAGAGATCTACCGCTTTGAAGTCATATACAGCTGACAAAATGACTTCACATTGGGGAGAAAAATGATATCCGAAAAAGTCCCTCGTGTAGCCAACATTGCGGGTCCTCTCGTCAGCAAAGGTGTGACAACTTTATTACACACCCGGGACAACAAATGGAAAACACAAGCCCGAAAACGACCTCTTCATAACCGTCTTTTAGCAAAACAGATCAAGCAATTTCGGACCCCAACGACCGTAAATTTCCAGCCAAATTACCCCCCGTTCTTTTGTCTTGAGTCGTCGATATGACGTATGATCCTTGTCAGCGGGCACGGCAGAGGCCATTAAAGCAGGCCCGTGATTTGTGACTTGGCAGCGATGGATAATGAATAACTACGCTGGATTATATCGCCCATTGGCCGGCCTATATACGTCAGGTTTAGTGCTAATTTATTATGATCAAATCGTCAAATGGGTGGCTTTTATTTCCAAAACAGTTATGCAGGGGAAAAAATAATTGCTTGTTTTGTGGGCATACGTACTGTTCTCCAAGTCACCTTTATACCTATTGCATGGTTTGTGTAGCTATAGGCCTGTAGGTCTAACTTCGTATAAACTGAAGATTTTTCGTCCCGTTTTTGGTCGGATTTTGGGCGTCCGTTTCCGCTTACTCATATCCCATCTCGCACTTTGCTTCATATCCACCTTGCCCTGTAATCTGATTATAATGAAATCATAGCCCTCCAAGTTAGAGTGACTTGCGTTATGGATTCTAGATAATCCATAAATCAAAAATGCCCCTGCATTAACCTCATTCTGGCCGCAGACCATTCACAAGTCCGTTACTAGTGGGGACCGTAATATTTGATTTACTTAGCCGTAATGAGGCCAGGGTTTATCTGTGAAGTTTTATTTTGTCTGCTCACCTATTTCGAGAAAAAACACATAACTCATAATGCTGTCAGGGGTGACCGGTGAGTAGGGATTTCGCTGTGGTCTCTGGCTTTTCTCAAAAGTTTTGTTGGTCCACGGCAAATCGCGGCCCAGTCAAAACTTGCCAGCGCCTTGGGACTATTAGGGCATAGCACCGTTGCCTGGCGTGGCAAGCGCGCATAACCAAGGCCGCCTCCGTGCCCTACTTTGCGCCTCAGGAGACGGTTTCTCATCTCACCTTCGAGTTGTTCCAACATGGTACAGACACGCCTCCACATCAGGACTGTTTGCGAACTCGGCATTGTCCCGAAGTTCCCTTGCGGCCAACCGGGACTGACTTGATCCTGGAAAGTATCCTCTAGCGAGGCGGGGGAAAGAACTCTCAACCCCTGCGGGGGGAAAAATGAGGCTCAGAGAGCGCGAAAATAGGCCCTAATAGTCCCTCTTCAAATCTTGCCTGGCGAACAGTTTGATACAAGCTTGTTCCCGATTCGTCATCCCAGGTCTATATTTGTTACTTTCTCTCTCCCATATTACTGCTATTAAACTGACACCAGAATCGGTCGAATCTTTCAGCGGGATGTGTTGAAGATGGCAACTTCTGCAGTCCTCGGCCCCATTTATAATACTAGCCTACAGTGATATAAAATCTAGGATTGCATGTAAGATCCTGGCACGGCACGCCGAACGCCGTAACCGAGCTATTTACCGAAGCATGATCCACCCCAAGGCCTGGTGCTGGCCGTGCTGAAATGACAATCGTCGGTACGGGTAGCTCCCGGACCATGGTAACAGCGGCTAGGCTTTCGCGGTACGAGAGACTATTTCCCCGTCGAAAATTGAGGTCGGGTAGGCTATTTTGCCATAGTAATCCCGCTTGTTTTTAGCCCGGAGTTGTCAACAGCAAATAATACATGTGCGAATTCAAGTGTGTACGAGATGATTGCCAGCAGTACATTTGGAGCCTGTGGGCTTGACGTGTTAGGGAATGTTGAACCACAGGTCAGTAAGGTTATCACTGACAATCGTTTGGCGTATCATCTGGAGTGTCCAAAAGCATTTTGCTATTCAGCAGTTTTTATAGTTTTTTTTAGAGGGGGATGAGTTCAAAAAGTCCAAGGAAGTCAAGCTCCACTTACATGTACTCACAGCTGTATGCTCTACTTAGGAATGCCCCTAATTTTTTTCTTCAAACTTTACACTTATTCATAAAATTTAAACTAATGTTGTTAAAATCCAGATATCTTTATGGACAATTTCATTTGCAGGAATCATTGCGAGGAATTCACGGTTTGGGGAAAGTGAGCTTTACATGCTCGCAATTTGGAACTGAGTGAAAATATGAACCCGACCGTCATGCAAGACGTTATTAAACCGCACACCCTAAACGGCTCTTGACGTCATTCGACCAAGAATGATTTTTAAAAAGTCAAGAAAATTGCTTTTTGCGGTTAAAAATGTTCTGAAAGCTGGACGGATACTTCTATTCTATCAAACTGCCACCATTTGGGTATTTTGCCTCCTCTTTGTAAGTATGGCATTAACTTCCGGGTAGCCTAATAAGAATAGAGAGAGAACGCTTCGCAATGGGGATATTCTTCGGCATATTTATCCAAGATTTGGTATTCTGTTGCATATGTATAGGGCAGTGGCGTATCCAGCGGGGGGGGGGGGGGGGGGGGGGGGGGGGGGGGGTCATTTGAGGCGTCATAAAAAACAAAAACAAATATTGTTTTAAAGACAATTTTAAGACGATTCAGACGTTGTTTGCCCTCCCTGGCACAAAAAGCTGGATACGCTACTGGTATAGAGTTATTCCCTATGAATCTTTAAATGTACTTCAGGAAGAAAATTGAGTACCGTACCAGAATACTGAACTTGTTGAGTCATTGATAGAGCCGGGAAAGTTGGAGGTGGGGGGGGGGGGATAGGGTAGGGTCTGGGTCTTGTCAATTCCAGGGCCAAGGCTAGAGGGTGGTGCGGCGCCGGTCTGTATGCTAACCAGGCCTATTATGACTCAAGTCCTGGCAGGTGGATGCGAACCTGTGAACACAAAATTAACAACAACTTAAATAATTTTCAAAAACTGCATGTTGACACGTGAAAGATCAGTGGCAAATGAAGGAGCTCGTGTGGGGCGCCACCCAGCTGCCTCTCGCGTCCATTCTACGGACGTAAATAACCTGGACTCGCATACAATGCGTCCATATACAACTGAATGACAACTGAAGCATAAGCCTTACTTATTACTGTGAATATAATACTATTAAGAACGAGGATGTAAGTGAGGATGAAAGGACGTAAGGGGACAAGAACGTCAAACGTATTGTATTCGGCACGGTAAGATGGCTTCAACTGGCTTCAACTCCATCCAGGCTATTTACTATTGTCAAGATCGAATGTGACGTCATTGGCAGTCATGTTACCGGACACCCGCGTACAATACGAGCCGATGTGATCAGATGCGGCCTATTGTTATTGCTATAGAGCACCGAAGTGATGACGTCAATGCAATGTTTGGAACCAGAATACTTTTGTTATGTGTTTGCATGACTGGCTGTTAACAAAGGAACAGTCGATATTTACATTTGTTTGGAACCAGTTGTCATGCCAACTGACGTCAGACTTCGGTACTCTATGGCGACAGTGGGATGATTCGATACGGTATATTCGCCCCGAGTTGCATGCACAGTTTCGCCATATTGGAACAAAAGCGAGGCTACACAGCATGCAAAACAAAGACTCTTTTTGGTTGCTAAAGCTATTACGTAGGATGCTAAGCTATGACGTGGAATACACATTCAAGTAGCCGAAGCTTGCATACATAGCCTCCTTTTCAACCCAACCGTGCAAAGGGTTAATTGGTACGGGGTCTAATTTGAAGGGGTGGGGGTGGGGTCACTTGGGATGCATAGCTTTTTTAGGCTTAACTTTTTGTGCACAACTGCAATTGGGGGAGGGGGAGGGGGTTGGGGTGGGCAACCGGGGGGGACAGGTCTCGGCTGGGGGTGAAGTTACCTCATGCCCCTCCCTAGTAACACCACTGCGTTTGTGTGAACGAAAAAATGTAAAAGTGGGATAGGTAGCAGGGGCGGATCCAGGGGGGGGGTCTGAAATTTGCCCAGAAAGGTAACTCCCAAAATGTTTCGTCTGCGAAAAAATATTACAAGCGGGGGGAGGGGGGGGGGGGGGGGGGGGGTACTTTCTCACCGTTGGTGGCGCCATTTAACCTCTTTGTATTGTTCTTACCCATAGGCAAAATAAGACCTGTAGGGTTTCTGCTTTTCTGGTTTGCAACTTTAGGCGTAGGCCCCTACAAGCATAAACAAAAACGGGGGAGGGGGGTTTGGACCCCAACCCCCCTGGATCCGCGCCTGGGTAGACCTATCTCAATTTGAACCAGTTTGTCAAAGCTGTACGGAACAGTTTGCCTGGAAACGGCTCTATCGTGCAGTCCAGGTCTAAATCTATACAGGGTACATTACAGCCAACCTTACACTCACTTATACATGCATGTTTGGGGGAGTGGCTCCGCCTCCTAAAAGAAAAAAATCTTTGCCCTTCTTGCAAATCGACCTTTTCGAGTGTGTCTGAAATTTCCGCATTTTTTCGAAACTGTCCATTTTCCAAAGTATCGTCATTGCATGATCCCCACATTGTCGCCGCTTCACAGGTTGTATCCTAAAATTGGGCGTGATCCCTGGCTGTACGGCATTCTGGGTTTATGATTTCTGACCATTTAGGAAACCACCGACATAGGGCAATAGCTCAGTTGGTAAAGCGTCAGTACGGTATTCCGGAGGTTGCAGGTTCGAATCTCGCTTGTCAGTTGTCTTTGTTCATTTTGAACATTTAGTCCAGTGTTCAAAATTACCGGGTTCGTAAAATCTTGGATATTTTGCCAAAAATAATGTTACCCCGCGATGTCTGGTGAACCACGCCTGCATTGTATGGTGTAACATAATGTAGGATAGGTATGTGGTTTGTTTGTTTGTTTGTTTGTTTGTTTGTTTGTTTGTTTGTTTGGGTGTTAGGGTGTTTATTTAGTGTTTTTTTTTCCTGAGACTGTGCCGCGATAAATTTGTTTTATAACTAGATGTGTTTGGCCGTCCATATATTAACCCTGAGTACGATCAAAGTTTTCATGCGCGCATGCGTAATAGTTTATATTCTGGACGGAATGAGAGCGCTATGTCCCCAAAACGAAGTGGTTAAAGCACCCCACTCGGTGAAAAAAAATATAGCCTATCGCACGCATATCGCATATAGGCCTAGGCCTACACGAATTTCCCAGTTTAGCCATAGCACCAAATAATTTTATATTAAAGGAAACATGCTTCTCAAACTGGCCGGATCACATTCTATTTCATAAATAAATTCATTTATATGTATTAAATGTGAATTAAAAGCCAAACTGGTGCAAGTGAAATTTTAGTGTGATTATTTGCCGCCGAAAAATTGACCCCCCTTTTTGGAATTTGTTGAGACTCAAATTGAGGGCGCTGTTCGTGACGTAGACCGAGGCACCGAAATTCATGGATCGACTCGATAGTCTGGACCCGTAAATGACGCATGTACTAAACACGTGCAATTTCGTAAGTTGCAACAACTAACATCGAACTTACCCTGATTTTCTCCCTTTTAGCGAATGCTCCTCGGGGGATGGGCCGCACCTTACTCACATCAGGGAACTTTGATGGGATGGCAGTGGACTTGAGCATATTTTTAATGGTCATCCCACGGAAAATACCAGTATCGAAACACGACGGCTCAAAGTGGTCGCTACATAACGCTGAGAACCTGCTGGGGCCGGACCACTACGCTCTTGTCACCTTCACTTTCGCCTTCCAAATTCTCCGATATTTCGCATCAGTTGGAAATAAATGAAGGCTTACTCCATCCTTCGTTGTTTTGCTGCACCCAGCAGCCACACACACAGTCGTGTACCGACCTCCAAACGCGGACGTCCCATTGTTCCTCTTTTGTTTATACTCTAACTTTTTCGGAAGGCCTCCATAGACTTTGTACACACTTCCAATCGCGGACGTATGCTGGGAATCGCGGACGATATTGTTCTCTTTTGTTCTCTGGCATTTTACGTCCGCGGTTTGAATACGCCAACGCGCCCACTCAATGCATACGCGTGATATGGGGCCAGCTCTCGCGCAGCATGCAGAATCTGTAATGTGCCTTGATCTACGTCACACACTTATGTCAATGAGGGTCCCACTCAGGGGGCGGAGTAGCTTGGACAAACATTTTCAATTTTTTTTCTTCTCATATTTAATCTGGGAAATAATTGTCTCTGGACACAAAATATCATTGTCAAGATAATACTTTATTGTTTTAAGCAGGAATAATGCAATATATATCCTAAATCATGTTTCCTTTAAGCGGAACAAATCATTTCTATTACTTTTCTGAGCCATGTATTAAATCCTTCACAGCCAATGAGTTTGTTAGAGTGATTACAGTTATTGTAATTGTGATATAGGCCTATTATTAAATGACAAGGGGCTGCAACATTTGATAGCAAACAATTCAGACTTTCCATAACACTCTTCTTTCTGCCTCATCAAAAACTTGTGAGAGCAAATCCCCTTTTCAGACTTTTATCTTCACTCAACAACAAAGATGTTTACCGAGGATTTTACGAAATCCGAGATTCTGCATTTCCCCCGCTCCTTTTGTCTGGTTTCAGACCCTCAAGCAACACTATAATACCAATTCAATAGACTTTTTTGCTACCACCAGCCTGCTTTCAAGGATCGGGATGGGTAGCCTATGTGTGCATGGGTCATGCAATATTTAATCGTTAATCGGCAATCTGTCACCCAAACCTACAGAGATAATCCTCTTGGAAAGAAAGACAGGGGATTTGTGTTTTCTTGTGATTTACTTGTCGGCTTCTGAAATAAAGAGAAATCGCCCAAGGTGTCTGCACTCCAGAGGCGACGAGAATAGTTCCATCGTGAAATTTTGATGAGAAGATTGGCCCAGCAATGATGTTTTATTTATGTATTTTTTTCTTCTCTCCATTCTTGTTTTTTTGTCGGTAGGGCAACTCTGTATTTCCAACCTGTCTATTTTGGCCGACAGCGAATTTTTATCAGCTGATGGTTTGGCTTTCTCTTGGACCGTATAGACCTGTTTCATCCACGTGACCAGCGTGAAATGTAAACAAAATCGCCACGCGTGGACCGCCTTTGGAGTGATATTCGTATACATGGACGCATCAGGTTAATCCCTTCCGCGCACGCCCCACGCTTGACCAGCCGTCTCAGAAAAAAAAATCAAATTTGCGTTTCACCGAAATGACAAACCAGGCCGAATTCTAAATTGTAATCTAATTAAGTATTTTTTTTTATTTTCAAGACAATTTCTATAAATGAAACTGAATACACAATCCTTTCCCACCCCGAAGAGTCAGCCTCGTTGTTATCTTTCAACGGTGGGATGTACTTGAGCAAACACACTGCCAAGGACACAGGCGACAAAATCCAGACTTACAAATCTGGAAAACAGTATAGTCACAGCTTGCTAACAATGTTGACAAATATTATCTTTCATTTGTGTGTGTTTATGAGTTTGTTTTTGCATTAAATAGGGGACCTTTAACAAAAGAGGACAATAGGGTCCCCTGTTGAGAAAGGTCCCCGATTGAAAATCGCGTACAAAACCAATGAGGGTCCTTGCCAAAAAGTTAAAGTATGAACTTGGCAATATAGGATCGAGGACAATAGGAGGTCCCCAATTGCAGGCGTTTACACACTAGTCTTGTGTGTGTGGGTGTGTATGTGGGGGGGGGGGGTGCATGGGGCGTAATGTGATGATACTCAGCCGATAAATTCCCCAAGATGGCCTGTTTCATATATAGCCAGTGTGAGAACCCAAATATAGCCTATTCTGAAGGCGTTACTGCCCCTTTCATGCTAATATAATTTACATATTCATGAACACAGGAGTGACGTCACACAAGGAAGCTCATATCATATTTAATTTGTGCATACAAAATGAATGTTATTTTGTTTTTCCATGGTCAGTTTTCAAAATGATTGTGTTTCTGCTTTATTTGAGTGTTTAGAGCCAGCCATTAAAGACATTTTGACGAATAAACTGTTACAATACATGAAATCTTGACTTCTGTTTGTCCTGCCTAGATAAACTGTACAGTGGATACCTTGATTGACATCATAGCAACAGCGCCACATATCAGGCTGTAGGTTATTCCTCCATGCTTGAACATTTTGAATAGTGACAGACGAACCAAGAAAAATTGAGTTCCTCATCCTCCAACAGTTCAGATGCATTGACATTTTCGAGAACGATTTTCATTTTATAAAGGCATACAACATTTGCTTTTGCTGTATTTTTTTCAGAAATGTATGGATTTGGGGTTAGTGTTTTATAGCAAATACTGTGACACTGCCCTGTTTTGAGTTTTGGGTGCATGGATGCTGGGAAAACAAAGATAAAAAATGTTCTTCTTGTAGTCTGGTTCCCTGACCCAACTTCAGACAAAACGGAACAATTTATAGACTTCATTTCATGGAATGTTCAGGCGGGTGAACTAGACTATTTCCAATGATGCTCGGCCGCCCATCGCTGGAAATTGATACAAAAATTCCACTTCTCTTGCAAATGACTGCACACGAGGTGCCATGATTTCACATGATGATTGAGCCTATTATTTACTTACAGTAAAGGTATTTCATAATAATGCAGCAGTTTTGTTTTAGGATGTTTGCAAATCAGCGTCCGTCCGTAGGGGGGGGGGGGGGGGGGGGGGGGGGGGGGTCGATCCTTATCCAGGTACTGGCCTTCGCCAGTGATCCAGGGCAGCCTTTTACATACGGCTATTGTTGGTCGTGGAGTGCACGGTCAGCGAGCTCCGAAGCTCCAGTTGAATGGAAACGTCCGCCCGATTACCTCGCCGGTATGCCGCCCCTAGGCCAAATGAACCTGAGATTGAGAAATGTGTGAAATACAAAAAAGTTTATGCAAATATTTGGGCGCAGACTTTACCCCAAAGGTTTGGTCAGGACAGGGCATGAATTAGGTCGCAGAAAAGTTGCTTCAAACGATTTTCGTCTGCCCATACAGTCTTCTTAAAGGAACACATTGCATTGAAAGCGCCGAATTGGGCTACAAAATGTACGATGTTTGGTGGAAAACAGGACATAAGTGCAATTTGTTGTGAACGAATTTTAATTAAGGCTAAGTCAATTTTAATTAATAACGCACATCCATTACATGATTTTTATGAGGTAATGAGGTCTGGTAGAAGGCTTAGAAGTCTGAAGTGCAGAACCAGTAGATATTTAAACTAATTTTTACCATATTCCATTCGTATTTTTAACGATAGTCAGTAAATTCTATGGGGATAGAGGGTACAAGTTGTGGGGGGGGGGGGGGGGCTGCATGGAAATGTGATCTCTAGGATACTTGTATGCTGTGTTTGCACTTTTTGTTTTTGTTATAGGCTATCTGATATTTGCTATTTCTCTCATTTTGGTCCAATTTTGTCTTCCGGTTTGGGTGGGTAAGGCAATAGTGGGGGGGGGGGGGGGGGGGGGGTAGTGGTTTTGAGGGGTAGGTGTTTGCTGGACAATCTATCTGTATTTTATTGTTTTTATTGAGTTTACATTTTAAGCCCCTTGTGTAATTCTAGGTTTATAATTCATTTTTCTTATTCTATTGTGTGTAATAATTTGTAATTCGTAACTTAAATATTTTTAATTATGAGCATGCTCGACAAAGCAAATTTCCATTTTATGGACAATAAATTTGAATTTGAATTTGAATTTGAAAAGCGTTCGTCCTAACATTGCTGCGGTTCAAAAGTAGAAACAAACTGCATCCATTTCTAAAAGGAGAAAAATCAATCATTATCTCTGCAGGGGCGGATCCAGGATTGTTGGCAGGGCCAGGGGAGAGTTTCTGAATTTATTTTTCGTACATTTGCCCAAAAGGTTGATTCTTAAAATGTTTCGCCTGCGAACAAAATGTTACAGGGGAGGGGGTGGGGGGTTGGTATGGGGGAAGGTTGGTATGGGGGGGGGGGGGGGGGGTAGGAGGTTGGGACATACTTTCTCAACGCTGGTGGCGCCATTAACCTCTTTGTTTTGTTCTTACCCGCCACGCAAAATAAGACCTGTAGGGTTTCTGCTTTTCTAGTTTGCAAAAAAAAGAAATCACCATCATTGGTATTTCAACATATTAAATAATGCAGTTTTTTCAGCAACAACTTCTGTCTTGAATGTTTGGCCAATAATATTATAGAGAAACAGGCAATATTACCACTTGCGTGCTTTGACCGTATATACCGTTCGTCATTCTGCACAGTCCAGTGTAATAGGGCCTACTTCATAAAAGCACTTGCAACTTTATCTGCCGGGGCATTTTTTGGACTGAGTCAAATCGTCAGTTCGAAAACACCCTCGAAGTGTCTTAAAACTCTCAGAAAGGGTTTTTTACTTCAAGGGTTCTGATTCCGCCCTGGTGCCGAGTAAGACGAGAACAATGCTGAAGTATTATGATGTATGCGTTTTGGACTTTTGCAACTGAATGTTTCGAACTGTAGGCCTACTCATCAGGGGTAATATACGGAACACTGTGGACTCCCGATCAGGTGATTGTACCTCTATACTCTTGAGGCTACACGACATACGCATTCTTTGCAAAATAATTGCCATGCCATTTTAATGTGCATTCATTACAAAAGTCAGTTAGTCTGGTTCCCTGACGATTCTTTATAAATCTTAGGTCAGGTAGCCACCGTGGCTAATATATCACGATGCATGATGTCAGTCCGAATTGACGTCATTATAGTGACAAGATTCAACAAATACTCTTATGGTCGGCAAAAAATACCGATTTAATTAAAAATCCAACAACTTTAGGATCGGCAACGGGTATGACAGGTATTTTGTTAAATACCATGGAGAAAATCACCGATCAACACTCGACACCCGAAATAATCATTAAAACCACTTCGGAAAATTTCGGACAAATTTCCGGATCATTTTGGTCACGTGGCATGGGCTGCTACCGGACCTACAAACCGTCAGTTCGTCAGGTCTGGTAACCAGACTATTCCATAGCTTCTTCTGGTGAAAAAGCGTCTGCAGAATATCTTAAGATGAAAGTGTAGTGAAGTAAGAGAATAAACAAAGGCTGTTGGTTTATTAATTTCTTGAACAAATGTTATCCAGTTATCAAATTGCATATATACATGTACTAAAATTCAAACATCCACAACACTTGCCCAAAATTTGAAGTCTTGCTTCTCGAACTGTTTGCTATTTTGAAGTGCAAGGCAGGCAAGAAAAGAGCAAATGGGGTAAGTGTTTTTGAATCAGCCCAAACTGTCTAGCAAGATGTTTATGTATTCAAGACAGAAAATGGTTTTATATCAACAAGTTATTGCGCTCATCGCTGCATATATACATGTACACAATAAGGGGGTTGTTTTCTTAACACCGGTGTACATTCTCTGAGTCGAAGATCTGGTATGTAAAGGCAAAAACATAATAAACTCCGCTCCCTTTAGAATAACGTTGTTGAAATGTGTTGAATGTGGCAGCCCACAATGAAACTCGGCATCCAAATCTGACCGTGAGCCAAACCTGTAAGGCACGGGGGCTTAGCGAAGGTCAAGCTGTATCCCGCGGGTTTACCCAAGTCAGTCCAGCGCGAAATGCATTGTAGCAGGTTCTATTCTCACCTTTTCTCCCGGATAAACATAGCAGAGAGTCAACATCAACATCCGTCTTCAATAAATACACGGTCGCTCCGCTGACCGGTGTCAGTTTCCCCCTTTTTTTCTGTCTCTTTTTTTCTTTCTTCTTTTCACGGGACGCAAGTTGAAGTTTTACGCGGTCGACTTGGCACGGTTTGACGGCACTTTTGGGGCAGGGGGGGCCTTTATTGTACCCGCACACAGGCCCGTGTTTGTTCAGATCGGCAATCGTTGTAAATTCCTCCTGCCGAATTTCACGCTTGACGGACGTAACAACACGCTGATGCAAACACGACACAAACGCCTTTTGTCGGTGATAATTTGGCTCGGGTGCGTTTCTCATTTTTTTTCAACGCTCACGCTGGGATTCTCGGCTGTGAGACCGAGCTCCGAATGAAACTCCCCTCCGAGTGGGCCTACACCGAGAGCCGGACAGGTGAATTATGAAAGTATTCCACACGTTTCAGGGGGATTATTTTTGTAGAATATAGCAAGAAAATCATGTGGTTTGAAGTTGAAAGTAGATCTTAAAATTAAAGGGGCACAGTTCTAGTTCCGCAATCCCACGAAAATCTGTCAACTTGATTTCTGCCCCTCAAACGGGTAAAAAACGCACACTTCTATATCATTTTGGTCACTTTTGCCCTTAAAAAGACACCAGAGCACAATGCGAAAACAGTAAAAATGTAACATTTTGTTTGAAAAACGATAACCTGAAACATACGCCCTACATTGGTCCCAAATGAAACATCCATACAAAAGCAGGTCCCAGTTTTTGAATAGTGAGCGAAGACAATTAACGAAGGAAATTTCATTTTAGAGTCGAGAGCAAAGCCCTAGTCCTGTTGAAAGTAATTCAATCAGGAAGCGACGCTTAACCAAAAACTCATCCCCACAGTGCACTGGGCGGGCATCGAACCGGGGGCCACTGTAGAGGTGAAAGGCGCCAGTCTAGCGACTGCAAGAAAAATATGGTGCTAGAATGTACATGTATACACCGTCGGTGTAACATTTCATGGTGTTTATTTTGGGAAAGGATTTCGGTGTTCATTAACGCCAGTTCCGGAATTATAAGATTAACACCAAAACGAAACACAATGTGAGAAAACCCTAGCATGTAAATGCGTCTTCATTAGTGCTAATATTGTAGAACTAAAATAACACCAATTTTGATATCAATTTCAATTTGAGCGCCGTAAATAGTGTTACATGTGTATTTAATTCCGCTGTCTTCTTTAGTTTGGGAAAGGGTGTTGTAATTTGTTGTAAGAAAATAACACCAATTTCGGTGCTATACGTTCTCTAAAACCCTTCTGAATGGACGTGTCTCCTCCGTTTTTAAAGCTAGTTGCTGTGCTATTTTAACACCAAATAGTGATTGAAATAAATTTGGTGTTCAAAGTTTAACTCTAACACCACAGTTTTTGTAGTTTGCAGTAATTATAAATGATAGCTGTTTCCTTTTCCTCTACTTTCGGTTCCAAACCGGTTTCCCAGTATCCTTGAACGTGGCACTGTGTTGCTGGTTTGTAATCCATCCCAATAGCCAGGTCTTAAGTAGCGGTATTTGTGTCTGCTTAACCCAAATATCGCACCCGCGTCACCAGCACAAATACAGGTGTGCCATGAAATCACTAATACGTGAAAACCGAGGACCCTGCTATCGGGGAGAGTAATTCATTCTGGCGCTCTATTGGGCAAACTTGTGGAGTGTTTGCCGACAAGAAGTTCACACTTCTGAACCGCCAGCGTAAACACTCATTCAGGGGCTGAGCTCAAGCGCGAGTAACAAGTGAAATTGGGCCCTCTCGCACGGCGGGAGCTCTTGTGTTCCAAATGTCATTTCCAGTCTGGGGTGAAATTTCGCCAATAGCGGGGGATAAGTAAACATCAATAATATTTAGGGGCTCTAAAGCCCAGGTATAATACCCGGCCTGGGTTGCCGTTAACGATACGGCAGGACTTACCGGAGCCTCTATCTTGCCACCTCGCTGCTATATATCGCGTGCACTTCGCTATTCATACGGATATTACACTCCCAGTGTTTATTTAAGATTTTTTTTCCCAAACCAAAGTGAGTTGTCAAATAGGATTGGGTTTATGTAGCAGTTGTTTAGCCTGGTCGAGTCTCACCTACTTAGAAAAAGTTGTTGATTTTGCAATTCAAACGAAAATCGAAACTTCTTTTCTGTCCGTTTCTCTACGTCATGGGTGTTATTCCCAGGATCCCCACATTTTGACCCGGGAGATAGTCCACAGGACCATCCCCCAGAATTTTCACTACCATAAAAAAATGTATGCCTATTTCTAAACAAAAACGCCAAAATGTGTGCGTAGTAGTGTACGTGTGCCCTCGCGTTCTTCTTAACCCCCCCCCCTACTTTTAGGGGTGATTTAAAAGAAAGAAAAAAACACCAATCTTGATCACCTCCCCCCTCCCCGCCACACACACACACACAAGTGTGTAAACGCTTGCAATCGGGGACCTCCTATTGTCCTCCTATTGTTCATACTTTAACTTGTTGGCAAGGGCCCTCATTAGTTTTGTACACGATTTTCAAACAGGGATCTTTCTCAATCGGGGACCCTATTGTCCTCTATTGTTAAAGGTCCCCTATTGAATGCAAAAACAAACCCACACACTCACACACATCCGCGTGTTTGCATCCCTGTGGAGACATGGCATTGTTCTCCCCTTTGTCCCTGTACTTAAGCAAACCCCCATAGACTTTGTACACAAAATTCCTTGTGGAGACAACCTAACCCATAGTATTGCCTAGTGGAGACCTATTCAGTCCCTTTGTCTCTATTGTTTTTATGTCTCCACAGGGTACGGTATATCTCTACACATGTGTGTGTATATGGTGTAAGTGGAGGACTTCCCATTGTTCCCATTGTTCCTCTTTTGTTTATACAGCTCCCATTGGTTTTGTACACGTTTTCTAATTGAGGACCGTCCTCGATTGGAACACCCTATTGTTCTCTTACATCATTCTTTTGTTCTCTGTAATCAATTTGAATGCGTATGTGTGTTCAGTCGTGTTTTCCTATACTACTGAGGACAATTCTTTGTGTTTGCTATTGTCCCCTTAATATAACACAACCATAGACGAAGCGCATATTTTTATGTCCGAGGACCGATTTTAACAAAAGACCGACTCCCGAGGACAAGAAAGATTCCTTTGTATTTTCTTTCTCCTCTTGTCCTCGAACGTATATACAGTACATGTACACCACCCACAGACACAGTTATGTAAACACTTTCAATCGTGGACCTCCTATTCTCCTCCGATTGTCCTCCTTTTTGGAAGGACCCTCATTGGTTTTGTACATGATTTTAAACCGTGGACCTTGACTCAACCGTGGTCCCTATAATGCAAAACAAACCCACACACATCCTCACATGTAAACCCTATACAGGGTACCTCTATTGTAGACTTCACTTTCCTTCTATTATTCTCCTTTGTCCCTATTGAAATCTCAAACTCCATAGCGTTTTCCTCGTGGAGCACCTAGATTTCTAAAGACTTCCTCGTCGGGGCACCACTGTCCTCATTGTTACCCATTGTGCGAGGTACCTCCTAAGGCAGTAGGCCTATATGTGGAAACACGGATTTACGCCACATTTTGTATTCAGTAACATTACAGCTGAGATATTTTCTGTTTCTGGTTCCTTTGGTTGAATGCAGACAAGAGAAGAAGGGAATGGTACCCTGCTGTCATACCTGTTGTACCTGTTGACCCCGGGTCAGACTTCCCCAGACAATATGCAGGTATCTGGGGCATAGAGTACCGAAGTCTGACGTCAGTTGCCGCGGCAATGGTTCCAAACACATGCAGTTTAGAATGTATTCTGGTTTCAAACATTGCATTGATTGACGTCATCACTTCGGTACTCTATTAAACATGCTTCGAGTGTGCAGTATGCACTTCAGAATGGAGCTTATCCGCACTATCGACGGCACCTACATGTAGCCCAATCCCGAAAGTAGACCGAACCAAAATGTAGCCCCAACCCTGTAGCTAGCGGCGGTGATTTCTCGTCAAGGTTAAGGGGGGGGGGGGACGGAGGAAAAAGTGCAGAAAGAACAGTAATTGTTAATCGGTGTCTCTTGTGTATACTTGGAAATTTGTGGAAATCTGTGCTGATCTTTGTGTATTCTGGTGCATTCTGGTGCATGTAAAAGCCAAAGACCCGTAAAATGTATATGACCATGGGACAATTATTGGTGGGGGGGGGGGGACACTGCCATAGCCGTCCCCTCCCCCAAAAATATTGGGGGACATGTCTCCACCCCGTCCCCCCCGAGATCGCCAGGAACCACTTTCATGGATTGTCGTGCTAAGCAAATAACAGCTAAATACCAGTCACAAGCAGTGTAATCACATGGGGGTTTGGCTGGTAACCTGATTTTACTAAGCAAGGTTTTTATGCTCAAGTTAAGCCTGGATGGTAATCTTCTTTCTACCCGAGGAAAACATTCCCTGCTAAGCAAATTTTTGTGCTTAAGCAGCTCTATGAAATTGGGCCCCGGTACTGATCTGACACCCACCCAGCTGCAGACGACATTCGCAACATTACAATCACACTCGATCACAGCGCCCAACTAGCCCCGCGCGAAGTAATTGTGTCAGACACGTCAAAGGAAGTGGGGAAATTTGTTTGGATTATAAACTGGGGGTATTACAACAACTCTGGAACGCCCCCTTCCTAATTCACGGGATACGAGCCAAATGCGTTCCAGATAAGGTGAGTTTTGTGGAGTGACATTGGCCATACCCCGAGTTACAGCGTTTCACCCGCTGGTCGGGCTGAGTCATAACGCCAAGAGACTTATCGGCAACGATTTCAAGCTTTTAATTTCGATGATAATAGTACGTCTGGCGAATACGGGGCGGTGCGGGCACTTACCGTGGTTTTTATACTTGTCAATCCCGCCGGGGGATTATGGTGTTTATGTGCTTGGGCAAGATACTTTACTACAATGGGAGACTTTTGAGACGCTGGTGGCAGCAGACATACCGGTCCTTTTCCATTGTTCTCACGAGTCGTACGCATGCTCAGAACTATACGCGCGCATGCTCACTAACCAGCTATACATGACCGATCCCATGGCCTGATGGCCAGGAGTAATAGTTGTGAAATGCTATGAGTCATGAAGTGCCAGGCTACTTTGTTTCAGTGTTGGTATTATATAGGTTCATGTTTCCCCCTTTAGTATAGTGTCCTCGCCAAGAAAATAATATAAATGAACCTTGACCCGTACCCTAGCCCAACCAAATGCTACGTCATAGGACTGGACGTAAAGTGCGCTGGTATACCCACCGCCGCCCCAGCCAAAGGCGCTAGCTAATCTCTACTTCCACACAATATTGTGAAGGAAACACAAAGGATTGTGGGTAGCTTACGACGGCCTTGCTACGTGCACACGCGTCACTAAGAAGAGGAAGTATTGACCTGTTACAAGTTTCAGTTTTCACAAAAATGACCGAATGATAGCTCATTAGGCATTCGCTAGCGGCCTTGAAATTGAATTGGGCTTGTGGGTACGAGCGATCGAAGGCCAAAGGGAAAAGAAAATAACGAACATAGCTGGGGCCAATTCAAGATTCAAATTGATTCGATCACGTTAAAAACATGAAAATTTTCTTCCCAGTGGATTATAAAGAAGCATTAAAAACATTCAAAAACATGAACTCGGATAAAAATATATAAATATATAAACAAAGTCACTATAAAAGTCACTAAAAAGGCACTATAAAAACAAAGACAAGTCACTAAAATGAAATATTCACCAATACACAAATCAATCAATTTCGAAAAGTAAAATGGGAAGGGACATTAGGGGAAGGGAATGACAAAACAAGAAAGGTTACAGGCTGGGAGGGGGGTGATGGCAGTATGGAGCGAAGGAAAGGGAGGGAAAGGGTTAGATGATGGCAATGAGAAGGGGGATGGGAAGGGGGTTAGACATTTTGGAGCGGAGGAGGGGAGGAAGGGTTGGATGAGTGGAGAGAGGGTGGTGGAAGAAGAGGGAGGGGAAATGCAAAACGTAATTATCTAGTGAAATTTCGGACTGATAACCCTTCGGACTAAAGAACCTTCGGACTATCGAACCTTCGGACTGTCGAACCTTTGGACTATTGAACCTTCGGATTAACGAACCTTCGGACAATCGGGCTGTCACATTTGTTTTCAACATCAGTGTTGGACAACACCACCAGGTTCAAACAGACTTTCTTCTGCTGCTTTAACGACACTGAACTTGAAAACAAACTCCTGTAACTTTCTGAAAGCTCACTTGCATTGTTAGTCACTTCCGGGTTAAAAGGACTTTAGCGCGGTTCTTTCACCTCGACGATAGATTTAAACAACCGTGTTTAAGGATATAATTATCTCTACTCGATACCTCCACGGACCTTTTTTTAGGACTTGGTAGTTCAAATCAATCCCGAGTTACACTTACAACTATTTCGGTTACACCAGTTTCTCCTCTATGATTTCTCTAAAATCAGATCAAGCTAAAACTGAAAACTCTAAATCTGGAAAATCTCTCTTTTCCCCCCTCGTTCACAAACGGCGACCGCCGACTCACAAGTTGACCCGACTGCGGACTCCCATTAGCCTACGTGTGCGGTTTGTTTACTAATGTTTGCACTGCAACTGCTCAACCAGAACATGACGCTCTTGTTTTGCCGCAAAATGCGGGGCGATGGCAACATTTTTTTGGGTGAGGAAACCGCGCTAATTTCAACAAACACTAACAAACAGACTCGGCAGCAAATCCCCAAGGATCTCCGGTGTCTGTCACCCTCAGCTTGACGGGAAACACTCGGTGTCGAGGTATGGAGTGCGCTCGGTGAAAGTGATTGCACAATTTCGAAAGTGTTCCTTAAAATAATATAGGTTTTCCCGGACGATTTCGCAAGATGTGTATTTGAATTTGTAAAACTTGAATTCAATTTCGCGCTGATTTTTAGAACGACGTAGCCTATATCCCGGCTTCATTTTAGCAAAAACTAACATTCGATTTCATTTTGTATCATTCAAATAGATGAATGTGCATAACGTTTCATTTAAACGATTACAAATACGTGATATGCTTTCGGTTTGACGTATGCGTGGCCGATTATTAAGAATGTGCAATCTATTTAGGCTGCACATTTAGTGAAATAGATTGATAATAAATTAAAAGGAAAACAGGATTCCGGATGTGCATTCGAATTCGCGCTAAAATTAATTATCAATATACTAAATTCAGTGCACATTCGGGAAATCGTAGGCTGATTTTTTTACGACTGAACGCACCTCAGTTATGGAAATAGAATTATCAATTGTTAAACAGAAAACGGGATTGTGAACGTTCATTCTAATTCGCACGAAAACGAATGCATCTTTTACAAATTAATGTGCACATTTTCCGAAATCGTCCGGGAAAACCTATAGGCCTAATATAGGTTTTCCCGGCTATTTAGAACATTTTTCATTCATATTCACCAACTCTAACATTCAATTTCGTCTGAGAAAAAATTCACATGCTTTTGCCAAAGCGATTTAGTCATTTACCATTCAATTTCAAAGTTCGGTCACCACATTTAAGCACAGTGTCGAGAATATTCGTCATTCCAGATCAAATTCGTCTAAGCTGTTGCCGAATGGCAGCATTCAGAGATTGAATTCGTCTTATACTAATCAATTTAAAACTGTTGTTAAGTAAATTTGTCTGGCGTGTGCTATTTACAAGCATTTAATTTTAATTTATAATGTTAACTTTAATTTAAACTGCAACAATACATTTACAACAAAAGTGTAAAATTAACAAGGACAGTAAAAGTTCTTTTCAGTTTTATAATGAATAAAAAGAGTGAAAAAATAAAGACGACCATGCAAAAAAAGAACAGTCGTTGACCCTTATTTTCCTTTGTTACATTTCTGTGTAGGCTACCTATAATGAGTCTATACCATATTTTTAAGAAAATTGATTCCAAAGAAACAAGCAATAGGCCTATATTTATGAATAACAGGGAAAGAACAGAAAAATAGTGGAGAAATTATCCTCATCTGCGACCTTTATGCCTTCTGCAGAAGATGTCGTAATGAAGGGTATCGAAATTGAACAAACTTATCATTAAATTTTGTGGCAAAAAGACGAATTTGTTTTCTGAATAAAACTGTCCAGCGCAGACGAGACGAAATTGAATACTCCTCGCCGAAAATGGGTGTTCGTGGATTGAATTCAATTGAACAACAATTGAAATTGTATGACAAAAGACGAACATTAATTAAACCTTGGAAGTGCACCAAATCGATGCTGATGGACGAATTTGAATGTAAAGACGGTGAATTCGAATGATGAATGTTTTAAAATAGTCGGGAAAACCTATACTACTACTACTACTACTACTACTACTACTACTACTACTACTACTAATAATAAAAATAATAATAATAATAATTATAATAATAATAATAATAATAATTAGAAGAATTACTCATTCAAAGTAAAACATCGTGGATATTTTCTTTGGGAAGTACGACCATGCATGGAGGAATAACCACGTCTTTCGAGGGTCAAAATTGTGATGCTAGGGTATAAGGGTATTTTTTCGCTGTCTTCACTGATTATACAAATTTAAATCTGTGCTGATCTATGGAGTTTACAAACTTGGTTGCCATAACAATAAGGAGCCGGATGGGAATTTCCCCGTGTTTTCTCCCAAAAGGGTTTTTCGCGGTTTTTTCGCCCCTCCCGTAATCAGCGAAATAATATAGCCATACATTTTCTTGATGTCACAAAATATTTCAAAATTTTACGGTGTGTTCACTTAACACACCTCATAATTAGAGATGTTGTTTCACACTGTACATGTAGTTGTAATAGTTGTACAATATTTATACTAGTTGCTTAACAATTATGCATTAAACAGTGCTGTTATTTTAGTGTATTGTATTTATAATGTATTGTACTTGTACATGTGTGTATTCATTTGTAATTGTATTGTATGCAGGGCCCCAATGCAAACCAGTTTTAAACTGTTTGGGCATACCCTGGGTAAAGAAATGTAATAAATATATAAATAAATAAATAAATGCTGCAAACTTGAAAGACGGCGCTAAAAGAATTGGTCGTATAATCTTTGTACCAAGGGTTTTAATTAAACTTGTCATACACATTATTGCAGCAATATGAGCATGATCTGAGTTTGACGTAAAAAGAAGGTGATATAGTGTTCAATTCTTTAAACATCCTTAGAAGAGGATGCTACTTTGTCAGGTATGGAAGGACCTTTTTTGCAGAAATTTGGGAGCAAATTTCATAGAGCTGCTTAGGCACAAAAATATGTTTAAGCAAAACAAAAACCTGCTAAGTAAAATCAGCTTACCAGCCAGAACTTCATGTGAATGTGCCAAGCAAACAACAGCTAAGTACAAGTCATAGGCAATATACATCACATAGATTTTTGGCCCCTGGATGGTAAATCTTGTTTTTACAGACTTTCCATGCTAAACAAAATGCATACGGTACCACTTCAAAAAACAACTCAAAAATATACTATAAAAAGTGTTTTGAAGAAATTGTCACCGTTGGAAATGGATTCTAAACGAGTTTGTGTTTTTAAATTAGCCAAAATTAACCATGCAGTATCCTCAAAATGTAAACCAATTGCAAAAACTCGATTTCACCTTCTAATGTCCAGCTGTCACTAATCTTACTCACTTTATTTCGTAAATATATGGTATTTGCCTAGTAGGCTTTCCATACGGTTGACACCTTCAATGGCATGCCACTTTGACTTAATCTGCTTGTTTCTTGCTGGATTACATCGATCGTAATGACCGAAACTATCAAGTTATGGTCCATAATCTGGGATTTATGGAACACCGTTGGCACAATAACAAGATACGCTTTCCATATGCTCACTGGGGAAAAAGGTTTTTAAAAATCCAAGCCAGCTGCACTTGCACCCGAGCCAAGGTTGTCTGAATGACGGAGACGAAACGTCTCCAAAGGCTTTGGCTTTGAAATTGCGCTACCAAAAACTTTCTTCAACCTTTATACAGTATGACACGGCAGAGCTGACATCACAGTGGCAGGCAATGGTCACACTTCGCGTGATTCACCAAAAATGAGGCCAAATAAGAAAAGTTTAGCGTCCGGTTCTTTTTAAGAAAAGGAGGAGGGGCTTTTTATTTTTATTTTCAAGATGGCCGCCATTCTTTTTAAAATTTCCGACAACCGTAGGTTTTTCAACTGTGTTCAAAGACACAAAAAATAAAGAGACATGTCGGACAAGAGAATTGAACATGTTTACAGTGGGGTTTAATAGTTTTAGTAAGCTTGTATTCTTTTTCCGGTGGATCGGCTGATATTTTCGGGATTTGTTTCAACTCATTTTCCACAATTTGTTTTTAAAAATCCAGGCGGTCCCCAAAAAGGAAGCGGACGCGGGGACGCTAAACATTCTTTTTACTTCGCCTACAAACCACTGAACGTTTTAGAGAGAGAGATCGAGAGCTGATCGAGAGAGCTGATCGAGGTACACCACAGGATAAAGAAGTTTTTGAAAAAAAGTAAGCCACATTACTACATGCTTTTATTGCTTTCTCAAGAGGTATATGCCAGAGAATGTGGTAGGCAGCGGCGGCGATTTCTCGTCAAGGTTGGGGAAGGGGAACGGAGGAAAAAGCACACAACCAACAACTCTAAAGCGTTAGGCCTATGTACTCGGTATCTTTTGTGTATCCTGGGATATTTTTTTAAATGTGTGCTGATCTTTGTGTATTATGGTGCGTTCTGGTGCATGTAAAAGCCGGGACAATGGAGAAATTATTGGGGGACACTGCCATAGCCGTCCCATCCCCCACCAGGGGCGGCGGAACACTTTTGAAAGTGTGGGGTTGGGGGGGGGGGGGGGGGGGGAAGCAGCGCCGGTGCCAGCCGGCCTGCTGCACTTTTTAAAAATGTTTTTCTTTATGCGGAAGACCCTGTTTCGCCGCCAGTGCCCCCCCCCCCCCCCCCCCCGTCCCCCGGGATCGCCGGCCATGGTGGTGGGCATACTTACGGCGCAATGCGACAAAGTGCAAGAGTTTCAGCGTAGTGGGCGCTCTTCACCATCACCTGAGCAGACCCTGTGCGTGTATCATTGCGACATCGACACTTTTAAGCCAATATTTGATAACATTTTGTCAAAAGGGCGTTCTTGGGGAAACACAAGTTAGCCAGCTTGGGTCCACAGCCCGAGGACGTAAGCAATTTGGAGAGGCTTAATTTGTTTTCACTTGGCCTTTTACCACCGTGCTTTCACGACACCGGTCTCGCCTTACGCCACCTTGGGGCGAAGACGGTCTCTGCGTGATTGGGCCCGAGATATGGGGGCTTGGTATTTACGTTTAGAGGTTTGACTGAAAACAACCAAAAGGTCGACTAGTACTCCTGGCGGCTTGGGCGGGCTCCAAAAGCTCTTATCCCCTTTATCCAATCATTTCATATACAATATTTGGTATACGAAACTTTGAGTCAAGTGCATTTCAGGACAGCGGGGCCGCCGGCGGCCACACATGGCGAAGCAGCGAGCCGTGGTATATTATGTCCCGCGGGGAGGCTGGCGGCCCGGGAATACCGATGAGGGGTCCCAGCCCGACCCGGTGCCTAAAACCCTGGTCAGGCATAATGATCAGAATGGTCCCAAAGTTCCACAGCGACATACCACTTAACCTTCGGGTCTAACCTGAGAAGTTACATTCGATATACAATTACACAAATATCCACCGGCAGTAGCATTTCAAAACATACCATGCACGTTCAGATGGTGTTTGACGTACAGTATACATTGTAACATTAAACATATACATTATACATGTACTGAAATTACTGAAGCCGTACGTGGATCAGGCATTTGTTTTGACAAACAACCACAATAAGCCAGTTCGGTATTCCAACTGCGCATGTGCACAACAAGATTCGACGATTTTTCTCTCGGGAAAAACGTGGCAGATAAATACACACAAGGCTATATGGGGGACGTGCAATCGAAAAGATAATGGAAACTTTTGTTCGAACAAAAGTTTGGACACACAAGACACCTGAAAACACTTCGCTGTCCAAACGTTTTTTGAAAAATGTTACTTCAGAACACGACGATCTCTTTAAATTTGCTGGTACCCGCTATGCTTTTACACGCATACGATGAAATGTTTCTCCACAAGAAAATTTTTCAGATCTTGATGTGCACATGCGCAGTTGGAATACCGAACTGGCTTATTGGGCTACACATTCAAAAACCCTCACAATTTATGTAATAAACCAAACGCTAATCCTGTTCTCTTAAACAAAATTACACCGACACCCTACTTTAAAGGTAGTATACATTATTTGCTTTTGCCGTAATTTTTAGAAATAAATTGATTTTAGGGGGTAGTATTTTATAGCGTGCTAGTACTGTTTAATGTTTTGTGTGCATAGATGCTCGGAACAAATTCTGTTCTACTAGTCTAGTTCCCTGGCCACACCTTAGACAAAACGCAGCAATTTATAGTCAGGGAATTATCAGGTCGGGGAACTAGACCATTTCCAACGATTGTCGACCGACAATCGTTGGAAAACGATATAAATTTCCACTCTTCTTAAAAACGACAGCATACCAGGTGCCATGATTTCACAGGATGCTTGAAACTGCTATTTACTAGCAGTCTAGTACGGTATTTCGTAATAATTCAGTAGTTTTGTTTTTTGATGTTTGCAAATGATGTATACTACCTTTAGCCCTACACGGTTCTAAGAGGTACTTGAACAAATAAATTATTTCAGGTGAAATATTACTAAATGAGCCTATAACATGTGTAACATTTAGCACTGTTCTATGTTCCAATGTTAGAATAATTTGTATTTAAATAAATTATTAATGTAATCTGTATTTTGTTTCATTTTCTTCTCATTGATTTATTCTGATTTTAAAACGATAGTCCCAAACTTCATTAATTCTGTAAGTTTACATACCGGTAGTCTCTCAGTCATGTACTTTTGTTATTTTTCTTCTAGTTTTCTTATTATATTTTTTCTTCTAAAAAATTAAGTTATATTTAGATGATAATGTTCAGATGTGTATAGGCTATATAAAAGAACCAAGTCCTGGATCTGCCATTCAGCGCCCTCTGTATTTTGCTGCATGAACTTCAAGTGGTGTCTGTATTTGTTGGGATGTATGGAAATTAAAGGAACCATGCTTCTCAAATTGACCGGATCACATTTTATTTCATAAATAAATTCATTTATATGTATTAAATATGAATTAAAAGCCAAACTGGTTCAAGTGAAGTTTTAGTGTGATTATTTGCCGCTCAAACATTTACCCCCCCTTTTTGAAATTTGTTGAGACTCAAATTGAAGGCGCTGTTCGTGACGTAGACCGAGGCACCGAAATTCATGGATCGACTCGATAGTCTGGACCCGGCCCGTATACACACACTAGAGCTACACGTGCAATTTCGTAAGTTGTAACAACAACTAACATCAAACTTACCCTGATTTTCTCCCTTTTAGCGAAGGCTCCTCGGGGAATGGGCCGTTTAACTGCTTTCGCCTTTATCGTACTCACATCTGGGAACTTTGTTGGGATGGCAGTGGACTTGAGCATATTTTTAATGGTCATCCCAAAGGATTTGAAAATACCAGTATCAAAATACGACGGCTCAAAGTGGTCGCTACATAACGCTGAAAAGCTGCTGGGGCAGGACCTCTTTGCTCTTGTCACCTTCACTTTCGCCGTCCAAATTCTCCGATATTTCGCTTCAGTTGGAAATAAATGAAGGCTTACTCCACCCGTCGTTGTTTTGCTGCACCCAGCAGCCACACACCTTGTCGGCATGGCCGAAAAACACTACCGGTATATTTTGCTTAGATTTTGGACGAAGAATTTTCGCCGTACAATGTACACACAATGCATACCCGTGATGAATGGGTAATGTGCCTCGATCTACGTCACACACTTATGTTAATGAGGGTCCCACTTAGGGGCGGAGTAGATTGGACAAACATTTTCAAAAATTGTTTTCTCATATTTAATCTGGGAAATAATTGTCTCTGGACACAAAATATCATTTTCAAGATAATACTTTATTGTTTTAAGCAGGAATAATGCAATATAAATCCTAAATCATGTTTTCTTTAAACAAGTTCAACATCACGATGGGATTATCGGGAGGATTTGGGCCCATTAAACATTTACAATGGTCGACGACCATTACTTTATTTGTTTCTCTTATTTAAGCTTGCTTAATTGGGTGTTATAAACAACGGGCTGCAGTTGAACACGGCTTTTCTCTACCGTACAAAACCCCGAGCTCGTGAGGTTTTCTCAAAATCCCACCTTTGACCTTTCCCGAGAAGGTGGCACCTTCTCGGGAAAGGTCAAGCATGGAGAAATAGTGTCTTATTTCTCCATGGGTCAAGCATGGAGGAAGGAACACAATGCAATTCAAGAGAAAAGTTATGCGTGGCTCGTGCTTGAATTGCACTCTTAAAAACTGTGGTCCGATATGACAGGAAAAACAGCGTGCAGTTTTGACCTTTTTTCCAGTCAAAATCTGACTACATTTTGTGTGTGTATGTAAACCTACCCATTAGAATAAATTTCTCGCATGGTTTTGGTACAATCACACATTCTATACGCTTCGTGTTGCAACCAATACCTCCCAAGCAGCAGACGATAGTTTTCAGATATATAGCCTGGCTGTAGACATGAATTCCCCCGGTACGTCTCAGGCAGCTTTTTGTTTACAACAGCCGACTCGATGATGATATACGCACCGGTTGAAGAATAAAGCACGAGACTCCTCCCCCCCCCCCCCCCAAAAAAAGTGATTGCCGAAAGATAATTGACTAAAATTGAAAGCCTGCCACAAAATGTTTTGAATATTCTCCTCTGATCTAAATTCGCGGAAACGGTTCTGTGAATTCAATTTCTCAACACATATTCCGGAGGCTGTTAGCTTGGAGGAGACTCGATCTGATTGCCGCTAAACTTTTGCAAAGCGAACTGTATTGAAAATTGAAGCAATGACTCACCCGTAAATGTTCAAGACTATTGGAATAGTAAAATGGCGGTTTTTTTTTTTTTTGCTTGAATGTTTTTGAAACAACTGCATCATCTAAAATTTGTGAAGCTGTGAAAGAACTAGAGGAAATCGGAAAAGACTTGTTCCACAAAATTCTTGTCATCATCGAATCTATGTCCATGTAGAGGGAACTAAACGAGCCCCGTCACAAGAAACAGGAAAAAAATCTAGGTTTCAAATTTTACGTTCAAATGTGGGACGTTGTTTGATCGATTCAAAGTAAAAAAACACTAAGGGGCCATTCAAAATGTTCAATGTTTTAAAATTTCGATTTCTTTTCGAAAATGTGGTTGGGTGGGTCAAGGTAAATTATTGAAAATCGAAATTTACTTTTTAATTATAAACATAAAGGAAAATTTAAAGAAATGCTCTTTTGACTTGCCAATTCCACTCCCGTATTTCGATTCGTTTGGTTTTTTTCAACCCAGGCTTTTCCCGTACGGCCTATGCGTAGTCTTAGACATTGTTTCATCCGTTGTTCAACCTCCATGGTTCAACAGAGTGGTTATTATATACTTCATAGACTGGTCTTAGGGCTTTTTGGCATTTGGCACAGCACTGCCGTACCGGGCTGCACATTATTGATCAGATATAAATGCATGAAGGAAGAAACATCTTACGACTGCCATCGTCTTTGCTTTAAATGTACAATTAAAGCGCAGCAAGAATTCCTCTTTTTTGCCAAAAACATTAGTTGGAAAATGCTTTATGTACTATCAAACATTCAAAATGATGAAGTAACGTTTGTATAAATATAATTACAATACATCTTTAGAGTATTTGAAATGCAAATAAGAGTGTCTGAGATCAAGAGAGTAAAATTCTACAGACATATTTAAATTCTCCCTAAGTCATGCATCAAAATATACCCAATCGAGTACGCACTGTAGACTGGTTCCTGTCTCTACTGCTATTAATTAAATACCGCAGCAGAGATGGGAACTGTGCTAATAAGCATACATGTTGCTTGCTCGCGTTGCGAAGCCTTGGCAAAACGATACGTGGACATGCGTGATTTTTACATGAATGTCAACTTCAAAAGGAGTATTGTGTGGCTTTAACTTCAAGAATTTTGGAAGTTGTTGACAATTACTTGGTAAAAAAGTTGGCTGCAAATTAACTCTCGCTGCAGTGCCACGTAGGTATAGTGGACCATTCCTATATCGGCGATATAGCGGAAAAAAATATCGACTACAAAAAAAGAATCAGTATCGCCAGCGCTAGTTCAGAAGCTGATTATAAAACACTAGAAGTCATCAGGGCACGTGTTAAAGATCCACAGCTGCATCACGCTGTCATGAAAATGGGCATTTTATTATTTGTTTAATTGAATGGCAAATCAATATTTTAAGATCGAAAATTGGGGTTGGTGGGTGGGTCAAACAAATTTCGAAAAAAATTCGATATTTTTAAACATTGAAAATGTTGAATGGCCCCTAAATGACAGTGGCATTTCAAAAGGTGTAGCGGGTTGCCTTTCATCTTGTACCCAGAATACAAACAACATCATCTGATACCACCACCATAAACGACCGTTCTGGACCCGAAACTTGTGACAGATTGTGCTGGGAGTAAATCAACACGCCTAGAGTAATTGATTCGATGGGGACCATCGCGAGAGAGCAACCGAGGTATGGTGAAGGCGTGTGACAACGGGCTAAAGAATTCAACGAAAGATAGGCACGAGTGGGCCAACATGGGGTCTGGTTCCAGGCTTTATAAATTGGGCCTACTGTGCAGTGGCTGAGGGTAGGGTGGGGCGGGAAGTTAAAAAAAATTCAAAAAAGTCAACTAAAATTTCCCATCTCTATTTTTTTTGGGGGGGGGGGGGGGTGGGGGGTTGCCAAATGCCTACATATCAAAATATACAAGCCCTAGTGAACTCTTGCGAGGTTCTTTTTTTTCTTAATTCTTTACGATAATTAAATGAATACAATGTTGTTGACTGGTTCCAGGCTGGATATAGACCCAATACGCAATTGCTTGGCTACCAAAAAGAATATGCACACTATAACCACAGATAGAAAGATAGGTTTAAAGTAAAATGTATGTGCGATGATGAATAAACCACAACCTCTTGAAAATGTGCAGTTTGTTTTCGAAATTCCGGTGTCATATGAATATCAGACTCCTTTTCCCTATTATTGGTTAAACCCTCTCACGTAACCGGCCATTCTCCCAATTATCGATATCATCGATAACTTAGGCAAGCTCAATTCTACCGTATTTCATAGTGACTAAATTTCACGCTATACACCGGACTTTCGAACCCGAAGTTTGAAAATTGAAATCAGCTCAACGAGCAAATTCGTGGTTCTTTCTCTATGGTTAGATCATGGAGGTATAGATGTACCCCAGTCGCTGGTTAATTTTCTCCTACCTCCCTGGTTAAATTAAAACCAAAAGAAATAAACGAATGTTATTGTATGATACGCCTGCAGAAAGCAGATCAAATCATTAGTTTGATTTATTAATGGGGATGTTATGTTGCTGTCAGTCGTCCATGCGTGAGCTACGCTGGTATGGCCCGACAAACTACGCAGAGAACATTTCACAAGCAGTCGGCTGGCAGAGACCGTATAAAGCTTTGAAATTAACAGCCCGTATCAATCCGTCCGGTGGCCAAAAGCTAATGACATGATTTATTTGACTGAAAGTTTGAAAAACAGATAAAGAACCAATTAAAATGCCGTGATGTTCCCCTTAGATTCCATGCCAGACGTCTGTCAAATAAACATGGCCAGGAAGCCACGGTGCATGTAAAAAAAGGCCTACCGAGCCACACACACTGGAGGACTCCGGAGTATTTGTTGGTACAAAATGGGCGATTACTACAGCCAGTGGCCCTGACGTGCCATTTCCACGTCGTTGCGGCGTTTGTCGTCACTGTCAACACATGGTAAATCTCCCCTTTTGAAATCACCCATAAATTTTAAACTGACCCGCTTTTCAGGAGACAGAGTGGTTCAATTTGCAGGCCCAAAGCCGAATTATTGATGGTCAGTGGTGGACATTCGAAATCGAAACCTTGGCTGGGGTGGCAGGTATGCGGGCCCTATCCATCACTAAGTCTGCTCTGGTAAAGATCTGTTGTGACCCGTGACCTTGCTGACCTTCCTGACCTACTTTGCATAACAAACAGGAAAGCTAAGTGGGCGTGACTATCAACAACGTAGTTGGTTGAAAGTGACTGGTGTTTCGTTTACAAGAGTTCGGCATCGGATGTGTTTGACCTCGAACCTAGACTGGCGCGCGCGATGTGTATAGCTAAAAGTCGGAAGGAACACTGTGTCCTAACTCTGAAAACTTCAACGTCTTCCTTATTAATTTTTCAAGTTTTCGCCAGACAAAACATCCAGGTCACGGAGACAACAAATTATTGGCTTGAATTACAAGGGAAACTGAGTAGGTAATTAAATCAATTTGACAAGACTCTGGGTTGAACCAGCAACCTCCAGAACGTTGATGCCCTCAAACAAAATTGTTGGCCCAAAATATATATATAAAAATGCAGACAGTAGCCTCATTATGAAACGAAAAAGCTGAAGACCTGAAATTGCTTTCTTGTTGAATTTCTACAGCTCTGGTTTCCCCGTGTCAGCCGGATTTATGCTTGCTTCGTACGTTCTCACATTCTGGAGAAAATGATGAAAAACACTACCGTATGCCTATCATGGTCCTCAGTCATGGGTCTTATGTATTCACTACGTACAGGCCTACGCGCACAGCTCGCTGATGGCGAGGGAGAGATGAGTTTGTCTCACCGTCGGTACGGTGGAGGTTTAACACCGGTACCCCGCCTGGGTCTATAAGTCTGAAAATTGGGATAATTCTCTGCAATCTGTTAAAGAATTATCCTCTATTTAGATCCAAGCCCAGGAAAACCGTAACTGAGGGTTGGCAATTCAAAATGTCGCCAACCTTACCCCCTCTGTTCGTAACCTTATAAGTGGGTTTTAGCCTTGTATTGGGGATGTCAATAAAAAAGAGATATTGTTTTCCAGGGCCATAATTTTGAAAATTGGCTTTCCATATTTCCATATACATTGTACTTGAATGTAAGTACGGCAACCTCAGGCGAGATTATAGTACCTCAGTCGGGATTTGTTTTAGTTTACTTTACAGTTTGGCTTCAGGTTCGTTTATCCCACTTCGAGAAGTAAGATTGACTTTAGTGGTAGTCAAAAGATGGTCCTACGTGTCTTTACCAGTAGCCTTTACACACAACTGAATACCGGCAGGCGCGGTTCCGGGGGGGGGGGTCGAACCCTCCCCCCCCCCCCCCCCCCTGCTCGTTGCCATTTTTTTCTTTTTGCTTGTAGGGGCCTACGCCTAAAGTTGCAAACCAGAAAGCAGAAACACTACAGGTCTTATTTTGCCTATGGGTAAGAACAAAACAAAGAGGTTAAGTGTGTCAGTCCTCCCCCCCCCCCCCCACCCCGCTTGTACTTTTTTTTCGCAGACGAAACATTTTGGGAGTCACCTTTCTGGGCAAATTTCAGAAACCCCCCTGCAAAAAATCCTGGATACGCCCCTGTACTGGTCTTCTGTGACGCTGGTTCTTATTCGTTTAAACTTGTTATTCTATCTTTGTTCCATGTCATGTAGCCGTACATGTCAAAGAAACCCCCCATGTGTGTTTCGCTTAATTCAACTTCGTGGAAAACATACCAAATGACACCAAATGACCTGCGCGAGTAGAGTAAAACGATTCCATCAATGCCGGGTCATCAACCTCGCTTCCTCTGATTATTGAATAATGATCAACGGAAAGGCACTGATCTCCGTGTATAAGTCACCTCGTACGCGACGGTTCTCACCTGGTGTGGGTAATTAGCCTCCTCCTCCCCCGTTCTTTGCTTTCTGTTGAACTCGGGACGAACCTCCTTTTCGTTTTGAACTCTCAAACTCAAAGCCTGGATCCCCTCGCTGCGCTTGCGGGCTGTCATGTGGGACACTGGAGGGATTTACGTTGGACATGTTTAGGCGGGAATATTGTGGATAAATTGCGATTTCCTTCTTGACAACTTTTGGCGGGCTTACGCGGCCTCCGCGAGGTAACTTGTTGAAGACACGCGCCATCTGAACCCGTGACAGATCCGAACGGGCTGGAAGGTAAGTTTGACCGGGGTTTGACTCCTGTGATGCAGGACGAATATGCATACCGAGTTTTAATACATGTAATTCTGAAAACACATTTTCGGATCGTCAGTTTCTTTTTGTTACATTGGAAGTTGGAAGACAATGCGGATCTGTGGCTGCCTCTATTGTGTCAATCAGCCATTATTGGCAACCACGAAGAACGCTCCAAACTTTAGGTTTTCGGGCTAGTCTGCAATAGAATGGCACTATACGGACTGTATAATATAGGCCCCTGACCCCAACCAAAACTACACTCAACTGGAACACTCCCCCATCATAATGTAAACTATGGAGGAAGGAAATGGCTTGACATCTGAGACTACAGCTATACTTTTCTCTTCAGAAATGGCAACCCCACCGATTTTGTTGGTAACAATAATGTAGGCCTATATTAAAAACTGCAAACTTTGTGTCTCACACAAACCTGTTCTAAGTGTAGAGAAGCGACACAGATTCCTTTCTCTCTGCTTCAAGGAATCTGAATTCCACTATAAAAGTACACTGAATGTTTACACTGGTTATATTCTTCAACACCCACACTCACTCGCCGCGCTCTCACGCGTCGTTGAACCACGGACCTCGGCACGCGCCGCATGTATCGGGCCGGGCCCGTTGCGGGGCCGCATGCTCTGCCGCGGCATGGCAGGTGATAACACGGATCAGCTAATCAGCGCAGGCCCACAAATATTTGGTCCGAGTTTGAAAAGTTTGGTAAACTGCCTCGTTCATCGGCGGACCTTACTGCGGGACTCCGGCTAGTTTATTGACGGAGCAAGCAACGTGTCCGTCCTCGGCTGGTTTATGGCGTGTTTGGAGCGCCGGGATAATTGGCTTGCAAGGGCTGATTTGTGTTTACGCCAAGGATGAGTTAGGGGGTAAACGAGGGGCGGGAGGGAAGGAGGGAAGGGAGTGAGGGAGAACTGTCACAAGACGAGAGAAGAAAAGGATGCACAGGGGTTTATCTCCCTCTGATGAATTGGTCTTAGAATGTGTTTATCCGTGATTTCCCGCTCGCCAGAAAGTGCAGTCACTCGGTGAAATTTATCGCCCGCCAATTATGGAGTTTTTTTTGGCCGAGGAATTAATGACGTGTGGGCTTTCGCGTAATGAGGCCTGCTGGGCTTATAAGAAAGCTGGCCTCTCTTTGTCTGAAATGTTGGAGAAAAATGTTGAGAAAATAAATAAGACATCTAATTGTATTATCAGATGGTGTTTGGTTTATTTACAGTGTATATGGTGATTTATCAAAGTCTTTGCATACGGGGGCTGTATAGAAACGACAAATGGGTCGAGGTGAGAGGATTTGTCAAAATTCTTTGGGCAGAAATCTACCCTTCATTCATTTGGGGGTTAGTATTTTATAGGAAATATCGTTCCACTGACCTGTTCAAAGTTTTGCGTTGTTGGATAGCGAAAAAAACGAGAGAAAAACGGCGCTCGGTTTTAACCGTCGGGCGGGGAAGATGGCCTTTATTCAAGGCGCGCGTGGCTACCTGGACGCGTGACGCGCCCCGAATTATGCCAGCATGTCCGAATGCCAGCATGTCCGGGTAGCCACGCGCGCCTTGACTAAAGGCTACAGGGCAGTTTTCCAACAATTCCCCCTTCAGTTCAGTTCCCGGGGCTGTTCTGTTGCTTGCCATTTTCTATTGTAAATTCCCAGTAGATAAATACACGCTGTAAAAAAAATTTGTGTAAATTTACAGAAAAAGTGATGGCAACAAAGTTGCCATCACCTTCTGTTTTTTCATTTGACAGTTAATTTTGCAAAATGTAATCACAGACATTCTTTTCATTATTAATAAATAACAATGTTGTAAACGTTATGAACAAACCAATTTGTTTCGGCAAAATACAGGCGAACTTTGAAATGCTAAATATGGGATGTACGTTTTTTGTGTTTACAACCTGCAACAATTATTGAAGTTGACAGAAATGCAAGCACTTTCTGTTATTTCAGTTGCCAGCACTTTCTGCTATTTCATGTAACAGTCAAATTTGCAATATTTAATTACAGATATTTTGTTATTACTAAAAAAGAATGTTGTAAACGTTATGAACAGACCAATTTGTTTTGGCAAAATACAGGAAAACCGTATATAAAATGCTAAATATGGGATGTACGTTTTTTGTGTTTACAACCTGCAACAATTATTAAAGCTTACAAAAATGTTATTTAACTGGGGGCTTTGTTTTTTACTTTTACAGATTTCTGCAAAATAAAAAAAGCAGAATCTGCAGTCAATTGGTATTTACAAGGGCTGTGTGTGTACAGATGGTCTGTATACATCTACAGAGTGCAGTATATATAGTTTTACAATATTTGTACAGTGTGATTGCTATGAAATCCAAAATATTACATAGGCCTACTACGGTGTACGTGCGCATTTTGGTTTTATATTCATTCGGTCTAGCCATTATGAAGTCATGGTTCGAATTCGCAACCAACTGTTTCGATTTTTTGAACATGAACGAGGATGTAACATGCCATTATTTAATAATGTTTGGATAAAAGTAATTCTGTACATGAATTATTGCTTGACAAATTACCTATTATGATCAAGAAAGTGTGTTTTTGAAGTGAAACACAGCAATTTAACATGTTTTTTGGCGCACACAAATTTCCTCAATTCTGATTGGTCAGCTGCCGCATAATAAGATTCATGTAGATAACAGTAGATTCTATGTAAATGAACAATTAAAAAAAAAAAACTTTGTATATTTACCTAACTTCTTTGTCAATGTACAGTTTACAATTGCGCAGTTGTTGATATACAAGGAATTCCTTGTAAAAAAACCACAATGTTTGTAACAGAGTTTATATGTGGTTTATACAGAAAGAAACTCTGTAAATCGTTGTACCACAACGTCCTTTTGAACAGTGTATTTTTTTACAACAATTTGTTATGACTGAAACGGAAACATCCAACTGCTGTAAAACAGTGTTGTGTTAAAACCGCCACGACTCGAACAATTATTTCGTGGAATACTGCGTTAAAAGACAAATAAATCTGCGCATTTAGCACATACGGCTATAAACAGAACAGTGAATGTATATTTTAGCATGATTTTTTGAACTAATTACCATATTTTGGTTGAATTGCAAGAAAACTATAGGAATACGTGAAACTAATATTGAAAAGCACGCCGTCTAATTAATAAAAAAATACACATTTGTCAAAAACAGGGGAAACTGTACGTTTACAGATTGTGATGTAGATATGCCGATTTACAATGAAACAATTACAAACGCATGTTAAAAGAAATTAACAAAATATGTTAAAATCCATTAATATTGATAGAATGTGTTTATTTACATCAACAACAATGTATAAGCAAATAACAAACAAAAGATCTGGGTAAAAAACATTTTTTTATTACATCATGTATGATAAAACAATTTATATATTTTATTTGTCGTTTTTACAGATAAATATATTATAGTACAAGGAAATTATCAATTTTAAAGTTTCCCTGTAAAAAGACAAGCACTTTTGCTATGACGCGAAATACATGTAAAAGAACGTACCATTTGAAGGACCAGAAAATCGTATTGTTCAATTACATAAAAAAATATGATTAAAACAAATTATAAAACAAATATTCTGCAATATTGGAATGCCTTTGTCAAAGCTCATTTGAATAGCTTGTGATTGGGATTAGGACTGGAGGGCTTGTGATGGACTTGAAGGGACTTATGATGGACTCGACTACATCCCTGGTAGTAATGTTGTAGTCGAGACCTTCATGTCCGAGACCAAGACCGAGACCGAGACCAGGGCTTTCGAGACCGAGACCAAGACCGAGACCAGCTCTTTCGAGACCGAGACCAGACTTCCGAGACCGAGACTTTTGCAGGCCGAGACCGAGACCGAGACCGAGACCGAGACCGAGATCACAACTTCCGAGACCGAGACCGAGACCGAGACCAAACAAACATGAATAAAAATGTATGGTGTTGAAGCTGATTTCCCCCATGGAGTGTTGTGCCCTGATTTAGATTAAAATGCTCAAAAAGATAACTTCCCACGGATGATAATTTGTGTTAATGACTCATATGGGGATCATCTTATCCAAAACTAAAGAAAAATCTAGTTTTTCGGCTTTTTAAGGACCATTATCTTAAATTATGCAAGATATACATGTATAAAATTAAGTGCTCAATTATAAAGTCTCACACAGCACGCAATCATCAATTAAATAATTCCACAAGACTTGACGGTTATTATTTCACCTCTGGTCAATAGTTGTGCTTTCAGATTTTTGACATGCCATACATTGTACGTGTACATATGGCACTGACTGGCAGATTGTATATCTCCTAATATTATTTAAATAGAAAAATTCAACCAACTAGAATTGTTGATTATCCAGAATGGACAATGCAACTGGATTTTCTGCGAAGTTGTTTATTTGAAAGTTGATTTTTGAAGTAAGGCCTATCAATTTATTTTATTTCTAAATTATTCAAAACACCGTAAAGAAAAAAGTAAAATTTAACATTAATTAAAAATTCATTAAAATACAATTTGATGGCGTCACCTACATTTTCATCCACAACACATACCCGACTATGTACGTACAAAGTTTCAAACCCAATTAGCCTTGTACTTCTCTAGATATCCTTTTATGTAATTTTATAAAGCTACCTGGTAGGCCAACACTAAAAGCATGTGTTGTGTAAGCATTGAGCAAGAACGTCGAACGTGTCTACCTATTTGCACACATAGAAATTAAGCGCGCTTGTCGTCGGAATCCCATACCATGTGCACCAGTGAAATACATAGGCGGCGCACATCTATATCTGCGGGTACCAGAACTCTGAATAAACAAGCTGCATTGACTGGTCGCCATTCCAGCTTCAATCTAATTCTTCAGCATGAAACTTGTACTTTATAGTACAATGTTGTTTATGTATGGATGAAGACTGGATTTTGTATGGCGCATTGTATTTTGCAGTGGTCTCGACTGGTATCGGGGGTAAAACTCGAGACCTTGGCATCCGAGACCGAGACCGAGACCGAGACCGAGACCGAGACCGAGACGAGACCTGCACTTTCGAGACTGAGACTAGCCCTCCCGAGACCGAGACTTTGCTAGGACAAGACCGAGACCGAGACCTCAAAAAAAGGTCTCGAGACCGTCTCGAGACCGAGACCAGGTCTCGAGACCAACAACAAAATAACAGTACAACTTTAAAATTGAAGAAAGTATTATACCGCTTAATTGCGTCAGTAGCCATTATGTTTTGTGGGGTTGCATTTGGAACCCGTCTAGGCCTCAGGCCCGTCGGCAGCTTCGGGCATCAGGGGGGCCACAGCGCCAGCTAGGGTTGCCACATCACAAAAAACCCTATAATTTTGATGCTTTTTGTTTTTGCCAATTGGTTGCCGGGGGGCGACAGGCTCCTCCGGACCCCCCCCCCCCCCCTCTCACCCCCCCCCCCCCTCCCCCCCCCCCCCCTTAGCAACGGGCCTGCTTGGCCTACTCAAAACTTAGAGACTTTGAAATAGTTGATGGCAGCAGATGTACTTTGCTTGTACCCACCGCCCAAACACCCCACGCGCTGGGAACGTCTGATGCGCTTTGAACTCTGATTGGATAGATTTTGTGTGACCTTTGACTGACTGGAGGTCAACAGTTCCACTATAGGCCATAAGTTTTCACAGCGCTAGCGCTGCATGCAATTCGCAAAGGTCATGGTACGCCACCCAGAATGCCGTACGTTTCCTTCACAAAAATCTGTGAAGCGCATCAGACGTTCCCCGCGCCCTGTTTGGGCGGTTGGTACCAGTGAACAGATGTACGCGTGACTACACGGGCTGTGGGCTAATTAATAGTCCCTTGGGGATGATCAAGCCCAGACTGATAACATGTTTCCTATACGTTTATAATATTATATTCGAATCCGTGATGTAGTCGAGACCATCTGTGGCATACAAGACCCTGCCAGACCCTGCAAGACCAACACAAGTCCATCACAAGACCTTCTTCAGTCTTAATTAAAGTCTCAAGCTATTCAAATGAACTGTGATAAAAGCATTCCTTTGTCATGGTTTAACTTTCTGCCTGTTACAAGCTGGTCTTGTGAATGGTCCTGTGCATGGTCTTGTGCCTGGTCTTGTGATGGTCTCGACTACATCACTGATTCGAATCTCTCCCGCCACTGACCCTTTGTTTAGTATTATTGATGGAGCGCATGCATCTCAGTCCCACATTGACGTCTGTTTTGATTATTAGTCTGGTGCAACTTTAACACAAGCAAATCCACTGTACTGATAGGCCTACACGCGCAAGCGAAATTCAAATGAAGAAGAGAAACTCAGAGAAACACGAGATAAATAATAATTGCTAACTCGTTTAGATCCCACGAATTAGGAACTAAACTGGAGATAAAACACAAAATTTAAGGGGATTACAAGGCGAGATGAACGGGGCAGAGGGGTAGGATGAGCCAACCGCCAATTGGCCCCCATCCACTTTCAAAAGTGTTCCGCCGCACCTGCCCACCACCCCAAAACACTGGCTGAAGTATAGCAAACTTGGGTTTACGGAAGTTTGTGTGTGGCCTAGCTAATAAGCTCTATTTAAGTACTTCAGTATCATCAAGTACAATGTACAATATCTTCAAGTACAATCTTGCGTATATAAAAACTTTGGCTAATATGGACTAATTTGTATAGCTTGTGTGCTAAAAATTCATGAATAATAGCTTAGAAATACGAAGTTTTCTTGACGACATCAGCCTGGTGTAGGGATAGTGGGACTGGTTTAGGGATAGTGGGTCCTAAATATAGCGCACCAGCCCCAATTGTATTTACGGGAGAAACCTGGATTAAGAAAAGACATAGGGCCTATTTGTACTACAACACCACTGTCAAAAAATAGAGAAAAAGGAAGAAGGTAAGGGGAAAAAAGAGAAGCAAGCAAGAAAACTTTGCCGTCTCTTAAATTCCCGAATTATTTCTTTTTTTCTTTGTTTCTCATTTTCCTGGGGTTAGACAGAGACACAGATGATTACATTTAATTTTAAGAAGCCCACTTTTCTGTTTTCCTGCCAATTTCAAATTGAACAACAATGGTAACGATTTCATGGAAATCGAAACCAATATTTCCAATAACAGAAATCAAAGCAGAATTAGAAACGCCTGACAAACATTCACATGAAGTACGTTCGATTTGTTTACAAACAGTTATTTTGAAACAAAAACTTGTCTGTTCTAATATTTGTTCTTACCATGTTAATAACTATTATTACTTTCCAGGTAATAAGAATATGAGATGCCGGGAAAATATAAGACAAAATTCATAAGAATATACATGCAGAACTGCTAATGTAAAAACCCCTGAAACGCTAAATTTTGAGAGTTAAAAAACAAAGAAAGATTAGAATCACATAAACAAATGCCCAAGGACTAGAGAGTTTAAACCCAGAAGTCCCCACTACTAAACTTGTTCATTATCGACTACCGGTAATGAATCTGTAAGTGACGTTTTGAAAACGCGCTACCTTGCCCAATTAACACACTTCATAAAACTTACAATGTTAAAGGGGAATCGCATCATGATTCATTTGTCTCCACCCTCCGCCCTAATGAAGGCTTTGTAAACAGAATGTAGAATTTTTAAAACAAATCTGGATAAATAGCAGGGCCATCCGTCATTTTTAACGGATGCTCGAAGCTCCGCCACAACCGATGGGAAGCGAGGAGTACAATGACCGCCGACACCGTACGGCATAGAGTGATGAGTTATGATTTCCATGCGTGTTGGACCAGACTATATGCCATAAACCAAATCGGAGAGTTTTAACCTAGATAGAGTTGTGACATGAGGGTCCCAAACGATGGACCAAACATGGCGGGGTACTATGGACGGTTGGTAAACAATAGCCGCACGCTCCACTGTACATATAACGAGCGGCCATCTTTGGGCCAAAGTCAGAAAATGTCGCAGCACTCTCCATCTATACCAGCCTCGTCTCCATGGCGATTGACCGTACGCTACCACCAGCCGCTCTCTCGCCTGGTATTGGATAGTTTGCATATCTACAATTCTTGGATATTAGGCCTATAGGTGGATTGTATAGACGATGTGTTTTGAGTATAATCTTAGTGCTGCAGGATATCGTGACTTTCCGTAACAGAGATATTGAGTACGGTACCCAAATAGGCCCATAACGTACAAAATCCACACATTGCAGGTACATCGCTGTAATTTTCCGGGCTGATGCAGGAAAGCCAAGATGCACGTAAGTTGAGGTGGGGTTTCATACGTCTGAAAATAACGGCAGTGACAGCGTTTAAACATGGGAAAATAACCAGTTTTTGAAGGTTATTAATTACCGGTATTTATTGGGTTTTTTCACGTGCAGTTTTGGGAAACTCTTTTCGTGAAATTTTTACAGGGGATTATTACGAATAAGCTAGTTCGGTATTTCAACTGCGCATGTGCACAATGACATTTTATCCCGAATGGCCCGCGTGCCCTAACGCGCGCGTGTGAAAGGTAGTCGCATAACGTGGTCGCACAACGCACACGTGTTAAATGTAGTGTACACGATTGGTAATCCTCCATTTATTTTTTTACTGAATTATTACGAAATACTTTACTAGACTGTAAGTTAATAGTAGTCTCAATCATCCTGTGAAATGATAGCATCAGGTGTGCTTTCGTTGTCAAGAAAAGTGGAAATTTATAGCCACGCGCGCCTTGACTGAAGGCTATCATCCACCGACGGTTGAAAACGAACGCCGTTTTTCTCTCGTTTTTTTCGCCATCCAACAATGCAAAACTTTGAACAGTTCAGTGGAACGATATTTCCTATAAAATACTAACCCCCAAATCCGCCCATTTCTGAAAATTGCAACAATAACCAATCATGTACACTACATTTAAATTAAATCAGAATGGGCGTTCGCGTAACATGGCGTGACATTACGTCAGCAATTTTATCCCGAATAACATTTGACCTTTGAGATACCCAACTAGCTTATAATCAGCTTGTTATCGCAGTAACCAATCGGAAAAAGTCGAGGTGCTTTCCCAGCGAGGCCTGAGAACGAGGTTGTCTATCCACTGCTTAGACTGGTCCCCGCCCCCATTTATGCGTAATTTAAAGTCCGAAGGACAATAGAGGGACCGGGAACCAGTCTATCCACGGCTTTGACGATTTGTAATACAGTGCGCCACCAATAGTTTGTCGCGAAGAGGCCACTTTTTGCGCCGTACAATAAGCCAGTTCGGTATTTCAATTGCGCATGTACACAATGACAAGGGTCACGGGTCATTCGGGATAACTAACGCGCGCGTATGAACAGGAACGTGTGAAATTCAATCGGAATGGGCGTTCGCGTAACATCGCGTCAGCAATTATCCCGAATAACCTTTGACCAGGACTACTTCATGGAGATACTGAACTGGCTTATTGAAAAGGTCGACTCGTCCGTGCAGCACGTGTTATTTTGCATGATGTGAGCAAAACTGGTTTCAGTAGTTTAGCATTTTCATCGGGAAGTTACTGCTTATATTCACCAGGATTCCAGATGCTTTTCAACATTACTATCCTGAAATATCCTGAGAAATACCTTGGATAAAAGAGGTGGTATGGATGTGGATAACTTGTCTCTTCCCTAGTGTTCATTTTTATCCAGAAGGAAAAAATATGGCTTACAATTTTGCGAATCATCGAAATATATTATCCTTTCGGTTTCCCTATGATATTATATAGAGCAGGTATTTGGATAAGCCTTTAGTGTGACAACAAAATCGAGGATTTTACACTCAGAAAACCACTTCTGACTAAACTTTCACATTAATCTATTCATTAAAAAAATCTCAACCATATTTTTAATTAAAAGAAAGAAAATGAATGCCATGCCACGAGTCCTGACACATGTAAAGAAGAAAAGGAATAAAAGAATAAAACTATTTTCATTTTTTGAAAAAATCATTTAAATTTCTTTTTCTCATTACCTTTCTGGTTCCTATTATAAGTGTCCGCCAAATCACAATATATTTGTAAGAGGTTTTGTTTGGCCTTGTGGTCAAATTCATTAAAATCTGTTGCTGATATTAGCAGCTGCAACGCGTGGCTCAGTAAAGATGATCTCGGGCTTGGAAGTTTGTATATTATTGCGTTGCAATTACTTTGTCATCACATCATTCCCAAATATTTACCCCCCAACACACTGGCGGCCGGCAACGGGGCTCTGCGCAACCTGGCTCCCCCCAATCTGAGTTGATGAACTCGCTATAAATTGCCCAACTCGTATCAACTTGATATTCATGTGTATATAAACACACAAACCAATCTCGACAGATGGACAGATTCAAACGATCAAACCTCCATAGAGGCTACAGGGAAACAAATTCCTTGGAAATAATTAGGCCATGGAGCAGGAAGAAATTAGCCAATCATCTTAAGTAGTGAAATCAATCTGATACTAGGAGATAAAGAAGAAACGTGTTTATGTAGAGGTGACTGCAGCCTAGACAGGCGGGGATCAGTTGACCAAACATTGTGAATTATTGTAAACATTGTTCATGCCACACGACTCACAGGAGCCAATATTTCGTGAATATTTGATGTTCTGGAAATCACTAATAAGTGCAACGTAATGAGGTCGTGTGCGTATTTACGGAAGGTCCCCGAAAACTTGAACAGGTTCCCCAAAACAGGAAAAATGTCGATAGGGTCATACATGTTATTTCCCTTGAATCATGGTTATTTGGGGAAAGTGAATTGAAACAAATGGACTATAAACAATGTGCAATGTAACGGGGTTATAAGTATATAGTACAACTTTAACATTGTATATAATACAGTCAAACAAACCACAAGGGACTGCATTACATGTATAATGTTAAAAAGTCATATCCTCATTGAGTGATCCCCACAATGTCGCTTCCCGGGTTGGGCATGATCCCTGGCTATACGGCATTCTGCGTTTATGACTTCTGACTAGCGCCCACGCGAACACAGCTACTGACAATTTGGGAGACCGCCAACATAGGGCAAGATAGCCCGGACGGCAGATCGCCGGTATACGGTATTCCAGAGGTCGCTGGTTCGAACCCCGCTCCTTTCAGTTTTCTTTGTTCACTTTGAAAATACTTTGTATATTTAACAAAAATGTTTCTATGATGACTGTCACGACGTGACATAGTGTCCAGTTTGTATAAGGTTCCGGGGTGCACCATTTTTTTCTAGGGGCACTAATAGAGAGAAAATGCAGTGGGTTTAGTTGTTTTTGTTCACAACTGTAATTCCGGGGTTGGGGTGGGCGTGGGGTACCCGGCGGCCTGGGACCCCTTGAGCTGGGAGGGGGTATAGGGGTAAGCCCCCGTTCCCCTCACCCGTAGTTACCCCACTGCTGATTAATAGCCGCCCCTATTCACTTCGGTATTGTTCAACGCCTGTTTGATAAATACACGTATTAAGGGCCGGTCACACTGGCCACGATAAACGACGACGATAACGAAAACGATGAGAATGAACTTCACTGATTGGTGGAATTGTCACGCGTGTAATACGCGCGCGTTCCACCTACCAATAGAGAGCGTTTATTCGCATAGTTTTCGTTTTCGTTATCGTTATCGTGGCCAGTGTGACCGGCCCTTTACTCTTTTCTGGTATTCGAGTTGCAACCACTCAAGAATCGTATTGCTACACTGCGCGATAAAAAAGTGCTTAAATCTAAACACATATTCTAACCACTTTCCTTACTTACTTTTTCACACGTTGAGCTTGCGACATGTTTGCGCCTTGGTGTGACATTTTAAGCTTAACGTGTTAAACTTAAGGTAGTATACAGCATTTGCTTTTGCTGTAATTTTCAGAAGTAAATGGATTTGGGGGTTACTAGTATTTTATAGCGTGCTAGCAAATACTTTATCACTGACCTGTTTAAAGTTTTGTGTGCATAGATGCTGGGAAAAAAGAGCAAATATGTAGTAGTCTGGTTCCCTGATCCTACTTAAAAAAAGCTGAGCAATTTATAGCGTCAGGGAATTATCAGGTCGGGAACTAGACTATTTCCAACGATTGCCGGTGTATAGGCCTAAGCGTGAAATTTAGTCACCATGAAATATTGTACTATTGTACATGCCTTAAGTGACCGATGAATCGATTATTGAGAGTGGCCGTTCGCGTGAGATGGTTTAACCAATAATAGGGAAGAGGAGTCGGATATTCATGGGAGTCGGATATTCATATGACACCGGCCGACAATCGTTGGAAAACGACAGCACATCAGTTACCATTGATGATTTAGTGTTGGAGTCGAGTCCTACAATCCAAGTATAGGCCTACCAAGTTCTCCGAGTACCAAGTTCTCCGAGTACCGGTACATTTTAAGAGCCGAGTACGGGCCGAGTCCGAGTAGGCCTACATTGATGATAGAGTCCTGGGCTAAAACTTTGAGTCCGAGTTTTCCAGGGTCCGAGTATACGGGCCGAGTACGAATACATAAACAGTCGAGTATATGATGGGACGAGTACGAGTACACAAAAATACAGTAGTATGTTCTGAACATTATTATAATGTACCTGCATCATCAAGAGTCTAAACACCAACAATTCATCAGACTGACTATTTCACTTTATTTCCATGTTTTTATTTACTTTTTACACATTATGAACTTCCCAAAATTTGTAGGCCTACATCACATGTAATTGAGCCAGATATTTTCTCCTTTTGGGAATTTACCCAACAGCACAAGAACTGTTTATGTATGTGTACTTTCGAGTCCCAAAGTGCAGTATCAAAAGAGAAAATAATCGATTGTATTTCCGAATACGGGTATCGAGTACCGAGTACAAAAAGCTACTTTTTTTTCGAGTACTGACAATCGAGTTTGGGCCGATTACGTAGTGGTACTCGATTTGTACTCGAGTACGAGTGCTATTAATTGTACTTACAGTCTATAGTACGGCATGCTGTAATAATTCAGTAATTTTGTTTTTGGATGTTTGCAAATGTTGTAGGCCTATACTACCTTTAAGCCTCGACAAACTTTAATTTCCGTAACATTCTAAACAATCATGTTTATAGACTTAACATGTATCTGATGAGCAGGTGTCAACAAGCTAAGCACGTATAGGTTTGTGACTTTAAAGGGGGTGGATTTAGCGTATAAACACATTCCCTGAAATCTTTTATTTCCACGTGTTTAAATTCCAAACTCTATTTCCACAGCGTACTTTCGTGAGTGACAAACCAAGGTTACATCATTCCGGAAAGGATGGAATAATAAATTAATTTCTCCTTTCTCTGATTCTCATGAACAATTGTTGCTTCTTCCTATACGACCTCTTTCACTCCGGATTCCTAAAAACTGCAGTTCAAAAGGCAATAGTGAAATAGTGCAGACCGTCGACTGGCATTGACAGTGTTTGCGAGCCGTCACTAAATGACAGGATAAGGTAACTTTTAATTGGGTGTACGGGGCTTTTAAATCCCCCCGCCTCGGGCCACGGAACATGTTCATGCCCTGGTGTCAAAGAGAGGTCTATAATAGTAGCCCCGTTGTACTCAAGCTTTTAAGGGTAACAAACCCCAACGTCAGGGAATGACGTATTTTTGGGATGACATCATGGTTGTAAACAGGCACAACATTTCCTACGCCGATCTGTTCGCCGATCTGACATTTTGCCCGCCTCGGAAATATTTCTCCAAAGACACGCACTATGACCCGTAGGACCTGCTCTTTCTACTGATATGCAAATATTTTTTTCTGACCGCAGACATTTAATATTTTTATCGGCATCAGAAGTAGGCAGGTTTGTGCCATGGAATTACACACCCGGAAGTCTGCCATGTTGTAATTTCTAAGCGCGCTGATTGGATGAATAAGTCATGTCCATAATTTGGAATACTCCGGGACTGAAAGAACGTCTTAGGCCCAATGCCGTTAAGGGCATGCACGGGAACTTCAACTGGGCCCTATCTGTTTAGCCAAAAAGTGAAGGGATCTCTCTATATTTCAAAACGTGTGCTCTGGTAATCACACAAAATTATCGGTTAACCTTTAAATACAAAAGAAACTGATAAATGATACAGTAACTTCATTTTGGGTGCATAGCGTAGTCACCTGTGCGAGTTTTTAGTATTTCCCAATTTTTATGAAGTTTTGATATTAACGGTCTATGGAAGTGCACCCTCACGGGGGTTGATTGTTGTTCAAGTTTGCAGATCCCAAGGTGCTCCCCGGCCACGTTGCTTCGAGCACGCCGTTTGTGGCTCTATGCACGCGTTTGGCACGCATTTCGCCACTGTGGTTCTGGCTCACAGCCCCTGTTATTAGCAGTACTTACAAGTAGGAGCCTTTTGAAATCTTTTAAAGGTACACAGTCCTCGCTTCAACAAAGTGGGCATTTTTCTTCTCACGAATTCTTCAAGAACAACATTTGCTGGCCTAACGTTTCGAACGTAAGCAAGTTGCTTAAAAGGTAGAGTACATTATTGGTAATTGTTGCAATTTTCAGAAATGGGCGGATTTGGGGGTTAGTATTTTATAGGAAATTATCGTTCCACTGACCTGTTCAAAGTTTTGCGTTCTTAGATGGCGAAAAAAACAAGAGAAAAGCGGCGTTTGTTTTCAACCGTCGGGCGGCATTTTATTATAGCGCTCTCTTGTAAAATAAGCCAAATTTTTGTAAATGGGATCGTTTTCAATTGGTCACATAACATGTACAGCTAAGAGGCATGTACTGCATGCACTGGTTTACAACGCGTCGTTTCGGTACACTACGCGTGCGGCCGTTTTCGGATTGTTAACCCATTTTAGACACAACACGAATTAACTACATTCGGTCGATAGAGGGCAGTTTTCCAACGATTGTTCGGCCGAAAAATCGTTGGAAAACGATCATTAGTAAATTTCCACTTTTCTTGAAAACGACAGCACACCTGGTGCCATCATTTCACAGGACGATTGAGACTATACTATTAACTTACAGTCTAGTACGGTATTTCGTAATAATTCTAATAAAAATTGGAGGATTACCAATCGTGTACACTACCTTTAAATTCGAAACGTTAGTTCAGTTAGTTTTGTTGATTTGTATAGTCAATCCAGACATTTAGCAGTTAGCAACAGTATGTTTTCTTTGAACAAAAATAACTATTTTGGGCGTCTGCAACCCTCCGAGAGAGGCTTTTCCTTTTAGCTGCCTCCCAACAGTCTTAATTAAAGATCTGCTCAGCAAGAACTGATCTCCTTTCGGGCCCAGGCCAACAAAAGAAAACAGAAAAACCGTACATTGCCCCCCCCCCCCCCCCCCCCCCCCCCTCCTACCCCATTTAGCTCATGGCCATGTAGTGACGGGTACAAGATGGAAACACAACCCGAAACTCCACATAAATTCACCTGCTGAATTACAAATGAGTCTGGGAGTTCGAAATTGATGAATGGATTCGCTGACTGCACGAAGTCTAGTAAAACCACCGGGGCCGGTATGTCGAGTGACTCGGCG